>CM038680.1:577232048-577972134 GCA_021605205.1 Aegilops longissima | reverse complement strand
TGAGAAAGCAAAGTTAAAAGATGATGGTAGCAATTACACGGACTGGGTCCGTAACGTGAGGATTATCCTCATTGCTGCATGTAAGAATTACGCCCGGAAGCACCGCTGGGTGCCGAGCCTGCTGCAGAGCAACGCCGAAGTTGTGAACGTCTGCGAGCAAAGCTGATGACTACTCTATAGTTCAGTGTGCCATGCTTTACGGCTTAGAACCGGGTCTTCAACGACGTTTTGAACGTCATGGAGCATATGAGATGTTCCAGGAGTTGAAGTTAATATTTCAAGCAAATGCCCGGATTGAGAGATATGAAGTCTCCAATAAGTTCTATAGCTGCAAGATGGAGGAGAATAGTTCTCGGTGAGCACATACTCAAAATGTCTGTATAATAATCACTTAATTCAGCTGGGAGTTAATCTTCCGGATGATAGTGTCATTGATGAATTCTCCAATCACGCCACCAAGCTACAAGAGCTTCGTGATGAACTATAATATGCAAGGGATGACTAAGACAATTCCTGAGCTCTTCGCAATGCTAAAAGCCATGGAGGTAGAAATCAAGAAAGAGCATCAAGTGTTGATGGTCAACAAGACCACTAGTTTCAAGAAAAGGGCAAAGGAAAGAAGAAGGAAACTTCAAAAGAACAGCAAGAAAGTTGCTGCTCAAGAGAAGAAACCCAAGTCTGGACCTAAGCCTGAAATCGAGTGTTTTACTGCAAGCAGCATCGACACTTTGGAAGCGGAACTGCCCCAAGTATTTGGCGGATAAGAAGGATGGCAAGGTGAACAAAGGTATATGTGATATACATGTTATTGATGTGTACCTTACTAGAGCTCGTAGTAGCACCTGAGTATTTGATACTGGTTCTGTTGCTAATATTTGCAACTCGAAACAGGGACTACGGAATAGGCGAGCACTAGCAAAGGACGAGGTGACGATGCGCGTGGGAAACGGTTCCAAAGTCAATGTGATCGCGGTCGGCACGCTACCTCTACATCTACCTTCGGGATTAGTTTTAGACCTAAATAATTGTTATTTGGTGCCAGCGTTGAGCATGAACATTATATCTGGATCTTGTTTGATGCGAGACGGTTATTCATTTAAATCAGAGAATAATGGTTGTTCTATTTATATGAGTAATATCTTTTATGGTCATGCACCCTTGAAGAATGGTCTATTCTTGTTGAATCTCGACAGTAGTAATGCACATATTCATAATGTCGAAGCCAAAAGATGCAGAGTTGATAATGATAGTGCAACTTATTTGTGGCACTGCCGTTTAGGTCATATCGGTGTAAAACGCATGAAGAAACTCCATACAGATGGACTTTTGGAATTACTTGATTATGAATCACTTGGTACTTGCGAACCGTGCCTCATGGGTAAGATGACTAAAACACCGTTCTTCGGTTGTATGGAGAGAGCAACAGACTTATTGGAAATCATACATACAGATGTATGTGGTCCGATGAATGTTGAAGCTCGTGGCGGATATCGTTATTTTCTCACCTTCACAGATGATTTAAGCAGATACGGGTATATCTACTTGATGAAGCATAAATCTGAAACATTTGAAAAGTTCAAAGAATTTCAGAGTGAAGTTGAAAATCATTGTAACAAGAAAATAAAGTTTCTACGATCTGATCGTGGAGGAGAATATTTGAGCTACGAGTTTGGTCTACATTTGAAGCAATGCGAATAGTTTCGCAACTCACGCCACCGGGAACACCACAGCGAATGGTGTGTCCGAACGTCGAATCGTATTTTACTAGATATGGTGCGATCTATGATGTCGATTTCGATTTACCGCTATCGCTTTGGGGTTATGCTTTAGAGACGGCCGCATTCACGTTAAATAGGACACCGTCAAAATCCGCTGAGACGACGCCTTATGAACTATGGTTTAGCAAGAAAGCAAAGTTGTCGCTTCGAAAGTTTGGGGTTGCGATGCTTATGTGAAAAACTTCAACCCGATAAGCTTGAACCCAAATCGGAAAAATGTGTCTTCATAGGATAACCAAAGGAGACAATTGGGTATACCTTCTATCACAGATCCGAAGGCAAGACATTCGTTGCTAAGAATGGATCCTTTCTAGAGAAGGAGTTTCTCTCGAAAGAAGTGAGTGGGAGGAAAGTGGAACTTGATGAGGTAATAGTACCAGCTCCCTTATTGAAAGTAGTTCATCACGTAAATCAGTTTCGTAACACCTACACCAGTTAGCAAGGAAGATAATGATAATGATCATGAAACTTCAGATCAAGTTGTCACTGAACTCGAGATCAACCAGAATAAAATCCGCACTGAGTGGTACGGTAATCCTATTCGGAAGTCATGCTACTAGATCATGGTGAACCTACGAACTATGAAGAAGCGATGGTGAGCCCAGATTCCACAAAATGGCTTGAAGCCATGAAATCTGAGATGGGATCCATGTATGAGAACAAAGTATGGACTTTGGTTGACTTGCCCGATGATCGGCAAGCCATTGAGAATAAATGGATCTTTAAGAAGAAGACCGACGCCGATGGTAATGTAACTGCTCTACAAAGCTCGACTTGTTGCAAAAGGTTTTCGACAAGTTCAAGGGGTTGACTACGATGAGACTTTCTCACCAGTGGCGATGCTTAAGTCTGTCCGAATCATGTTAGCAATTGCCGCATTTTATGATTATGAAATTTGGCAAATGGATGTAAAACTGCATTCTTGAATGGATTTCTAGAAGAAGAGTTGTATATGATGCAAACAGAAGGTTTTGTTGATCCAAAGGGTGCTAACAAAGTGTGCAAGCTCCAACGATCAATTTATGGTCCGTGCAAGCCTCTCGAGTTGGAATAAACGCTTTGATAGTGTGATCAAAGCATATGGTTTTATGAGACTTTTGGAGAAGCTGTATTTACAAGAAAGTGAGTGGGAGCTCAGTAGCATTTCGATATTATATGTGGACGACATATTGTTGATTGGAAATGATATAGAATTTCTGGATAGCATAAAAGGATACTTGAATAAAAGTTTTTCGATGAAAGACCTCGGTGAAGCTGCTTACATATTGGGCATCAAGATCTATAGAGATAGATCAAGACGCTTAATTGGACTTTCACAAAGCACATACTTTGATAAAATTTTGAAGAAGTTCAAAATGGATCAGGCAAAGAAAGGTTTTTTACCTGTATTACAAGGTGTAAGATTGAGTCAGACTCAATGCCCGACCACAGCAGAAGATAGAGAGAAAATGAAAGATGTTCCCTATGCTTCAGCCATAGGCTCTATCATGTATGCAATGCTGTGTACCAGACCTGAAGTATGCTTAGCTGTAAGCTTGGCAGGAAGGTACCAAAGTAATCCAGAGTGGATCATCGGACAGCGGTCAAGAACATCCTGAAATACCGAAAAGGACTAAGGATATGTTTCTCGATATGGAGGTGACAAAGAGCTAGTCGTAAATGGTTACGCCGATGCAAGCTTTGACACTCGATCCGACGATTCTAAATCGCAAACCGGATACGTATTTTTATTAAACGGTGGAGCTGTCAGTTGGTGCAGTTCTAAACAAAGCGTCGTGGCGGGATCTACATGTGAAGCGGAGTACATAGCTGCTTCGGAAGCAGCAAATGAAGGAGTCTGGATGAAAGAGTTCATTTCGATCTAGGTGTCATACCTAGTGCATCGGGACCAATGAAGATCTTCTCGTGACAATATCGTGCAATTGCCTTGGCAAAGGAATCCAGATTTCACAAGAGGACCAAGCATATCAAGAGACGCTTCAATTCCATTCGGGACCAAGTCCAAGTGGGAGACATAGAGATTTGCAAAATACATACGGATCTGAATGTTGCGACCGCTGACTAAGCCTCTTCCACGAGCAAAACATGATCATCACCAAGACTCCATGGGTGTTAGAATCATTACTGTGTAATCTAGATTATTGACTCTAGTGCAAGTGGGAGACTGAAGGAAATATGCCCTAGAGGCAATAATAAAGTTATTATTTATTTCCTTATATCATGATAAATGTTTATTATTCATGCTAGAATTGTATTAACCGAAACATAATACATGTGTGAATACATAGACAAACAGATAGTCACTAGTATGCCTCTACAAGACTAGCTCATTAATCGAAGATGGTTATGTTTCCTAACCATAGACATGTGTTGTCATTTGATTAATGGGATCACATCATTAGGAGAATGATGTGATTGACATGACCCATTTCGTTAGCTTAGCACTTGATCGCTTAGTATGTTGCTTATGCTTTCTTCATGACTTATACAAAGTTCCTCCAACTATGAGATTATGCAACTCCTGCTTACGGAGGAACACTTTGTGTGCTACCAAACGTCACAACGTAAATGGGTGATTATAAAGGTACTCTCAGGTGTCTCCAAAAGTATATGTTGAGTTGGCATGAATCGAGATTAGGTTTTGTCACTCCGATTGTCGGAGAGGTATCTCTGGGCCTTCTCGGTAATACACATCACATAAGCCTTGCAAGCATTGCAAATAATGAGTTAGTTGTGAGATGATGTATTACGAACGAGTAAAGAGACTTCTACCGTAACGAGATTGAACTAGGTATTGGATACCGACGATCGAATCTCGGGTAAGTAACATACCGATGACAAAGGGAACAACGATGTCGTTATGCGGTTTGACCGATAAAGATCTTCAGAGAATATGTAGGAACCAATATGGGCATCCAGGTTCCGCTATTGGTTATTGACCGAGAATGGTTCTAGGTCATGTCTACATAGTTCTCGAACCCGTAGGGTCCGCACGCTAACGCTTCGATGACAGTTCATTATGAGTTTATAAGTATTGATGTACCAAGGTTGTTCGAGTCCCGGATGTGATCACGGACATGACGAGGAGTCTCAAATGGTCGAGACATAAAGATTGATATATTGGAAGCCTATGTTTGACTTGGAAAGGTTCCGGATGAAAACAGAAGTTATGGGAACACCGGGGTTACTGGAACCCCGGGGTCTATGGGCCTTGATGGGCCATAGGGAGAAGAGGAAAGGGCCGGCCAGGCAGGCCGCGCCCCTCCCCCTCTAGTCCGAATAGGACAAGGAGAGGGGTGGGGCGCGGCGCCCCCCTTCCCTCTTCCCTCCCCCAATCCTAATCCAACTAGGAAAGGGGGGGAGTCCTACTCCCGATGGGAGTAGGACTCCTCCAGGCGCGCCCCCCTTGGGCTGGCCGCACCCCCTTGCTCCTTTATATACTGGGGCAGGGGGCACCCATGACACACAAGTTGATCTACGGATCGTTCCTTAGCTGTGTGCGGTGCCCCTCCACCATATTCCACTTCGTCATATCGTCATGAGCTTAGGCGAAGCCCTGCGTCGGTGAAGTCATATCGTCGCGAGCTTAGGCGAAGCCCTGCGTCGGTGGAGCATCATCATCGCCACCACGCCGTCGTCTTGACGGAACTCATCCCCGACGCTTTCTTGGATTGGAGCCCGGGATCGCCATCGAGCTGAACGTGTGCTGAACACGGAGGTGCCGTGACGTTCGGTACTTGGATCGGTCGGATCGTGAAGACGTCGACTACATCAACAGCGTTGTTATAACGCTTCGCTTCGGGTCACGAGGGTGCGTGGACGACACTCTCCCTCTCGCTGCTATGCCATCACCATGGTCTTGCGTGTACGTAGGAAATATTTTGAAATTACTACGTTCCCCAACACATTACATTCCGAACATTTAGAACAAAAAAAACCCGACCCAACCCTAAACCTATCCTACGAGGGTGGCGCCCAATGTCGAAGCCCATGTCGTCCTCCATTCGCCATCTCCATGAGCACCGGCGATAAGACCGAAGTGAAGTTGCGGTCTTCGGCGAGGAAGAATAGAACACGGGAGACAGACCGGCCAACATGGGACACAAGGCCCTGCCGCCTTCCGTGGACTACTAATCCCTGGAGGAGTCCACGACCTATCCGTCACCGGTGGACGTAAGCTCCACAATGGAAATGGTGGCGCCGGCGCTGTCGTCGTCCCACCGGGCTGCCCGGTGGTTCGTTAGGGGAGCGTAGGAGGCACAACTAGTGTTGTTCTCCTCTGTGATTGCCTGCAACTGCGCCTCCGCGGTGGCCGCTTCCCGTCAAGCGACCATGGACACCACGGCCTCCTCGCTCGAGCGCTCGTGGTAGATCTAGGCCCCAGCCTGCCGGTGCTGCTCCAAGAGGAACAGGTTGTACCGTTGTTCCTCCTGCGCTTGCTGGAACGTCGACAAAGGCGCTGACGCATGTTGCACCTCTGCCATGGCTGCGTTGTAGTGCACGTGCGTCTGCTGCATGGTGAAGTCGGCGTGCAAAGGAGGAGCGGAGCTAGGGCGGTGTCATTGGAGCCCGCCTCCATCGTTGTGTCATCCTCGTCGTCGGAGACCTCGGGCGAGCTGGCCGGCTCGCCAGCCTCGAGCCGCCTAGCAAGGGCAACCACGACGTGCATCATCTTCATGGTAAGGCTCTCCCAGAGAACATCGCCGCCTATAGTCATGGAGGATGCAGTGCATGGGAGGAGGATGGGGAGCGGTTTGTGTTGTGGTGTGGAATTAGCCGAGTGTGGCCGCCTTTAAATAGCGGATTCCGGTGAGGCGAGGCGTCCAGGTGCGTTAATGGTGGCGCCAGAGTGGGTTTCTCGGTCGGCGAGCCTGCTTAATGATGGAATACATACGGGCGGGGCACTGAACATGCATGGTAGATACCCGTCTCGTCCCGTCCAGTCACGCGTATGCAATATTGAATAGACGCGGACACCAGAATGTGCCGTTGGCGGCGCCCTCGATCAGCGCGCCGCTTCAATGGCGGAGGAAGTGAGAAGTCACGTCAGCCCTGAGCCGTCTTGAATGTGGAGCAGCACACTCTACAGTGGCACGAATGCGAGCTGCTGGCGCCTAGCGGAAACACACGTGGGCGAGGGAGGTGGAGTTTGGATGGGCCAGGGTGGTCAGAAGTGGGTGTGGGAGCGGTCCAAACTCCTGCAAAGCCTCCCACGTTTGCCTCAGGTTTGCGGGAGAAAGCATATTCGGACCGCGCCGCAGACTGATACTGGCCCGGGTTGGATGGCCTTCGTGGCCTGAGCAACATCGTCCAAACGCATGCGAAAGATTTGCTGGTCGGTGTTGGAGATGCCCCAACGCGAATGAGCCCTTTTTTTGCCAATACACGAATGTGCGTGGGTTATATTATTTTTCTTTGGGCGTGTGCTCAGCGGGGAATATCGTGTCTAATTGGCTATTTCTTGTCTTTATTAGAGCTAATTGCCTTCCTTGAATTAATATTTATGTCTATGAGAAAAATATTCATGTATATTAGAAAACATAAAGTGATATTAAAATATAAACAATAGACGACGACGACGACGACAACAACAACAACAACAACAACAACAACGACAACAACAACAATAATGAAACCAGGAGTATCACCAAAGAACTGGACCAAGGTCAACTGTGAGGGTGCCGTCTCAAAATATGGAGAGAAGGAGGAGGTGATGCAGTGCTTTGAGATCACAACGACGCCTTCATGGCTGGAGAATGCCACTATATACCACATATTGTCGATCTTGAAGCGGTTGAAGTGCTAGCTTGCAAACGGGCTATCCAGCTAGCTATTCAGCTCAATGTTCAACGCCTCCATGTTGAACTGGACCGTAGCTCTTTGGTGCAAATGATCAAGCAAGGGTCAAGGAACTTGTCCGCTGTAGGGCCATGGGTAAGCAAAATCAAGGAGATGCTCAACTCGAGGCAGGAGTTCAAGGTGTCTTGGGTTCGTCGTACTGGGAATGGAGCCGCGCATAAGTTAGCAAGAGTAGGCATATTAGAAGAGCGATGTCAGACTTGGGTGGGCTTCCCACCAGATTTTATTTTGGATGTAATTTCAGACGAGGTTCCAGGTGTTGTTTAGTCTAATAAAGTGGCAAATTTACCCTAAAAAACCAAAGAACTGGAGTATCATCAAAGAACTAGCCACAGACAGGGGTGCGTGGAAGCTAGCTATCCATGTGCCAGACGCATAACTTGGTTGCGAGATTTTTTGGGTTTCAGCTCTAGTCGACCCCAGCTTATTGGGAATATATGCTTTATTGTTGTTTTTATACCAGTGAAAATAAAGAAAACAAAGCAAAAAAATCAGGAATGAAGATGACAAAATCTCTACTACTTCAAAAAAGTAAGTTTCCCATTTCACCTTTCTTCCCATCACCCCTTCGTCCAACCTTTCATGTATATGATAATCAATCACCTTAATTTACTTACCATCTGAACCAATTCCACTTTAATTTACTTACCAAACTTCTAATCAAAATACAAGGTAATTCACATGCAGAATTAGATGAACATTTATTTACACAATCACATTATTATTGACAAGTAAACCACAAGCTAATGTACTAGAAAATTTATATCCTGTTGCAACGGACGCGCATTATTTTATTAGAATTAAAAAATTGCAAATATGTAAGAGGCAAGTAACAATGCCCACAAGCATGAGAAGAAAACTGGCGAATCATATAATTTTCTATTCTATTTTTAGTGTTTTATTTATATTCATTATTAGCAAGGAACCCAATGAACAAAAAAGTGAAGACACATGTAAAGTGGGCCGAGCCCATATGCAAAAGCGGCTGCACTATCATTGCGTAATTCACTCAAACAAAAACTCAAGGAGCGGCAAATAGCATTTGTGGGGATGCTATATTACTGCTGACTACCTTTCCCTTTCCGCCTGTCTGGAGCGAAGGACTGATCCAAGCAGCGGAGAAACTGCGAAAGTAGAAGGAACAAGGTGGACCATGCATCGACAAATCTGTCAGTTTCTCCAGGTCGGCAGCGTGTGCATAAACGACCACGGGCAGCGGAATAGGAGGAGACTATAGTGGGGCTCATTGCTATGTTCCTTTTTTTTTGACCTGGGCTCATTGCTATGTTCCTGACACTTCACAAGCCTACAGATTGCAAGCTGATTTTCTTGAACACGAGGTTATAATGTTTTTGGGAAAAATGTTTTGTCAAATTTTGTTGATGTATTGCTTCACAACTATGCAACTTATAGGGACACGGGGTGTGCAACCCAACCGCGAGGCATGGCAATGAATGAATAACCTAATACACTGGTGACCAACCATTTGTTGCCATGCTATATATATATATATATATATATATATATATATATATATATATATATATATATATATATAGTTATATATATAGTTATATCCTGGAAAATAAAAGTTAGGTCGAGGTACCACACCCAGCAAACGTGCTATGCCAATTGTATATGAATGCAGACCACATGTTATACCAATTGCCGAACCAGCCGAAGGATTACATTGTAAAATGATGGAAAAACAAACTGCTTGTCATCAATAACTAAGTACTCCCTTCCCCGCAAAAAAAAAACTAAGTACTCCCTAGCAACAAGCAATGTATTTTTTTTGGCGAAGAACAAGCGATGTTTGTGAGAGACTTTGCGCAAAATAACCATACACGAACAACTTCACCTACTGTTGGATGAACAATTTTTAAGCCTAACTTGGAAAAAGTTACTATTGTGATAAAGAATAACTGCAGAGGTGCAATGCCAAACAGTAAAGTACCATAATCAGTACGACACCAACTACCTGAATCTCTCGAATTTTTTTGATATTGTTGCACTAACATCAAAATTTTATTGTGAACACAGCTCATTTTTCTTGACTCTCCAAACTTTCCTAATTTGAATATGACTGAGTATAAGCAATCAAAATCAACTTCTTCTCCTTGAACTAGGTCTGAACTAAGGATCTCATTACTCCTATAAAGGATGCAGGAATACCCGCCTCTTGGGGCTCACCGAGGGCTCAAAGCGCCTCCGGCCTCTGGTCCCTCGGTGGCGTGCCGCGGGAGCCTCTCGGGGGCACTCCGAGCCATCCGATCTGCCCAAACGGCTCTGACTAGGGTGACCCGTCTGGGTAGTCCATGACAGTTCAACCAAGGGCATGCCCGGAGCCACTGTCATTAGGCGGCGGCGGGCGCTCCCGCGAGCGAGACCCCATGCGGGATGGACTAGCCGGGCCCTCCTGTCCAGTGGCGGAGCCAGCTATCTGGCTAGCTTTGGCGTCCGCCACACCTAACTTGCCACATTGACTAATATAGTACCGTATATACTAGTACATCTTTGAAAATTTGAGCCAACACACTACTCTAGATCGATGGATATCTGCTTGTGTGCCGAGATCTGGTTGCTGGTTCATATAGATGATGAGTTGATGACCGGTTATCCTCATTCATGTGCAAATGCTAACACAAAGTACTATGTCCTTATATAATATCTAGCTTTTGTATTATACATAGTTTTTTCACTCGAAAGCGCCGCCACACCTATAAATTGTTCCTGCCTTCGCCACTGCTCCTGTCGGCGTCTTCTACCCGGGCGGGGCTAGTTCAGTCGCTACAGTCGGGACACATGGTGCACCCACTTGCGCGGCTCGTGCGATCGAATCAGCCCTTCGCGGCTATTAAGGCGGTTCGGTTGCGCCGGGATCCGCAGTGACCCCCGCATGCATCGGTGCTACATCCAGCCGACTGCCTCGAGGGCCAGCCAGACAGCTAGGCGGAGGGTGAGGGTTGGTTGCAACCAGTCTGGCTGAATATCTTGTTGCGTAGCCCCCGGGTCGCGCGAGGACACCTATGCATCCGGGTGTGGCCTTGCTCTGTGCTCGGCTGGCTGAAATGGGATGGGACATGCAATGTCGGTTGTTGTGGGCCGCTTAAAAGCGCCCCCTTTGCTCTTCCTTTGGTACTACGTACCATATTTTTTCTCTTGTTGTCATGGCTCTCTCTCCTTCCATCCAAATACAGCAAAGCACGCCGACATTCCCTCGCTTCGCTCCCCCTTTAATGGAAAGGGTGAGTTTCTCCTTCAGCAAATCAAACCCTTAGTTTAGTGCCGGGTTTCATAAGTACTATCGGTCAATCATATCATTTTCTAGACGAAATCAGGTGTAGAGGCACGCTTATTGGAATTGGTGTTCCTCTGGGCCAGTGTTAGCCTCCATTTTTGGCCAGCCGGTCATCGGCGCACGCTCAGAGTAGATGAGGCCGATGGGAAGCCAGGGGCAGCCGACGGTTGTAGCTTCCCTGGCTTCTGCAGGTGCCATTTGAAGGTATCACCTTGGCGAGATCCTCTTTGCTGCTAACCAGGAACTTGAGAAGAATTGTTTCGATGCTGAAAACTCTAAAGTGGGCACTACGCGCATTTGACGCTGGATTGTTACACTTCCTTGTTGAGTTCGAATCTGATTTCGCTAACTCTGATGTAGAGCCAGCACGTAGAGGCTACGACATCTATGTTGATGTTTGTAACCTTCCTTCTTGGTTTATCTCCTGTGTAAGTTCCTAAAAACTGCTAGAGGATGCAGTGCGCTGGCTCATTGTCTTGCAGCAAAAGGTGCATCAGATTAGTATTAGTAAACTATGGATGTGGCATGTCCTCCATTATTGGGTTGTCTTGTAACTTCCGTATAAGCGCTCAAAAAAGGAAAATAATCTTTGCCCACTTCTGTTTGCGGGATGTTTCTGTTGTATGTTAAAACTGAAAAATGTTCATATCTTGCATATACTTGTGAAGCCCAATGGCTATCATATAAAAACTATATGTCCTCGCTTGCGCTGGATTTCTATTAATGCTATAACTGAAAAAGGAATGGTAAATTTATAGATTTAAGTACTGTATATTCTAGAATATTACCCCTGCATATACATCTTTTGGTATACAACTTTCACAAGGACATGCTAATGACTGAAACCTTATGTAACATTATTTTTTCTGGGTACTCTTCCGAGGATATTGATGATAAATATATGCCATATCGACTGACGGTGAACCGAGTTCCAACTTTTGCACGGCCTGTGTTAGTACTATCACTATTGGCCGACTAAAGGGCGATGTCGGTGTCAAAACCGGCGGATCTCGGGTAAGGGGTCCCGAACTGTGCGTCTAGGCGGATGGTAACAGGAGACAAGGGACACAATGTTTTTACCCAGGTTCGGGCCCTCTCGATGGAGGTAATACCTTACTCCTGCTTGATTAATATTGATGATATGGGTAGTACAAGAGTAGATCTACCACGAGATCAAGGAGGCTAACCCTAGAAGCTAGCCTATGGTATGATTGTTGTTCGTCCTATTGACTAAAACCCTCCGGTTTATATAGACACTAGATATGTTAGGGTTACACAGAGTCGGTTACAATGGTAGGAGATCTACATATCCGTATCGCCAAGCTTGCCTTCCACGCCAAGGAAAGTCCCATCCGGACACGGGACGAAGTCTTCAATCTTGTATCTTCATAGTCTTGGAGTCTGGCCGTGATGATAGTTCGGCTATCCGGACACCCCCTAATCCAGGACTCCCTCAGTAGCCTCTGAACTAGGCTTCAATGACGACGAGTCCGGCGCGTTGATTTTCTTCGGCATTGCGAGGCGGGTTCCTCCTCCGAATACTTCATAGAAGGTTTTGAACACCAGGATAGTGTCCGGCTCTGCAAAACAAGTTCCACATACCACCGTAGGGAGAATAATTTTTGCACAGATCTGCTGACGTATTCCGCGGCGTGACATCACACCATGGCCAGGCCTTTATATGAATCATTTTCTACCATTCCACCTTAGTGCGTTTAGCGAGGCGGTTTCCCTGGCACGTCTTGTCAAAGCATAGATCGTGCCCCCTTATCCCGGGATTCTCATCAATACGGACGTGGGTAACCCAACCGTGCCCATTTGGCACGCCTCCTCTATCAAAGGCGATTCCTAATCGACCACGGGGTGGGCTCTTGGTATTCAACCTCTTTATAATGAGACCAAGGCCCTCTTCTTTTTTTACACCCTCCATCGAGTTCGCCTCGCGCTTCGAGTTCCAACACCCAAAGCTTCAAATTCAGGCGCTTCGGACCTTCGACGATGTCCGGTTCCGACCAGCACTGCCGATGGATGCCTTCCTCCGTCACAGAGGAAGATGTGCTAAAGCTGCGAGACGCCAGGTATCTAACCGGCGAGATCTCGCATAGGCTGCCTGCTCCAGGGCAGGTCATTCCCACTCCTGAGCCCGGCGAGAATGTGGTGTTCGTGTCCCACTTCCTTCGGGGTTTAGGCTTCCCGACGGATCCCTTTGTGCGGGGGCTCATGTTTTATTATGGGCTTGATTTCCATGACTTGAATCCGGAGTCCATCCTCCATATCTCGTCATTCATTGTCATATGTGAGGCCTTCCTCCATATTACCCCTCACTTTGGATTGTGGCTCAAGACCTTCAAGGTGGAGCCAAAGACGATCGAGGGGCAGCAAGAAGAGTGCGGAGGGGTGGTCATAAGCAAATGTGATGATGCTCCGTGGCCCGAGGGCTCTTTTCAAAAGGAGCTTGGTTTGTGGCAACGGGAGTGGTTTTATATCACCGCTCCCAGGGGCACCAAGTAGGTGGCGCTTCCCGCCTTCCGCTCAGGTCCACCACAGCGGCTGGCGTCATGGGTCAACAAGGGGCTCGACTGGGGGCCGTCCAAGGACGTTCCTTTGTTGCAGGGCCGTATTCGAGACCTCCAAGAAAGAGAGATCAATCTGGTGGCAGTGGCGCAGGTTATGTTGATCCGGCGCCTTCTGCCCTGCAAACGTCGCCCCCTCCGCCTGTGAGAATTTAATCCGGAGGGACCACGAGCTCTCCAAAATTTTATGGGTACGACGCCCGTGGAGATGTATAAACTGTTCTTCGGATCACAAGAGAAGTGTCCGGACCTGACTGAGGACGCAGGACTAAGCTGCAATCGCCCAGATACTCAAGTAAGTAGTCCTGTAACAGGACAAGCTGTTCATTCATTTACCATATATACATGCCCTTTAAAGGAGCCGTTTCTTGAACAGGAGTGGATAGCCAAGGCAAAGTTAATAAGGTGTCCGGCTCCCCTCCCAGAGAACACGCCGGATCCCATGCTGGCTAAGATGTTGAAGGCCGCGCCGTTTAAAGAAGGTGAGGGGAGCGGGGAGGCAACTGCCTCCACGAAGGAGGTCTTTGAGGAGGGAGGGATCAAGAGTCCCACCCTCCAAGGAGAGAAGAGGACCGCTTCGGAAGATCTGGAGGTCAAGGCATCGAAGAGGGGGAAGAAATCTTCGTTAGAGAGTCCGACGCTGGGGAGTAACCCAGCCGCACTGTAAGTGCATCTAGTGCCCCTTAGTGATTTTGGTGTATTGAAGACTTATAGGTTAAGTAACTAATGCGTTTGTGAGTGTACACAGGTCTATAAGTCTATGAGGAGTTTGATATTTACAGAGAAAGTCGACCCCTAAAAATGAATTTCTTCAACTGAAGAATTTGATATTCTGAAGACTTTACGAAGACTTTGAAAGTGAAGAAATTGGTGTGATCCTCAAGACTTGGTATTCGCTGAGGAACATGAAGCGTGAAGACTTTTGTTTTCGTAGTTTCATTTTCTCTTTCTTGAGTCATAGGAAACACCGTCTTCGTTAAAGGGGTCGAGGAAATACTAAGGAAAAATTTCCATTTGATGCTCAACTCAAAATCCTCACCTACCAATCCCTTGAGTGAAGCCTTTGGAAATCTCATACAGTTCAGTCAATTTCTTGATGGATGAGACGAAGCTCTTCGGTCGCGAGAATTTGTTCGATCGAGGAGTTAGGAATTCGCCAGTCGAATTGCCTACACAGTGAGGAACATGATAGCCCTGAGGAATTTGATGTTCAAATTTCCGACCGTTGCTGTGCTGCGCGCCAGCTGTCCCCAAATATCTTATCCACCTAACGGTCATATCATTGAAGGTCATTTATGTCTTATCATGTCGGGCTGCTCCCTAGGCTATAAATAGCCGCCCCCTACAACCACTAGTTGGTTGGCTGCTCCGAGAGAACTTGACACTTGTCATTTGAGAGCAACCCATCCTCTGAGGACTTTGAGTGAAAATCATCAAGTGAGGAAAAACCCAAAGTGAGGAAAAACCCAAAAACCAAACCCCAACAAACCCAAAGTGATTGAGCATCACTGAAGAAATTGATCCCGCGTGGATCCGACGCTTTTTACCTTTGAAGACTGTGCTTCTTCCAGACGGTTAGGCGTCACGGTCTAGAGCATCCAAGAGGAATTGTGGATCGCCGAGTGACCAAGTATGTGAAGGTTTGGAAGTCGCCTGAAGACTTACCACGAGTGATTGGACGAGGTCTGCGTGGCCTTAGTTCAAGGAGAATACGGTGAGGACTTGGTGTCTGAGCTGCGTGCTCAATGATGGGTGTCCGGGATCACGTGTCCTCGAGTTTAAATACTCAGCCGCTCCAACCAGACGTACAACTGAGACAGCAGTTGGAACTGGTCTACCAAATCATTGTCTTCATCAACCTGACTGGTTCTATTTCCTCAACCCTTTCATTTCCTCATTACTGTGTTGAGTGTTTTGTCATATCTGTGTTTGAAGACTTTGACTGAAGACTTTCTCAATTTCCTCGCCCAATTTCTTGATCTGTTTGTCTTCATCTTGTGTTATCCTGTGATTACGCTTTCGGTACTCTGTGATTGTCTTCATTTCATCATGATGACTATGCTTGTAATCTGCTATGTTTACTTCTGAGTACTTATTCCGCTGCATGTATTTCTTCGCTAAGGAATTTCCTCACCGGCAAATTCCTCAGTGAAGAATTTGTAAAATTCTCTAAAAATCGCCTATTCACCCCCCCTCTAGTCGATATAACGCAGTTTCACGCACTATTTTCCCAAGGGGATCAGCCCTCCAGCGAGCCGTAAGTAAAAAGTAGGGGTCTTGTAAACAAGGAACATCCCTGTATTTATTTCTAAAGATAACCGAAATTGTACCTTGTAGTTCGGATCTCAGCCCTTCTCAGCAGAGCTCGTCTTCGGGGGATCTTCTTCCGGAGATGATGGGGAGCGAATCGCCTCCACCTGTCGCACCCTCATGCGAGGCGGACGACCCTGAGGTGTCGTCGCGGAAGGTTCCCCCAAGTCCGGCGGGGCCGGAAGGTCCAGCACCAAGTGGTGTGCGGTCGGAGGAGCTGAAGGATCTGCTCGGGCGAGCGGCTATCTCAGAAGATCACCGTGTTCTAATGGGTACGGTGATTGAAAGAATTTCATCCGCGGAGAGCGGATTGCATGAAGCCGTCAGAAGCTTACTGACGGGGTTCGAGGTACGCAAAAATGATGTACCTTCTGACAGTTATGCATATAAAATGCGCCCTGTGTAGATAGTAGCCCCTGAGACTCGGTATGTTGTCAAAATTGACAGCGTGCCGAGGATCAAAATCTTAGTTATAACATATCGCCGCTCCTAAACAGGTGGCGGGGCGTCCGGGGGCCAGCCGGACTGATGAGTATGCCGAACTAAAGCGGCAGCTTGACGAGGCGGATGCGGACATCGCGCTGGTCAATAAACGGTTCGACAAGTCACAAGGTATGCGACTTCTACGCGGACACCTGGTAAGGGAGCTTGACGCCCATGTCTTACTATTAGTATGCTTATTGCAGATGGTGCCGCTGCTGTGGAGGATCTTCGGGCGGAACTCGCCCGAGCGAAAGAGCAAGCCAGAAATAGTAATGCGGCCGCTTTAAGGGCGGCCGAAGAGCTAAAAGCCGAACGGGCTGCTCACTGCCGAAGCAGGGAGGAAATGGCCGATATGGCCAGAAAGTTGAAGAATATTACCGACCACTGCGAGGTTCTTGAAAAAGAACGTCAAGCGGAGCAAGAGGGCCTGAAAAAGGCCACCGCCGAATCCAAGGATGCCCGTTCCGCTTTGAGAGCTGCCAAGGAGGAGCTGAGTCAGGCCGGGGCTATTACGGCTGGAAAACCGTTTTTGCTGCGGAGGAAATATACGGATCCAAAGTATGCTCAGTTGGACAAGTTGTGGAGTTCGGAGGATGCTTATCTGGACTTGGCGGCGAGCACTGCAGACGTAGTTGAGCACTTCCGGGGCCAGAAGGGGCACAGAAGGGAAGAGCTATATTGGTCGCAATTCCATAGTCCGGAGCGTCCTCTTCCGTTGACCGATCGGTTGGCCGAATGGGCCGAGCTGAATCGATTATCCGGGTTTGCCATGAAGCATGTCTTGACTCATTTGTGGCCGGGCGGACCCCAGCCGAAGAGTTATTTTGGTTTAGTGCAGCAGTTCCTTGGTGCGGTACCACGTATCGACGCAATGAAGCGGTCAGCATGTATTGAGGGAGCGCGGATGGCTCTGGCCCGTGTCAGGACATACTGGGCAGATATGAAGGCCACCGACGTTGCATACCAATCTTCGGACGGAAGCCGAGTACCTGCCGAGCACTACTTTGAGGTACTCCTACCGGGCTCTCGTTTAATAGAGACGCAGTGCTCGAAGGATATTATGTTTAAATGACATGTATGATTTGTGAAAACAATGTTTCAATATAATATAAGAGCTTTTTATACTTGTGCGTTCAAGTAGTAGACTACTCCCTGTGCGGCCGTTTATGTATATGTATATATAACCTGAAAGATGGCAGTCCTTGGCTTCAACCCCCACGCACATAGTGCGGGGGTGTTTGCAAAGAAAGCGCTTTGTCACACTTAATCCAACGTCTTGGTCCTGTTAAGGAGGTGATAGCGTAGCAAACTAGGCAACCGAACTATAATGCTTTATCACTTTCACTTAGCCATAGGAGTTCGAGGGTGGGGCTACTATATAGCCCCTGGGGGCACCGCACTCTCCCAAATTCGGGGTGCCTGTGTGCCTGACCGAAAACCGGTCCTTCGTTAATGCGGAGGAATCCTAAACATTCTAGTGAGTCATCGAGTGGTTGACCAGTCTCTCGCTATATCATGACAGTCAGTTTTCGGCTTTCTCTACTGAGGTGCTCGCCCGGCCGAACCGGGGCACAATCGCAGTAGTTCTCCTGGTGCCGCGTTAGCCGATAAAACGGAGCTTAAGGCAGCAAAACACAGGAGCCGGGCAAACCCAACATTTGACCAAAGACATGATTCGGAGCTGATGCATATAAGGCCTAACTCGAGACGCCGAACACTCCCTAAGGTATTCGGTCTTTATAAAAACGGGTAGAATAATGCCCTAATCCCCGGTGTCCGTGCACGCAAAAATTCTGTGCGGCCAATGCCAAAACGCCAGCCTCCTCCTCGGTTATAGTAAGAAACCGGGGATGTATATCAACAAGAGACAGTAAAAAGGTTTACGCGGGGTCTTAATCTGAAATGAATCCTTACAGCGGGTCCCTACTGCACGCCTGCGCTGTGTCTCCGTTCTGCCGTATCCGGGACGGGTGTAGCACGTTGTTCATCTGTAAAAGAGAGGAACTTAGTTTAAAAGAAAAAGGATCGTGCGAAAGATGTACTTTATATTAAATAAACGGAGTACAATTCGAAGAAATGAATAAAATTGAGCTTTAGTGTCTCTTGTGATACATGCGTGCAGCCCCTTGAATGGGGGTATGCCGATAGTAGGCACCGAACTCGTCTAGCCGTGTCCGGGGTTTGAATGACCAATTCAGGTTCTTTGACTAGCGGGGCCGAATAGGTGTGGGGCTGTCAAGGCAGTCTCCCGTTCCTCCGTGCTCGAGTAACACTTAATACTTCCTCTTAACGAGATGATGCCGCGTGGACCGGGCATTTTAAGTGTTAGAGATGCATAATGCGGTATTGCGTTAAAGCGGGCGAAAGCTTCGCGTCCCAATAGTGCTTGATGGCTACTTTTAAACGGGGCGACATGGAAGATTAACCTTTCACGATGGAAGTTGTCGGATGAACCGAACACAACTTCTAGTAGTATGGAGCCCGTACAATGGGCATATGGGCCTGGCATTACTCCTTTAAAGGAGGTGTTGCTACGGCGAATTTTGGTTGGGTTTATCCCCATCATGCGGTTTTTGTCCTGATATATCAGGTTTATGTCACTGCCGCCATCTATGAGGACTTGTGTAAATTGGAATCCGTTGATTATAGGATCCAATATCAAGGCAGTCCATCCTGCGTTCCGGATACTTTCGGAATAGTCCTGATGGTTGAAGGTGATTGGTTTTGACAACCAGTGTGCGGCGCGCATTTTAGTGGGCGCCGCTCTGTTTTCCCTTTGATCACGTGAAGTGAGTTTACTGTTTTAACCTCTTGTGAGAAATTCTTTTGTTTTCCGGGGCTCTGCTTGTGGTGCTCGTCATCATCTTCACTTGGTGTGTCGAGCCCCTTGTGTTCGGCGTTGAGTCTGCCGGAATGTTTGAAGACCCAACAATTTCTGTGGGTATGGTTTGCAGGCCTCCCAGGAGTACTGTGGATTTGACATATCTTGTCCAAGATTTTGTTGAAGTTGGATAGCTCATCGCTATTGTCCCTAAGGGGCAGTTTTTTGTTGTTCTGCCGTGAGCTTTTGAATCCGGCGTTGACCGCCGCGCTCTTTGGACCGTTCCCTTTAATCCGGCGCTGGTCCTTGTTGCGTCGTGGTTTCCCGTTTCCATCCCCGACTTCGGATGTACTTGGGTCACTGGTGCTGCATCTTGCTAGCCAGCTATCCTCTCCCGCGCAAAAGCGGGTCATGAGGCTTGTTAATGCGGCCATTGTTCTTGGCTTTTCTTGGCCGAGGTGTCTGGCGAGCCATTCGTCTCGGACGTTGTGTTTGAAGGCTGCTAAGGCTTCGGCGTCCGGACAGTCGACTATTTGGTTCTTTTTAGTAAGGAACCTGTTCCAGAATTTTCGGGCTGACTCTCCGGGATGTTGAGTTATGTGACTTAAATCGTCTGCATCCGGAGGGCGGACATAGATCCCCTGAAAATTTGCCCGAAACGCATCCTCGAGCTCTTCCCAGCTTCCAGTGGTATTTTCGGGGAGGCTTTTAAGCCAATGTCGAGCTGGCCCTTTGAGTTTGAGGGGTAAGTATTTTATGGCGTCGAGATCATCTCTTCTAGACATGTGTATGTGGAGGATGTAATCCTCAATCCAGACTCAAGGGTCTGTTGTTCCGTCATATGCCTCTATGTTTACGGGTTTGAATCCCGCTGGAAATTCGTGATCCAGCACCTCATCGGTGAAACATAGGGGATGTGCGGCGCCCCTATATTTGGGTGTGCCGTGATGTTCGGATTTTTGGCCTGTTGCATTGCTTTGAAGAGCTTGCTTTCTTGGCCCATAGATGGGCCTAACTGGGCCATCCTTTTGCTGTGAATCCTTATGTGGATCGCATACCAGCTTGTGTGCGGCGCTATTTGCCGCTTTCTTTTTGCCGTGGGGTCGTCCATCCGACCGGGTGGCCTTCTTATTTTTTGATTGTGGGGGCTCTAAGGCCTCCTCGTCAAATTCGGGCAGTAGCTTTCTTTTGGGTAGCTCTTTGTTCGGCGATCGCGCCGTATTTGTCTCATGGTGTTGAATACTTTGCTCCATCTGATCCTGAGTGCATCTTCCGCTGTTTTGAGCTTCCGCTTCTGCTTTTTCAGGCTACGCGCAGTGGCGGCGAGCCTTTTCTGGAGGTTATCTTGCTCCAACAATTTGTCCGGCGTGAGATCGTCCGGACTGTTGTCTTCGCCAGGACGGGTTGTTTATCCAAGTTGTCTTGTTCGGACGATTGCTCGATAGCGTGTTAAATGCGTCCACCGGTTCGCCCTGCTCTATGGCTGGGTCTCTGAGGCGGGACTTGGTCCGCGTTTACATTGCCGTTTGACTGCTTTTGAGGATTTATCCTTCGTGGCGTCCGTTGTTCCTCGTCTTCATTTCCTTTAGGTGTATCCACCATGTATACATCATGGGATAAGGTGGTTGTCCAGCATCCTATAGGTGCTGATTCATTGTTGTCTCCTACATCGTCATCCATACCGTCGATGTCTTCGGAGTCGAAATCGAGCACGTCGTGTAAGCTTTCGACGGTGGCTACGAAGTGGGTGGTGGGTGGGCGTTGAATTTCTTTGTCATCCGCATCCCAACCCTTCTGACCGTAGTCCGGCCAGGGCTCTCCGGATAAAGAGAGAGACTTTAGTGAATTCAGGATGTCGCCAAAGGGTGAGTGCTGAAAGATGTCCGCGCGATGAACTCCATAATCGGCCCAATCGGATTCGATTGGTAGGGCGCGGAGGGTTCTTGAGTCCGGAGAGGAGTCCGACACCACAGTCGAGGTCTTCGCAGCGACAGGGATAGAGTTCGGCTCAATCGCCGTGAGATCATAGCCCCGGGCGGTGTCCAACCACTCGCCCTCGATCGGGAATCCGGCTCCGGATTGAGGGCGGGCGGATCTTGGTGCGGCCTCGTGGCACTGTTCGGCTGCAGAGCTAGATCATGCCCATCGAGACAGTGCGGCACGCTTGGCTGCGGCTCGAATCCGTCGAAGATCAAGTCCCCGCGGATATCAGCCGTATAGTTCAAACTTCCAAATCTGACCTGATGGCCAGGGGCGTAGCTTTCGATCTGCTCCAGATGGCCAAGCGAATTGGCCCGAAGTGCAAAGCCGCCGAATACGAAGATCTGTCCGGGGAGAAAGGTATCACCCTGGACTGCGTCGTTGTTGATGATCGAAGGAGCCATCGGGCCTATCGGTGACGACACAGAGGAACTCTCAATGAAAGCACCAATGTCGGTGTCAAAACCGGCGGATCTCGGGTAGGGGGTCCCGAACTATGCGTCTAGACGGATGGTAACAGGAGACAAGGGACACGATGTTTTTACCCAGGTTCGGGCCCTCTCGATGGAGGTAATACCCTACTCCTGCTTGATTAATATTGATGATATGGGTAGTACAAGAGTAGATCTACCACGAGATCAAGGAGGCTAACCCTAGAAGCTCGCCTATGGTATGATTGTTGTTCGTCCTATGGACTAAAACCCTCCGGTTTATATAGACACCGGATAGGTTAGGGTTACACAGAGTCGGTTACTATGGTAGGAGATCTACATATCCGTATCGCCAAGCTTGCCTTCCACGCCAAGGAAAGTCCCATCCGGACACGGGACGAAGTCTTCAATCTTGTATCTTCATAGTCTTGGAGTCCGGCCGTGATGATAGTTCGGCTATCCGGACACCCCCTAGTCCAGGACTCCCTCAGGCGACATGTTCAACAATTAGGTGTAGCGAAGATGAGCATGTTGAGATGGATGTGTGGCCACACAAGGAACGACCGGCTCCGGAATGATGATGTACTGGATATAGTTGGGGTAGCACAGATTGAAGAGAAGATTGTCAAACATCGTCTGAGATGGTTTGGCCATATTCAGCGCAGGTCTCTAGAAGCTCGGTGCATAGCGGACGGCTAAAGCATCTTGATAATGTCAATAGAGGTCGGGGTAGACCGAACTTGAAATGGAAGGAGTCTGTAAAAGAAAGATCTGATGGACTAGAGTACTAGCAAAGAACTAGTCATGGACAGGGATGCATGGAAGCTTTCTATACATGTAACAGAACCATGAGTCGTTTGCGAGATCTTACGGGTTTCAGCTCTTGCCCACCCCTACTTGTTCGGGACTAAATGATCCACTATCTGCCACTGTTTCTAAGGAAAAGGAGTCAAGGTGCAATGAAATATACATTTGACAGTAGATATTTTTTAATTAATTATTTATCAAAACCTTGTTTGCCTTTTGGCGAAGACCCTACATAAAAATGCCGACTCGTGCTTCTCGTAGTTTGTACTGGCAGCGACTAGGGCTGGACCAAAAGCTCGTTGCTCGCGAGCTTAATGAACGCTCGATAGTTTGGCTTGTTAAGCTCGTGGCTCGCTTCTTAATGAACAGAGCCAATCATGGATTTTAGCTTATTAAGCTCTTAACAAGCTTAACGAACGAGCTAACGAGTTTCACGAGTAACAACACAACACATATTTTCATGTTATAAGTGAGATTTTTTTTGTAGCACGTTAATTAGCCCATATATTCAATCTAATCTACATAGGAGGAAATAAATTTGTGCATATTCTTTTGTAGTCATCATCTTCCTTCTTAAAAACCACATCTACACACTCATCTTATAGACCGCAACACATCAGAATCTGTTAACGAGCGCTCGCGAGTGCTCACGAGCTTAATGAGCTTCAAACGAGCCGAGCCGAGCCGGGTTTTCTGCTCATTAATCTTAACGAGCTTAATAAGCCGAGCCTTAACGAGCATGATCTTAACGAGCCGAGCAGCTCGTTGATCCACCCCTAGTCACGACTTCCTGTCCTGTAATGTAGGTTCATATTTACCCTATCACAAACTTATACATCTATGATGAGGTAAACGAACATTCAAGTATAATTGATAACATTAGAAATATGTTTTTTGTTGACCAGAACAATCACCTATCATGTATATATTTTATTAGCGATTAATTTTCCTGCCGTGGTGCTGGTTGTGTAGTGTTACAACTTGCACTGCAATCATGCCTCATTCTTTTATACTCATGATTCCTTTACAAATAGGCCCCCCTTTGATATGGAGTCATTTGAAGATATCTATCTCAATCGTGATAACGCTTATGCTGTGAAGAATTCATTGGCATAACACTCTTGGTTTAGAACTAAAGAATCATTATATTCTCTAGGGATAGCAACAAACAAAAACACATATATCAAGGCAAAAGGTCGACAAGGATAAATGTCAGATATCGGTATAATGAAAAAGCATACATCGGTTCCCTTTTGGTGATGTCGTCGATTGGACATTTGTAATATCCCAGAAAGGAACTTCATCTTTCCATTTTGTGGATTTTACTGGATGACTCGTGGTTATGACTTCGATTGTTATAAGCCAGGCTGTTTCAACCACAACCTATAGTATAAGCATTAGATCATTTTTCATGTTGCCAAATCTGATGAAAAAATAAAGCATATACAAATTTGCAAATAGTTATGAGATATTAATAGAATGAACACGTGCTTCATGTTGAGATAGCACTTCCTGTTATGGTCTACCAACAGATAGTAGTCTGGGCAAAAACACAAACTCCTTGCACGCAAGAAAAGTATAAAAATTCAGCAAGCTACAATCTTACCAGTGGATATGTATTTCATATCACCGTTAACAAGAAGAATCACTTGCAAAACATTGGCATGCAAAATATCTTCAAAAAATTCCCAAAGGAACACAAAAGAATGGGCCAACATGAGAAGGAATAACTCATTTGTGGTTAGTGGCACTATGGTCAGCTTGCCGTAGAAGGATGTCCAGACCCCATGAGCCCGGACTCACCACACGTCAAGAAATTTTGAGCCAAGTCAAACCCTTCAAGGATACGGAGGTGGAGCTGCAATCTAGATGTGAAGGTGATTCGAGGGGGCTGGAGGACTGGACGGGAGGAATGGACCGATGGAGGTGGTGTTGTGTGACACACGGGCTAGTGAAATTGCCTACAGAGCATCTAGGCGAGGCTTGAACAGATCAGGGTGGGATGGAATGTGACGTGGGTTCTGGAGTTTTCGAGAAGGCATGACTGGTTTTTTTAGCTTTGGCGGCATTGGGTGAGTGGCGAATCCGGGTAACATTGGTCGTTTGATCTGATAGAGTGGATGGCTTTAGATGAATACATTATGTAAGTGGTGAGAAAAACAAGCAATACGAAGGTAGACTCAAATATTAAAAAAATCATGTAGTACGCCCCTCCATCCCATCCATAATATAAGATCTTTTTCAAGCTAAAATAGCTTGCAAAACAATCTTATATTGTGGGACGGAGGGAGTACCAGAGAAGAGATTACAAAGTGTCAAATGAACAAGGAACATTCAGTTCCATAAGAAGGAAGGAGAAGATTTCGGTGTGCCTGCCTTATGTGTCTAACTAGCAGCTAGCCCCCTCTCCTCCGTCTCTCCTCGTCGTCGAGCCACTCGGCCATTCCGTCGTCCAATCCACCAATGCGTCCACCGGGCAAGATGGGACGTGCGCCATCCCGACAGTAGGGGGTCGAGCACCAATCCTGAACGACGATTTGTGGATTGGTTGGATCGGCTTCCGGAGAAATGGCAGTGGATTGCAACCCCACCACCACCCCTTTCTAAGCTCACATCTCGAAATCCAAGATATTGTTTTTTGCTCCAGTCGCCCTTGATTTTGATGATTCCAATGAATAGGACAAATGCAGAGAAAAATTTCTATTACGTAGCTATGTACGCATCAATCGTTCCTATTACCTAGTTTTAATTTCCAGTATTCCAATGAGTAGAACAAATGCAGAGAAAATTTTCTGTCATTGCTTCCTCAGATTCCAAAAGTATGCATCATCGGCAAATCCTTTTTGGGTTTATGTATCATCAGATTTCATAATTTGATGCTTCCACCTTACACTAAGAATGCATCCTCTGCTTTATTACCTAGCTTACTTTTGTGCTTCTACTTTGCAATCTGTTTGCTACGGTCGCCTAGATGTATGGTTCCATGTTGTGTCTCATGTTCTATGTATCCACACAAATCTTTTTTTGTTTCTTTTTCAAAATTTATTACCTAGATTCTTACTTGTGTGCTTCTACAATGCAATCAATTTGCTACGGTCGCCTAGATGTATGCTTCCATGCCATGTCTCACAATGTTCTATGTCTCCACACAAAAAAATTAAGTTTCAAAATTGCATGCTTCCACCTCACACGAATTATGCACACTTTTGAATTTTTTTTCTTACCTCCTACATGTGTTCTTCTACATTGTACCCATTTTGCTACAGTCACCTAGATATATGCTTACATGCTTTTCTCTCATAATGGTATATTCCAAAAATATGCTTCCACACAAATCTTCATTTGTTTATCTTTTTAAAATTTCATGCTTCCACCTAACATGAATAATGCACACTTTTTATTTATTTATTTTCCTTTCTTCATACTCGTCTGCTTCTATATTGTACCCATTTTGCTACAGCCGTGTCGAGACATGCTTCCTGTATACAGATTCCAAAAATATGTATCATGGATTATTATTATTTGTTTATGTATCATCATATTTCAAAATTTGATGCTTCCACCCAACACTACAAAAGCAACGTTGCATTATTAGCTACTGTTCTTACTATTTGTGCTTATACATTGTACTCATTTTGCCCATTGCCTGGATGTATGCTTCCATGCCTTTGGCTCATAATGCTCTATCTATGCACATAAATCTTATTTTTGTTTATGTTTCAAAATTTCAAGTTTACACCTAACGTGAATAATGAACACTTGTGAATTATTCCTACCTACTACCTTCGTGCTTCTACCTTCTACTCATTTTGCTACTGTCGCCTATATAAATTCTTCCAAGCCTCGGTATCATAATGGTCTGTTCCAAAAAAATGTATCCACACAATATTTTTTTATTTTTTCAAAATTTCATTCTTCCACCTCCCATGGCTAATGCACAATTTTGAAAAGCCAGATTTCCCCCAACGCCAAACTGGATTTTTTTTGGGCCTAGAGTCTACGCAGTTGGCCATGAGTCCTCTGCGTATGTGCGGTCGGTCGATGATTTTTCTCTGGTTTCCTCCACGGATAGGAAAGCGATCTAGTAGGCCCAATCAACAGCAGATCAAGGATTTTTTTACGGGTGCAGCTATCCCGCTTGTGGAGCGCGATCTGCAGCAACCGAAGCCCATCCGGGATTAGAGGGTCATTCAACGGCTAGAAATGTCCAATCACGTAGATCGGACGGCCAAAAATGTTGATGCTATGAGAGGGCTGGAAAAGTGCGCGGTTATAATGTCTCTAAATACTCTTAGTGCTAAAAAATATCAAACTGTCTGAGCCTGTTGCAAATATCTAGCCTTTTAATCCAAGATTAGACCAAGTTCACTGCTGGCTACGAGGCGAACAGTGGACTAACCAATGGCGATCGTAATAAGAAACCCTAGATGAGGATAGGCGAAAGGAAGAAGAAGTACCACGTGACGGGCGACGGCGGTGGGAGCAGTTGCACATTGTTCATGTGGTCGCGTCTCATATCCCTCTCCCGTGAGGCACCTGCGAGCCGCGAGGTAGGGAATCATATTCCCTGCGCGGGTCAGGGAATAGCAACCAAATGTCCACCCCTACCCGCAGTAATGGGTCGACCCATTATTATGTTTCTGTGTATTTTTGTCCTTTTTTGGTTTTTTTTTTGTTTTTTTCCTTTTTCTTTTGTGACTTAAATACAAATTATTGGTAGAAACTATTATTTTTTTGAAAATCACAAACAATTCTCAAGTTCATGACCTTTTTTGAAAGACACGAACAGTTTTCAACTTCATGAACAATTTCCATTTTCACAAACTTTTTTCAAAAACAAGAACAATTTTGAAATTACTAGTTTCTTTCAATATACAAATATTTTCCCAAATTCAAGAACAAATTTCAAACACACAATCATATTCAAAGTATCGAACAATTTTTAAATTCGGGAACACTTTTCAAATTCTTAAACAGTATTCAGTCTCATGAACATTTTTTCAAACCCGTCAACAACTTTCATAATTGCAAACATTTTTAATTTGAAAAGTTTATGAGTTTCTAATTATTTTTAAAAATTCATGAATAAAAACAAACTTCCGAGCTTTCATTGAACTTCATGAACATCTTGTCAAACTCGCTCACATTTTCTGAAATACATGAGAAATTTTATAACTCGTGAATCTTTTTTTTTAATTGGCTGAACCCCCTGCCCCCAAGCTCGGTGTGCCCAACAAGGCGTTATGCACCAATGCCAATGCTAGCGGTAGGATTGGTCACGTTTCCATATGCACGAGCCAACAGAGAGCACGAGCGAGTGACGGAAGGAGAGCCAAAGAAAAGAAAATTAGTCACATACCGACTTCTTGGCACAAGACAATGATGTGTCGGGAGAACCCGTTGATAAAGAACAAATGTACCAACAGAGACAGAGATGCAACATAAAATAGAAAGTTATATCCTTTTTGGATCTTTTTGCGACAATGAATGAGCTTACATGGCATTAGCCAGCGCACCACATGTCATGTCAGAGATGGGTAGGATCTGCGATAAACTACTTTAGAACACTTTAAAAAAAAATTCGATCTATTCATTTTTAATCATGGCAGTACAACAAATATCAGAAATAATAAAAATTACATCCAGATCCGTAGACCACCTAGCGACGACTACAAGCACTGAAGCGAGCCGAAGCCGTGCCGCCGTCATCGCCCCTGCATCGCCGGAGTTGGGATCAACTTCTTGTAGTAGACAGTCGGGAAGTCGTCGTGCTAAGGCCCTTTAGGACCAGTGCACCAGAACAGCAACCGCGGCTGATGAAGAATAATGTAGATCAGAGGAATCCAACTCGAAGACACACGAACGTAAACGGACAACAACGAGATCCGAGCAAATCTATCAAAAATAGATCTGGCGGAGACACACCGCCACATGCCCACTAACGGTGCTAGACACACTGCCGGAACAACGTCTAGGCAGGGAGACCTTTATTCCACCTTCAAGAAGCTGTTGCCGTCTCGTCTTCCTGAGCAGGACACAAACCCAAGCAAAGCTGGAAGAAACAACTAAAAATGGAGCCCTCCCGCCGGGCCTTGCCGAGATCCACTGCGCCCCCATGGCCCTAGCTAGGGCCGCCGGAGAGGAGAGGATCTGCGGCGGCGCCGGTGGGAGGCAGAAACCCTAGCTCTTTTTGTGGAGGAGGAGGCTTTAGAACACTTTTATGAACCATATGTGCATTTTCATACTTATTGGAGCCATATGACACACCTCATATACTATTTAGCACCTCAGGCACATTTTACTTTGCAGAAAGTTGAGATGAAGGAGATAGAAATTACATAACAATCGTAGCGCTATTCATTGATGGGAAAACCATACATAGTTTTAGGCACCACGATCCATGGCCATGCTGACAAAATTCGAGGCCCTGTGTCAAATTTAGGCACCACGAACCATACATAGTTTGAACTCTAAAATGATGCTATCTTTATAAAAAAGTAGATTGATTTATAGAAGATAGATGGCTTGAATTTTGGAACACTAAAAATAAAAGATGAAAATAACAAAATTAGCAACGAACTGCGACAATTCTAGGAGGTCCGCCGACCTCACCCTCATGGGATCACGGGTCCTTGAGGAGGCCGATGGTGACGTCGAACTCAAACTGCTGCAGAACAAGGGATTGATCGGTAGATCACACGGAGCCGCGGATGAAAACGAACATACATGCGTGTTTGAAGGAGAGAGAACTTGTCGATCATGTCGTGGTCCACGACTTACGCGCTGCTAGCCCACTTGATCACGTCATCTCAGGCCTCACGTCCTGAGCAACGGATAGATCCGGACCGGCGATCATCATCGCGCGCAGACAAAGAAGACGAACTGACGCTTGACGAACACAAAGAGACGCGTTCCGGCAATATGCCGCTAGAGGACTCGTCCCGGCCGGTTGGTCGAGTCATTTGTCCACGCCAGCCCCAAGGGCTTCTGAGCCATGTGAAGCATCGCAATGCGCGCAGGTCGAGATTGATCCCACGATGCATTGCAGCCCGCAGTGGTGATCCATAGATAGAGGAGCAGTCCTGTCCAGCACCTCGTCGCGTATGGGCTGGGGTGCGGTACACGGAAATTTGGGGCCCCTAGAGACTGGGGGACCTATGCCATCGCACAGGCTGCACACCCATCTGCCCGGGCCTGCCACCAACTTTTGGTTGCACATATTGTCAAGCAAACTTACCATCTAAATTCCCAATACCTTTCAGGCCTAAATTTTGCAAAATCTTTCTCATGGAAACAAAGTTTTACTATGTTCTTGTGGGGGCTTCTTGTGGCCGATATACACCTTGCTTCGGAACGACGCTCCTACTTATAGGGGCATGGTCTGAGTGGCCTAGTAAATTATTCCAATGATGTGAGTGGCCAAGGGAATTTTCACCATGAATTGATATGCAGAATGAATGAACAATTGAATAGCGCTAGTAACTACCACGCCAACAATAGTGCCATAATATATACTCCCTTCGTATCAAAATATAAGATGTTTTTGTAGGCTTGTTTAGCCTAAAGAACATCTTATATGTTGGTAAAGAGGTAGTATTATATCGACAGAACATCAAATCTGCATTAGTACAGATCACATGCTGTACCGATCGAGAAAGTAGCTCAAGGAGTTCATTGTAGGATTATGCAAATAATACTTGGTCAACCTCACAACTAACTCTCCAATAACAACAAGCATGTCTGCCAGACATTTTGCACAAAACACGTACACTAACCACTTCACCCACTTTTAGATGAACCCCTCCGGGGCTGAAGCTAAAATATATCTATTCTTAATTTAAATGAAAAATATTCCTAACTGAGATATCTCACCCTATATTGGTCTTGGCTGGGACATATATACTTCACTGGTAGAAAAAGGGCCTATTGTCCCGGTTGGTAAGGGCCTTTAGTCCCGGTTCCTGAACCGGGAATGGGTCGGTACTAATGCCCTGGCCCTTTAGTCCCGGTTCAGTCCAGAACCGGGACATATGGGCCTCACGTGGCCTGTGCGCCGAGCCCAGGCAGGAGGGCCTTTAGTCCCGGTTGGTGGCACCAACCGGGACCAATAGGCATCCACGCCACGACATTTCGTGGCTTGGGTTTTTGTTTTTTTTTTTGAAAGGGGGGGTTGGGGGTTTTGGGGTTTAATTTAGGTGTTTCATATATTGTGTTAGCTAGCTAATTAATAGAGAGAAGTGTCCTCTCTTTTGTCCGTGCTTGGTCGACGCTACATACTATACATACGTATAGAGAGGACTAGCTAGACACGCTAGCTAGTTAGTAAGCAAACGAAAGAAACAGAAGATCGTCATGAACATATATGCATACAGAGAGAAGTGATATCGACCACCTCTCCTTCTCCGAGAGATTGGTCGAACAACAAGTTCTCGTATATCTATCCGACACTACCGGCTACATATATACAATAATTAATTATCTTTTACAAATATAATCACCTAACATACGGACACGTGGTCCACATAGTATTCTCCGTCTTCAGCGATCACGTGGTCAAGATGAAGGAAATATGCCCTAGAGGCAATAATAAAAGTTATTATTTATTTCCTTATATCATGATAAATGTTTATTATTCATGCTAGAATTGTATTAACCGGAAACATAATACATGTGTGAATACATAAACCTACAGAGTGTCACTAGTATGCCTCTACTTGACTAGCTCGTTAATCAAAGATGGTTATGTTTCCTAACCATAAACAAGGAGTTGTTATTTGATTAACGGGATCACATCATTGGTTGAATGATCTGATTGACATGACCCATTCCATTAGCATAGCACCTGATCGTATAGTTTGTTGCTAGTGCTTTTCTTCATGACTTATACATGTTCCTATGACTATGAGATTATGCAACTCCCGTTTGCCCGAGGAACACTTTGGGTGCTACCAAACGTCACAACGTAACTGGGTGATTATAAAGGTACATTACAGGTGTCTCCGAAGGTACATGTTGGGTTGGCATATTTCGAGATTAGGATTTGTCACTCCGATTGTCGGAGAGGTATCTCTGGGCCCTCTCGGTAATGCTCATCACCTAAGCCTTGCAAGCATTGTAACTAATGAGTTAGTTATGAGATGATGTATTACGGAACGAGAAAAGAGACTTGCCAGTAACGAGATTGAACTAGGTATTGGATACCGACGATCGAATCTCGGGCAAGTAACGTACCGATGACAAAGGGAACAACGTATGTTGTTATGCGGTCTGACCGATAAAGATCTTCGTAGAATATGTAGGAACCAATATGGGCATCCAGGTCCCGCTATTGGTTATTGACCAGAGAGGTGTCTCGGTCATGTCTACGTAGTTCTCGAACCCGTAGGGTCCGCACGCTTAACGTTTCGATGATGGTTACTATGAGTTTTATGATGTTGATGTACGAAGGTTGTTGAGTCCGGATGAGATCACGGACATGACGAGGAGTCTCGAAATGGTCGAGACATAAAGATTGATATATTGGAAGCCTATGTTTGGACTCGGAATCACTCCGGGTGAAATTGGGAATTTTATCGAGTATGCGGGGTTACCGGAACCCCGGGGTCAATGGGCCTTGATGGGCCTTAGTGGGAAAGAGAAAGGGGCCCTATAGCTGGCGCAGCCTTCCCCCTTCCCTAGTCCTATTAGGATTAGGAGAAGGGGTGGCGCCTCTCTCCCCTCTCCCTTGGTCAAACCCTAGTTGGACTAGGATTTGGGGAATCCTACTCCTAGTAGGAGTAGGACACCTGATGCGCCTCCCTCCTGGCCGGCCAGCCCTCCCTTCCTCCTTTATATCTGGGGCAGGGGCACCCCATGACACACAAGTTGATCGATTAGATCGTTCCTTAGCCGTGTCGGTGCCCCTTCCACCGACTACACCTCGATCATACCGTGGCGGAGCTTAGGCGAAGCCCTGCGTCGGTGGAACATCATCATCGTCACCACGCCGTCGTCTTGTGAAACTCTCCTCAACACTCGGCTGGATCGGAGTTCGAGGGACGTCATCGAGCTGAGCGTGTGCAGAACTCGGAGGTGCCGTCGTTCGGTACTTGGATCGGTTGGATCGGGAAGAAATGCGACTACATCAACCGCGTTGTTATAACGCTTCGCTTTCGGTCTCACGAGTGCGTGGGCGGATACTCTATCCTCTCGTTGCTATGCCATCACCGTGGTCTTGCGTGATCGTAGGAAAATTTTTGAAATTACTCGTTCCCCAACAGTGGCATCCGAGCCTGGTTTTATGCGTTGATGTCATATGCACGAGTAGAACACAAGTGAGTTGTGGGCGATACAAGTCATACTACCTACCAGCATGTCATACTTTGGTTCAGCGGTATTGTGAGATGAAGCGGCCGGACCGACATTACGCGTACGCTTACGCGAGACTGGTTTCACCGCTGTGAGCACTCGTTGCTTAAAGGTGACCGGCGGGTGTCTGTCTCTCTCACTTTAGTTGAACCGAGTGTGGCTACGCCCGGTCCTTGAGAAGGTTAAAACGGAGTCTATTTGACGAAGTATCGTTGTGGTTTTGATGCGTAGGTAAGAACGGTTCTTGCTCAGCCCGTAGCAGCCACGTAAAACTTGCAACAACAAAGTAGAGGACGTCTAACTTGTTTTTGCAGGGCATGCTGTGATGTGATATGGTCAAGACATGATGCTATATTTTATTGTATGAGATGATCATGTTTTGTAACCGAGTTATCGGCAACTGGCAGGAGCCATATGGTTGTCGCTTTATTGTATGAGATGCAAACGCCATGTAATTGCTTTACTTTATCACTAAGGAGTAGCGATAGTCGTAGAAGCAATAGTTGGCGAGACGACAACGATGCTACGATGGAGATCAAGGTGTCGCGCGGTGGCGATGGTGATCATGGCGGTGCTTGGAGATGGAATCACAAGCACAAGATGATGATGGCCATATCATATCACTTATATTGATTGCATGTGATGTTAATCCTTTATGCATCTTATTTTGCTTTGATTGACGGTAGCATTATAAGATGATCCTTACTAAATTATCAAGAAGTGTTCTCCTGAGTATGCACCGTTGCGAAAGTTCTTCGTGCTGAGACACCACGTGATGATCGGGTGTGATAGGCTCTACGTTCAAATACAGCGGGTGCAAAACAGTTGCACACGCGAATACTCAGGTTATACTTGACGAGCTATGCATATAAGATATGACCTCGAACACGGAGACCGAAAGGTCGAGCGTGAATCATATAGTAGATATGATCAACATATTGATGTTCACCATTGAAACTACTCCATCACACGTGATGATCGGTCATGGTGTAGTTGAAATGGATCACGCAATCACTTAGAGAATTGGAGGATATTTTTCTAAGTGGGAGTTCTTAAGTAATATGATTAATTGAACTTAAATTTATCATGAACTTAGTACTGATAGTATCTTGCTTGTCTATGATGTGTAGATAGATGGCTCGTCTTTGTTGTTCCGTTGAATTTTAATGCGTTCCTTGAGAAAGCAAAGTTGAAAGATGATGGCAGCAATTACGGACTGGGTCCGTAACTTGAGGATTATCCTTATTGCTGCACGGAAGAATTACGTCCCCGGAAGCACCGTTAGGTGCCAGGCCTGGTGCAAGGGCTGCGCCGAAAGTTGTGAACGTCTGGCAAAGCAAAGTGATGACTACTCTATAGTTCAGTGTGCCATGCTTTACGGCTTAGAACCGGGACTTCAACGTCGTTTTGAACACCATGGAGCATATGAGATGTTCCAGAGTTGAAGTTAATATTCAAGCGAATGCCCGGATTGAGAGATATGAAGTCTCCAATAAGTTCTATAGCTGTAAGATGGAGGAGAATGGTTACATCGGTGAGCATATACTCGAATGTCCGGATATAACAATCACTTGATTCAACTGGGAGTTAATCTTCCGGATGATTGCGTCATTGACAGAATTCTCCAATCACTGCCACCAAGCTACAAGAGCTTCGTGATGAACTATAATATGCAAGGGATGACCAAAACTATGCCCGAGCTCTTGGCGATCTTTGAAAGCATGGAGGTAGAAATCAAAAGGAGCATCAAGTGTTGATGGTTAACAAAACCACTAGTTTCAAGAAAAGGGCAAAGGAAAGAAAAGGAAACTTCAAAAGAGCAGCAAGCAAGTTGCTGATCAAGAGAAGAAACCCAAGTCTGGTCCTAAGCACGAAACTGAGTGCTTCTATTGCAAGCAGGCTGGTCCTTTGAAGCGGAACTGCCCCAAGTATTTGGCGGATAAGAAGGATGGCAAGGTTAACAAAGGTATATGTGATATACTTGTTATTGATGTGTACCTTACTAATACTCGCAGTAGCACCTGGGTATTTGATACTGGTTCTGTTGCTAATATTTGCAACTCGAAACAGGAGCTACGGATTAAGCGAAGATTGGCTAAGGACGAGGTGACGATGCGCGTGGGAAATGGTTCCAAAGTCGATGTGATCGCAATCGGCACGCTACCTCTACATCTACCTTGGGATTAGTATTAGACCTAAATAATTGTTATTTAGTACCATCGTTGAGCATGAACATTATATCTGGATCTTGTTTGATGCGAGGCGGTTATTCATTAAATCGAGAGAATAATGGTTGTTCTATTTATATGAATAATATCTTTTATGGTCATGCACCATTGAAGAATGGTTTGTTTTACTCAATCTTGATAGTAGTGATACACATATTCATAATGTTGAAACCAAAAGATGCAGAGTTGATAATGATGGTGCAACTTATTTGTGGCACTTGCCGTTTAGGTCATATCGATGTAAAACGCATGAAGAAACTCCATGCTGATGGACTTTTGGAGTCACTTGATTATGAATCACTTGGCACTTGCGAACCGTGCCTTATGGGCAAGATGACTAAAACACCGTTCTCGGAACTATGGAGAGAGCAACAGATTTATTGGAAATCATACATACTGATGTATGTGGTCCAATGAATGTTGAGGCTCGTGGCGGATATCGTTATTTTCTCACCTTCACAGATGATTTGAGCAGATATGGGTATATCTACTTAATGAAACACAAGTCTGAAACATTTGAAAAGTTCAAAGAATTTCAGAGTGAAGTGGAAAATCATCGTAACAAGAAAATAAAGTTTCTACGATCTGATCGTGGAGGAGAATATTTGAGTTCTGAGTTTGGCCTACATTTGAAACAATGCGGAATAGTTTACGCAACTTACATACCGAACACCACAACGTAATGGTGTGTCGAGCGTCGTGTCGTACTTTATTAGATATGGTGCGATCTATGATGTCTCTTACTGATTTACCGCTATCATTTTGGGGTTATGCTTTAGAGACGGCTACATTCACTTTAAATAGGGCACCATCTAAATCCGTTGAGACGACGCCTTATGAACTGTGGTTTGGCAAGAAACCAAAGTTGTCGTTTTTAAAAGTTTGGGGCTGCGATGCTTATGTGAAAAAGCTTCAACCTGATAAGCTCGAACCCAAATCGGAGAAATGTGTCTTCATAGGATACCCAAAGGAGACAGTTGGGTACACCTTCTATCACAGATCCGAAGGCAAGATTTTTGTTGCTAAATTCGGAAACTTTTTGGAGAAAGAGTTTCTCACGAAAGAAGTGAGTGGGAGGAAAGTAGAACTTGATGAGATAACTGTATCTACTCCCTTATTGATGAAGGAAATATGCCCTAGAGGCAATAATAAAGTTATTATTTATTTCCTTATATCATGATAAATGTTTATTATTCATGCTAGAATTGTATTAACCGGAAACATAATACATGTGTGAATATATAGACAAACAGTATGTCACTAGTATGCCTCTACTTGACTAGCTTGTTAATCAAAGATGGTTATGTTTCCTAACCATGAACAAGGAGTTGTTGTTTGATTAACAAGGTCACATCATTAGTTGAATGATCTGATTGACATGACCCATTCCGTTAGCTTAACACTTGATCGTTTAGTATGTTAATGCTTTCTTCATGACCCATACATGTTCCTGTAACTATGAGATTATGCAACTCCCATTTACGGAGGAACACTTTGGGTACTACCAAGCGTCTGGCAACGAATCGGGTGATTATAAAGGAGTACTACAGGTGTCTCCAAAGGTACTTGTTGGGTTGGCGTATTTGAGATTAGGTTTTGTCACTCCGATTGTCGGAGAGGTATCTCTAGGCCTTCTCGGTAATACACATCACATAAAGCCTTGCAAGCATTGCAACTAAAGAGTTAGTTGTGAGATGATGTATTACGGAACGAGTAAAGAGACTTTCGATAGCGAGATTAAACTAGGTATTGGATACCGACGATCGAATCTCGGAAAGTAACATACCGATGACAAAGGGAACAACGTATGTTGTTATGCGGTTTGACCGATAAAGATCTTCGTAGAATATGTAGGAACCAATATGAGCATCCAGGTTCCGCTATTGGTTATTGACCGAGAATAGTTCTAGGTCATGTCTACATAGTTCTCGAACCGTAGGGTCCGCACGCTTAAGGTTTCAATGGCGGTTATTATGAGTTTATGTATTTTGATGTACGAAGGAGTTGAGTCCGGATGTGATCACGGACATGACGAGGAGTCTCGAAATGGTCGAGACATAAAGATTGATATATTGGATGGTTATATTCGGACACGGAAAGGTTCGGAAGTTTCGGAGAAAACCGGAGTGCCGGAGGTTACGGAACCCCGGGAAGTTATGGGCCTTATTGGGCCAAGAGGGAGAGAGGGGCTGCACCAGGAGGTGGTGCGCCCCCCTCCATGGGGAGTCCGATTGGACTAGGAGGCGCAGCCCCCCTTTCCCTCTCCTCTCTCTTTCCTTCCCTTCCCTCTTCCTAGTAGGACTAGGAAAGGGAGTCCTACTCCTACTAGGAGGAGGACTCCCCCCTCCTGGTGCGCCCCAAGGGCTGGCCGCCCTCCCCTTGCTCCTTTATATCTGGGGCAGGGGGCACCCTAGGACACACAAGTTGATCTCGGATCGTTCCTTAGCCGTGTCGGTGCCCCCTCCACCATATTCCACCTCGGTCATATTGTAGCGGTGCTTTGGCGAAGCCTGCGACGGTAGAACATCAAGATCGTCACCACGCCGTCGTCTTGTGGAACTCCTTCCCGACGCTTTGCTGGATCGGAGCTCGGGGATCGTCATCGAGCTGAGCGTGTGCCAAGAACTCGGAGGTGCGAATAACGGTGCTTGGATCGGTCGGATCGTGAAGACGTCGACTACATCAACAGCGTTAATATAACGCTTCGCTTTCGGTCTCACGAGTGCGTGGGCGGACACTCTCCCTCTCGTTGCTATGCCATCACCATGGTCTTGCGTGATCGTAGGAAAATTTTGAAATTACTCGTTCCCCAACAGTGGCATCCGAGCCAGGTTTTATGCGTTGATGTCATATGCACGAGTAGAACACAAGTGAGTTGTGGGCGATACAAGTCATACTACCTACCAGCATGTCATACTTTGGTTCAGCGGTATTGTGAGATGAAGCGGCCGGACCGACATTACGCGTGCGCTTCGCGAGACTGGTTTCACCGCTGAGAGCACTCGTTGCTTAAAGGTGATGGCGGGTGTCTGTCTCTCTCACTTTAGTTGAACCGAGTGTGGCTCGCCCGGTCCTTGAGAAGGTTAAAGCGGAGTCTATTTGACGAAGTATCGTTGTGGTTTTGATGCGTGGTAAGAACGGTTCTTGCTCAGCCCGTAGCAGCCACGTAAAACTTGCAACAACAAAGTAGAGGACGTCTAACTTGTTTTTGCAGGGCATGTTGTGATGTGATATGGTCAAGGCGTGATGCTATATTTTATTGTATGAGATGATCATGTTTTGTAACGAGTTATCGGCAACTGGCGAGAGCCATATGGTTGTCGCTTTATTGTATGAAATGCAAGCGCCATGTAATTGCTTTACTTTATCACTAAGCGGTAGCGATAGTCGTAGAAGCAATAGTTGGCGAGGCGACAACGATGCTACGATGGAGATCAAGGTGTCGCGCCGGTGGCGATGGTGATCATGGCGGTGCTTCGAGATGGAATCACAAGCACAAGATGATGATGGCCATATCATATCACTTATATTGATTGCATGTGATGTTTATCCTTTATGCATCTTATCTTGCTTTGATTGACGGTAGCATTATAAGATGATCTCTCACTAAAATTATCAAGTAGTGTTCTCCACGAGTATGCACCGTTGCCAAAGTTAAATCGTGCGAGACACCACGTGATGATCGGGTGTGATAAGCTCTCGTCCATCTACAACGGGTGCAAGCCAGTTTTGCACACGCAGAATACTCAGGTTATACTTGACGAGCCTAGCATATACAGATATGGCCTCGGAACACGGAGACCGAAAGGTCGAACGTGAATCATATAGCGAATATGATCAACATAAGATGTTCACCATTGAAAACTACTCCATCTCACGTGATGATCGGTTATGGTTTAGTTGATTTGGATCACGTGATCACTTAGATAACTAGAGAGATGTCTGTCTAAGTGGGAGTTCTTTAATAATATGATTAATTGAACTTAAATTTATCATGAACTTAGTACTGATAGTATTTTGCTTGTCTATGTTTCTGTAGATAGATGGCTCGTCTGTTGTTCCGTTGAATTTTAATGCGTTCCTTGAGAAAGCAAAGTTGAAAGATGATGGTAGCAATTACACGGACTGGGTCCGTAACTGAGGATAATCCTCATTGCTGCACGAAAAATTACGTCCTGGAAGCACCGCTGGGTGACGAGTTGCTGCGAGATCTTGAGCGAAAGTTGTGAGCGTCGCAAAGCGAGCTGATGACTACTCTATAGTTCGATGTGCCATGCTACGGCTTAGAACCGGGTCTTCAACGGCGTTTTGAGCGTCATGGAGCATATGAGATGTTCCAGGAGTTGAAGTTGATATTTCAACAGAATGCCCGGATTGAGAGATATGAAGTCTCCAATAAGTTCTATAGCTGCAAGATGGAGGAGAATAGTTACGTCGGTGAGCACATACTCAAAATGTCCGGGTATTACAATCACTTGAATCAACTGGGAGTTAATCTTCCGGATGATTGTGTCATTGACAAATTCTTCAATCACGCCACCAAGCTACAAAGGCTTCGTGATGAACTATAATATGCAAGGGTTAGTAAAGACTATGCTCGAGCTCTTACATGAATGCTAAAAGCTGCGGAGGTAGAAATCAAAAAGGAGCATCAAGTGTTGATGGTCAATAAGACCACTAGTTTCAAGAAGAAAGGCAAAGGGAAGAAGAAGGGAACTTCAAGAAGAACAGCAAACAAGTTCTTGATCGGAGAAGAAACCCAAGTCTGGACCTAAGCCTGGCCCAGTGCTTCTCTTGCAAGCGGACTAGTCCTTTGAAGCGGAACTGCCCCAAGTATTTGGCGGATAAGAAGGATGGCAAAGTGAACAAAGGTATATGTGATATACTTGTTATTGATGTGTACCTTACTAGAGCTCGCAGTAGTACACAGGTATTTGATACTGGTTACATTGCTAATATTTGCAACTCGAAGCAGGAACTACGGATTAGCGAACAACGGCAAAGGGCGAGGTGACGATGCGGCGTGGGAAATGGTTCCAAAGTCGATGTGATCGCAATCGACACGCTACCTCTACATCTACCTTCGGGATTAGTTTTAGACCTGAATAATTGTTATTTGGTGCCAGCGTTGAGCATGAACATTATATCTGGATCTTGTTTGATGCGAGGCGGTTATTCATTTAAATCGAGAGAATAATGGTTGTTCTATTTATATGAATAATATCTTTTATGGTCATGCACCCTTGAAGAGTGGTCTATTTTAATGAATCTCGATAGTAGTGATACACATATTCATAATGTTGAAACCAAAAGATGCAGAGTTGATAATGATAGTGCAACTTATTTGTGGCACTTGCCGTTTAGGTCATATCGATGTAAAAGCATGAAGAAACTCCATCTTGATGGACTTTTGGAGTCACTTGATTATGAATCACTTGGCACTTATGAACCGTGCCTCATGGGCAAGATGACTAAAACACCGTTCTCGGTACTATGGAGAGAGCAACAGATTTATTGGAAATCATACATACGGATGTATGTGGTCCAATGAATGTTGAAGCTCGTGGCGGATATCGTTATTTTCTCACCTTCACAGATGATTTGAGCAGATATGGGTATATCTACTTAATGAAACATAAGTCTGAAACATTTGAAAAGTTCAAAGAATTTCAGAGTGAAGTTGAAAATCATCGTAATAAGAAAATAAAGTTTCTACGATCTGATCGTGGAGGCGAATATTTGAGTTCTGAGTTTGGTCTACATTTGAAACAAAGCGGAATAGTTTAGCAACTCCGCCACCGGAACACCACAGCGCAATGGTGTGTCGAGCGTCGTGTCGCACTTTCTTTGGATATGGTGCGATCTATGATGTCTCTTACAGATTTACGCTATCATTTTGGGGTTATGCTCTTGAGGCGGCCGCATTCACGTTAAATAGGACACCGTCAAAATCCGTTGAGACGGCGCCTTATGAACTATGGTTTAGCAAGAAACCAAAGTTGTCGTTTCGAAAGTTTGGGGTTGCGATGCTTATGTGAAGAAACTTCAACCTGATAAGCTTGAACCCAAATCGGAAAATGTGTCTTCATAGGATACCCAAAGGAGACAATTGGGTACACCTTCTATCACAGATCCGAAGGCAAAACATTCGTTGCTAAAATGGATCCTTTCTAGAGAAGGAGTTTCTCTCGAAAGAAGTGAGTGGGAGGAAAGTGGAACTTGATGAGGTAATAGTACCAGCTCCCTTATTGGAAAGTAGTTAAATCACGAAATCAGTTTACGTAACACCTACACCAGTTAGTGAGGAAGATAATGATAAAGATCATGAAACTTCAGATCAAGTTGTCACTGAACTTAGAGATCAACGAGAACAAAATCCGCACTGAGTGATGCGGTAATCCTATTCGGAAGTCATGCTACTAGATCATGATGAACCTCGAACTATGAAGAAGCGATGGTGAGCCCAGATTCCATAAAATGGCTTGAAGCCATGAAATCTGAGATGGGATCCATGTATGAGAACAAAGTATGGACTTTGGTAGACTTGCCCGATGATCGGCAAGCTATTGAGAATAAATGGATTTTTAAGAAGAAGACGTGGCGATGGTAATGTAACTATCTACAAAGCTCGACTTGTTGCAAAAGGTTTTCGACAAGTTCAAGGGGTTGACTACGATGAGACTTTCTCACCGTGGCGATGCTTAAGTCCGTCCGAATCATGTTAGCAATTGCCGCATTTTATGATTATGAAATTTGGCAAATGGATGTAAAACTGCATTCTTGAATGGATTTCTAGAAGAAGAGTTGTATATGATACAACCAGAAGGTTTTGTCGATCCAAAAGGTGCTAACAAAGTGTGCAAGCTCAACGATCAATTTATGGTGCAGTGCAAGCCTCTCGGAGTTGGAATAAGCGCTTTGATAGTGTGATCAAAGCATATGGGTTTATCTGAGACTTTTGGAGAAGCTTCTGATTTACAAGAAAGTGAGTGGGAGCTCTGTAGCATTTCTAATATTATATGTGGACGACATATTATTGATTGGAAATGATATAGAATTTCTGGATAGCATAAAGGATACTTGAATAAAAGTTTTTCAATGAAAGACCTCGGTGAAGCTGCTTACATATTAGGCATCAAGATCTATAGAGATAGATCAAGGCGCTTGATTGGACTTTCACAAAGCACATACCTTGATAAAGTTTTGAAAAGGTTCAAAATGGATCAGGCAAAGAAAGGTTTTTACCTGTGTTACAAGGTGTAAGATTGAGTCGGACTCAATGCCCGACCACAGCAGAAGATAGAGAGAAATGAAAGATGTTCCTATGCTTCAGCCATAGGCTCTATCATGTATGCAATGCTGTGTACCAGACTGACGTATGCTTAGCTGTAAGCTTGGCAGGAAGGTACCAAAGTAATCCAGGAGTGGATCCTTTGGACAGCGGTCAAGAACATCTGAAATACGAAAAGGACTAAGGATATGTTTCTCGTATATGGAGGTGACAAAGAGCTAGTCGTAAATGGTTACGTCGATGCAAGCTTTGACACTGATCCGGACGATTCTAAATCGCAAACCGGATCGTGTTTTTATTAAGCGGTGGAGCTGTCGGTTGGTGCAGTTCTAAACAAAGCGTCGTGGCGGGATCTACATGTGAAGCGGAGTACATAGCTGCTTGGAAGCAGCAAATGAAGATCTGGATGAAAGAGTTCATTTCCGATCTAGGTGTCATACCTAGTGCATCGGGACCGATGAAGATCTTCTGTGACAATCTTGGTGCAATTGCCTTGGCAAAGGAATCCAGATTTCACAAGAGGACCAAGCACATCAAGAGGCGCTTCAATTCCATTCGGGACCAAGTCCAAGTGGGAGACATAGAGATTTGCAAAATACATACGGATCTGAATGTTGCAGACCGTTGACTAAGCCTCTTCCACGAGCAAAACATGATCAGCACCAAGACTCCATGGGTGTAAGGATCATTACTTTGTAATCTAGATTATTGACTCTAGTGCAAGTGGGAGACTGAAGGAAATATGCCCTAGAGGCAATAATAAAGTTATTATTTATTTCCTTATATCATGATAAATGTTTATTATTCATGCTAGAATTGTATTAACGGAAACATAATACATGTGTGAATATATAGACAAACAGTATGTCACTAGTATGCCTCTACTTGACTAGCTTGTTAATCAAAGATGGTTATGTTTCCTAACCATGAACAAGGAGTTGTTGTTTGATTAACAAGGTCACATCATTAGTTGAATGATCTGATTGACATGACCCATTCCGTTAGCTTAACACTTGATCGTTTAGTATGTTAATGCTTTCTTCATGACCCATACATGTTCCTGTAACTATGAGATTATGCAACTCCCATTTACGGAGGAACACTTTGGTACTACCAAGCGTCTGGCGTAATCGGGTGATTATAAAGGAGTACTACAGGTGTCTCCAAAGGTACTTGTTGGGTTGGCGTATTTGAGATTAGGTTTTGTCACTCCGATTGTCGGAGAGGTATCTCTAGGCCTTCTCGGTAATACACATCACATAAAGCCTTGCAAGCATTGCAACTAAAGAGTTAGTTGTGAGATGATGTATTACGGAGCGAGTAAAGAGACTTTCCGATAACGAGATTAAACTAGGTATTGGATACCGACGATCGAATCTCGGAAAGTAACATACCGATGACAAAGGAACAACGTATGTTGTTATGCGGTTTGACCGATAAAGATCTTCGTAGAATATGTAGGAACCAATATGAGCATCCAGGTTCCGCTATTGGTTATTGACCGAGAATAGTTCTAGGTCATGTCTACATAGTTCTCGAACCGTAGGGTCCGCACGCTTAAGGTTTCAATGGCGGTTATTATGAGTTTATGTATTTTGATGTACGAAGGAGTTGAGTCCGGATGTGATCACGGACATGACGAGGAGTCTCGAAATGGTCGAGACATAAAGATTGATATATTGGATGGTTATATTCGGACACGGAAAGGTTCGGAAGTTTCGGAGAAAACCGGAGTGCCGGAGGGTTACGGAACCCCGGGGAAGTTATGGGCCTTATTGGGCCAAGAGGGAGAGAGGGCTGCACCAGGAGGTGGTGCCCCCCCTCCATGGGGAGTCCGAATTGGACTAGGAGGCGCAGCCCCTTTCCCTCCCTCTCCTCTCTTTCCTTCCCTTCCCTCTTCCTAGTAGGACTAGGAAGGGAGTCCTACTCCTACTAGGAGGAGGACTCCCCCCTCCTTAGTGCGCCCCAAGGGCTGGCCGCCCTCCCCTTGCTCCTTTATATCTCAGGGGCAGGGGGCACCCTAGGACACACAAGTTGATCTCGGATCGTTCCTTAGCCGTGTCGGTGCCCCCTCCACCATATTCCACCTCGGTCATATTGTAGCGGTGCTTTGGCGAAGCCTGCGACGATAGAACATCAAGATCGTCCTGCACGCCGTCGTCTTGTGGAACTCCTTCCCGACGCTTTGCTGGATCGGAGCTCGGGGATCGTCATCGAGCTGAGCGTGTGCCAAGAACTCGGAGGTGCGAATGCGGTGCTTGGATCGGTCGGATCGTGAAGGCGTCGACTACATCAACAGCGTTAATATAACGCTTCGCTTTCGGTCTCAGGGTGCGTGGGCGGACACTCTCCCCTCTCGTTGCTATGCCATCACCATGGTCTTGCGTGATCGTAGGAAAATTTTTGAAATTACTCGTTCCCCAACAATTGAGAAGTAGTACATCACGAGAAAACAGTTTACGTGACACCTACACCAAATAGGGAGGAAGCTAATGATGATGATCATGAAACTTCAGATCAAGTTTCTACAGAACTTCGTAGATCAACAGAACAAGATCCGCACCGAGTGATACGGTAATCCTGTTTTGGAAGTCATATTCTTTGGAACATGATGAACCTACGAACTATGAAGAAGCGATGGTGAGCCCAGATTCCACAAAATGGCTTGAGGCCATGAAATCTGAGATGGGATCCATGTATGAGAACAAAGTGTGGACTTTGGTTGACTTGCCCGATGATCGGCAAGCAATTGAGAATAAATGGATCTTCAAGAAGAAGACTGACGCTGATGGTAATGTTCTTGTCTATAAAGCTCGACTTGTTGCAAAAGGTTTTCGACAAGTTCAAGGGATTGACTACGATGAGACCTTCTCACCCGTGGCGATGCTTAAGTCCGTCCGAATCATGTTAGCAATTGCCGCATTTTATGATTATGAAATTTGGCAAATGGATGTTAAAACTGCATTCTGAATGGATTTACGGAAGAAGAGTTGTATATGATGCAACCAGAAGGTTTTGTCGATCCAAAGGGAGCTAACAAAGTGTGCAAGCTCCAGCGATCCATTTATGGACTGGTGCAAGCCTCTCGGAGTTGGAATAAGCGTTTTGATAGTGTGATCAAAGCATTTGGTTTTATGAGACTTTTGGAGAAGCTTTGTATTTACAAGAAAGTGAGTGGGAGCTCTGTAGCATTTACGATATTATATGTGGATGACATATTATTGATCGGAAATGATATAGAATTCTGGATAGCATAAAGGGATACTTGAATAAAAGTTTTTCGATGAAAGACCTCGGTGAAGCTGCTTACATATTGGGCATTAAGATCTATAGAGATAGATCAAGGCGCTTAATAGGACTTTCACAAAGCACATACCTTGATAAAGTTTTGAAAAAGTTCAAAATGGATCGAGGCAAAGAAAGGGTTCTTGCCGGTATTACAAGGTGTGAAGTTGAGTAAGACTCAATGCCCGACCACCGCAGAAGATAGAGAGAAAATGAAAGATGTTCCTATGCTTCAGCCATAGGCTCTATCATGTATGCAATGCTGTGTACCAGACCTGATGTGTGCCTTGCTGTAAGTTTAGCGGCAGGTACCAAAGTAATCCAGAGTGGATCCTTTGGACAGCGGTCAAGAACATCCTTAAGTACTTGAGAAGAACTAAGGATATGTTTCTCATTTATGGCGGTGACAAAGAGCTCGTAAATGGCAGTTACGTCGATGCAAGCTTTGACACTGATCCGGATGATTCTAAATCGCAAACCGGATACGTATTTACATTAAGCGGTGGAGCTGTCGGTTGGTGCAGTTCCAAACAAAGCGTCGTTCGGGATCTACATGTGAAGCTGAGTACATAGCTGCTTGGAAGCAGCTAATGAAGGAGTCTGGATGAAGGAGTTCATAACCGATCTAGGTGTTGTACCTAGTGTATCGGGTCCAATGAAAATCTTTGTGACAATACTGGTGCAATTGCCTTGGCAAAGGAATCCAGATTTCACAAAAGAACCAAGCACATCAAAAGGCGCTTCAACTCCATCCGGGTTTGGTCGGTGGGAGACATAGAGATATGCAAGATACATACGGATCTGAATGTTGCAGACCGTTGACTAAGCCTCTTCCACGAGCAAAACATGATCAGCACCAAGACTCCATGGGTGTGAGAATCATTCTTGTGTAATCTAGATTATTGACTCTAGTGCAAGTGGGAGATGAAGGAAATATGCCCTAGAGGCAATAATAAAAGTTATTATTTATTTCCTTATATCATGATAAATGTTTATTATTCATGCTAGAATTGTATTAACCGAAACATAATACATGTGTGAATACATAAACCTACAGAGTGTCACTAGTATGCCTCTACTTGACTAGCTCGTTAATCAAAGATGGTTATGTTTCCTAACCATAAACAAGGAGTTGTTATTTGATTAACGGGATCACATCATTGGTTGAATGATCTGATTGACATGACCCATTCCATTAGCATAGCACCTGATCGTATAGTTTGTTGCTAGTGCTTTTCTTCATGACTTATACATGTTCCTATGACTATGAGATTATGCAACTCCGTTTGCCGAGGAACACTTTGGGTGCTACCAAGCGTCACAACGTAACGGGTGATTATAAAGGTACATTACAGGTGTCTCGAAGGTACATGTTGGGTTGGCATATTTGAGATTAGGATTTGTCACTCCGATTGTCGGAGAGGTATCTCTGGGCCCTCTCGGTAATGCTCATCACCTAAGCCTTGCAAGCATTGTAACTAATGAGTTAGTTATGAGATGATGTATTACGGAACGAGAAAAGAGACTTGCGATGCTGAGATTGAACTAGGTATTGGATACCGGCGATCGAATCTCGGGCAAGTAACGCACCGATGACAAAGGAACAACGTATGTTGTTATGCGGTCCGACCGATAAAGATCTTCGTAGAATATGTAGGAACCAATATGGGCATCCAGGTCCCGCTATTGGTTATTGACCGAGAGGTGTCTCGGTCATGTCTCGTAGTTCTCGAACCCGTAGGGTCCGCACGCTTAACGTTTGATGGCGGTTACTATGAGTTTTTATGATGTTGATGTACCGAAGGTTGTTCGGAGTCCCGGATGAGATCACGGACATGACGAGGAGTCTCGAAATGGTCGAGACATAAAGATTGATATATTGGAAGCCTATGTTTGGACTCCGGAATCACTCCGGGTGAAATTGGGAATTTTACCGAGATGCAGGGTTACCGGAACCCCCCGGGGGGTCAATGGGCCTTGATGGGCCTTAGTGGGAAAGAGAAAGGGGGCCCTATAGCTGGCCGCAGCCTTCCCCCCTTCCCTAGTCCTATTAGGATTAGGAGAAGGGGGTGGCGCCCCCTCTCTCCCTCTCCCCTTGGTCAAACCCTAGTTGGACTAGGATTTGGGGGGGGAATCCTACTCCTAGTAGGAGTAGGACACCTGATGCGCCTCCCTCTGGCCGCCAGCCCCTCCCTTCCCTCCTTTATATCTGAGGGGCAGGGGCACCCCATGACACACAAGTTGATCGATTAGATCGTTCCTTAGCCGTGTGCGGTGCCCCTTCCACCAGATTACACCTCGATCATACCGTGGCGGAGCTTAAGTGAAAACCTGCGTCGGTGGAACATCATCATCGTCACCACGCCGTCGTCTGTGAAACTCTCCCTCAACACTCGGCTGGATCGGAGTTCGAGGGGCGTCATCGAGCTGAGCGTGTGCGAGAACTCGGAGGTGCCGTGCGTTCGGTACTTGGATCGGTTGGATCGGGAAGAAATGCGACTACATCAACAGCGTTGTTATAACGCTTCGCTTTCGGTCTCACAGTGCGTGGGCGGATACTCTATCCTCTCGTTGCTATGCCATCACCGTGGTCTTGCGTGATCGTAGGAAAATTTTTGAAATTACTACGTTCCCCAACACAAGAAAGAATGCCGTCAATTCCTCTTGAATTGCTCGCATGCGATCTGGTGCTAGGAGTTCATCCCGCATCCGAAACATCTAATTTTAAGAAGGGGGTCAATACATATATATATGAATGAATGAAACTCAACACAAATGATGGTAATAAAATAAAATTGTGAATATTATTATTTACGCACTTCATATTGTTTGTCGAGTAGCCCGCTCACAGTGTCGTGTGGCGGATGGACTCGCAAATGTAGTATCCACAGAAATCATTCCCTTGTTCCTGCCACAACCACTTTACAAGAAATAGAGGTCAATCAAACTGATAAGCAAGAATGCCAAATGGTATTGATGAAACTAGCGCTTGAATCACCAGGAGATGCGTGGAATATGCTACTATAGTACTTACTTTCGGGTGTCTAAATTGCAGCTTCTTCAGCAGTCCCGGAGCTTTTTTGGTGAATTTTCTCCAAACCCTGCCATACAAAGAAAACAATTACTTGATATCAGAAATGAACAAAGTTGCTGATATGGTGGATAATGATCGATTTAACTTACTTCTCGAGCATTTCAGTCATGTCCGCATACTCCTTCGGATTTTTTCGTTTGGAGTCTAAGACGGTTACTACTCCATGCTCAAGCTTAATCTCTAGGAGAATATAGTGGTACCTGCGCACGCATGCATAACTCATCAATATTACATTACTATTACCTGGACTAATAAGGGAAGCCGAATATGCCACAAGACAGTAACACTCACTTGAAGTTGTAAGGAAAGAGTATTATATCTTTGTGTTCATTTATTACCAACGATTGTAGCAAGTTGGCCTCGATATTTTCGGCATGATATTTAACCTCAGTTGCATCTATGAGATTTGTGTTAATGAACCCAATATCACCCACTTGTCTTTTCTTCAATTCAGCGATCTTCAATCTGCATAATATAGTGAGGATAATTATAAATACATGCAATGAAAGAGCTGAGTTATATAGAGAGACTTAATGACATAAGTAGTACTACTTACAGAAAGGAGCAGGTGACCATTGCTTTATCGAGGGCCAATTGATTGAAAAACTGATAGAACTCCTCAAATGGAATAGGCAACAGTTCAATTCCAACGAGGTCATGCTCCTTTTTAACTCTCACATACAAAGTACTCCTCCCGTCAGACTCTCTGCAGGTTTTCATGTACCAATCATGCAATCTTCGCATCATCGTTGATAGAGATATTTCATCTTTGACGAGAGACTTCCCGTACTCATATCTTTGAATCCGCACCTTCAAGAAATCATAATGTACATCGTCGGACAGGTAATCTCCAGGATTGCTATAACCGGGCACCATCCTCGGATCGGCGATGTCGCTAGCGAGCACCTTGGCGGGGGCACGATTGCTTAACTTGTTACGCCGAGCTGGGCAATTTGTTTCCCAGCTCGTCGTTCTTTCATCCTTTGATCATCGACAGTACTTCCGACCTCTCCGCTTTGGCAAATGCCGTTCAATAATGCGCTCATAGTTGCCTTTCAGCGGAGACTTGGGTGGTTTTGTCGGGGCAGCAGTCGCCTCACTTTCACCGGATCTACCTTCTCCTCCGGAGGTGGATGTCTCTTTGCTTTCAACCCTTGAAACCAGTCCTTCACTTGGGTTCGCGCGATCTTCGCGTTCTCCTCCGGGGTCATCTCGTATGGTAACTTCTCTGGAGTCTTCAGAGAAGGACCGAATCTGTATGTCCTCCGCCTTTGGCTATCTTGCTAGACGCGGCAGAGCAGTCGGGCGGATGTCTTCTTCGTTGCTTATGAGGCGGAGGAGAAGGACTACGACGCGCGGAGTAGCGGAGCGGCGGCGGGTCTTTTCCGCCCTTGCCGACGAGGCGGAGAAGGAGGAGGTTGGCTGCTCGGCGCGGCCAGGCGCAGGCGGAGAAGGAGGCGGAGTGCCGCCACGCCGGAGAAGGAGCCGGCCGAGTGCCCTGATCGTCACTCGCCGGGAGGAGGCGGTGGAGGAGGCAGAGTGCCTGACTCGCCCGAGGAGGAGGAGGAGGCGAGGCGTCCAGTTCGAAGGTTGATGAGATCCTTCCGCCATAGGCATGGATTCTTCAGAGCAGAACCCAGCCGAGTCTCCCCTTCACCGATAGGGTGGTCAAGCTGGAGGTCCTCAAATCCCTCTGTGATTTCATCCACCATCACCCTAGCATATCCTACGGAATCGACCGGCGGTGAAAAGTTGCGCGGTTTAGTAGGATAAGCAGAGCCAACAGCCGCCTTGACCTTTAACTTCATCCATTGCGCCATAAGGTGGCAATTTTCAGCCTCCGTGATATCATCCACGGGATAGCTGGCAGGAGCCGTCAAGGCATGCTCCGGCTGAAGCAGCTCGGTGGAAGCCACGCTGCTTCTCCGCTGAGATGGCGGGGTAACCGGGGAAGCTTGACGGTCGTTGCTGCGATCTGCTTCTCGTTCCTCTATCGCTTGTACCCTTGCATGCAGCGCTGCAGTTCGGTCTGCTGCACTTTCTTCCTCCTCTCCGGCATTTGTAACCGCCAGCGTCCGAAAACCCAGCCTTCCACGAAGCGGAGCTGGCATGCCTCGTGTCCGTCCGGGGTGCTCGGGATTCCGAGGGCCATTGTGAGCTCGTCGTTCTCTCTGCTGGAAAGAACGTCCTTTGTTGCGCAACTTCGATATATTGCTGAAGCCTCTTGGTGGTATGTCAATTGATCGTCCGTCCAAATGCACTTCCACGATACAGGGTCCAAGGTTCCGCCAGCCCGAAGAACCAAGTCCGGCAGCGGTGCGGCCAGTTCATTGTCTCGGTTCGATCCCTTTATCAAGCAGATCATTCTCAGCCTTGGCCCACTTAGGTCGGGCTATGAGGTAGCCACGACCCGTGCGATGGTGAAGCTTCTTCTTCGCATCATTTTTCTTGTTTGTCGCCGACATCTTTTTACTCTTTTCCGATGTCTTGTGGGCCACAAATGCGGGCGATCATCTCTGATCTTCTCATATTTGCCCTTGAATTCTGGGGTCTCTTTTTATCGACAAACTTATTCAGGTCTTTCTTCCAATTCCTGAATAGGTCTGCCATCTTCTTAAGAGCAAAAGACTTGATTAATTGCTCAACTGGCTTCTCGGATCATCCTCTGGCGGTAGGGTGAAATTTGACTTCAGCTCAGTCCAAAGATCATTTTTACGCATATCATTGACATAAGACAGCTCAGGGTCTTCGTTCTTAGGCTTATACCATTGCTGGATGCTAATCGGGATCTTGTCCCTAACCAGAACCCCGCACTGAGCAACAAATGCCTTCTTTGTCCGGATGGGTTCAATCGGTTGGCCGTCGCGCGCGATTTCTATGATCTCAAACTTTTCATTCGAGCTCAACTTTTTCTTCGGGCCTCGTCTCTTTACCGAAGTTGTGCTCGATCCGAAGGGCTAGAAAAAAGAACAAAGACGAGAGTTAATTAATATGCGTACATATCAAAACAATGAATGCATCAATTAGCTAGTCAGCATAGGCTTAACTAATATATATACCTGGCCGGACTCGGTTCGGTCACCGGAGCCGTCCTCATGTCTTGCACCGGCATTGGGTCATCGGAGCCATCACCATCATAGCCAGCTGCTTCTTCACCCTCTCCTTCCAGACCATCGGTGTCGTTGAGAAACATCAACGAGCAGACAACATCACTTCCTTCTGCGATTATGTCCCTCAACAACGCTTCTTGTGCTTCGTCTCGGGGGGTGTCCATAGTTTCTACAAATATTTACAACATGGCAATTATTATTCAAACATGACAGATATGGATATATTAGTGGCAAACGTAGAACTAGCTAGGTAATTACAATAAGGAATCATATTAATTAGTGGCATCGGCGCTGCTTCTCTAGGGTTTGAATGGCCTCGACAACGCTTCAAGGGTTAGGGTGGCCTCGAGCGCTTCAAGGAGGGTAATATCGACAGCGATGAGATACATACGGGAAAATAATGTTATCGGGAGGGGTATATCGACCCCCCACGTGTTGAAGTTATCGGGGAGGGGTATATTGACCCCTCCCGTGTTGAAGTTATCGGGGAGGGTATATCGACCCCACGTGTTGAAGTTATCGGGAGGGTATATCGACCCTCCCCTCGTGTTGAAGTTATCGGGAGGGTATATCGACCCCCGTGTTGAAGTTATCGGGAGAGGTATATCGACCCACCCCCGTATTGAAGTTATTGGGAGTTTATATCGACCACGACATACGTGCGTACATGGGAAAATAATATTATCGGGAGGGTATCCAGCCCCCTCGTGTTGAAGTTATCGGGAGGGGTATATCGACGACGACAGACCCGATAAAACATAAGAAAACAAAGAAGAAATAAAAAGAAGAGAAGAAGAAATGAATAGCTAGAGGAGAAGATCGAAGAAAAAAAAGAAGAAAAAAAAAGAGGAGAAGAAGAAAGGAATAGTGGAGAATAGATCTATTTTCTCTTCTTCTCCACTATTCCTTTCTTCTTCTCCTCTTCTTTTTCTTCTTTTTTCTTCTTCTTATTTATTTCTCCTTTTCTTCCTCTCCTCTTGTTCTTTCTTTCCTCTTCTTATTTTCTTCTTTCCTATCCTTCTTTTCCTTCCTTTCTTAATATCACTTAGCAAATTAATAGAAGTTCATCATCACATAAAAACCAAAGTACATACATAGTTCTCATCTAACAACATAAAGCTCTGCAGAGCATCTAAATTAATTAAACCATACATTGAAACTATGTAAAACATTTCAATGCGAAAACAAATGCTATCATAATCGCAACCAAGGTAAAAACTGATCCAACGGCATAATGATACCAAGCCTCAGTATGAGTGGCATATTTTCTAATCTTTCTAATCTTCAAGCGCATTGCATCCATCTTGATCTTGTGATCATCGACGACATCTGCAACATGCAACTCCAATATCATCTTCTCCTCCTCAAGTTTTTTTTATTTTTTCCTTCAAGAAATTGTTTTCTTCTTCAACTAAATTTAACCTCTCGACAATAGGGTCGGTTGGAATTTCCAGTTCAACAACCTCCTAGATAAATAAAATCTATGTCACGTTGGTCGGCATAATTTTCATAAACAATAAATGAACCAATAGTTATAAAAAGATAATATATACCACATCCGAACCATAGACAGGACGAGGGCCGACGGGGGTGGAGACCAAAACCATCGCACTATATAAGATGCAATAACAAAAGTAAGAAAATAATACAAGTATCTATCTAAACATACAAGTAAGAATATTTTTCCTTTCAGAAAGAAGATAAGAACAAAAGGCTCACCACGGTGGTGCCGGCGATGAGATCGGCGCGGGTGATCGACGGCGATGAAGACGGGGACGGGGCGTGACGGACCGCTAAACCTAGACAAATATTGAGTAAAATGGAGCTTGGAGGTCAAGCTTGGAGAGAAGAAAGCTTAAGTAGTGTGGCTCGGGCATTCCATCGAACACCTTGTGTGCATAGGAGGTGAGCTAGAGCACCACCAAGCCCTCTCCCCCTCGGCGGCCAGAAAAAACAGAGCTGTGTGCTCTGCTCTCACGCGAAGGGGTATATATAGGCACCTCATTGGTCCCGGTTCGTGACATGAACCGGGACTAAAGGGGAGCCTTTGGTCCCGGTTCATGCCACCAACCGGGACCAATGGTGGTGGGCCAGGAGCGAGGCCCATTGGTACCGGGACCAAAAGGGGCAGACGAACCGGGACCAATGCCCACGAGGCCCCGGCCGGCCCCCTGGGATCACGAACCGGGGCAAATACCTCCATTGGTCTCGGTTCGTGGCAGAACCGGGACTAATGGGCTGAGCAGGCCTGGGCCATTGCCCCCTTTTCTACTAGTGCTTGTACATACATAACCTCACATCCCTCCTCGATATGCAGTTCATCCTCGAGCTGGCCTAAGGAGCCCCAAATTCCAGACAACGCACGATGTTCCTGTACCTCGTGGCATGAAACAACTGGCAGATCTTTGGACCTGCTCCTGAAATGGGTGCCATCCAAACTTAGGGGCTAGGGTAGAAGGCATTATGTTCATCCGTCCCAGCACGAGCAACCCTAGTTGCTTGAAGATTTTGAAACGCCGCTGCTGAACTAGGAAAGGCCACCGCTTTACCATCTCCCATGGCCAAGTCGCGACGCCTCACAGCCTCCTTTGATGTGCAGATCGTCCACGAGCTGCTGGTTGGTGAAGGTGGTTGCAGGGTGTGATACGAGCACCAGAGCAGTGAGGTTGTCGTGTGAGCACGAATGCTGATTGCAGAAGCGTCTGGATAGGCTGCGACTGCTATGCCACGACTAGCTTTGCTCATGTTGCCTTCGGGGGCTGTAAGCATGTAACGATGGTTATTCTTCCAAGTCTTGTTTGATCTATTCCACACTGGGGCTCCTCTTTCTACAGAAGCACCTAAATAACAAATTGTAGATATTATCTCTATAATTGACTTAAGGCCCGAACCAAAAGGTATATTCCTAATTAAAATGATAAACCTCTTAACTAAGAGATCACGGGTATCCTCTCCCTAACTTGGAATTAATTAGTTATCTTGTACGTGTAACGCACGTCCAATCTGATAGTATCTTAACGGATTTTCCATTGTCATCTCCCATTCTCGCAACTCTCCCCAGTCGATGAACTGGGTTTTTCGTAAAGTTTAGTCACTCCGGAATCTAAGCTATGTCGTGTGGCAATATGCCCATGCTCACTTTGCATTGGTTGCATACCTACAGAGTTGCCTCTCTTAAATGATATGCCGTGTCATTCTGTGTCGGCTTCTTAGCGTGGCAAGGTCCTTGCTGTATAGGGGCCGCCATTCAAGGCTATGTTGCTTCCAAGTTGATGCGGTCGAGCTCTACGTGTTGACCTCACATGAACCACCGGTAGGGTGGCTTCGCAATGTGCTACTATCGAACTGTGGGGGATTTGGCAGCCATGTAGTCTGTAATATTTTCCGGACTGTGTCCTTGCCAGTGTAGGAACACACTTCATCCCACCCATCTTTTTGGTAGAATTGGCCGCGGCCTGGTACAACTAAAGGGAGAAAGAGCGATGAGGAAATGTTTATAAAAGGATGATTGGTGCAATTTATGCTGTTTTTAAGGTTAATAGCAATTATTATGTTTCCTACAGTATGTTAATTGAATTAATGCAATGAATATTGTTTCCAAACTTTGGTGATGTGATAGATACATCAATAATTGGAGTTGTGTGGGGCGTTGAATATAGTTGGTTGAATGGTTGAGATTGTCTGGATTCACCAAACTCGTACTTTTATTAGTAGTAGATAGTAGATTGATAATCCAAGTTAAAATAGGATAACTTGAATTTTATAGTTGCAACTTTCAAGTCCCATGCAACTAGCTAGTGCTGACAAACATTTTTTGACTCCCATAAATATTCGTTATTCAAAGCAACATTTAGATCCATTCTTTTTATGTAGCAATAGTCATGTACATGCCAAGCTACAGCTTTGACATGTTCTTAAAATAATTGTAATTTTGACTCACACAAATACTAATTATTCAGGTCACAATTAAGGTGTGCAACTGAGAACTAAATATCGTATCACCAACATAACGGCAGTATTTTGGTACATAATTAAGTCACTTGCACGGCATTAAGCAGACTATTATCCACAATATCAGTGGTCACTTATTTTCTATTATTGCAGGACTTCCTATAGTAGTTTTCATAATCACAAAAGATTTGGTTCTTAAGCGACAATTCTTACGAAGAGTAGGATTAAACGTAGGTGTGCGAATATCAGTGGTCACTTATTTTCTATTATTGCAGGACTTCCTATAGTAGTTTTCATAATCACAAAAGATTTGGTTCTTAAGCGATAATTCTTACAAAGAGTAGGATTAAACGTAGGTGTGCGTGTGTGCGTTCGTAGCGCTGAGTGTATGCATGTATGTATGAGCGCTTGCATATGTGCTGTGTTAAAAAACGTAAATATTGCCGATTAAGTTGTATTGCTCACCGGCAAAATAATAATAATAATTTTATGATAGTAACTCCTTAATGTTACTACTTTACCAACTGCTTAATTGTGTTTAGACTCCTATCATGATAGTAACTTCTCTCTCGGGTTTATGCAAGGATGCTTAAATGTTTTCCTCGGTCGTTATGACTGTCAGTAATGAAAAAAAAATCATAACTCTGGCTACAAAAATACTGAAATAAAATGGTAAAATCTACGGCAAACAGTACACATGTTTGTAAGGAAAACCTGCCAAAACCTTTTATAGATGAACCTACCTCCAGCTACCTTCACTTGTCGTGGTAGTTACTTCACTTTCCCCTATATATTCTACTTCATCTTCACTTGAGCACGGAAGAAATCATCATATCCCGTCGTCCACACTTTACTCTTTCAAATCACAACTCTTTTGTTTGAACATTTGCATGTAGCATAGGTTTTTTTATGGGAGGATAGTAATAAATAGGCCGCACGCATTAGACACACATAAACATGGGAGAAGTTTGTCTTGAAAAAGGAAAACACACAAGATGTTTACCGGCAACGCAAGTAGTTTTTCTTGAATAGAAATAAATTGGCTGCACGCATACGACTTGGAGGCATAGGGAAGGAAATAAATAAAAAAGATGGAGGTTCCAACACCCAGCAGGAGAGGTCATGTTCTGGGTCCTTCCAGCCGAGTAGAGCATAATAGCGATGATGGTAGCACCACAAAGCCTAGGAGTTATATGTAGAATCTAAGTGTTCAGGCTACTTTCTAGCATCTAGACATTGCCCATTTGGTGGCTGCTGCCCCCTCCCAATGCCGCTGTGTTTCCTCTGCTGCAGTAGCTGAGTTTAGGGCTGCATCCCGGTCATGGCGACCCCGAGTCTCGGTCCAGGTCAAAAAGCAACATTCTAATCCTGTTGTTCTCCGCCATAAAGGCCTTCGAAATTGCTCGTGTTTTTGCGCTCGAGTCGATGAGGAACAGTGGGTTTCAGTAACCCGGTTCCAAAAATAAAGCCCTTGGATAAGTAGCACTACATCTTTTCTGCCAATTTCCCGCACATCGGTGTTCAGTACATTCTACTTCCAAATCTACGTTCAGTTTCGTGTGTTGCACTGCACAAACATATATATAGTGTGGTCTGCTATGACTAGCAAGAGTCAACAGTCACCAACCGATCAATCAGTCATCAAAAAATGAAGAGCAACATATCCATGGCTCAGCAGTAACGAGTGATGACTGATGACTGATGGCTACTTACTGTGGCAGCAGAAAATGCTACTCTTTTTCCTGCGTATCATATATAGGACCCAGGGAAGAATTATCGAGGTTGTCATTCATATATCACCGGGAGCAACACGGCAACGAAGAACAGGCTGCAAAGGATCGACGGAGCGGACGACTCGCACGGGGGAGGCAATGCAGAGCAGCATGAGTGGGTGCAGATCAGTGCCATAGTATAAGAATCTAGAATACACACACACACACACACACACACACATAGCAGAGGCAATATAACATTAGGAGGGGATCATTCACATAAGAGATGACCCTTGTGAGTACAAAAGTCCCACTTGCAATATACTCGGACAGAAATACATACAAGCAATACACGCAAGGTTTATCTTTTTGATGAAAAGGGAAGAATGGGTCCTGGGAAGAATCAAGAGAATGGAAGGAAAGGGAAATACGAATAGCCATTGAATGTCTCGTATGTGTAGGCATTGATCAATCAGCATGAAGTTGCAGGTTGCACCAGCTTCACGATAGTTTTAACATCACGACGAGTAATGTGATCGAGTTTCTGCCGCAGGTCTCGCACGAGATCGTCGCCATAGGAACCCATGAGCCAGACTTCCTCGAGAAGAAGTAGCTCCTCTACACCAGAAACACGCAACCCGCTAGAGCAGTTGACCATCAGCTGGCGGACAGCCCAAGACCCAAATGTTACCTGCTGTAAAGTGGGCGTGCAGTCAATCCTTAGCACATCTAAGTTCCTTTCCGGGAGAGCAAAAGAGATGCTCTCTTCAGTCGGCTTGACACATAGGATGCGTAGCATATCTGCAGACGGTGATCCTGCGAGGTCGTCCAAATCCTTTTGACTTGATGTGGCCATCTCAACATCCAAACTGAGATCTGCATTCTGTTCGCTCAACCACTCTGGCAATGCGCGTACACGACCGGACAACTTGAGGGTCTCTAGGTTCTTGGGTAGCTGCCGTCTGTCGTCCAAACAATCCTCGCTGAACCGCACAGAGATGGACTTCAGGTGAAGGTGGTCCGAGATGGCACAGCACAATTCCCGCCACTTCTCCCGGTTGATGCCAGACACTCTGAGCTTGCGTAGTTGGATAAGGTACTTGAGCTCCTTGAGGGTAGCCTTCCCACCTGCACCACTGACATTGACGACACCAAGATTATGCAAGGCCTTTAACTTCCCAATTCCTGGAGGAACTTTGACACCGTCATCATCACATTGGCATCCGTTGAACTTGGATACCAATGTAGCTGGTCTGCACCATGATGCTTTGACTGTTGGTGGTGGTGGTTGTGGTGGTGATGATGAGCTTGTGATAGTAACTTCTGGTGGTGATGTCAAGTACTCATCTCCTGCTTCGACGATGCTACCACCATCATTCCATGATTTAGTGGTGCCAGCACCAACATATTGTAGCTTCTCTAGATTGACGATAGCTGGTGGAATTGCGACTATGGAAGTGTGCTTCACATTGAGAAACCGCAGCTGCCTCAGGCCAACCAATGATTGGGGCAGACGGGTAATATCTCTGCATCCTCTCAGAGAAAGGAACTTAAGTCGAGATAGTACCTTTAAGATTTCCTCGAGATCGCCATTTGTGACACCTGACGTGTTCTCTAGATCCAGCACCCGGAGAATCCTCATACTACTGTTGATGAGGAATGATTTCCATTCCCCAAACACTGTAAGCGACCGTAGCCGTGAGAATTCAATGCTCTTGAATACCATCTCATCTCTGTGCCAACTCTTCCTTATGGTGAGGTGGTGTCCTGAGCATTGCATCTCCCGGTCGCAAAACCCTTCCAGTGCAAAGACAAGATTGTCTTCCATTTGCCGTGAGATGATATATTCATGGAAGAAAGCATTATGACACAAGAGTGTTTTTCCTTGTTGTTGGATTATACTTAGCTCCACAAGCTCCGCAAACAACTTTTCCCCATTCCCCTCCACACTCATACTAGATACATTTCTAGAGAAGCCCTCTGCGAGCCACCTCCTCAGCAAACGACTTCGTCTAATGTTGTCGTCTGGGGAAAAGACCAAGAGGTAGAAGATACATGGCTTAAGTGAATCTGAGCAGGCATCAAAGTAGGATTGCATCCAACCAAATAGATCCTCTAAATGGGTACTATGATCCTTCTCCAGGAACCCCATAACGTCACGACTTATTCTCAATAATCTGGCCTCGTGCATACCATTGTTATATTTGCCAACATGATGTATTATTTTTGGAAGCCCACCACATTTGGCTGTGATAAGTTTAGACAACTTCATTTGACGTTCGGTCAAAGATTGGTCGACGCAAGCTATCTGCAGTAAACAAAAATTGAATTATATAAAATGTCTACTCACACTTTGTCTCTCTTTCAAAATTTGAAACTTGAAAATAGTAGGAAAGGGAAAGCAAGAAGATTGCGGTCGAGACACCACTTCAATCAATATGATGGAAACCTTATTTTTAAAATAAGAAAGAACCTAAATTCAATTTATGACCTCCCTTCCCTCAAAAGAAGCGCATCATCACTACAATATTTAAAGAACAAAGAACTCCCCACTCCCTAGCAGTGGCGGCTCCAGGAATTTGCAACCGGGAATTCATGTGTATTTATTTTGCCAAAATCATTGCTGTTTTTCGAAAATTGTCACTCTTTTGCCAAAATCAACACTGTTTTGCAAAAATCATGGGTATTCACATGAAGACCCAAGAATACCCCTAGCGCTGCCCCTGCTCCCTAGCCCTCACGCTGCCTCAATTACGCCAGCGTCTCCTTCTTGAAACAGGCTCACACCCCCCTTTATAGATAAAATAACAAACAAGGTACACGGCCGAACGATATAAGGTAGTGAGGAGGCCCTCTTACAAGCTGATCCCGGGATAACCGGACAATATAAACGTGTGCGACTACATTGACGGGAAAGAATATAGGTAAGCTAGAATACAATGGCACGACAAGCCCTAGGACCCCAAGCTCGACAACACCCACATGAGGGGGAATGGCGCTAGGCATTGCCACTGCCGAGCTAGATAACGGACCAAGGTCTTCACCCAAAACCCTGGTACCGAGAGGAGAACCACGACGACGTCCTCAAGAGGAGGGCAGTACCCGCAGGTGTCGCCGCCGTCGGTGAAAAGTCGCCTTCCAATGGCAAGAACCCTGTCTGAGCCACCAACTCCTCCTCAGCTTGCTTTCTTCTCTCCTACACACCCGCCCTCCTACTGGCTAGGGCACTCTTGCTGCTTTCCATGTCCTCATTTGGGGCGGTTGCTGCTGCTTCCACTAAGTAATTTCTTAATTTAACTTCCATTTGTTGGATTTGTTTGTTTCTGAAGTATTTCCTGGATTTACTTTAGATCCCTCAGTTTTTACAATGATTTGTGTACGTCAGGGTTCCTCCAGCCTCGGAAGAATCACTAGAGTTCGAATCTCTTTGCAGACTAACAAAGAGGATTGAATTTTGCTGACATAGCTTGCTATTTGTTGTCAAAGATTTTCATCCAAATCAAAACAAATGACTGAAAGTCATAGAATTGGTGTGTGGATCCAGAGCGTGTGCATGGCACGATTGATATCTTCCCCTCCCCCAATGGTATCAGGCTTAGGGTGCGGGTGGAGGGGACGGCTGCTTTTCAGGCTCCTCCTCCCCCTCCTCCCCCTTCTAACCCTTCGGACAAGCATGATAAGGAGGGGGGTGGATCTATGGGTGGTTATAATCAGAGCAATCGACCTAACCTCCGCTTCACCCAATCCGAGTGGGATGGTTTGGCTGAGTCTGAACGTGAGCTGTTTCACTCCCAAGCTCCCTCTGGTGCTGCGCCCCGCGAGGTTGCGGCGAACCCTTCTGCCGCCCCGATAGTCTCTGCTGCTGGTGATGATTCGCTGAAACACCCTCCTATGTCAGCTACCCCCGTGTCTGGTGCCTGCTCCAACCTTCTGGTCCGACCGCTCTCCCCCACTCGCTCGGGAATTGAGGATCTTCCTGCCTCCCCTGTCCGCGACGCCGTGGGATCCCAGTCCCTCCGGAAGAAGAAATCCTCAGTGCGCAAATTCTCGGCTAAGAGCGGGACCTCGTCGGGCTCGAAGCATTCTATGACTGGGGTGTGCCGTCGTCTCGACAAGGATATGGGATCTTTGTCTCGTTCGGGCCCTCCTCCGGCCTCTCCTGCTGCGCGGTCGCCTGCTATTCGGTCTCCTGCGTCCACGGCTCGCAAGGCAGGCGGGTGGCGAATTCGGGTGGCTCTATCTTGGAGCGGGCGGAGAAGCGGGCTGCGGCGAAGGATCTCCCCCCCCCCCCCAGGTACTTCCCCCGTCCCCACTTCTGTTTCTTCCCCGGTTCGGTTGGTTTTACCTTCTCTTTCGGATGATCATCTTTTAAATATTATGTCGGACGTGGGAATGGTGGTTGATACTTCTGTTGGATCCCCTAGTTCTCTTCTTGCTATCATTCGGGCTAACGAGATGGCTCAGGCGGCTATATCTAAAGCCAAAGAGGCCGTTGCCTCTCAGGCTGGGGCTTCTAGTAATTCTCAGGGTTCGGAGACGGGTGCGGGAGCTGGTAGTGGCCAGCCCCAACCCATCTTGTCCAGGAGGGGCACGAATAAACGAGCTAAATCCTGCGCGGCTCCTAGCAGGTCGAGCCTCCGCATTAAGAACCTATCTTATAAATGAGGGCTTTATTCTGGAATATTAGAGGGTTCGGTGCTAGGGGGCGCCGCGACCAACTCAAAGATCTGGTTTGCTCTAACTCTATTGACTTCGTGGGGTTGGTTGAAACTTTTAAGGAATCTTTTTCCCCTAATGAACTCTCTGCTATCGTGGGCATGGACAGATTCAATTGGCACACGTTACCGGCTTCGGGTCACTCGGGTGGGATCTTGATAGGCTTTAATAAAGATATTTTTGATTTTGTTGCGTTTGATCATGGGATTTTTTGGGCTAGTTCTGTACTTTGTCATAAAGCCATGAATATCCTCTGCGAGTTTATCGTCGTTTATGGGCCGGCGGATCATTCTTTGTCTCCTCTATTTCTTAATGAGCTTTCTGTGAAGATCGAATCCTGCAATCTCCCGATGGTTATCGGGGGAGACTTTAATCTTCTGCGGTGTCCTTCTGATAAAAATAATGATATCTTTTCCTGGCCTCTAGCTAATGCCTTTAATGACTTCATCAGTGTCAATGCTATTCGTGAGCTTCCCCTGGGCGGAGCTCGTTATACCTGGTCCAATCATCAGGCTATCCCTATTAGATCTGTGCTTGATCGAGTCTTCATTTGTCCCAGGTGGGATTCCATGTTTCCTAGGGCCTCCCTCGGCGCCAAATGCATAGTTGGGTCTGACCATACCCCCTTAATTCTTGACGACGGTTCTGTCAGCCTTAGACCTCCGGCTAGAATTCAATTTGACGCCTCTTGGCTGTCTGTAGATGGCTTTATCGAGATGGTGGCTTCGAAGATATCCCTCCTTCTCGCCTCCAACGCTCGCTCTTTTGGGCCTCTGGATGACTGGCACTCGTGTTCCTACAACCTTCGTAAATTCCTTAGAGGCTGGTCTCGCAACCGTGCGGCGGAGGATCGTCGTACCAAACTATTCCTTGAGGCTCAGATTGCGTCTCTTGATCTCGCGGCCGACTCCACTGGGCTTTCTGATGATGGTTGGGCGGTTAGATATAACCTTGAGGCCGCTTTAATGTAGTTGCACCACCAAGCTGAGGTGTATTGGCGCCAGCGGGGCACTCTCAATTGGACTCTAAAAGGTGACTCCCCCACGGCTTATTTCTTTGCTATTGCGAACGGTAGGAGAAGGCGCTGTGGTATCAATAGCCTGATGATTAATGGTGTGCGCTCTTCGGATCAGTCTGCTATTATGGCTCATGTGGTGGCCTTTTTCTCTTCGCTGCTAGGGGCTAAGCCTCAATCGGGCTTATCCATTTCCCCTTCCCTTTGGAACATAGGCCTTCAAATTTCGCCCGAGGAAAATGCCTCCTTGATGATTCCCCTTTCTGATCAGGAAATCTGGGATGTAGTTAATTCTTCTAATCCTAATGCTGCCTCTGGGCCAGACGGCTTCTCTATCCCTTTCTTTTGGAAATTCTGGCCTCAGTTGAAAGAGCTGGTTTGTAAGGTCATCCAGGGTTTCTGTCTTGGTACTATCGATATCTCCCGCCTGAATTACGCAGTGATTTCCCTGATCCCCAAGGTTAAGGGGGCTGAAATAATCTCTCGATTCCGTCCTATTGCTTTGATTAATAACTTCGCCAAATTTCTGGCTAAGGGTTTTGCGAATCGATTGTCCCCGGTTGCGCATAGAGTTATCAGCCCCTTCCAATCTGCTTTCATCAAAGGTCGTTTCATTCTAGATGGTATCTTATCTTTGCACGAGATTGTGCACGACCTTCACTCTCGGAGATCGAAAGCGATTATTCTTAAGTTAGATTTTGAGAAAGCTTATGACTCGGTTAGCTGGTCTTTCCTCAAACAGGTCTTGCTTGCAAAAGGCTTCGACGGAGCTTATGTGCATCGTGTCATGCAGTTGGTCTCGGGTGGCCATACTGCCGTTTCTGTGAATGGGTTCATTAGCAATTTCTTCGCCAATGGCAGAGGCCTCCGCCAAGGGGACCCTGCCTCCCTTGTTCTTTTTAATTTCGTGGCCGATGCCTTTTCGTGCATGCTCACTAGGGCGGCCCATTGTGGTCACATCACTCCTGTGGTCTCCCATTTACTCCCGGAGGGGGTATCCCATTTGCAATATGCTGATGACACAATTATCTTGGTGGAGCTGGACGACACTTGTATTGCCAATCTTAAATTCATCTTGCTCTGTTTCGAAGCTGTATCGAGCCTTAAGATTAATTTCTCTAAAAGCGAGGTCTTAGTGACAGGTGTTGATGATGCGGAAGCCTTGCAGGTGGCCAGGCTTCTTAACTGCTCCTTGGGTTCCTTCCCCTTTAAGTATCTAGGCCTCCCAATCTCTCCTGTCTTGCTTCACTCTAAGGACTTTGCTCCGGTGGTCGCTAAAGTGGGAAACAGGGTGCTCCCTTGGAGGGGGAGATATAATACCAATGCTGGCAAAGTTGCTCTAATTAACTCCTGCTTATCTTCTCTCCCTATGTTTCTTATGGGCTTCTATCTTCTCTCGGCTGGCATCCATGCTGGCTTTGACAAACATAGGGGAGCCTTTTATTGGAACTCCGCGGATAACAAACGGAAATATAGGCTGGTCAAGTGGCAATATATGTGTAAGCCTAAAAACCTTGGGGGGTTAGGCATTATTAATACTCAGGTGATGAACATATGTTTGCTTATTAAGTGGTGGTGGAAAATTATGACTAGCGGGGCAGATACCCTTTGGTTTTCGATTCTCAAGGCTAAATACTTTCCACATTCTAGCCCGCTGTTTGCCTCCGCTCGTCGCGGATCTCAATTCTGGAAGTCCCTTGTCAAAGTCAGACCTACCTTCCTGGAACATGTTAAATTTATCGTGGGTAACGGGACTGCGGTCCGCTTCTGGCTGGACTGGTGGTCTGGGGATGCCCCCCTAGCTGTTAGTTTTCCGGTTTTGTTCTCTTATTGCCCTAAACCTGATATCTCCATCGCGGAGGTGGTGGCTAATAACTGGGATCTGGCTTTTCGTCGTTCCCTGTCTCCTGAAGAGTTGGAAGACTGGCAAAGTCTCTCTGCCCTCTTCCCTGTGCTCTCGGAGTCTTCTGACACTGTGGTTTGGCCTCATACGGCCTCTGGCGGGTTTTCGGTTAAGTCGTTGTACTCTAGGCTTATCGGTGGTACCCCTTCGAGCAGATTTTCTTGTGTCTGGAAGTCCAAAGTCCCTCCTAAGATCAAAATCTTCCTTTGGCAAGCCTTTCATGGCCGCCTCCCGGCGGCCGACCAGATTAAAAAACGCAATGGGCCAGGCTCGGAGTTTTGTCATTTATATGGTGCCTTGGAAAACTCGGAACACATTTTTTTTCATTGCGTGCTGGCTAAGTTGGTTTGGAGTTGTGTCAGATCTTGGCTTCAGGTTTCTTGGAACCCTTCCTCATTCTCTGAGCTTAGAAACCTAGCCAAAGTTTTGGTTGGGGTTACCAAGAGGGTGTTCTGGGTCGGCCTGGGTGCCTTATGCTGGGCTCTTTGGACTATTAGGAACAAATTTACTATTGAACATATCTTCCCGTCTAAGCCGGCTGACGTCCTTTTCAAATCATGTATACTATTGCAGCAGTGGAGATCATTGACTAAGGATGAAGATCAGGATGCCCTGGACTTGCTCATCGCCAAAATCCGGGCTTCGGCATCCCACATCTCCGGGCTGGATCCCGTCGTCTAATCAGGGTGTCGCTGTTATCGTAGTTTGGTTTCAATCTTCTCCCTCCCGGCCTGCACGCCGTGTATGGCAGGTTGCCTGTACCCATCTCTTTCGTTTGCTGGTCCGAAACTTCTGTTCGGTGTACTGCGATGTTTCGCCTGTTGGTTTTGTTCTTGTTCGGGTCTGTGACGCTGCCGTGTGGCTTTATTTATAAAGTCGGGCTATGGCCTTTTCTCTAAAAAAAAGTCATAGATTTCGAACCCCGAAGATGCAACATTTCCAAAATTTCAATGAAATCTTAAACCAAGTGTACAAATCTGTTTTTTCAGAATTTAAATTGTATTATTTAGTAAAACCAATTATGTTTGTATAGAAGCCTGAAAAAAATAATAATAAATATTATCTGCATGTTTGTATTCTTTGCAAAAATATGATAATTATTTAGCAGATGTATGTACGGATTTTATTACTCCCTCCGTTCCTAAATATTTGTCTTTTTAGAGATTCAAATGGACTACCACATACGGATGTATATAGACATAAATTAGAGTGTAGATTCAATCATTTTGCTCCGTATGTAGTCACTTGTTGGAATCTCTAGAAAGACAAATATTTAGGAACGGAGGGAGTAGAATATTTGTAGCTCTTGGAAAAATAATGGTTTACTATAAGTAAGCCGGTAATTTGGTTGCATGCCTCAAAAAATATGCTCGAGGGCTCGAGGCCTCCATAAAGAGAAATTTTGCTTTTCCACTCTTAAATTTAACACTTTGCTTTAGCCACCCTAGTTCTTAGTAATTCGTCACTTCTGCACAAATGTAAAACTTACCCTTCTGAAATAGTCTATGATCATGTAGGTCCATGCTCCGTGACAAAAGTTTATGAACCAGGGGTAAAATAATATTTTGCTGGTTTGTGGCAAAATTGGTGAAGGCCAAAGAACTAGAGTGGCAAGAGCAAAATGAAAATTTTAAAAATGAAATTTTTTGAACAAGTTGGTTGATAAAACAGAGTTTTTGATCCATCCTTATGCCAGGAAAATAATGTATGTGTCAATGTCCGCAATAACATGTTTGGATTTGGAAATTTCGTGGCAGCCGATGGAACCAATTTGGGGTCTTACAACATCTACAACCGGACTTCTCAAATGCCCCCGTAAGTCTGGGCAGACGGCCTAGTCAAGAAAACCCAACCCAGCCGCACCCCTCATACCAACACTATACATCCAGGCTAACTAGCCTCATCCTGCCCATATCTGGGGGGGATGTGAGGAGGCTCGGAAGCGCCCAGGTGCGGCTACCACGTAGGATCTGGTCCACAATGGCCCACCTCGATTCACATGCACTCGTTCTTATCCGCATCCCGGACTAAACCCTAGCAACTCCAATGCACACCACTCTACTCCACTCCACCCTCAAGCTTCTGTCCGGCGATATCCGGCCTTCTCTAGCATGGCAGGCTCCAGATCGGACTACGTGATCTCCCAGTCTGTGGACTGGGACCTCGTCAAATGCGGAGACGAGGGGGAGATGGCCATACGACTAGCTCTCCACCGTTCTCGGGAGGAAATCCCGGCGCCGCACTCTGAGTTACTCCAACGTGAGTCCATTGCGTTGGCGCAAATGGTGCTTGGATCCACCGGTGCCGGTGCCTCAATGCTCGTGACTGCGGCCTCACAACCATAGGGAGGCGGTGCAACCACTGCAGTGGCGCCTCATCCCCGTCGCGTGGGAATCCTAGTCAGAGGTCAACGCCGGAGTGCGTTAGGGCCCAACCGGTGTGGAGATGTGGCGTGCCCGCCGTGTGTAGCAGAAGGCGCGAGAAGCCGTTGCATCCCTTGAGGCCAAGACCACCGAGGCGGAGTCGCACACTGGCTTGGACAGCAACAAGGAAGCCCTCTGTTCCCGCATCCTCGAGAAGCGGCAGAGGAGGATGGCGCACGCCCTCACAAGGGAGAAAAACGGGAAGTACATGCCATGGCTGGACTGCCATCCTCCCCATAGAGGAGAAGAAGGAAGCCCGTGACGAATCATGCAACTCCGGCAATGAGCAGATCCGGCTCGATCCATTTTGCGTCTCCGACCACTACTTCCATGACAAAGACGGCAAGGGCGGCCGTGGGTGAAGCTTGCATGGCTCTAGTATATAGAACATGTTAATTTTTGGTAGTCTGATGACATGCATGCATGTATGATGAGATAGCCAGATGCGGTCCGGCATTGAGATGCTGAACGTGAGTGTAAGTTTATGTTACATGACATAGTATGGATTGGAGGATTTCTTAATGAGGTACCCTGTTATGGACGCGGACATTTGAGGGATGAGCGGTCACGGCCGGGCGTCCGTGGATGTCAGAGGGGGGGGGGGTGGGGAGATTAGCTAGGTCCGACTGTCTAGAGGGGCAGGATACAAATATAGGAAAATTAAACTTGTGAAGAGGGAGTACAGATTAACCCAATGCGCAACCGGTTTTGTGAGCATAAAGTGCTCCGGTGAACGTATGGGTGGAGTTGCCATCCATGTTATTGCCTTGGGGATATAGTTATAATTACAAATATAAACTAGTGAGTGCAGACATGCATAAAAGGGGATTATGTAGAAAAAGTGAGAGTAAAGTTGGCATACCTTTTTGAATAGACCAAGGGCCACATTAGGTTCTAGAGCTTTGATGTTGACCATCTGAGCAGATTGAGTAGGTACACAATGGCTGGCAACTTTTTGTTCATTTGTAATGACAACGATACAGGATGTACTACACCCTGGTAACAAGTTAGCTTTTATCAAGTCCCAGTCATGGGTGGACCGTAGGCCATCAAGAACGACGAGGCATTCATGTTGACACAAAATCCTACGACACCATTGAATCGTGTCCTGGCCTTCTATGATACCAACTGCCATAGCTTCTTTAGTTTGAAGATCATATGAATGGAAATCCAGAAGCAAGCGCCGTGACAAGTCCGTTAAATTGAACGGATGGGGCACATCCACCCAGCTGTACTTGGTAAATGACGCAAACCAAGAAAAGCAATCCTTCGTGTAACTTACGCTTAAACCGAGCATCAGACGGCTATAAATGTTTCTGATGAGACATGATTTCCCAACACCAGCAACCCCCCAAACAGGCACCAGACCAGAACGACTTAAAAGGGGGGTAAGCAAAAGTTGTTCTTTCAGACGGCCAACAAGTTGAAAATTAATGACCCATTCATGTGCCTCTTCCTTTCCGCTGGCAAAAACGGGTCCCTGCACGTAAAAAAATATATTGGGTTAGGATGATGATCATATTAGGGTTCTGTGAGATGAAATAGCGTCATCATGTGATAGTGGGAGCAGCATGTGGTGCCCGCTGACTCTTTTTCTAGGACCTGCTGCGTGCATTTTTATTGATTTTCAAAATTTAATGTACAGGAAGAGCTCGCTGACTGAGGTTTGGTAGAGTACTTCCCAGGCACTATGAAGGTGGGGAGATAGCAAATCAAATAAAATATATACTTGTCATACCTCTATCTATGTTTTGACAATCATTTAAGATGGGTTAAACAAGTGGATATGCCCATCTATTAGCTATGCATAAATCTAATTCTACATTAAAAAACAGTACATAAATGTCATGAAAAGGCACTACCAACTCAAGAACAACATATGATAATTACAGAAAGGGAGTATTTTTTTCTACACCCCATCTCGGTGCACCCACGCAAAAAAAAAAAAAGCAAAACATTTCAAAAAAAAAATTGAAACTTTGAGGGAATGATTATGAACAAATGTTATGGATGTTTGCAAAGTTTGGTGGTCAAATGACATTCGACGAGCTTTGTACAAAAAAACAAAATTGCTCAAAATGTAAGTGCACCGTTTGAGCAGAATTTATTTATTTTTCTATACAGTTACTCGGATGTCATTTGATCACCAAACCTTGCAAACATCTATAACATTTGTTCACAATCATTCCCACAAAGTTTCAAATTCTTTTAGAAATATTTTGCTATGTTTTCTTTCGTGGTGTAGTGTGAGTGCACCGAGCTGGGGTTCAACCACTACTAAGGGCATCTCCAACGCTACCCCCCAAACCAGACACCGTATCCGTCTGCGGACCAGTGGTGGCTTGTCCATGGACACCGATGCAGGAGCCGGCCATCCAAAGCTAGCTGCAAATGTCCGGGTCACATTTCGAACGGAGTTTAACGAAAATAAACAAATTTGCTGTAAATTTAAACAAACCAAATGATTTTCATCTAAATCGGAGCACATTCATTACATTTTCAACAAACTAAACTATTTCTAACCTAGCCTAAATGGTCGCTGGCGCCGATTTGCCACGCATGTCTTCCCCATGTCTGGTAGCAAGCTCACCAGACGGTCGTGAGCGGGAAGGAAAGAATAGCCTCCGCCTTCGCGAAGTGGGCAAGCAGCAAATCAGCCGACGATGATGTGTGCGCCAAGCTTAACTTAAACGGGAGGGGAGGAGTAGTGGCCACACCTCTGCGAGGTGGGCAGGCTCGCTGGCTGTGTGGCCCGGCAAGATGGTGGCGGTGGCCTTCGTGGAACCAAGCACCGGTGAACTTAAATGTTCTACTCTACCTCACTATCAGTGGAGGCCATGGACGTGCCGTCCTCGTCGGCACGACGAAGGACAATGGCCGACGCAGAGCGGACGACGTCGTTGGTGCCGTCATAGAAAGTCTCCAACGCTGCATCGATCTCCGCAAACATTGCTTCTTTGTCCTCCTGCATGACACAGAGCCACCATCGCTCGTGGTGGATTTTTGCAGGTGGCACTGTAAGAAAGGAGCAACGCCATTTGCTCGTCTATGTCCGCCACAATGCCTGTGTTGGCGATTTGCTCCTCCGCGTGCTCCAGGCCGGTGAGTTGCTCCCCCCTCTCGAGCCGTTGCTCGTCGTGGAGGCAGTGGTTGAAATTGACTATTTATTATTAAGTTTGTTGGAATTTGATTATAACTACAAAGTTCATTTTTTCTTGACAAAACGTTAACCAGGGACTGGAACGCAAGAGATGATTAGTGCTAGGGGAAAATGAAAAGGATCCCACGTGTACACAGGTCGTATACAAATCGATTGCTACACACGGAACAGATACTAATCGATCACTCCACGAGAGAAAGAAAAATCATGGAGCAGGAAAGGAAAAAAATGTGTTATGATCCTTTCTTAGGTGCTAGATGTCGCGATCCTATTTTTCTGTAGGATCTGCTACATCCTTTCTTAGGTGCAACAGTTTTCATTGTGTTTTTTTTACTATTGACAATGGAGAGATTAGAAACAGCGTCGAAGTATTGTGAACGGCTAGCCGGATGTTCGCTGAACATTAGGAACTGCTGGGGACCTGACTTGCTGGCGGCCGGGGCACCAGATGATGAATTCGTCGCCTACGGTTGAGGAGGCGGCGGCACTGCCTGATGAGTTGCGACGGCTAGGTATAAATGGAGGCGTGGAGCGATGTAGATAGTTATGAGCCGATCACCATCGTTATACTTGTACATGTATACGACGTGTGTACGCGGGATCTTCTTCTTTTTCATTAGCACTAATCATCTCTCACAATCTAGTCCCTAGGCATTTTTTGTCAAGAAGAAATCAACTTTGTAGTTATAATCAAAGTCCGACGAACTTAATAATAAATAGTCAATTTTCTCGCAGTACCTCAGGTCAGCCTACGCCTACCGGAACGCAGCCTCTTGCTCTTCCAACACAATGTCCGCGTAGCATCCCCACGCCTCGCCCATGGTGATGCCGTCATGGACCAGCATGGAAGATGGCGCCAGCTTGTTGTTGGCCGCCTCTTCCATTCGCTCGTCCGTCCGTGGGCCTGCCAGTCGGCCTTAATGCGGCGATCTCGTCTCGTTCGTCCGAGAGGGTCAGGCTTTGGAGCTCGACGCTATGGCGGGTGTGGTGCAGATAGAATATAGGGAGTGGAGGAGGTGGGATGCAGCTGTTGTCGGGCCTAGCGCTTAAATAGATGGCGGATGACAAGCCAAGCAGCGAGCTGTTTAATGGTGTTCCGTAGACGGACGGACGGGTGGCATTCGCATGCGGGTGCGGACGTAAGTTTCTCGACACCCCGGTCAACGGCGCACTCATGCGGGGAAGAGAGTATTAGAATTATAATTTGTTTAAGAATTTAATTATGAATCGTTTTGTTGCTGTTTTAGATTCATCATAGTCTTCGCCCAGATTGAAGCTTTGATCTTAATTAGCAAAAGTAAAAAGTTGTAGGTAATTGGCTCTCTTACTGTGGTCTATATAGTCCGTACCAGATGGTTCGATGAGATTTATGTACATGAATAATGATGGATATTTTTATTGTGGTCTGAACCTTGGTAATTTGGTGGACTATATTCTGTTTGCATGATGTTGCCTCGATAGCTGTAAAATGACTACAATTTAAAGAGAATTTTGTTCTTTCAAAAATATGTTTGTGACACAAATGGTATTGTTAAATCTACCAACTTTGGGATGGCAAGAGAAGTATATTCCAGTCCTCCTAACAGAGGTTATGTTTCCACCTGTTCGTGAGTTTGTGTATATGAAAAGGCTATGTTACTATTTTGTGTATATGTACCTGAAAGGCTAAAATTAACCTGTTATTTTCAAGGTATCGGGCTCCAGAGGTGCTGCTGCAAGCTTCAGCTCACACACCTTCTATATCACTGCCTTCTATTTTGATTGACGGTTCATGTATCAGTCATATCACTATATCGGGTATATCTTTGACTCCAAAGGGTTGCAGTTTTTTACCTACACATCTTAAGTTTATGCTGCAAATCTTTCAACATTACACTGTAGTTAAAGGTGTAAATCAAGGATCTAAGTTTATATTTAACACTATCTCAAATCATGTGAACGTACCTTCAGATTTTCTTAGTAAATTGCATTGTGAATGACGACAATTATTTGTCAATTACCTCCATAACATATTTTGCTCATTTTATGAATGTTTATTTTGTACACAAAGAATTATAAAAGTCATGCAGAAGTGTTGGTCACCGTACTTCATTTGGCATCTTTTTGCTCATCATAACGAAAGAAGAAGAGGCTAAGGTAACCTTTTGGCAACACAAATTTGGTTCATGTCAATATACAAGAAAAAACATCCTGCCTCGATTTAATGTTTGCAATATATCATTTTTTTATCTCCAGTTTCTTATGTTTCGTATGCATACTGCAATCAATCATCCATTTCATTGTGTTTGAACATCTCTTTCATCAACCGGCAAACATTCCCTGCAGTTCGTCAGTGGTTAATGTAGGTCATATGTAATCCCTTACAACATCAAATCAGGCTAGCCATGTTTATTTTCCACAAAAATTGGCTAGCTATGTCCATGTCTATACCTTTTCGGAAAAACTGTCAATTTCTATATTTATTTTGTTGATTAGTTTTCATTCCGAGCGAGTGCAAACATATATCTGACACTGAACACACTTTTTCACCTATGTAGGTTAAGGAGATGTATCTGGCTACCTGGCTGGTGAATTTGACTGGCAGAGTTTTGTTTTACACATATGATATTCCAAACCATTTTTAGAATTTTCATTAACTATGGTATGTTGATTACCCTTTTTGAAAATGATTTTTATTACCTGACAACCATTCATATCTATCCAGTGCCACAGATTTAGTGTATTTTTTGTTTTGGTATACAGATGAGTATGGGCAGAGAGTAAAACGCACATTATTATATTTATGGTGTATCATAAATTTGTGATTGGGAACCTTCAGTGCGGTATCACAATCTTTCATCACTATTTAATCTTTCATAAGCCCTTTTAGCTTGAAAGATTGAAATCTGTAACTTCTATTCCTTTCCTTTCGGTGATATTCTTTATGAATCCTCTCTTCCCCGTTCATGTAAACTCCAAGATAGCCATTGCTACCTGATTCTAGCAACATCGAGTGTTTAGTTGACCAGTTCAATGATTTTGATGTTAGATTCTGATGCAAGTTTTACTCTAATGCATGCAATACTCATTATCATATGCCGGCCATGAACTATATATTATGGCAAGCAAAGTAAAAGTATTTCTGGATGATCTTCTTTCATAACATTTGATCTATTTACCATGCCGCATACTGTTAATTGTGTTATCATAGCATGATGTCTTTTACATACCCCGAGCCTTTTCATGTCCACCGAAATATGACTTTTGTCTCAGTTTATTCGAATTTCTTTTACTCCAAGGGTGTCATCTAGTACTAATATATACATAGACGGAGGGAATTAGTATTGTAGTTTAGATTTCCAGGAGTGAATAGCATAAAACTACCACAATTCGTGTTAGGGTTGCAAAAAACTACAACAAATTTGTTTGTGACCGATAACTACCAGAATCGGCGTCGGATGTCTCAAGAAACCCAAATCACCGAATGCTTTGCAATTGATCGTGGTTATGAAAGATTGGCCCCACACCTAAACAAACCATCTGTTTGACCGTTTAGTTTGACCGTTACCTGACATGTGGGCCCCACACGTCAGTGTCTCTTCCTCCTACTCTTCTCCTTCCCTACTTCCTTCTCCTCCCTCGAAGCCGCGCCTGCGCCAACACAAGGCATGGCCGCCGCCACCATGTTGCCCACGCCGCCGCTCCTTGACCTCCTCCGCGGCGACTAGAAAAAACAAAGGCCGGCTCCTGGTGCAGCTGATCTCGTCCACCAGTGCAAAAACAAAGGCCAGCTCCTCCTCCTTCGCGCGGCCAAGGCCACCGGCCCTCGCTGCTGCCCACGTTGCCCCCTTCTGCGCGGCCATGGCTTCCGTCTCCGAGCGCGGAAGCAACCGGCGAGCAGCTCCACAACCCACGCCTAATCCCTCCTCCCCATAGCTCGCCTCCTATGGCGCGTGCCCCACCAGCCCCATCTCCGGCGGAGCTCGGCCAACTCCCTCGCCTCCTGCTGTCCTCCTTGAAATCTGGCCGAGCTCGCCTTGTTCACGTCGAACGGCCGCCGTGCCTGGCCCCATCTGCAACGCATCGAGGCGAGCTCGCCATGGCCGCCTAGCCCGAAGCCGCCAGCAGGGAGCCCTCGAGCTCTGCCGCGTGCAGCAGGGCAGTAGTGACGGCCTCGAGCTCTGCCGCGTGCAACAGAGCAGCAGGGACGGCGCCGCTGAAGGCCGGCCGACGCCCACATCGGCTCCGGCGACGAGCTCGCCGGCGGGGACCTGGTTGCCTTTTATTTTATTTCTAGGGACCTGATTGCGTTTCATTTTATTTTCAGGGATCTGATTGCTAATTGAGGGATTGAAGATTTTTTTATTTGAATATGTGGAAGAGACACTGACATGTAGGCCTCACATGTAAGTTAACGGTCAAACAAACTGTTATCTTACGTGCGGACCCTAGATGTCATAAACCTGATCAGGTGTTAACCACTCGACCATTTGGGTTTTCTGAGACAACGGACACCAAAAGTGGTAGGTATTAGGCACAAACAAATTTTCGGTAGTTTTTTGAAACCCTAACACGAATTGGGGTAGTTTTATGCTATTCACTCGATTTGCAGAGAAACATAGTAACTTATAAGCTCATTTGAGTTGTTCATACCTTGGCGGCCTTGGATTCCAGATCATCGATCCAGAGTATTCGCTCTTTCACATTTTCAACACAATGTTTGGCCACGTCCTCTTCTTGTGTAATGACAATGATACAGCTTCTAGTTGTGTCCGAGAAGAAGGTCTTCTTTATGGAGTCCCACTCATCCTTAGACCGCAGACCGTTAATAACAACGAGACAATCATCTCGAGTTAAGAGCTCCCTACGACACTTTTCAATTAAGTCTTTGTCTTCCTTCTTAAAGAACTCTTGCAGTTGTATATTTTGGAAACGATCGAGAATGTCAAATTCATCTAAATAATCAAATTGAGATCCACTAAACTGCCAACATAGGCGCCGAGTGAAGTCCTTCAAATTGAATGGATGAACCATACGGACCCATCTGTACCTTCTAAATGCCATCAGCCCATCAAATTCTTCCTTGTTTTCAAGTATGCTACGGACCAACTTTCTGACAATAACTGATTTTCTCTGACCACGACCGCATACAGAGAATATGCCACCACTTCTTATTCTACATTTAAGCTCACCCATATCACTATCACGCCTAGAGATCTGCAAGGAAGTTAGTTGTTAAATGGTGCACCATAAGGGGTGGGGGAAAGAGATATAACGCAACCCACAATTATTATCTTGATTTTGCAAAACTGATCTCCTGCCCCTTGCATTGGTTGGGATATTTATCAATAAATATCAGGACAAGGGACTAGGGAAGAGGGGTGTCTGCCAAATGTGAAACCAGACCAAATCCCTGGAAAATGTGTAATAAAACTGATGCTTCTACTAGTAATTCTCGATTGTATGTTTTTCTTCCTAAACTATGCACTTCCTTCGACAACATTAAATAATAAGCCTAGTTTTGTTCAGGCAGGGCCGTCCATATATATTGTTCAATATTGTTCATCAAATTGTGGATGAATATATAAAGTAGCCAATGAAATATACTATCGTATATGTGTGTGTGTGTGTGTGTGTATATATATATGTGTGTGTGGGGTAACTACCACCGGGTGATAGGCGATGGATATATATAGTGTTACTATTCATCATCCAGGGTGCAAAATAAGTTATTCTTCATCCGAGGTAATCTTACGATCACTTCATGAATAAATTATGTTTGGAATACAAATAGTTACATTCATATTGATTCACTACGTAAAATTTGATATAAGAAAATAAAAAAATAGGTTATAAGACCAGAAATATCGCATTTTATGTATGTTTTTACGTTTGTAACTTTACGTAACATAAAATATTTTTTACAAACTACATCACGTATTTTGGACGGAGGGAGTAGTAATTTTAAATAAGAAAGATACTCGCTCCGGTCCTTTTTACTCTGCATATAAGAATTGTCTGAAGTCAAAAACTTCGTAAAGTTTGACCATATTTATATTTAAAAAATATCAACATCTACAATACTAAAATTATACAATATGAAGCTGAAATCATGACATTATAACAATATTAATTTCGTATTGTGAATGTTGATTTTGTTTATAAAGTTGATCAAACTTTATGAAGTTTGACTTCAGTCAAATATTATATGCAGACTAAAAAGGACCGGAGGGAGTATTTCAAAACTGATAGTCAAAGTGCCACACCTTGAGAAACCATGTGACTGTCTAAATGTACTACACAAGGGGAGCATTAATTAGACCATACAGATATTCAGATGTATATGCAAATCAACCTGTGGTTGGATGGTTTGGAGGACAATAGTATCCCTAGACCACCAGGGTCCAAGTCCTAGACATGACACTTCTTGCATTTTTTGGGATTTATTTAGACTTTCCTTTGATGTTGTTTCAGTTGGAGGAGACTACGACGCTATCTCGGGCGTACTCATAGAGGTAGGGTGTGTATGCATGCATTCATAGGAGTGAGTGTATGTACTTATTTGTGAGCATTTGCGATTGTACTATGTTCAAAAGAAGATATAGATATATACATGCCATGTGGCCCCTTTATGCATTACTAAATACTAACATTATATCAAAAAGTCATAATTAATCTATTCTACTCCCTCCATTCCTAAATATTTATCTTTCTAGAGATTTTAACAAATGTACATACGAAGCAAAATGAGTGAATCTACATTCTAAAATACTTCCTCCGTCCCAAAATAAGTGACTCAAAAGTGATTCAACTTTATACTATAGTCTAAAGTTGAATCACTTTTGAGTCACTTATTTTGGGACAGAGGGAGTATATCTATATACATCCGTATGTGATAGTCCATTTGAAATCTCTAAACAGATAAATATTTAGGAACGGAGAAAGTAGGACTTATTTATAGTTTGGACTAGTACTGAGCAAGAAATAAACCATGCATGCACCTATTACTGGTAGCTCAATACATTATTCCTAAGAAAATTGATGATTTTATTTATTTGGCTTACTGGTTTTCGACTGGTTTCCCCAAATAAACCGGACAACTCTCTTATTATATATGAAAATGGAGGAACCCCCTGTCCCTCTCAAGGGTTACTCGGAAAAACAAATTTATGTGGCTTACCTTCCTGAAAAGGGCGCAGAGAAATTGACGACCATCAGAGTACTGCCTGAGATCTGATACTAGATTCGGCTCCCCTGTGCACATACGTGCAATCCCTAGCTGCTGTGTTGACAGCACGATCCGACTGCCCTTCTGATTATCCGGCAAGCAAATTTTGATGGCTTCCCACTCTAGCATAGTGGATACTTCTTCCAGAATGATGAGATACGTCCGCTCGTTCACTTGTTGCATGAGCTCGGCCTTCTTGAGATGTTCTACACCTTCATCTTCTTTGTGAGAGTTTGCATAGAACTGGGTCAGTAGGCACCGGAGGAACTCTACTGGGTTAATAAAAGGATGCATTGGCTTTACCAAGGCATGATTCTTGAGATTTACCCAAGCACGGTTTTTGAATTGCTGACAGATTCCTTGATCACAGAACGCCTTCATCAAGACAGACTTTGTTTCCTGACCACCTCCTGTGCTTCCCCATAGCGAGATCACTTGAAGGTCCGTGCATGGACGGGCAATCAACTCTTGGAGGTCTACCCTGCCACGTAGCTTCCCAGCATCCTCCCACACCTCCCGGAGGATGTCGAATGCTGATGGCCCGTCGGAGGTGGCCTCCTCAACCAACGAGGAGCCCTCTGACTTAGAGCCAGAATCGCTGATGAGGTTGTAGCGTGTATTTCTCTGGCTTACATCTTCCACCCTGGCCTTGAGCTGCTTGATCTCGGCGACCGCCGCGTCTAGGGGCAGCAGCGGTGCACCACAGTACACAGTGTACCACATGCGCTGCAACCATGCCCGCCAGTGTGACTTGTTGTCAAGGTGGATGACAAACTCAACGCAGTCCTCAACATCGAAGGCCAGCTTGCGAAGCTGCCTCACCCATGTCAGCACCACTTCATTCTTGACGCGCTCCTTGTTGGCGACGCGCAGAAAGGATTGCATCATCTCAAATTCATCAGTGATGAATACCAGGTCCTTCTGCACCGTCGCCCTTAGCTCCGACTCCTCCTCTACCACCGACTTGACCAAGCTCACCGTCCCCTCCACTGCCGTCTTGGTCAAGCCAAGAGCAAACTCTGCCATTGGCCCTCTATCAGTTCTCACTCTCCCGATGTTTATGTGTTTGTGATGTTGGCGACGTTGATGATGGCTAATGCTCCAAGCTGGGTGCCGACTGAGCTAGCACCTACCCATGGGGTTATAAAGGTGAGATTGGCCACTAGCAAATTCAGACATTGTTAAAACAGACTTGGAGGAGGTCTTGAAAATAATCAATTTACCTGTTATGACTTACTCTCTTGCCAACCGAGCGCTCACGTTGGTGCAACGTGGATCTGTGTAGATGGCAGCTCGATTCAACGAACTTAGCTACAAGTATAGGACGTCCTCACATGGGTTTTCATTGATAATATCAAACAACAGCAAATATAGTTTTCCAAAGGTTATTCATTTGATAAGATCGAGTACATTGTTCCTTCCCTGAACTTGGTGTCTGTTTTTGCTTGTCCCCACATAAATTGGATCTACTCCCTCCGTTCCTAAATGTAAGTCTTTTTAGACATTTTAAATGACAACAACGTACAGATATATGTAGACATATTTTAAAGTGTAGATTCATTCATTTTACTCTGTATGTAGTCATTTGTTAGAATCACTAGAAAGACTTATATTTAAGAACGGAGGAAGTACTACAGTAGACGTTCTTTCCCGCCTCAGCATCAATCTGAAAATATAGTACAGCGGACAGAGTAGAGGCCAGCAAGACAACCAATTTCTGGATTAGTATACGACAACAAGACTAGCTTGCCAGCCGGTTGTTGGTCCCAGCAAGTTGATTAATTTTGGCACAGCTAGCTAGTAGACATCACAACAGACCTAATCTACCCTGCCCGATAGCTTAATCTAATCATTCGTAGAACAGCAAATGCGTTGAATCGATGAATCTGCATCAGCACCAAAATGTTCCCCTCCACAAAGTTGACTTTGATTTGCGAGCTATGAGTACTTCAAGGTTAATATGCCTCTTATGCAAACCCAAAGGGCAAGATAAGCTGGGTATTTTGAGCATTGTTAAGCAAGACTGGACGTAGACAGGCCTTGCATGGAAAACAATGTTTTAACTTCCTCCATGAGCAAGAATACAAGGTTAATATGCCCCCTCCACAAACCCAGATGGCAAGATGGGCTGGATATAATAAGCAAAGCTGGATAAGATTTGGAGACGACGCAAGTGAAAAACTCCACTAAGCGATACATCTGCCAAACTCCACCGTGTTAAAATTCAGTTGTGAAATCAGAGGCGTCAAAGGAAACGTTCCCTTGTATCATTTCCGTAAATCAATCAGCCGCGAAACAGCGCGAAAATGCCTTGAATCGATTAATCTGCCTCAGCAGCAACATGCACCCCCCAGTGGCGGAGCCAGGAATATTTTTTAGGTGTGGCACAGTTTGTGAGGGGAAAAAACAATGTAGTAACATATAACTATGTGACGTTCCTGCTTGCTGCCTCTCTTGACGGTGATCGCTGACATGCCCACCACGCTGACTAAAGATCGCGTGGTTGCTCTATAATCGCTGCCTCTGTTGCATGCCTTAGGGGTTAGCCGACTAGGGGTCGGTCGGTCGGTCGGTAGTAGGGACAAATATCACAACAAGACATACATTGTCATGAGTTTGGAGGAGTAGTCGTTGCTCCTAGTTGTATATTGTAATACATCAGACGATTTGAGTCCGATTAGATCTAGTTTCTTCACCGGAGAGACGGAAAGCGGTGAGGCTCTGCGTTTCGCGGAGTTGGCACTGCTCATCACACAGCTAGAGACAAGCTTGAGGGGCGGCTGCAAGGCGATTCCTGATCAACCGTGCTTGAACGAAACAACTCGTGTATCTCCAATCAACTAGAACATTTTTTTAGCATGTCCAATCAACTGGAGTACATGTGAATTGATTTGCAATTGACTGCCAATGGTGTCCTCATTTAGAACATGGGCTTGTGGGTCATGGGCTTATGTGATGCAAGTCACCTATTGCTTAATTCTCTCCTTCAGCGGCAGTCAGGCCTCTAATGAGGCAGAAACACGTAGGTAACGACACAACTACCTGGCGAAATACATTCGAGGCCATGAGTTGCCTGCCCCCTGCGAGTATTCATCCTCCAAATTAACAAAACTGACCAAAAATCCATTGACTCAGCTCAAAGCTTCATACATACAGTATATATATGCAATACTTTTGCCAAATTTTAGGTATGGCGACTGCCAAACCTCGCCATATAGCTGGATCCGCCCCTGCCCCCCCCCCCCACCCACCCCACCCACAAAGCTGACTTTGTTTTGCATACTAGTAGTACAAGGCTCTCCACAAACCCAAAGGGCAACATGAGCTGGCTAGTCTGAGCATTACGTACAGTTCAGGATGGCAATTTTACCCACGGGTATGAGTACCCGCGGGTACCGTACCCGCATGGGCAGGGTATGGGCACACTTTTATACCCATGGGTAGTACCCATATCCTACCCATTAAGTCATGGATAGGGTACGCGTATAGCCTTGTACCCGCGGGTATACCCATACCCTGCCCGTTTGTGAACTAATATTAAGTTGTCGTCAATTAGTCATTAATTTATCATGTGACTCGTCTACTCCTATTGACTTAGAGGATTTCTAAATTTTTATAGTGGTCATTTACTCATCTACCTGTTATTGAGGATTTCTAAATTTCAAATGTGCTATCAATGAGCATAAAACTGTGAACAACTTATGTACTATTTATTCTACCCGCTGGGTACCCAATGGGTACGGGTACCCAATGGGTACGGGTACCCGTTGGGTACGGGTATGGGTAAAGTTTCATACCTATGGGCACGGGTATAGGTAGAATTTTATACCCACTGACTATACGGGTATGGGTATGATATTGCTCTACCCTGCCCATACCCTACCCATTGTCATCCTTACGTACAGTATTAAGCAAGACTAGCCTTATGATGGAAAATTAATTCAATGTGAAGATGCTTCCGGGTTCGAGTATCCAATGCGAGCACTCCTGCTTGCCTGGTCTCTTGGCCCGTCAAAACAAAACATGAAGATTACTGGAAAAGGGTTTCCCCCGCTTTGTATACAAAGCAACCAACCGAACATCCAACGATAGGTGCTGAAGCGGAAGCAGCACAGTCACATCCAAAAGGAAAGAAAGAGAAAATACAAAAGAAACTAATGCCAACAACGGCGGATCGACAAAAAACGAAAAAGCCTCGAGGCCGCTATGCCCATCGGAGATCGCCCACCAAGCTCCGAGCTTCTGAAGCGCCGGTACCAATCAGCACCTCCAAGAAGGAACACGGCGATGACGACGCTGCTGCCAAGGGTTTCCCCCGGTACGCTGTGAGGAGAGAGGAAGGGTAGCCCCGACGCCCTTCAAGAAGGTCAGGCGGTACCCACAAGCGCCACCGCGTCAGTGTCGGCCAAGCCAACAGAGATTTCTCCTGATCCCAACCACCACCTCAGGCATTCCAGATCTCGCCACCAAACAGACCCTCACCCTGCGCCAACCCGGTCACGAAGCTTCTCACGCCGTCTCCCCACGGCACCGTGAAACATGGTCCGCACAAAGAAGGAGAGGAGCCGGGACTAGGGCAGCAGCACCGTCGGCACGCGGGAGGGCCCCACCTCCACCGTCTCGACGGTAGCTGACCGGACGCAATAGCAGGAACATACCAGGCCCGTGGCCGCACAGGCCCGGCCGGGATCTCCGAGGCCCATAAAGTTCCCGCCTTCGCGCTGCAGCCGGCACGCCGTCGACACCGCCGCCCCTGTCCAAGCCGCTCCCCTGCCTCCCCGCACAGAGCCGCCAAGTGGAAGCACCACCACCACGCGCGCCACCGCCACCACCACCAGGTTGCCGGACCGCCACCGCCGAAGCCGCACCACCGCCGCGCGCGCGACGGAGGGAACCAACGCGCCGCCGGGGCCAAGCCGGACCCCGCCGCCGCCACGCCGCCGCAGCCGCGCCGCCGCCGGACAGAACGGCCGCCACGGCGGGCGCACACTACCACAAGCAGCCGCCACGCCGCGCCACGCCCGCCAGAGGAGCGCGCCGCCACGCCATGTGCCCAGCGTCTGCACCGCGCCCGCACCGAAGGAGCGGCCAGCGCCGCCCGTCGCGCCGGGGAAGACTAGGCCCGCCGGCGCTGGCGCCGGTCGGGCTGCTGCCGCGCCCGGGCGGCGGCGAGGAGGAGGAGGGGAGGCGCGCGGCGAGCGGATCTGGGGGCCCTCGCCGGCCGCCTCGCGGGTGGCGGCGCGGGGAGGGAAACCTAGCGGAGATTCAGAGGTTCTGTTCTTGTGTCTTTTAGGTTTTACAACCACTCACTTGAAAACATGAAGATTCGTCGGCCAGGAAGGGAGAAGCACTCGGTCGTGCAGCCTTGTGAAACGCTCGTGATTTATGCAGCCTGCTTCCTGCATGCATGCATCCTTTACCATTTTACACCATCATCTCGATCAATGCATTTCCTTTTCAGCAGTCCCTTACTAGAGATTCATGTGGGCATAACTAACTGTGAGGGGGCTCTTCGGTTTCCTCCTTCTAGTGCTACGTGCCTTTGGCATTACAGAATCTGCGTCCAGAAATATGAGGATGAGGAAGGAAGACTTGGATCGAGTTCAGGTCCCAAGAAACTAATATAGCCGATCAAACCAACTAGCAACCTACCACAACGGCTTAAACAAATGGCGCACTGATTAATTGCTGTATCCACATGTTCTCACATCACCCGTAGGTTAATTGATAAGGAGAAGATGATTAGTCACCTACGGGCTTAGATACTAAATTCTGTCAATTAGTAATTCACATCTAATTCCAGCAAAAAAGACAAAAGTAATTCACATCTCATTTCTTACATTTTTATTCCCGCGAACAAAGTGAAAGTTTTTCATCTTAATACAAATCAATAATTTCTCAGGTTGTATTTATTCCAGTGACATCATCTACGGCAATATTTCTAATAGTTTTATTAGTGGTGGCTATTGTGTTCTATCGTTCCCTGAGGTAAAATATGATAAAGAGGCACATTTTGAAGATTGAAATGTTTCTCAAGACATATAGAACATTGAAACCAGCAAGATACACATACTCTAACATTAGGAAGATAACAAGACGGTTGAAAGACAAAGTAGGACAGGGGGGGTTTGGGATTGATACAGAGAATTACCAAAGTGAGTGCCTGTGGCAGTCAACATGGTAAAGTATTTAAATGGAGAGGAATTATGCCAATTTGGGGGGGCTTTATCAGTGAAATAGCAAGAAAATCCATTATGCCAATGTAGTCTGTCTTAGGCTTTCTCATTTCCGTAAATCAATCACTCATGAAACAGCGTGTGAATGCCCCTTGAATCAATTAATCTGCATCGGCACCAACATGCCCCTACAAAGTTGATTTTGTTTTGCGTACAAGTTAAAAATGCCTCCACAAACCAGAAGGGCAAGATGAGCTAGCAAGTCTGAGCATTACAGTATTAAGCAAGACTACACTTGTGAGAAGATTTGGAGTCGATGTCTAGTTAAACAAACAAACAACAACAAAGCCTTTAGTCCCAAACAAGTTGGGTAGGCTAGAGGTGAAACCCGTAAGATCTTGCGACCAACTCATGGCTCTGGCACCCCTGTCCATATTTAGTTGAGGTCCAGTTAAAGAAATTAATTTTGCCAGCTGTACAATTGCCCTTGGATTAATTGTTTACATGAATATTTATGCTAGTAGTACTACTTATGAAGTTATTAGAGATGGCTGATGGAAAATTAATTCAGTGTGTACATATGTTTCCCGGTCCGAGTATCCAATGTAAGCACTCCTGCTTGCATTGTCTCTTGGTCCATCAAATCAAAACTTGAAGATTCGTTGGCCAGAAAGGGAGAAGCACTCCGTCGTCCAGCCCTGTGATTCTGTGAAACGCTCATGATTTATGCAGCCTGCTTCCTGCATGCATGCATCCTTTACCATTTGTCACCATCGTTTCGATCAGTGCATTTCCTTTTCAGCGGCGCCATTAAATAAAAAGGACGCCGATAAATGCCACACGTGTGGGCGTTAGGGAGTCCGCCCACATATTTTGTGTGCTGTATAAGAGGAACAGCCCACACACCTACGTGTGGTCAAAACAAGTAATGCCCACACTCCTCTTTTTCCCTCTCCCGATCCCTCTCACACGCGTGCGTGTGGGCGAAGTTGATAACGCCCACACGCCCGTATGTCACGCCTCGTACCTCCTGGTCCCGCACGCCGCGCGTGACGGTCACCGCGCGTTCGCAGTTGCCATGGTCCGGACCCTCGTCCATGTTCGTTTAACTGCAGTTGCCATGTCGCTGAACTACGGTTGCCATGTCGGATTGCTATGGTTGCTCAACTGCAGTTGCCATGTATGGTCTGATCTAATGTAGTTGCCATGATTTCATAACTTTAGAGTTGCCACATACTAACAATAGGCAGTTGAGAGAGTTAACATGTGCTCACAAGCATGCTAGGGCAGTTGCCATGTAAAAGGAAGAGTTGCCATCTGCTTACATGCACGTTAGGGCAGTTGCCATGTACGTGCACGTTAGGGCAGTTGCTATGTACCATGCAAAAACACATGGCAACTCGGTAAAAGAGAGTTGCCATCTGTTTACGTGCACACTAGACAGTTGCCGTATACCTGCAAAACACATGGCAACTCGGGTAAAAAGAGAGTTGCCATCTGCTTACGTGCACACTAGACAGTTGCCGTGTACCTGCAAAACACATGGCAACTCGGGTAAAAAGAGAGTTGCCACCTGTTTATAAAGCACACTAGGGGCAGTTGCCATGTGCACTGCAAAACACATGGCAACTAGCAGCTTGGGTGTGGGAGAGGAGACGGGCGTGTGGGCGAGATAGCAAATGACCACACACTAGCCCTTGTGTGTGCGTGCAAAGTGACGTGTGGGCGAACTGCTCAACGCCCACACACCAGCCCCTCCTGTGTGGTGAAACGACCATGTGGACGATCAGGTGAACGCCCACACACCAGGCCAGTCCTACGTGGCACTAGAAACATGCCAAGATTCGTGTGCTCATGAATGGACGCGGATCCACACGTGTGGGCGAGATGCAAACGCCTACATATGTGGGCGTTAACATTTCTGAATAAAAAAAAACCCTTAATATAAAAGTAGTAGTGATTCATGTGGGCATAACTGTGAGGGGCCTCTTCGGTTTCCTCCTGCTAGTGCTACGTGCCTTCCGCATTTAACTGAATCTGCATCCAGAACCACAAGGAAGACTTGGACGGAGTTAAGGTCCCAAGATACTAATATAGCCAATCAAGCCAACTAAGCAACCTACCGCGCCAGCTTAAACAAATGGCGCACTGATTGATTGCTACATCCACATGTGCTCAGTGTTCACATCACGGCAGGTTGGTTGATAAGAAGGTGACTAGTCACCTACCAGCTTAAATACTAAATTCCATCTATTAGTACTACCTCCATCTCAAAATATAGGACGTTCGTCTTTTTTTTTTTGGGACGGAAGTAGTAATTCACATCTAATTCCTGCTAAAAAAGGTAGTAATTGACATCTAATTTCTTACATATGCTTTTTATTCCCACAAACAAAGCGAATGTTTTTCATCTTAATACAAATCAACAATTTACTCGGTTGTATTTATTCCAGTAACATCATCTACAGCAATATTTCTAGTTGTTTTATTAGTGGTGCCTACTGTGTTCTATCGTTCCCTGAAGCCAAAATATGATGAAGAGGTACATTTGAAGGTTGAAATGTTCCTCAAGACATATGGGATACTGAAACTCGCAAGATACACATTCTCTGACATTAAGAATATAGCAAGACAGTTTAAAGACAAAACAGGGCAGGGGGGGTGGGGGCGATTTGGGAGTGTATACCAAGGAGAACTGAGTCGAAATGCTAGAGGGCGTAAATGGAGAGGGGGAAGAATTCATCAGTGAAATAGCAACTATTGGGATAATCCATTAGAGCATCTCCAACAGCCGCATAAAAAATCTGCATCCAATAAAATTTATAGCGCGCCACTGTAGCACTTTTAGTGTGCCGGGACCAACATTGCTTTAGCAAATGCATAAAAACGCGCGCGCAAAAAAGCACGCAGTGTAAATTGTGAAGCGCGCCCAATCCAGAGCCCAAAATATGGTGCGCGCGATGGCGTTTTTCAGCGCATGCCCAAAAGTTTTTAGCGCGCGCATAATTTTACAGCTTCTGTTGGAGCTGTTCGGCGCCAAAAAAACAACATTTTAGCGCGTGGAGCTCTTTTTGAGCGCCTGTTGGAGATGCTCTCATGCCACCGTAGTCCATCATCTAGGGTTTTGCTCAGAAGGAACACAGTGTGCTCTGATTTATGAATTCATGCCTAACGGGTCATTGGAGAACTATATATTCTCATGTGATTCTGGTAGTTCACACGAATTCCTAGTACGAGACAAGATGTTGGATATTGTTAGATGTGTATAGCCTTTTTCGGTTTATCTCTATTGTATAAGGGGTCTCTTGCACTTTATCATACACATATATATGTATTGGCCTTTGGCCCTCCTGTGAATGTAGTTGCTCATTACTAACATGGTATCAGATGCTTAGGTTCCTCTCCCGCTGTTACGGCCGTAGAGGCCCACCGGGCCAATCTTAGCCCACAAGTTATCTTAGGTTAATTCTTATGTAAGTTATCTTAGTTTAATTCTTATGCAAGTTATCTAGCTTATAAATATAGGCTGTAAGACTCTTTCTGGAATTAAGCAATAAGAATATTTCTATTGCCCGGCTCCCAGAGGAGCCGGAACCCTAAAACCCTAGCCGCCTCCTGTCTCCGCCGCCGCCCCACCCGCAAGGACGGCGCCTCGCCGCCGGCTGCCGCGCTCGAGCCCTCGCCCCTCTCCCTCCTTCCCATATAGCCTCCGGCCAAGACCGGGCAGAACCTTAACTCCAAACACCTTGGTATCAGGTACCCGGGTTTCGACCATGTCTTCGCCACCGCCACCTCCGCCGCTGCCTGCCAACTCCCCCACCGCCACCACAACCAACTCCACCACCGCCGCGGTGCCGCCGCATCATCACCAAGCGCCACAGCCTCGCTGTCGGCGCCGATCTCGCACGCGCCAGGCACAACGCCGGGCCAGGGCCAGCCGCAGGCCCCCGTCCAACACTCGCCGCCGTCACCTTCCCCCGTGCGCAGCAATTTACGCTGGACGCCATGGCCGGCGTGCTCAACGAGCTGGTCGTCGCGGTCCAGGGCATCCGCCTCTACTTGGCTAGCCCGTACGGGCCGCCCCCGCCGCTCCACCCAGCCGTGCTCGCGGGACAGCCGGTACTGCCATGGTACTCCGCCCCCGCGGCCATCACCGGGGGATACCCGATGCTCCCATCACCGGCGGCTTCGACGCCGGCCGCCTTGGCCCCAGTGGCCGACGCCGGCACTCGCGGCACCACCCGCGCCGCTTAGCCGCCGCCAGGGCCCGTAGTGGCCAGCTCGACCGCGTCGACCCCGCGCGCCGTCCCTTCCGGCGGCCACCGTGCAGGTGCCACCACCGCCCCCGCCCAGCCCTAGCATGGGTCGGTCCGCGCCGAGCGGACTCCCGATCCAGGAGGTCCATTTTCCGTCATCACCGTCTCCGCTTCCAGGCTGGCTCCATGGGACGTCTCCTCCGCCGGCTTACACGGAGGCCCGGTGGCCGTCGGGTTCCCAGTTGCAGCCCGAGGCGTCGGGCGCCACAGGGAACTACGCCGGCCTTCCCACCATGGACCGAGCGACGTCATCAGCCCTCCGCACCGCCGAGTCAATGGGCCATGGCGCGCCACAAAAACAGCCGCCCCGGTTCGCGAAGATCGACTTCGCCACTTACGACGGTTCGGACGACCCGCTTAACTGGCTCAACCAGTGGACCAGTTCTTCCGCGGACAGTGCACGCCCGCGTCGGAGCGCACTTGGCTGGCTTCCTACCATCTCCGCGGGGCCGCCCAGACATGGTACTACGCCCTTGAGCAGGACGAGGGCGGCATGCCCCCATGGGATCGTTTCCGCGAGGTCTGCCTCCTCCGCCTTGGGCCCCCGGTTCGCGGGAGCCGCCTGGCGGAGCTCGGCCGCCTTCCCTTCACCTCCACGGTGCAGGACTACACCGACCGTTTCCAGGCCCTGGCAATGCCATGCGTCGGGTGTGACGGCGCAGCAGCGGGCCGACCTCTTTGTCGTTGGCCTTCCGGATCACATCCGCGTGGACGTGGAGCTTCGCGGACCCCAGGATCTCCAGTCGGCCATGTAATACGCCCGCGCGTTCGAGCGCCGCGCGGTGGCCATCCAGCAGGAATCACCGTCCCGGACCACTGAGCTATCCGAGGCATCACGATGCGCGCAGGTCGAGCTTGATCTCACGACGCAGGGCAGCGCGCAGTGGAGATCCATAGATAGACGAGCAGTCCTGTCCAGCACCTTGTCGCGTATGGGCTGGGGTGCAGTACACGGAAATTTGGGGCCCCTAGAGACTGGGGTCCGATGCCATCGCACGGGCTGCACACCCATTTGCCCGGGCCTGACACGAACTTTTGGTTGCACATATTGTCAAGCAAACTCACCATCACCTTTCAGGCCTACATTTTGCAGAATCTTTCTCATGGAAACAAAGGTTTACTGTGTTCTTGTGGCCAGTATACACCTTGCTTTGGAACGATGCTCCTACTTATAGGGGCACGGTCTGAGTGACCTAGTAAATTATTCCAATGATGTGAGTGGTCAAGGAAATTTTCACCATGAAGTGATCATCCAGAATGAATGAACAATTGAATAGCACTAGTAACTAGCGCCAACTATGGTGCCATAATATATACCACAACAATACAACATGACATATGAAATCTGCATTAATACAGATCACATGCAATACCAATTGAGAAAGTAGCTCAAGGAGTTCATTGTAGGATTATGCAAATAATAGTTGATGGACCTCACAACTAACTCTCCAATAACAACAAGCATGTCTGCCAGACATTTTGCACAAAACACGTACACTAACCACTTCACCCACTTTTAGATGAACCCCTCCGGGGCTGAAGCTAAAATATATCTATTATTATTTAAAAAAAATTCCTAACTGAGATATCTCACCCTATATTGGTCTTGGCTGGGATATGTATATACTTGTACATATAACCTCACACCCCTCCTCGATATGCAGTTCATCCTCGAGCTGCTATGGACTGGCTACGGTGGCATCCTAAGGAGCCCCAAATTCCAGACAACGCACGATGTTCCCGTACCTCGTGGCATGAAACAACTGGCAGATCTTTGGCCCTGCTCCTGAAATGGGTGCCATCCAAACTTAGGGGCTAGGTAGAGCGCACTATATTCATCTGTCCCAGCACGAGCAACCTACTTGCTTGAAGATGTTGAAACGCCGCTGCTGAACTAGGAAAGGCCACCGCTTTACCATCTCCCATGGCCAAGTCGCGACGCCTGACAGCCTCCTTTGATGTGCAGCTCGTCCACGAGCTGCTGGTTCGTGAAGGTGGTTGCAGGGTGTGGTGTGATACGAGCGCCAGAGCAGTGAGGTTGTCGTGTGAGCACGAATGCTGATTGCAGAAGCGTCTGGATAGGCTGCGACTGCTATGCCATGACTAGCTTTGCTCATGTTGCCTAGGGGGCTATAACAATGGTTATTCTCTAAGTCCTGTTTGATATATTCCACACCGGGGCTCCTCTTTGTACAGAAGCCAAAAAAATCCACTCTAAATAACAATTCGTAGATATTATCTCTATAATTGATTTAAGGCCCGAACTAAAGGTATATTCCTAATTTAAAAGATAAACATCTTAACCGGGGCTCCATCTTGAGGCTCGGGAGGGCAATCAGGGCCAGGAACACGTCAATGAAGGACATTTTCTGGAGCTAAAGCGCCCCGTTACAACGAATTCGTTGATTTGCGTTTCCGTGATCCGGGATGGAACCCAGTTGCAAGCGGAAAATTGCTTGATCATCTTGAAAAGCAGAGCTGTAAGGGAAAAATGAAGGCCGGTTTACGATTGACGGTTCATGTGCACTCATCGGTGTTAAACTGGGAATTTGATCAAAGCATACATGTGAGGTAAACCGGAAATTGCTATTCAAGTCAAGATGGCGGTTTAAGTGAGGGCTAATGTCATATGGTGGATTATCAACTACTAAAGGTTAAACCGCCCTTAGGTGGAAGGGCCAGAGCTGAAAATCTACAAAGTGTTGACAGAAACAGGTTTCACAAGATGACAGTATAAATTTGGATCTACCGTAGTTCAGTAAGAAAAATTATTCTGAGCCCTAAAATGGCGACGACAAAACACCATAAGTCCAGAAGGGAATTATCAAGGCAGGAGGAGATACTACGGTGAGGTAAACTAAATTTACAACTTTGGCCGCAAGAGGAGGATGACAAGTTCATCCAGTTTCAACAGTAAGCAAAAAGGTAGCGAGCAAAGATGAACACTTATGAACACGGATGAACGCAGAAACCCTAAGTACAGATCTAGGGTTGAGAGGAGGAAGTTTACCAGATGCGCAGGGATAGCGGAGAAGAGCCGCAGGTTTCTGGTACAATCAGGTTGATGCAGCGGCCTTTGTCGATGCAGTACTCGAAGGTTGAGGTCGGCGGCGGAGCTTCAGAGCTTGAGCTTCGCGAGGAGGAAGAAGAGGCAGCGAAGGGGAAGAAAGAAAGGACCCCCGAGCCTATTTATAACGCAAATGGATAAAGGCAAGCGCGGGGATCGAGGGGACTGAAGCGGTAAAAGAGGGTGTAGCTGTCGCCTCGATCTTTGGGAGCAATTAATTAAAGTAATCTTTTTTATTTTATACAGAGATGACGTCATGACAAGCCACTACTGTATCCAGAGGATGACATCAAGGCGGTTTAACAAAAGTTCACAGGGGAAGACATCATGGCGGTTTACGAGGAATGTAAGAAGATGTTCACAGGATTTTTCTAAATAGTGGAGATTGACATGAACTGGTTTAAATCAACTTGGGGTCTAATGTTGGGGATATAACTACTAAGGGTAAACCGCCCAGGAGGGGCCGGTTCACCCTCAACTACATAGAAGCCCGTAAAGACCCAGAAGATGGCGCTTTACTTAGAGGCCCAGAGCCCAAAGGCGGATTAGGGCCCATGGTAGTAAACCACCATGATTGTATAACTTGTGTTGTAAGATAAGAAAGGGGAGACCGAGGCGGACACTTGTATGAGCTGACCTCGGGACTCTGTAGACCGGCCGGGCGTCAACTATGTATATAAAGGGACGACCCGGCGACGGTTTGAGGGCAGAAAAACAACAACTCGAGACCCAGGCAAAGCGTATTCGCTCCCTGGTCATCGAAACCCAATCAATTCCATCACAACTAGACGTAGGCTTTTACCTTCATCGAAGGGGCCGAACTAGTATAAAACTCCCGTGTCCCTTGTCCGGTTTAACCCCTTCAAACTAACCCATCACGATGGCTCCACGACTAAGTCCTTCCAAGAGGACATCTGGCGTGTTAATTCCATGACAAGTTTCACGTGTAGCTCGTTAAGCTCGTTAGTAACAACACAAAACATATTTTCATGTTAAGTGAGAATTTTTTTTAGCACCTTAGCCCATCTATTCAATCTAATCTACATAGGAGGAAACAAATTTGTGCATATTCTTTTGTAGTTACCATCTTCCTTCTTAAAAACCACATCTACACACTCATCCTGTAGACCACAACACATCAGAATCTGTTAACGAGCGCTCACGATTGCTCACGAGCTTAACGAGCTTCAAACGAGCCGAGCCGAGCATGGGTTTTTTGCTCGTTAATCTTAACGAGCTTAACAAGCCGAGCCTTAACGAGCACGAGCTTAACGAGCTGAGCACCTCGTTAATCCACCCCTAGCCACGACTTCCTGTCCTGTAATGTAGGTTCATATTTACCCCGTCACAAATGTATACATCTATGATGAGGTAAACGAACATTCAACTATAATTGATAACATTAGAAATGTGTATTTTGTTGATCAGAACAATCACCAATCATGTATATGTTTTATTAGAGATTAATTTTTCTGTCGTGGTGCTGGTTGTGTAGTATTACAACTTGCACTGCAATCATGCGTCATTCTTTTATACTCATGATTCCTTTACAGATAGGCTTCCCTTTGATATGGAGTCATTTGAAGATATCTATCTCGATCGTGATAACGCTTATGCTGTGAAGAATTCGTTGGCATAGCACTCTTGGTTTAGAGCGAAAGAATCATTATATTCTCTAGGGATAGCAACAAACAAAAACACATATATCAAGGCAAAAGGTCGACAAGGATAAATGTTAGATATCGGTATAATGAAAAAGCATACAACGGTTCCCTTTTGGTGATGTCGTCGATTGGACATTTGTAATATCTCTGAAATGAACTTCTTCCTTCCATTTTGTGGATTTTATTGGATGACTCGCGGTTATGACTTCGATTGTCAATTGTTATAAGTCAGACTGTTTCAACCACAACCTACATTATAAGCATTAGATCATTTTTCAGGTTGCCAAATCTGAGAAAAAAATAAAGCATCAAATTTGCAAATAGTTATGAGACATGAATAGAATGAACACGTGCTTCATGTTGAGATAGCACTTCCTGTTATGGTATACCAACAGATAGTAGTTTGGACAAAAACACAAACACCTTGCATGCAAGAAAAGTAGAAAAAAAATCAGCAAGCTACAATCCTACCAGTGGATATGTATTTCATATCATCGTTAACAAGAAGAATCACTTGCAAAACATTGGCATGCAAAATATCTGCAAAAAAACCCCAAAGGAACACAAACGAATGGGCCAACAAGAGAAGGAATAACTCATTTGTGGTTAGTGGCACTACGGTCAGCCTGCTGTAGAAGGATGTCCAGATCCCATGAGCCAAGTCAAACCCTTCAAGGATACCGAGGTGGGGCTGCAATCTGGATGTGAATGTGATTCGAGGGGGCTGGAGGACTGGACGGGAGGAATGGACCGATGGAGGAGGTGGTGTGTGACGCACAGGCTAGTTAAATTGCCTACAAAGCATCTAGGCGAGGCTTGAATAGATCAGGGTGAGATGAAATGCGGCGTGGGTTGTGGAGTTTTTGAGAAGGCGTGACTGATTTTTCAGCTTTGGCGGGATTAGGTGAGTGGTGAATCCGAGTAACATTGGTCGTTTGATCTGATAGAGTGGATGAAGGAAATATGCCCTAGAGGCAATAATAAAATTATTATTTATTTCCTTATTTCATGATAAATGTTTATTATTCATGCTAGAATTGTATTAACCGGAAACTTGATACATGTGAGAATACATAGACAAACAAAGTGTCACTAGTATGCCTCTACTTGACTAGCTCGTTGAATCAAAGATGGTTAAGTTTCCTAGCCATAGACATGAGTTGTCATTTGATTAACGGGATCACATCATTAGGAGAATGATGTGATTGACTTGACCCATTCCGTTAGCTTAGCACTTGATCGTTTAGTATGTTGCTATTGCTTTCTTCATGACTTATACAAAGTTCCTACAACTATGAGATTATGCAACTCCGCTTACGGAGGAACACTTTGTGTGCTACCAAAATCACAACATAACTGGGTGATTATAAAGGTGCTCTACAGGTGTCTCCGAAGGTACATGTTGGGTTGGCGTATTTCAAGATTAGGTTTTGTCAATCCGATTGTCGGAGAGGTATCTCTGGGCCCTCTCGGTAATGCACATCACTATAAGCCTTGCAAGCAATGTGGCCAATGAGTTGGTTACGGAATGATGCATTACGAGCGAGTAAAGAGACTTGCCGTAACGAGATTGAACTAGGTATTGGATACCGACGATCAATCTCGGGCAAGTAACATACCGATGACAAAGGGAACAACGTATGTTGTTATGCGGTTTGACCGATAAAGATCTTCGTAGAATATGTAGGAGCCAATATGTGCATCCAGGTTGCGCTATTGGTTATTGACCGAAAACAGTCCTAGGTCATGTCTACATAGTTCTCGAACCCGTAGGGTCCGCACGCTTAACGTTACGATGACAGTTTTATTATGAGTTTATAAGTTTTGATGTACCGAAGATTGTTCGGAGTCCCGGATATGATCACGGACATGACGAGGAGTCTCGAAATGTTCGAGACACAAATATTGATATATTGGACGACTATATTCGGACACCGGAAGTGTTCCGGATGATTTCGGAGAAAACCGGAGTGCCGGAGGGTTACGGAACCCCCGGGGAGAAGTAATGGGCCTTATGGGCTTTAGTGGAGAGAGAGAGGGCAGCCAGGATGGGCGCGCCCCCTCCCCCTCTGGTCCGAATTGGACTAGGAGGGGGGGCGCCCTCTTCCCTCTCCTCTCCCCTTCCTTTCCCCTCCTAGTAGGAGTAGGAAAGAGGAGTCCTACTCCTACTAGGAGGAAGACTCCTCCTCGCGGCCCCCCAAGGGCCGGCCGGCCTCCCCCTTGCTCCTTTATATACGGGGGCAGGGGGGCACCCTAGAACACACAAGTTGATCTTCGTGGTCGTTCCTTAGCCGTGTGCGGTGCCCCCCTCCACCATATTCCACCTCGGTCATATCGTAGCGGTGCTTAGGCGAAGCCATGCGTCGGTAGAACATCATCATCGTCACCACGCCGTCGTGCTAACGGAATTCATCCCCGACACCCTGCTGGATCGGAGTCCGGGGATCGTCATCGAGCTGAACGTGTGCTGAACTCGGAGGTGCCGTACGTTCGGTGCTTGGATCGGTCGGATCGTGAAGACGTAAGACTACATCAACCGCGTTGTCATAACGCTTCCGCTTACGGTCTACGAGGGTACGTGGACAACACTCTCCCCTCTCGTTGCTATGCATCACCATGATCTTGCGTGTGCGTAGGAATTTTTTTGAAATTACTACGTTCCCCAACAGTGGCATCCGAGCCAGGTTTTATGCGTTGATGTTATATGCACGAGTAGAACACAAGTGAGTTGTGGGAGATACAAGTCATACTGCTTACCAGCATGTCATACTTTGCTTCGGCGGTATTGTTGGATGAAGCGGCCCGGACCGACATTACGCGTACGATTACGCGAGACTGGTTCTACCGACGTGCTTTGCACACAGGTTGCTGGCGGGTGTCAGTTTCTCCAACTTTAGTTAAACTGAGTGTGGCTACGCCCGGTCCTTGCAAATGTTAAAACATCACTAACTTGACGAACTATCGTTGTGGTTTTGATGCGTAGGTAAGAACGGTTCTTGCTCAGCCCGTAGCAGCCACGTAAAAATTGCAACAACAAAGTAGAGGACGTCTAACTTGTTTTTGCAGGGCATGTTGTGATGTGATATGGTCAAGACGTGATGCTATATTTTATTGTATGAGATGATCATGTTTTGTAACCAAGTTATCGGCAACTGGCAGGAGCCATATGGTTGTCGCTTTATTGTATGAAATGCAAACGCCATGTAATTGCTTTACTTTATCACTAAGCGGTAGCGATAGTCGTAGAAGCAATAGTTGGCGAGACGACAACGATGCTACGATGGAGATCAAGGTGTCGCGCCGGTGACGATGGTGATCATGACGGTGCTTTGGAGATGGAGATCACAAGCACAAGATGATGATGCCCATATCATATCACTTATATTGATTGCATGTGATGTTTATCCTTTATGCATCTTATCTTGCTTTGATTGATGGTAGCATTTTAAGATGATCTCTCACTAATTATCAAGAAGTGTTCTCCCTGAGTATGCACCGTTGCCAAAGTTTGTCGTGCCCAGACACCACGTGATGATCGGGTGTGATAAGCTCTACGTCCATCTACAACGGGTGCAAGCCAGTTCTGCACACGCGGAATACTCAAGTTAAACTTGACGAGCCTAGCATATGCAGATATGGCCTCGGAACACGGATACCGAAAGGTCGAGCGTGAATCATATAGTAGATATGATCAACATAGTGATGTTCACCATTGAAAACTTCTCCATCTCACGTGATGATCGGTTATGGTTTAGTTCATTTGGATCACGTGATCACTTAGATGAATAGAGAGATGTCTGTCTAAGTGGGAGTTCTTAAGTAATATGATTAACTGAACTTAAATTTATGATGAACTTAGTCCTGGTAATATTTTGCAAATTATGTTGTATATCAATAGCTCGCGTTGTTGCTTTCATATGTTTATTTTGATATGTTCCTAGAGAAAAATTATGTTGAAAAATGTTAGTATCAATGATGCGGATTGGATCCGTGATCTGAGGTTTATCCTCATTGCTGCACAGAAGAATTATGTCCTTGATGCACCGCTAGGTGACAGACCTATTGCAGGAGCAGATGCAGATGTTATGAACGTTTGGCTAGCTCAATATGATGACTACTTGATAGTTTTGTGCACCATGCTTTATGGCTTAGAACCGGGACTACAAAAACGTTTTTGAAACGTCATGGAACATATAAGATGTTTAAAGAGATGAAATTGGTATTTCAGACTCATGCCCGTGTCAAGAGGTATGAGACCTCTGACAAATACTTCGCCTAAAAGATGGAGGAGAATTGCTCAACTAGTGAGCAAGTACTTAGATTGTCTGAGTACTACAATCGCTTGAATCAAGTGGGAGTTAATCTTCCAGATAAGATAGTGATTGGCAGAGTTCTCTAGTCACCATCACCAAGTTGCTGGAACTTCGTGATGAACTATAATGCAAGGGATGACGAAAACGATTCCCGAACTCTTTGTGATGCTGAAATCGACGAAGGTAGAAATCAAGAAAGAGCATCAAGTGTTGATGATTGACAAGACCACTAGTTTCAAGAAAAGGGCAAAGGGAAAGAAAGGGAACTTCAAGTAGAATGACAAGCAAGTTGTCACTCCCGCAAAGAAGCCCAAAGCTGGACCAAAGCCTGAAGCTGAGTGCTTACACTGCAAAGGAAATGGTCACTGGAAGCAGAAATACCCTGAATATTTGGTGGATAAGAAGGATGGCAAAGTGAACAAGGGTATATTTGATATACAGGTTATTGATGTGTGCCTTACTAGTGTTTATAGTAGCCCCTGAGTATTTGATACTTGTTTAGTTGCTAAGATTGGTAATTCGAAACAAGAGTTACAGAATAAACAGAGACTAGTTGAAGGGGAAGTGACGATGAGTGTTGGAAGTAGTTCCAAGATTGATATGATCATCATCGCACACTCCCTATACCTTCGGGATTAGTGTTAAACCTAAATAAATGTTATTTGGCGTTTGCGTTGAACATGAATATGATTTGATCATGTTTATTGCGATACGATTATTCATTTAAAGTCAAAGAATAATTGTTGTTCTGTTTACATGAATAAAACCTTCGATGGTCATACACCCAATGAAAATAGTTTGTTGGATCTCGATCGTAGTGATACACATATTCATAATATTGATGCCAAAAGATGCAAAGTTAATAATGATAGTGCAACTTATTTGTGGCACTGCAGTTCGGGTCATATCGGTGTAAAGCGCATGAAGAGACTCCATAAAGATGGATTTGCAGAATCACTTGGTTATGAATCATTTGATGCTTGTGAACCGTGCCTTTTGGGAAAGATGACTAAAACTCTGTTCTCCGGAACAATGGAACGAGCTACTGACTTATTGGAAATAATACATACCAATGTATGCGATCCGATGAGTGTTAAGGCTCGTTGCATGTATCGTTATTTTCTGACCTTCACAGATGATTTGAGCAGATATAGGTATATCTACTTGATGAAACATACGTCTGAAACATTTGAAAAGTTCAAAGAATTTCAGAGTGAAGTGGAAAATCATCATAATAAGAAAAATAAAGTTTCTACGATCTGATCATGGAGACGAATATTTGAGTTACGAGTTTGGTCTTCATTTGAAACAATGTGAAATAGTTTCGCAACTCACGCCACCTGGAACACCACAATGTAATGGTGTGTCCGAACATCGTAACCGCACTTTATTGGATATGGTGCGATCTATGATGTATCTTACCGATTTACCACTATCGTTTTGGGGTTATGCATTAGAGATAGTTGCATTCACTTTAAATAGGGCACCATCTAAATCCGTTGAGATGACACCGTATGAACTATGGTTTAGCAGTAAACCTAAGCTGTCGTTTCTTAAAGTTTGGGGCTGCGATGCTTATGTGAAAAAGCTTCAACCTGATAAGCTCGAACCCAAATCGGAGAAGTGCGTCTTCATAGAATACCCAAAGGAAACTGTTAGGTACACCTTCTATCACAGATCCGAAGGCAAAATATTCGTTGCTAAAATGGATCCTTTCCAGAGAAGGAGTTTCTCTCGAAAGAAGTGAGTGGGAGGAAAGTAGAGCTTGATAAGGTAATTTGTACCTTCTCCCGAATTGGAAACTAGTTCATCACTGAAATCAGTTCCAGTGATGCCTACACCAATTAGTGAGGAAGCTAATGATGATGATCATGAAACTTTAGATCAAGTTACTACCGAACCTCGTAGGTCAACCAGAGAAAGATCCGCACCAGAGTAATACGGTAATCCTATTCTGGAAGTCATGTTACTAGACCATGATAAACCTACGAACTATGAGGAAGCGATGATGAGCCCAGATTCCGTGAAATGGCTTGAGGCCATGAAATCTGAGATGTGATCCATGTATGAGAACAAAGTGTGGACTTTGGTGGAGTTGCCCGATGATCGGCAAGCCATATTGTATAAATGGATCTTCAAGAGGAAGACAGATGCTGATAGTAGTGTTACTATCTACAAAGCTCGACTTGTCACAAAAGGGTTTTCGACAAGTTCAAGGTGTTGACTACAATGAGATTTTCTCAACTGTAGCGATGCTTAAGTCTGTCCGAATCATGTTAGCAAGTGCCACATTTTATGAAATCTGGCAAATGGATGTCAAAACTGCATTCCTTAATGGTTTTCTTAAAGAAGAGTTGTATATGATGCAACCAGAAGGTTTTGTCAATCCTAAAGGTGCTAACAAAATGTGCAAGCTCCAGTGATCCATCTATGGACTGGTGCAAGCATCTCAGAGTTGGAATACACGCTTTGATAAGTTGATCAAAGCATATAGTTTTATACAGACTTGCGGTGAAGCCTCTATTTACAATAAAGTGAGTGGGAGCACTACCGCCTTTCTGATGAATGTATGTGAGTAACATATTGTTGATCACAAATGATGTAGAATTTTTCTGGAAAGCATAAAGGAGTATTTGAAAGGAGTTCTTCAAAAGAAAGACCTCAGTAATGCTACTTACATATTGAGCATCAAGATCTATTGAGATAGATCAAGACGCTTGATAAGTTTTTTCAATAAGTACATACCTTGTCAAGATTTTGAAGTAGTTCAAAATGGAACAGTCAAAGAAAAGTTCTTGCCTGTGTTGCAAAGGTGTGAAATTGAGTAAGACTCAAATCCCAACCACGGCAGAAAATAGAAAAGAGAATGAAAGTCATTCCCTATGCCTCACCATAGGTTCTATAAAGTATGCTATGCTATGTACCAGACCTATTGTATACCTAGCTCTGAATTTGGCAAGGGGTACAATAGTGATCTAGGAGTAGATCATTTGGACATTGGTCAAGAACATCCTTAGTGAGGACTAAGGAAATATTTCTCGATTATGGAGGTAAAAGAGCCCGTCGTAAAGAGTTACATCGATGCAAGCTTTTTACACCGATCCAGATGACTCTAAGTCTCACCTGGATACATATTGAAAGTGGGAGCAATTAGCTAGAGTAGCTCCGTGCGAGCATTGTAGACATAGAATATTTGCAAAATACATACGGCTCAATGAATGTGCAGACCGTTGACTAAGCTTCTCTCACGAGCAAAACATGATCATACCTTAGTACTCTTTAGGTGTTAATCACATAGCAATGTGAACTAGATTATTGACTCTAGTAAACCTTTTGGGTGTTGGTCACATGACGATGTGAACTATGGATGTTAATCACATACAGATGTGAATATTGGTGTGAAATCACATGATGATGTGAACTAGATTATTGACTCTAGTGCAAGTGGGAGACTGAAGGAAATATGCCCTAGAGGCAATAATAAAGTTATTATTTATTTCCTTATTTCATGATAAATGTTTATTATTCATGCTAGAATTGTATTAACCGGAAACTTGATACATGTGTGAATACATAGACAAATAAAGTGTCACTAGTATGCCTCTACTTGACTAGCTCGTTGAATCAAAGATGGTTAAGTTTCCTAGCCATAGACATGAGTTGTCATTTGATTAACGGGATCACATCATTAGGAGAATGATGTGATTGACTTGACCCATTCCGTTAGCTTAGCACTTGATCGTTTAGTATGTTGCTATTGCTTTCTTCATGACTTATACAAAGTTCCTACAACTATGAGATTATGCAACTCCCGTTTACCAGAGGAACACTTTGTGTGCTACCAAAAATCACAACGTAACTGGGTGATTATAAAGGTGCTCTACAGGTGTCTCCGAAGGTACATATTGGGTTGGCGTATTTCAAGATTAGGTTTTGTCAATCCGATTGTCGGAGAGGTATCTCTGGGCCCTCTCGGTAATGCACATCACTATAAGCCTTGCAAGCAATGTGGCCATGAGTTGGTTACGGAATGATGCATTACAGAACGAGTAAAGAGACTTGCCGGTAACGAGATTGAACTAGGTATTGGATACCGACGATCGAATCTCGGGCAAGTAACATACCGATGACAAAGGGAACAACGTATGTTGTTATGCGGTTTGACCGATAAAGATCTTCGTAGAATATGTAGGAGCCAATATGTGCATCCAGGTTGCGCTATTGGTTATTGACCGGAAACAGTCCTAGGTCATGTCTACATAGTTCTCGAACCCGTAGGGTCCGCACGCTTAACGTTACGATGACAGTTTTATTATGAGTTTATAAGTTTTGATGTACCGAAGGTTGTTCGGAGTCCCGGATATGATCACGGACATGACGAGGAGTCTCGAAATGTTCGAGACATAAATATTGATATATTGGACGACTATATTCGGACACCGGAAGTGTTCCGGATGATTTCGGAGAAAACCGGAGTGCTTGGAGGGTTACTGGAACCCCCCGGAGAAGTAATGGGCCTTATGGGCTTTAGTGGAGAGAGGGCAGCCATGATGGGCGCGCCCCCCCCTCTGGTCCGATTGGACTAGGAGAGGGGGGGGGCGCCCCTCTTCCTCTCCCTCTCCCCTTCCTTTCCCCTCCTAGTAGGAGTAGGAAGAGGAGTCCTACTCCTACTAGGAGGAGGACTCCTCCTCCTTGGCGCGCACCAAGGGCCGGCCGGCCTCCCCCCTTGCTCCTTTATATGCGGGGGCAGGGGGGCACCCTAGAACACACAAGTTGATCTTCGTGATCATTCCTTAGCCGTGTGCGGTGCCCCCCTCCACCATATTCCACCTCGGTCATATCGTAGCGGTGCTTAGGCGAAGCCCTGTGTCGGTAGAACATCATCATCGTCAACGCGCCGTCGTCTTGTGGAACTCATCCCGACACCTGCTGAATCGGAGTCCGGGATCGTCATCGAGCTGAGCGTGTGCTGAACTCGGAGGTGCCGTGACGTTCGGTGCTTGGATCGGTCGGATCGTGAAGACGTCGACTACATCAACAGCGTTGTCATAACGCTTCGCTTACGGTCTACGAGGGTACGTGGACAACACTCTCCCCTCTCGTTGCTATGCATCACCATGATCTTACGTGTGCGTAGGAAATTTTTTGAAATTACTACGTTCCCCAACAGTGGATGGCTTTAGATGAATCCATTATGTAAGTGGCGAGCAAAACGAGCAATACGAGGGTAGATGGTAGACTCAAATATACAAAAAATCATGTATAGTATTAGTGCGCCTCCGTTCCACAATATAAAATCATTTTGCAAGCGATTACAAAGTGTCAAATGAACAGGAAACATTTAGTTATCGAAAAAGGCTTTCGTCCCGTTTTATATATAAAGCACCGAACTGGAAATACCATAATACAAACTCCCACCACCACCACACATGACACACACCCAAGGCAAGATACAATGGTGCCGGACACCCTACACCACCCAAACGACTACCAATCCCCTACATATGCGCGAGGCCAAACAGCTTGGAGCCACAGGAGACCTCCAATCCTCTGAGGGGAGGTGAGACGGAAACGACAGAACGAGGACCCCAAGATGGTGCCTCCAAGAAGGGAACGGCAACTGGTAGCTGCCACCATCCGATCCCAAAGATCGGGTTTTCACCCGGAGCAACTCGAAGGACAAAGGCCACCCCGACGGAGCCTACAAGAAGAATACGGTGTTCACGGCCGCCTCCGCTATCGGCCAATACAAGATTGGGCAGGTGATGTACCCCAGCACGCCCACCCCTCCGATGCAACCTAGCTCCGCCAACCACCAGTGCCGAACCACTCGCGTGGCCATGGCCGCTCGCCCGCACCCAAGGCGCAAGTCCCGCCCACGAACGTCGTGCCTCCCGCCGTCGGGGTCGTCGCTCTGCATCCAGACACGCCCAAGACCGACCAAAGTGATCGGCTTTTGGCCAAAGGATGCACCCGACCGAAGAAACCGCAGCATACGTCCCGCCTCGAACAACGCCTGAGTTCCGTCAGTCCACACATGCCGGGGAACGGGGGAAGAGGGGAGCGGACACATCCGGACCGACACACCCATGTGCCAGCGATGGGTGGCCCGAGCTCATCAGCACCTCCTGTCCCTCCAGCCAGCATCCCCGCCGGACACCTCCTGTGTCCCTCCACCTCGGCGGCAACCATAGCTCCACGCGAGGCCACCAACATACACCCGCTCGCCGACAAGGAGAGATCCCAAGGGCCGCCGCCAATCGCGAAGAAAGCTCACTGAGGAGACATCTGTGCGGCCCCCTGTCGTCCAGCCATCGAAGCTTCGGATTCCGGCTGACCCGCTTACCTGCCAACCGTTGCCGTGCCGCACCACCACCCGTCGTGACCATGGCAGGGGCAGAGACCAGCAGTCCGCGCCGCCCTCGGCCCGTCTCGCCAGGCCCCAGAACCGGCCTCGACCCCACCGGCCCTGGCGACTAAGGCACACTCGTGACCGCCGCGCCGGTCACGCTGCCGCCAGCAGGCTCCAGCTCGCGCCAGCGGCTCAGGGTGCCCGCCGCCAGCGCTGCATCCCAGGCGGCCGCCTCGACCCGCGCTGAAGGCCCCCGCTGAGGAGACTAGGCAGTCCCGCCGCCGCCGACGCCTACCAGGCTTCGCCCGGCATGCCCTCTGGTGGCGGTGAGGTAGAGGAGGGAGGAGGAGGGGAGGCCCACCGACGGCGCTAGAGTTTCTCCCATGACGCGCGCGCGGGGCGCATCACGGGAGCGAGATGAGGGGAGCGGAACATTCAGTTCCATACAAAGTAGGAACCAATTGATCATTTTGGTGGTTGGACAAGCATGGAGGAAGGAGAAGAAATGTTCGGTGCGTCTGCCTTATGTGTCTTACACTCTTAGTGCTTTAAAATATCAAACCATCTGAGCCTATTGCAAATATCGAGCCTTTCAATCCAAGATTAGACGAAGTTCACTGGTCCAACCATCTGAGGCGGACACTCGACCAACCAATGGCGGTCGTAATAAGAACCACCAGAGGAGGATAGGCGAAAGGAAGAAGAGGTACCACGTCTCAGGCGATGATGGCGGGAGCGGCTGTGCATCGTTCATGTGGCCGCGTCTCATCTCTCTCTCTCTCTATCTCTCTTTCCCGTGATGCGTGCGAGCCACGATGTCGGGGATCATATTCTCCACATGATGGAATAGCAACCATACGCTCACCCCTGCCCACAGTAATGGTCAGCACGTTATTATGTTTATTATGTGTTTTTTTCCTTTTTTTTGTTTTCCTTTTTACTTTTCTATTTTTTCGCTTTCCTTTCTTATTCAAATACATATTACCTACAACAACCATTATTTTTCGACAATCACGAACAATTTTCAAATTCATGACCTTTTTGAAAGACATGAATGGTTTTCAACTTCATGAACAATTTTCAAATTCACAAACTTTTTTGAAAAACAATAACATTTTCAAATTACTAGTTCATTTAAATATTCAAATATTTTTCCAAATTCAAGTACAAATTTCAAACTCACAATCATTTTTAAAGTCGTCAAAGAGTTTTTGAATTCGTGAACATTTTCAAATTCTTAAACAATACTCAAACTCACAAACATTTTTAAAATTCATGAACAAAATATGAATTTATGAACATTTTCTAAAACCCATCAATAATTGTCATACTTGCAAACATTTTTTAATTTTTTGAAATCTTTCTGAGCTCGCAAATTTTTCAAATTCATGAAAAAATAAAACTTGTGAACTTTTTTGAAATTCATTAACATCTTTACAAACTCGCTAATACTTCTTCTAATTCTTGAGAAATTTTCCAACTCACGAATATTTTTTAATTTGAGAACATGTTTTCTAATTCAGTAACCTTTATTAAATTCCATGAACTATTTTCTAATTCAATAATGATTCAATTTTATGATTTTTAAAATTCATGGACATTTCTAATTTTGTGAACTTTGTTTAATACACAAACATTTGAGGAGATTTTTCAAATCCAGATGCATTTTTGAAATCTAGTAACATTTTCTAAATAGTTAATAGTTTTTGATATTCATGACTTTTTTTGGAACTCGAAATTTAAAGAAGCAGGAAAAGAAAAAAAAGAAAAAATAAATAAATAAAAAATGAAAGCAGGGACACCCCACGCCATTCACCCCACCGCGTTATGCGCTAAGTAAGCAGTCCCCCACGAGGTACACCTCGATGTTGACAAGCACCGTCGACCGGGGATAGTGTGCCGAGGGCCATCCCGGTTGAAGCCCACAGTACCAACCGCTATTCCAACCACATTTGATTTTTTTTTTAAATATGCAACAGGGTCCGGTGCACACCGGTAGCACCAATTGCCTTGATGCATCAAATACGTTCCGTGGGTGGTGGTGGGGGGGGGGGGGGTGGGGGCGGATTCGCTGACCCCCTGGCCCCCCAGCCCGGTGTGCCCAACAAGGCCTTATGCACCAATGCTAGTGGTTGGATTGATAACGCATGCCACGTCCATATACACGAGCCAACGGAGAGCACGAGCGAGTGACGAAAGGAGAGCCAAAATAAAATTAGTCACATACCGACTTCTTGGCACAAGACAATGAGGTGTCGGGCGAACCCGTTGATAAAGCATGAATGTACCAACAGAGAGAGATGCAACATAAGATAGGAAGTTATATCCTTTTGGGGTCCTTTTGCAACAATGAACGAGATTACATGGCATTAGCCAGCGCACCGCATGGCATGTCAGAGATGGATAGGATCTGCGACAAACTACTTTAAAACACTTTTAGGGCCGGCCCATGCATGTATGTATTTTCATACTTATAGGACCCAAATAGGTCGGTAGATCACGCGGAGCCGCAGATGAAGACGAACATGTGTATGATGGAGAGAGAACTTGTCGATTAAGTCGTCATCCAGTCCACGACTCAGGGCATGGCCAATGGTATTGCTTCAAACCCGCTGCCCCACTGCAAACTAGGCTCGGATGCCAGTTGGAGCTCGTATAGTAGCCTCGCAGTGTGTCAGAGTAGCTTGCAGAGGATGCCGGTGCTTCATGGGAGAAAGAAGAAAAGGAGAAGAGAAAGAGTGAAAAGGTGGTGAGAGATGACGCTGGGTCTTCACTTCAGGGTGGGAGGTAGAAGATGACATAGGTGGGGCCATGGTAATGATAGCCTCAGATTAGGGCGTTGGGTGAGAAAAAATCAAACTGATGCCACGTTCTTTTCCTACCTAGCTGGATGGCATGGGGCAACACTTGATGGTGCCTCCATTGTACATCCACTCACGCGCTACTAGCCTAATTGATCGCGTCATCTCAGGCCTCACGTCCTGAGCAAGGGATCGATCCGGAACGACGCTCGTCGTCGGGTGTAGACAAAGAAGACGAACTGACGCTTGACGAACACAAAGAGACGCGTTCTGGCAATATGGCGCTGGAGGACTCGTCCCGGTTGGTCGAGTCATTTGTCCACGCCAACCACAAGGTCCTCTGAGCCATGCGAGGCATCGCGATGCGCGCAGGTCGGGCTTGAACTCACGACGTAGGGCAGCCCGCAGTGGAGATCCATAGATAGAGGAGCAGTCCTGTCCAGCACCTTGTCACGTATGGGCTGGGGTGCAGTACACGGAAATTTGGGGCCCCTGGAAACTGGGGGACCTATGCCATCGCACGGGCTGCACACCCATTTGCCCGGGCCTGCCACGAACTTTTGGTTGCACATATTGTCAAGCAAACTCACCATCTAAATTCCCAATACCTTTCAGGCCTAAATTTTGCAAAATCTTTCTCATGGAAACAAAGTTCTACTATGTTCTTGTGGCCGATATACACCTTGCTTCGGAAGGACGCTCCTACTTATAGGGGCATGGTCTGAGTGGCCTAGTAAATTATTCCAATGATGTGAGTGGCCAAGGGAATTTTCACCATGAAGTGATATGCAGAATGAATGAACAATTGAATAGCGCTAGTAACTACCACGCCAACAATAGTGCCATAATATATACTCCCTTCATATCAAAATATAAGATGTTTTTGTAGGCTTGTTTAGCCTAAAGAACATCTTATATGTTGGTAAAGAGGTAGTATTATATTAACAGAACATCAAATCTGCATTAGTACAGATCACATGCTGTACCGATCGAGAAAATAGCTCAAGGAGTTCATTGCAGGATTATGCAAATAATACTTGGTCAACCTCACAACTAACTCTCCAATAACAACAAGCATGTCTGCCAGACATTTTGCACAAAACACGTACACTAACCACTTCACCCACTTTTAGATGAACCCCTCCGGGGCTGAAGCTAAAATATATCTATTCTTAATTTAAATGAAAAAAATTCCTAACTGAGATATCTCACCCTATATTGGTCTTGGCTGGGACATATATACTTGTACATACATAACCTCACACCCCTCCTCGATATGCAATTCATCCTCGAGCTGGCCTAAGGAGCCCCAAATTCCAGACAACGCACGATGTTCCTGTACCTCGTGGCATGAAACAACTGGCAGATCTTTGGCCCTGCTCCTGAAATGGGTGCCATCCAAACTTAGGGGCTAGGGTAGAAGGCACTATGTTCATCCGTCCCAGCACGAGCAACCTAGTTGCTTGAAGATTTTGAAACGCCGCTGCTGAACTAGGAAAGGCCACCGCTTTACCATCTCCCATGGCCAAGTCGCGACGCCTGACAGCCTCATTTGATGTGCAGATCGTCCACGAGCTGCTGGTTGGTGAAGGTGGTTGCAGGGTGTGATACAAGCACCAGAGCAGTGAGGTTGTCGTGTGAGCACGAATGCTGATTGCAGAAGCGTCTGGATAGGCTGCGACTGCTATGCCACGACTAGCTTTGCTCATGTTGCCTTCGGGGGCTGTAAGCATGTAACGATGGTTATTCTTCCAAGTCTTGTTTGATTTATTCCACACTGGGGCTCCTCTTTGTACAGAAGCACCTAAATAACAAATTCTAGATATTATCTCTATAATTGACTTAAGGCCTGAACCAAAAGGTATACTCCTAATTAAAATGATAAACCTCTTAACTAAGAGATCACGGGTATCCTCTCCCTAACTTGGAATTAATTAGTTATCTTGTACGTATAACGCACGTCCAATCTGATAGTATCTTAACGAATTTTCCATTGTCATCTCCCATTCTCGCAACTCTCCCCAGTCGATGAACTGGGTTTTTCGTAAAGTTTAGTCACTCCGTAATCTCAGCTATGTCGTGTGGCAATATGCCCATGCTCACTTTGCATTGGTTGCATACCTGCAGAGTTGCCTCTCTTAAATGATATGTCGTGTCATTCTGTGTCGGCTTCTTAGCGTGGCAAGGTCCTTGCTGTATAGGGGCCGCCATTCAAGGCTATGTTGCTTCCAAGTTGATGCGGTCGAGCTCTACGTGTTGACCTCACATGAACCACCGGTAGGGTGGCTTGGCAATGTGCTACTATCGGACTGTGGGGGATTTGGCAGCCATGTAGTCTGTAATACGGACTGTGTCCTTGCCAGTGTAGGAACATACTTCATCCCACCCATCTTTTTGGTAGAATTGGCCGTGGCCTGGTACAACTAAAGGGAGAAAGAGCGATGAGGAAATGTTTATAAAAGGATTATTGGTGCAATTTATGCTGTTTTTAAGGTTAATAGCAATTATGATGTTTCCTACAGTATGTTAATTGAATTAATGCAATCAATATTGTTTCCAAACTTTAGTGATGTGATAGATACATCAATAATTGGAGTTGTGTGGGGCGTTGTATATAGTTGGTTGAATGGTCGAGATTGTCTGGATTCACCAAACTCGTACTTTTATTAGTAGTAGATAGTAGACTGATAATCCAAGTTAAAATAGGATAACTTGAATTTTATAGTTGCAACTTTCAAGTCCCAGGCAACTAGCTAGTGCTGACAAACATTTTTTGACTCCCATAAATATTCGTTATTCAAAGCAACATTTAGATCCATTCTTTTTGTGTAGCAATAGTCATGTACATGCCAAACTACAGCTTTGACATGTTCTTAAAATAATTGTAATTTTGACTCACACAAATATTAATTATTCAGGTCACAATTAAGGTGTGCAACTGAGAACTAAATATCGTATCACCAACATAACGGCAGTATTTTGGTATATAATTAAGTCACTTGCACGGCATTAAGCAGACTATTATCCACAATATCAATGGTCACTTATTTTTTATTATTGCAGGACTTCCTATAGTGGTTTTCATAATCACAAAAGATTTGGTTCTTAAGCGATAATTCTTACAAAGAGTAGGATTAAACGTAGGTGTGCGTGTGTGCGTTCGTAGCGCTGAGTGTATGCATGTATGTATGAGCGCTTGCATATGTGCTGTGTTAAAAAAAGTAAATATTGCCGATTAAGTTGTATTGCTCACCGGCAAAATAATAATAATAATTTTATGATAGTAACTCCTTAATGTTACTACTTTACCAACTGCTTAATTGTGTTTAGACTCCTATCATGATAGTAACTTCTCTCTCGGGTTTATGCAAGGATGCTTAAATGTTTTCCTCGGTCGTTATGACTGACAGTAATGAAAAAAAAACATAACTTTGGCTACAAAAATACTAAAATAAAATGGTAAAATCTACGGCAAACAGTAAACATGTTCGTAAGGAAAACCTGCCAAAACCTTTTATAGATGAACCTACCTCCAGCTACCTTCACTTGTCGTGGTAGTTACCTCACTCTCCCCTATATATTCTACTTCATCTTCACTTGAGCACAGAAGAAATCATCATATCCCCTCGTCCCCACTTTACTCTTTCAAATCACAACTCTTTCATTTGAACATTTCCATGTGGCATAGGTTTTTTTATGGGAGCATAGTGATAAATAGGCCGCACGCATTACACACACATAAACATGGGAGAAGTTTGTCTTGAAAAAGGAAAACACACAAGATGTTTACCAGCAATGCAAGTAGTTTTCTTGAATAGTAGTAATAAATTGGCTGCACGCATACGACTTGGAGGCATAGGGAAGGAAACAAATAAAAAAGATGGAGGTTCCAACGTCCGGCAGGAGACGTCATGTTCTGCATCCATCCAACGGAGTAGAGCATAATAGCGATGATGGTAGCACCACAAAGCCTAGGAGTTATATGTAGAATCTAAGTGTTCAGGTTACTTTTTAGCATCCAGACATTGCCCATTTTGTGGCTGCTGCTCCCTCCCAATGCTGTTGTGTTTCCTTTGCTGCAGTAGCTGAGTTTAGGGCTACATCCCGGTCATGGCGACCCCGAGTCTCGGTCCAGGTCAAAAAGCAACATTCTGATCCTGTTGCTCTCCGCCATAAAGCCCTTCAAAATTGCTCATGTTTCTGCGATGGAGTCGATGAGGAACAGTGGTTTTCAAAAGTGGGGGAGTAACCTGGTTCCAAAAATAAAGCCCTTGGATGAGTAGTACTACATCTTCTCTGCCAGTTTTGCACACATCCGTGTTCAGTACATTCTATTACCAAATCTACCGGTAGTTTCGTGTGTTGTAATGTACTACCATATGGCAATGTGGTCTGCTATGACTAGCAAGAGTCAACGGTCACCAATCGATCCATCCGTCATCGAAAAATGCTGGTTCCGAAAATAACCATCGAAAAATAGAGAACAACGTTAACATATCCATGGCTCAGCAGTGATGACTGATGCTACTTACTGCGGCAGCAGAAGATGCTATACTCTTTCCCGCGTATCATATATAGGACCCTGGGAAGTATTATTACTGGGAGTCTGGGTGCAACACGGCAACGAAGAAACATGCTGCCAAGGATCGACAGAGCGGACGCAGAGCAGCCTGAGTGAATCCAGATTAGAGCTTCTCACAAATAAGCATATATTTGTATTTAATTTCATTGTTTCACTATTTCCCACTACATAAATCCTCCTCCCATAGTATGATATAAATAATCGCCACAGCAAGGCTATTCCTATTTGACGCTCGCGAGCGTCAAAAGGGTGTGGCTTCATTGAGACGCGGCCTCAGGACGCCCCAGTTTGGGCCGGTCCATGGTCGCTTCGCTGCTTCTTATTTTCTTTTCTGTTTTTATTTCCTTTTTTATTTTTTATTTTTATTTATTTTTTCATGTATTACACAAACTGCATCTTACACAAACTGCATCATATATGAAAAAACTATCCACCGTATAGTACAAAAAGTTCGTAATGTACTACAAAAATGTACATCATATATTCAAAATTGTTCTACAGATATAAAAATGTTCACCGTGTTTCTGAAATTTGTTCAGCATGTATTACACAAATTTTCAATGTGTATTCGGAAATTGTTCAACGTATACTACTCCCTCCGTTTCTAAATATAAGCTCTTTTAGGTATTTCGACAGGGACTACATACGATGTATATAGACTTATTTTAGAGTGTAGATTCACTCATTTTGCTCCACATGTAGTCCATATTGAAACCTCTAAAAAGTCTTATATTTATGAACGGAGGGAATACAAAATGTTCAATGCATATTAAAAAATTATTCAATGTATAGGTTCAATTTGTTTTACAAAATCTTCATTGTATATTAAAAAAGTTCAGCATATAATACAAAAAAGATTACCGTGTATTATAGAAAGTTTCATCCTATATTAAAAAACCATCAATATTTTTTAAAAATATTCGGTATAAAATCTACAATCTAAAATATGTCTATATACATCCGTCCTATATATAGTAACCAGATACTACAGTATGGGCGAAAATGCCGTTTGGAGGCCGAGCTCCGTGCAGCTGGTTATCCTGGTCGCCAGTAATCATATCGAGCAGCTGCAGCGTCGCATTAATGTCATGTATTCGAGCTCACAGGCATAGACCCCACACCGTATTCTGTATTTAGATACAATAGCATCCCATGTTGTCTACGCCTCGCTGACAGGGTGGTCAGACGTGTGATCGATTCACCCATCATGTCTCTGCAGTGCTAGCAGCACTCGCACACACTGATGCACATGTGCACACGCATGCTCTCGAGTCATTGGAGCTGAGGCCACTAGCCATTGGAGCAAGCCATCTAGGATCCGAACGTTGAGGTTAATGATCAGACCGCTTGGAAATCCTCTACGTATACGGCACAAGAATAGCAATAGTCGTGTCCATTTCAGCACAACCAAAGCCTTCAATTCTTCTGAATCACTCCCCGCAGCCAAATTACGAAAGCACAGAACTGTAGTTGCGTCCTTCCTCCTCAGCTCGCTCCAGAGATAGGCGGCAACACCTCCTGCTCATTACGTGCCCGAATTGTGGCGAGGTCAGTGTGGAGATAAACATCAGCGGTCAAGAAGGGCTGAATCTTGGGAAGCGTTTCTACAAGTGCCCGATCGACAGTGTAAGTATTTCTCCATCTGCACAATTTGATCCAGACGAAAATTAATGTCTCTACATCATCTGAAGTTACTGATCTTTGTTTGCAATTTTTGATTTGGCACCGGATTGACCAGGGACCAGATATAATGTTTTCAAGAACTCCATGTCATCCATGGCGAGAAAGCTTCAACTGCTCCGGTATGATCCACTTAGCGGCCGACTGCCCAAACACGACCACGCTCCGCTTAATGGTCACCTGTATGGTCGTTGCTGTCACTGAACGGGCCCAGCAGATACATTTATTTCTCAGCCAACTACCTGCACCAGCCCTCGCAGTGGACCAAATTCAAAGCCGTCCAGAGTCCAGACAGAACATCCTGTTCGCAAGAGGCAGCACCAGAATCGTAGGCCCACGTACAAATCTCGAACACGAGTACACGACACCGCTATATATGTATTGAATAGATCTCGTATATAGTAAAAAGGGCATAGACCACGCATCGTGATGCCAAAAGGACCGATACAGATAGCGGCCTCCATGCAGCTCGTCCGCCAAAACGCCTCTCTCCAGTATGGGTCGCTACAATAAAACCAATTGAAAAACGAAGAGAGCCAAAAAATCGTTCACAAGCAGAGTGAGCCGGCAATGCAAGTAGTTCTCTTGAATAGTAGTAATAAATTGGCTGCACGCATACGACTTGGAGGCATAGGGAAGGAAATAAATAAAAAAGATGGAGAGTCCAACACCCAGCAGGAGATGTCATGTTCTGCATCCATCCAGCGGAGTAGAGCATAATAGCGATGATGGTAGCACCACAAAGCCTAGGAGTTATATGTAGAATCTAAGTGTTCAGGTTACTTTTTAGCATCCAGACATTGCCCATTTTGTGGCTGCTGCTCCCTCCCAATGCTGTTGTGTTTCCTTTGCTGCAGTAGCTGAGTTTAGGGCTACATCCCGGTCATGGCGACCCCGAGTCTCGGTCCAGGTCAAAAAGCAACATTCTGATCCTGTTGCTCTCCGCCATAAAGCCCTTTGAAATTGCCCCTTGTTTTGCGCTCGAGTCGATGAGGAACAGTGGGTTTGAAAAGTGGGGGAGTAACCCGGTTCCAAAAATAAAGCCCTTGGATAGTAGAACTACAATTCTCTGCCAATTTCCCACATATCCGTGTTCAATACATTCTATTCCCAAATCTACGTTCAGTTTCGTGTGTTGTACTGTAAAAACATATAGCGGTGTAGTCTGCTATGACTAGCAAGAGTCAACGGCACCCGTCGATCCATACATCGTCGAAAAATGAAAAACAACATATCCATGGCTCAGCAATGATGACTGATGGCTACTTACTGCGGCAGCAGAAGATGCTACACTTTTTCCTGCGTATCATATATAGGACCCAGGGAAGAATTATCGAGGTTCTCATTCATTTTTTCGACAAAGGGTATATATTAATATCACGAAAATATCAGTTACATCCAGTCTCTGAACCAACAAGATAGCCAAAGACATCAAGGATGCACATAGCCAGATCTAGGGGTTTTAACCTTGAAAATCAAGGCTCAGTACTCGATGAGCACCACCAAAGATGCAGTCCACCTGTGTTGCCACCCCCGCTTGCCAAGGCTGCTGCTGCGAGTTGACGCGCACCTGACACACAGGGAGAACTTGTGCTGCGTTGTCTTCAGCACAACCAACCAACCTCCGATCACAACCACCATGACATTCTCCAACCCTGTCAGATCCATGGAAATCTATACGAAGACATGTCCCATATCGCCGAACAATAGACGAAGCTTCACATCACGCCCCGGAAGGGTGCGCTCGACCGCATCGATTCCTCTCTAGATCTCCAGTAGCATCATGTGCCGGATTGTGGAGATCGCCAAGAAGAAGAGGGAACTCGTCGGCGGCCAGATCGAGGAGGTCGACATGAAACCGTGCCGAAACTCCGCAGGGCCTAACCCCCTATATTCGGAACCTAGCAAACAGCCCCCACGCTACTGGCCATCCCCGGCCGCCCATCCCACCGGAAGAGGCCGGGAGAAGGAAGGCGACCCTGGCCGCCACGCCCACAAGCGCCGCGATGAGCCACACTGCGGTGGAGAAGAGTAGGAGACGGCCGCACGGGCGCTGCAGCCGTGGCCCTTCCGGCCCAGCCGGACCCAGACCACCCCCAACCGCGCCACCGCCCCGATCTGCCACTCCACCGCAAGAACCCTCTGCCTCGCCCCATTGCGCCAAACTGTGCACGACCCATCAACTCCTCCTCTCCGCGCGAAGAAGAAGAACAGGGGTGCGCCGTCCTCACCCTCACCGCCTTCGACGGCCAGGGTGCCGCCACCACCATCGCCGACGGCCAGAGATGCCCGGTGGTTAGGTTTTTTTGGTGGAGGCGTGGTCGCCCCGGAGCCGCACGCGCGTGCGACCCGGTGGCGGTTTTCGTTTCGTGGTATATCACTGGGAGCAACACCAATGAAGCACAGGCTGCGAATCAAGGTGGCAACGGGGACGGGGATGACCGGGGATGACTCCACCATCCCCGCCCCGATCCCCGCCAATCCCCATACCCGTGAGCCCTGTGAAGCTTCACGGGGACAAAACACCCCCCATCCCCGTCAATATCGGGTACCCGGTACCCATCGGGTATCCATGGGGATCTGAAAACTGACTAGGATAGGTGAGATTAGCGAGGACATGGTTGTTAGGAGAGATGGAGAAAAATAATTGTGTGAAATATCTATGTGTTAATCTATACATTATGTATTTGTAGTATGCATGGCATACTTTTTCGGGTATCCATGGAGTCCCCATGGGGATAATTTTATCCCCATCCCCGCCCCGCGAGACTAACAGGTACCCATCAGGCAATACCCATGGGGTGAATTTGTCCCCCATCCCCGCACAATGATGGGTAAATCCCTGCGGGTACCCGTCCCCAAGGGGAATATTGCCAACCTGAGCTGCGAAGGATCGACGGAGCGAACGACTCGCACAGGGGAGGCGACGCGGAGCAGGCATTTGCTTGTGCAGATTAGTACTTCTCATAAATAATTAAATATAAGCATACATTCATATTTTCATGGTTTCACAATTTCCAACTTGGTAAATCCCCCCAGCAACACGTGGGGTAGCATCTCGTAATACCGAGACAAACGTCCATATATAAGGATCTAGAATACACACACAGCACAGAGGCAATATAATATGGGTCCCGATAACGCCCACACATGTGGGCGTTAAGGAGTCTGGCCACACGTTTCGTATGGTATCTAAAGAACCAGTCCACACGTCTACGTGTGGGCAAAACAAGTAATGCCCACATGTCCGATCTTTTGCCACGCGGTCCCTCTCACACGCCTACGTGTGGGCAAAATAGATAGCGCTCACACGCCCGTACTCACGGTCCCGCACGCTCCGCGTGACAGTCACCACGTGTCCCACAGTTGCCATGGTCCGGACCTTCTTTCATGTTTGTTTAACTGCAGTTGTCATGTTGCTCAACTATAGTTGCCATGTCTGACAACAGTTGCCATGGTTGCTAAACTGCAGTTGCCATCTCAGGTCAAGTGCCGGATGCCATTTTTGGACAACTGCAGTTGTTGCCATGTATGGTCTGGCCTAATACAGTTGCCATGATTTAAAAACTTTAGGAGTTGCCACCTACAAACATTAGGCAGTTGCCATGTAGCACTACAAAAAAGGCATGGCAAAAAACATGTTCGGGTAACGAGAGAGTTTCCATCTGCTTACAAGCATGCTAGGGCAGTTGCCATGTACCCTGCAAAAACACATGGCAACTCGGGTAAAAGAGAGTTGCCATCTGCTTACAAGCACGCTAGGGCAGTTGCCATGTACCCTACAAAACATATGGCAACTGTCAGCTTTGGGTGTGGGAGAGGAGACATGCGTGTGGGTGAACTGATAAACGCCCACACACAAGCCTCTCCGCGTGCATGAAAACTGGCGTGTGGGCAAACTGCTAAACGCCCACACACCAGCCCCTCCGCATGGTGAAACTGACGTGTGGGTGACCGGATGAATGCCCACACACCAGCCCAGTCCTATGTGGCATAAAAAATCTGGCAAAACACGCCAAGATTCGTGCAAATAGAAACGAACGTTGATCCATGCGTGTAGGCGGGATGCAAACGCCCACACATGTGGGCGTTAGTATTTTTGTATAATATTAGGAGGGGATCATTCACATAAGAGATGACCCTTGTGAGTACACAGTTCCACTTGCAATATACTCGGACAGAAATACATACAAGCAATACACGCAAGGTTTATCTTTTTGATGAAACGGGAAAATGGGTCCCGAGAAGAATCAAGAGTAAATGAAAGGAAAGGGAAATACGAATAGCCATTGAATGTCTCGTATGTGTTCATGTAGGCATTGATCAATCAGCACGAAGTTGTTGGTTTTTGATGGACGGACCAAAACACCGGGAGCAACCGCAGACGTATGTGCAAGCTAGCAGCTTGATTGATAAACAGTGCACACGCATGTCACGGTACTTCACGTACGTGAGCTAGCGGAGCTAGCTTTGATCGATTCGATCGATCCTTCTGTCAACGGTAACGTCTCGGCGAACTCTCACACGAACACAACGAAGGCATGAATCGATGTATTGCCACAGGCCCGTTTTGAGCCTGGTATACGCTTTATTGCTTTGAACTTTTTGTTGTGGTTACACGGCTGGGGTACAAGCATATATATATACACGTACAACTGCCTAGTAGCTAACCGAGTTGGTATATTACTACTAAGCCTACTCGGCTACTAGTTAGACTACGAGTTGAACATACGTCGTGTTTAGTTGTAACATTCACCTCCCTAAATACGACATCTTCGATGCGACCTGAATCCCAAATGCGATTACTACTACTCTTAGATATTATCCTTTGCATTGCTTTTGCCATTTCTCGCAGTATTTCAGGGATCGTCTTTGCTGTCGTCGGCTCATCCGAAACTTGACGCCAGCGCTCCTCCTTGGTCGCGCCTTCAACGTTCACCTGTTCTTCGGTGTTTGGTAGACTGTCTTGTGTATCTTTGAGGGGACATCTTTTGAACCTGATTGAGACCAATCTTTGGTCTAACTTTGAGTTTCAAGCTCTTGACGCTTGGTTTAGCCCGTAAATTGCCTTCTTGAGCTTGTAAACTTTTCCTTCTTCGCCTTTCTTCTCGTAGCCGAGGGGTTGTTTCACGTACACTTCTTCTTAGAGGTCGCCATTGAGGAAAGCGGATTTCACATCCATATGATGAACCTTCCAACCCTCTTGTCCTGCCAAAGCTAGGAGCACTCTCACCGTCTCGATTCGAGCAACCGGTGCAAACACCTCCTCATAGTAAACTCCTTGACGTTGTACGTAGCCCTTTGCAACGAGTCTTGCCTTGTGTTTGACAATGGCACCCTTCATGTCCTTCTTCAACTTGTAAACCCACTTCAAACCTATGGCCTTTTGGTTCGGAGGTCAGGTTACCAAAGTCCACGTGCCATTGCTCTCGATCGCCTTCATCTCCTCATCCATGGCGTGCATCCAACTTGAACTCTTTCTCGCCTCAACGAAGTTTGCCGGCTCCTCAACTCCGAGTAAACACAAATCGGAGTACTCGAGTGTAACTGGCTTTGCGTACTTGTAGACTTTCTTGAGGGGCTTGTAACGACGAGGCCCGGAAGAATCCGTCGTGGCTTGCGAAGGGGGCGACACAAATTGTGTCGGCGTCGATGCACTTGAGGAAGACCGTTGAGTCTCGGGCGTGGTAGATGCCGGGTCGTTGGCATCCACGTCGTCGGCGTAGTCGTCGTGATCGTGACCATCATCTTGATTGTCATCATCACTATGCGCCTCGTTGTCGATGTCGTTGCCGAGATCTCTACCCGTGTCTTGCGCGTCGTTGTCGCTATCACCTTGCGACCCATGCACATCTTCGTCCGTGTCGGCACCATGGTAATCAGTACCATTGTGGTCACCTTGGTTGGGCGTCTTGCCAACCACCTGGAAGTTCTCCCTTGCATCATCATCAGTTGGAAATTCAACTGTGAATATGTTACCATTTGGAGCATCGTCGGCTGCTGCGCTCCAATTCGACGCTTGGTTTTCTTCAAACACAACGTCGCGTGAAATTCGTAGACGCTTGGTTTGTGGATCATATAAGCAGTATGCCTTGGTGCCGGAACTCCTCTCGTATCCGATGAACACCATCTTGGTGCTACGATTGGCAAGCTTTGAGAGATGCGGCTCTGCCGTCTTCACATGTGCCACGCACCCGAACGTCCGTAGATGAGACACATTCGGCTTACGTTCGTAAAATAGCTTCATACGGAGTCTTGCCGATCACCGCCTTCGTTGGAACCTGATTGAGAAGATAGACCGCCGTCGAGACAGCTTCTCCCCAAAATGTCCCCGGCAAGTTCTTGCACTTGAGTAAACTTCTCGCCATGTCAACGACGGTTCGATTGCGCCTTTCAACAACCCCGTTCTGCTGTGGCGTATAAGGTGCCATGAGGAACCTCTTTATGCCAATCTTCTCGCTGTAGTCGTTGAACTCGTTTGACGTAAACTCTCCGCCGTGATCTGTCCGTAGAGCGTGAACCTTCAACTTGTGTTCCATCTCCGTTGCAGCCTTCAGCTTCTTGAACACTTCAAATGCCTCATCTTTAGACCCACATGTATCTCGAGTAGTCATCTCGAGTAGTCATCTACCACAAAGAAGAAGTACTTCTTTCCTCCGTGAGTTGCTGGGGTGATAGGGCCACATAGATCACCATGGAGCAGCTCGAGTGCATCACTTGCACGATAGGTAGACTGATCAGGGAACGGCCTGCGGTGCTGTTTTCCAATCAAGCACCCGTCACATACTCGATCAACATGGTCGATAAACGGCATCCCAGATACCATCTCCATCTTCGACATCTTCTTCAAGGGATAGAAGTTAACGCGTCCAAATCTAGCATGCCATAACTGTTGAGGATATAACTACTGAGTATAAACCGCCCAGGAGGGGCCGATACGCTCAACCATACTGAAGTACATGAAGATAAGAAGATGGCGCTTTACTAATGAAGCTTAGAGGCCCAAGCTCAGAGGCGGATTAGGGCCCATAGCGGTAAACCGCCATAGTTGTATACTTGTATTGTAAGTTAGGGAAAGGAAGAGACCGAGCCGAACACTTGTATGAGTCGGCCTCGGAACTGTGTAACCGGCCGGGCGTCAACCTGTGTATATAAAGGGACGACCCGGCGGCGGTTCAGGGACAACAGACAACAACTCGAGACCCAGGCTAGCGTGTTTGCTCCTTGGTCATTGAAACCCCAATAATGCCATCACAAACTAGACGTAGGCTTTTACCTTCATCGAAGGGGCCGAACTAGTATAACTCTCGTGTCCCTTGTCCGGTTTAACCCCTTCAGGCTAACCTCATTGCGATGGCTCCATGACTAAGTCCTTCTGCTAGGACATCAGACGTGATATTTCCACGACAGTTGGCGCCCACCGTGGGGCTATCGCACAATGGTTTCGACTTCTTGAAGGGCAGCTTTGAAGGACTCAAGGGGTACGTGGTTGGCCGGATGACCAAGAGTCATCACGGCAAGCTCTACATCGACGATGCAGGATGGGGCCCCGAGGCCGGCTCAATCGAGTACGAGTACAGGGTCCCCTTTGGCGGAATTCACATTTTCATCGGCAAGATCGGCGAACCGGGCCCTGAGCCGGACATCTCCACCGACCTCGTCGAGACGGCTCAGCGTGCAAGTCCTGCCCGGGTTCAGCCTGCCATGAAACGTGCGTTCATAGGATTCATCCATGGCGCGGAATCTGAACCGGTGTCCGACAGTGAGACGGTCGTCTACTCAGACGGTGAATCGTCCACTGGCGAAACCGAGTCGCTATACCAATTGCACGATGGCCGGTTCGAGGGATACTCCGATGGCGACAGTATTCCGGAACCCCTTGAACCGCCAAACCGGGTCGCGATCTTCATGGCTGGTACGCAGCCCACCGTGCAATCTTCATCTACAGCAGCAATGGTCTCCGATCAGTAGCCGCGGCAGGAGGCCCGGTGCGCCGGCCGGCTCAAGTTCTTGCTAGTTTACTGGACGATTGGACGGCACTGTTGACCACAACGGTAACTCCGGAGACTCAGGTTCAGCACAATGCGGATGTTGCAAAGTTAAAGGATCAGATAGTTCAGCCTAAGGCGGACCTGGCGGCTGAGGAGGCCAGGATGGATGAAGAACGGGCCGCTTTAGATGCCTGCTACCACTTGAGCACTGTGTTGGATTTCCCCGAAGAGGAGAGGATGATGCAACAAAGTAGCGTAAGTATTTCCCTCAGTTTTTGAGAACTAAGGTATCAATCCAGTAGGAGGCTACGCACGAGTCCCTCGTACCTGCACAAAACAATAGCTCCTCGCAACCAACGCGATTAGGGGTTGTCAATCCCTTCACGGTCACTTACGAGAGTGAGATCTGATAGAGATGATAAATAATATTATTGGTATTTTTGATATAGAGATGCAAAGTGTAATGTAAAAGGCAAAGTAAAAACAAAGCAACTATTAAAGTGATGGAGATTGATATGATGAAAATAGACCCGAGGGCCATAGGTTTCACTAGTGGCTTCTCTCAAGAGCATAAGTATTCTACGGTGGGTGAACAAATTACTGTTGAGAAATTGACAAAATTGAGCATAGTTATGAGAATATCTAGGTATGATCATGTATATAGGCATCACGTCCGAGACAAGTAGACCGACTCCTGCCTGCATCTACTACTATTACTCCACTCATCGACCGCTATCCAACATGCATCTAGAGTATTAAGTTAAAAACAGAGTAACGCCTTAAGCAAGATGACATGATGTAGAGGGATAAATTCATGCAATATGATAAAAACCCCATCTTGTTATCCTCGATAGCAACAATACAATACGTGCCTTGCAACCCTTTCTGTCACTGGGTAAGGACACCGCAAGATTGAACCCAAAGCTAAGCACTTCTCCCATTGCAAGAACTACGAATCTAGTTGGCCAAACCAAACGGATAATTCGAAGAGACTTGCAAAGATAACCAATCATACATAAAAGAATTCAGAGAAGATTCAAGTATTGTTCATAGATAAACTTGATCATAAACCCACAATTCATCGGTCTCAACAAACACACCGCAAAAAGAAGATTACATCGAATAGATCTCCACAAGAGAGGGGGAGAACATTGTATTGAGATCCAAAAAGAGAGAAGAAGCCATCTAGCTACTAGCTATGGACCTGATGGTCTGAAGTAAACTACTCACACTTCATAGGAGGGGCTATGATGATGATGTAGAAGCCCTCCGTGGTGGATGGCCCCTCCGGCGGAGCTCCGGAACAGGCCCCAAGATGGGATCTCGTGGATACAGGAAGTTGCGGCGGTGGAATTAGGTTTTTGGCTCCGTCTCTGATCGTTTGTGGGTACGTAGGTATATATAGGAGGAAGGAGTACGTCGGTGGAGCAACAGGGGGCCCACGAGGCAGGGGCACGCCCCCCACCCTCGTGACCGCCTCTTTTGTTCCTTGGAGTATGGTCCAAGTCTCCTGGATCACGTTCGGTGAGAAAATCACGTTCCCGAAGGTTTCATTCCGTTTGAACTCCGTTTGATATTCCGTTTCTTCGAAACACTGAAATAGGCAAAAAAACAGCAATGCTGGGCTGGGCCTCCGGTTAATAGGTTAGTCCCAAAAATAATATAAAAGTGGAAAATAAAGCCCAATATAGTCCAAAACAGTAAATAAAGTAGCACGGAGCAATAAAAAATTATAGATACGTTGGAGACGTATCAGGCATCCCCAAGCTTAATTCCTGCTCGTCCTCGAGTAGGTAAATGATAAAAAAGGGAATTTTTGATGCGGAGTGATATTTTGGCATAATTTCAATGTAAATCTTCTTAATTGTGGTATGAATATTCAGATCCGAGATATTCAAGACAAAAGTTCATATTGACATAAAAATAATAATACTTCAAGTATACTAACTAAGCAATTATGTCTTCTCAAAATAACATGGCCAAAGAAAGTTATCCCTACGAAATCATATAGTCTGGCTATGCTCCATCTTCCCCACACAAAATATTTAAATCATGCACAACCCCAATGACAAGCCAAGCAATTGTTTCATACTTTAACATTTTCAAAACTTTTTCAATCTTCACGCAATACATGAGCGTGAGCCATGGATATAGCACTATATGTGGAATAGAATGGTGTGTGTGGAGAAGACAAAAAGGGAGAAGATAATCTCACATCAACTAGGCGTATCAACGGGCTATGGAGATGCCCATCAATAGATATCAATGTAAGTGAGTAGGGATTGCCATGCAACGGATGCACTAGAGCTATAAGTATATGAAAGCTCAACAAAAGAAACTAAGTGGGTGTGCATCCAACACGCTTGCTCACGAAGACCTAGGGCATTTGAGGAAGCCCATCATTGGAATATACAAGCCAAGTTCTATAATGAAAAATTCCCACTAGTATATGAAAGTGAAAAAATGAGAGACTCTCAATCATGAATATCTTGGTGCTACTTTGAAGCACAAGTGTGGTAAAAGGATAGTAACATTGTCCCTTCTCTCTTTTTCTCTCATTTTTTTTATTTGGGCCTTTTCTCTTTTTTTATGGCCTCTTTCTTTTTTCATTTTTTTTATTTTTTGTCCGGAGTCTCATCCCGACTAGTGGGGGAATCATGGTCTCCATCATCCTTTCCTCACTTGGGACAATGCTCTCAAGAATGATGATCATCACACTTTTATTTTTCTTACAACTCAACAATTACAACTCGATTCTTAGAACAAAGTATGACTCTATATGAATGCCTCTGGCGGTGTACCGGGATATGCAATGATTCATAAGTGACATGTATGAAAGAATTATGAATGGTGGCTTTGCCACAAAATACGGTGTCAACTACATGATCATGCTAAGCAATATGACAATGATGGAGCGTGTCATAATAAACGGAACGGTGGAAAGTTGCATGGCAATATATCTCGGAATGGCTATGGAAATGCCATGATAGGTAGGTATGGTGGCTGTTTTGAGGAAGATATATGGTGGGTGTATGATACCGGCGAAAAGTGCACGGTATTAGAGAGGCTAGCAATGGTGGAAGGATGGGAAAAAGTGCGTATAATCCATGGTCTCAGCATTAGTCATAAAGAACTCATATACTTATTGCAAAAATCTAGAAGTTATCAAAGCAAAGTATTACGCGCATGCTCCTAGGGGGATAGATTGGTAGGAAAAGACCATCGCTCGTCCCCGACCGCCACTCATAAGGAAGACAATCAATAAATAAATCATGCTCCGAGTTCATCACATAACGGTTCACCATACGTGCATGCTACGGGAATCACAAACTTCAACACAAGTATTCTGTAAATTCACAACTACTCAACTAGCATGACTCTCATATCACCATCTTCATATCTCAAAACAATTATCAAGCATCAAACTTTTCTTAGTATTCAACGCACTCAAAAGAAAGTTTCACATATCTTGAATACCAAGTATATTAATATTAAGCAAATTACCATGCTATTAACGACTCTCAAAATAATATAAGTGAAGCATGAGAGATCAATAGTTTCTTTAAAAAAAATCCACCACCGTGCTCTAAAAGATCTAAGTGAAGCACTAGAGCAAAAATTATCCCGCTCAAAAGATATAAGTGAAGCACTATGAGCAAAACTATCAAGCTCAAAAGATATAAGTGAAGCACATAGAGTATTCTGTCAAATTCCAATTTATGTATGGCTCTCTCAAAAGGTGTGTACAGCAAGGAGGATTGTGGTAAACTAACAAGCAAAGATGCAAATAATACAAGACGCTCCAAGCAAAACACATATCATGTGGTGAATAAAAATATAGCTCCAAGTAAATTATCGATGGAAGTAGACGAAAGAGGGGATGCCTTCCGGGGCATCCCCAAGCTTTGACTTTTTGGTGTCCTTGGATTATCTTGGGGGTGCCATGGGAATCCCCAAGCTTAGGCTCCTGCCACTCCTTGTTCCATAATCCATCAAAAGAATTTACCCAAAACTTGAAAACTTCACAACACAAAACTCAATAGAAATCTCGTGAGCTCCGTTAGAGAAAGAAAACAAAAGACTAATTTAAGGTGTTGGGGAACGTAGTAATTTCAAAATTTTCCTACGCACACGCAAGGATCATGGTGATGCATAGCAACGAGAGGGGAGAGTATTGTCCACGTACCCTCGTAGACCGTAAGCGGAAGCGTTATGACAACGCGGTTGATGTAGTCGTACGTCTTCACGATCCGACCGATCCAAGTACCGAACGTACGGCACCTCCGAGTTCAGCACACGTTCAGCTCGATGACGATCCCTGGACTCAAATCCAGCAAAGTGTCGGGGATGAGTTCCGTCAGCACGACGGCGTGGTGATGATGATGATGTTCTACCGGAGCAGGGCTTCGCCTAAACTCCGTGACGATATGACCGAGGTGGAATATGGTGGAGGGGGGCACCGCACACGGCTAAGGAACGATCACGTAGATCAACTTGTGTGTTATGGGGTGCCCCCCTACCCCCGTATATAAAGGAGCAAGGGAGGCGGCCGCCCAGGAGGGGCGCACAAGGAGGAGTCCTACTCCCACCGGAGTAGGATTCCCCCTCCAAGTAGTAGGAGTAGGAGTCAAGGAAAGGGGGAAGAGAAGAGAAGGAAGGAGGGGGCCCAGCCCCTCCCCCTAGTCCAATTCGGACTAGGCCTTGGGGGGGCACCCAACCTCTGCTCTCTCTTTCCCCTAAAGCCCAATAAGGCCCATACACTACCCGGCGAATTCCCATAACTCTAAGGTACTCCGAAAAATACCCGAATCACTCGGAACCTTTCCGAACTCCGAATATAGTCGTCCAATATATCGATCTTTACGTCTCGACCATTTCGAGACTCCTCGTCATGTCCCCGATCTCATCCGAGACTCCGAACTCCTTCGGTACATCAAAACTCATAAACTCATAATATAACTGTCATCGAAACCTTAAGCGTGCGGACCCTACGGGTTCGAGAACTCTGTAGACATGAACTAGAACTATTCTTGGTCAATAACCAATAGCGGAACCTGGATGCTCATATTGGCTCCTACATTTCTACGAAGATCTTTATCGGTCAAACCGCATAACAACATACGTTGTTCCCTTTTTCATCGGTATGTTACTTGCCCGAGATTCGATCGTCGGTATCCAATACCTAGTTCAATCTCGTTACCGGCAAGTCTCTTTACTCGTTACGTAATGCATCATTCCGTAACTATCTCATTAGCTATATTGCTTGCAAGGCTTATAGTGATGTGCATTACCGAGAGGGCCCAGAGATACCTCTCCGACAATCGGAGTGACAAAACCTAATCTCGAAATACGCCAACCCAACATGTACCTTTGGAGACACCTGTAGTACTCCTTTATAATCACCCAGTTACGTTGTGACGTTTGGTAGCACCCAAAGTGTTCCTCCGGTAAACGGGAGTTGCATAATCTCATAGTTACAGGAACATGTATAAGTCATGAAGAAAGTACTAGCAACATACTAAACGATCAAGTGCTAGGCTAACGGAATGGGTCAAGTCAATCACATCATTCTCCTAATGATGTGATCCGTTAATCAAATGACAACTCATGTCTATGGCTAGGAAAGTTAACCATCTTTGATTCAACGAGCTAGTCAAGTAGAGGCATACTAGTGACACTATGTTTGTCTATGTATTCACACATGTATTATGTTTCCGGTTAATACAATTCTAGCATGAATAATAAACATTTATCATGATATAAGGAAATAAATAATAACTTTATTATTGCCTCTAGGGCATATTTCCTTCAGTCTCCCACTTGCACTAGAGTCAATAATCTAGTTTACATCGCCATGTGATTTAACACCAATATTCATATCTGTATATGATTAACACCCATAGTTCACATCGTCATGTGACCAACACCCAAAGGGTTTACTAGAGTCAATAATCTAGGTCACATCGCCATGTGATTAACACCCAAAAGAGTACTAAGGTGTGATCATGTTTTGCTCGTGAGAGAGGCTTAGGGCATCTCCAGCCGTTGGCCTCCCAAGGAGGCGTTTTTTTCGCCGCCTGGGGGGCTACCGGCAAAGATTTTGACCCTGGGACGAAATTTTTCCCAGCCGTCCCCCCACCCAAGACGCATTTCGAGGACGCGTGGCGGCACCGCAGCTCGACACCGTGCTCCCTGCCCCGCCGTCGCGTTCGACGCCGCCGAGAAGACCTGGGCGCGGTGCTGTCGCGCCTTGGACCATGGTGCCGAGCACGCCCGTCCGGCTGCTGGTGCATGCCAGCCACGCAGAGGCGGGCGCGGGCGCTGGCCGCCTGCCACGCCCGGCGGGCGCGGGCGCGGCGAGCTCCGCCCGGCCACGCAGAGGCGGGCGCTGGTGCGGGCGAAGCTCCGCCCGCCACGCAGAGGCGGGCGCAGGAGCGGCGAGCTCCGCCCGCCACTTCAGCTTCCTCGCCATCGTGTTCCTCCCCGCCGACCGCATCTCGCTGCAACAGCTCATCTTCGTCGACTGCCGCGGCCACCGCCTCCTCCTGCGCGAGCTTTGCGGGAGGAGCAAGAACCAACCAGGGGGAGGAGCAAGAAACAGGGCGAGCATGGCGGCGAGGCTGAGGCTGCCGGGCAGCCGGGCGGCTGGGCGTGGGCGGCCAGGCGAGCACGGCGGCATGGCGGCGTCCATCCTGGTGCGTACGCTGCTACACAGCAGCAGCGACTAGGCGAGCGCTGCGGCTAAATAAAAAGGAAGGAAAAGGGAGGAGAGAGCAGAGAGACGCTGGCAGGTGGGCCAGCGCCTGCAAACGGCGAGATTAAGCCCCCCAGGTGCCCCCCAGCTTCCTGAGTTTCCATCAGGAACGCCGGCTCTGTTTTCGCTCGAATCCGGCAAAATTAAGAGGCTGGGGGTGCGACTGGGAGGAATTTTTGTCGCCGGCAGTGAGAAAGTGCCCTGGGGAGGCTTCTTGGGGGGACTAGTGGAGATGCCCTTAGTCAACGGGTCTGTCATATTCAGAGCCGTATGTATTTTGCAAATATTCTATGTCTACAATGCTCTGCACGGAGCTACTATAGCTAATTGCTCCCACTTTCAATATGTATCCAGATTGAGACTTATAGTCATCTGGATCGGTGTAAAAGCTTGCACTGTTGTAACTCTTTATGACGGGCTCTTTTATCACCTCCATAATCGAGAAATATTTCCTTAGTCCTCACTAAGGATATTCTTGACCGCTGTCCAATGATCTACTATTAGATCAAAATTATATTCCTTTGGCAAACTCAGAGCAAGGTATACAATAGGTCTGGTACATAGCATAGCATACTTTATAGAACCTATGACTGAGGCATAGGGAATGACTTCCATTCTCTTTTCTATTTTCTGCCGTGGTCTTGATTTGAGTCTTACTCAATTTCACACCTTTGCAACACAGGCAAGAACTTTTCTTTGACTGTTCCATTTTGAACTACTTCAAAATCTTGACAAGGTATATACTTATTGAAAAACTTATCAAGCGCCTTGATCTATCTCAATAGATCTTGATGCTCAATATGTAAGTAGCTTTACTTGAGGTCTTTCTTTTAAAGAACTCCTTTCAAATACTCCTTTATGCTTTCCGTAAAATTCTACATCATTTCGATCAACAATATGTTACTCACATATATTTATCGAAAAGACAGAGTGCTCCCACTCACTTTATTGTAAATACAGGCTTCACCGCAAGTCTGTATAAAACTATATGCTATGATCAACTTATCAAAGCGTGTATTCGAACTCTGAGATGCTTGCACCAGTCCATAGATGGATCGCTGGAGCTTGCACATTTTGTTAGCATCTTTAGGATTGACAAAACCTTCTGGTTGCATCATATGCAACTCTTCTTTAATAAATCCATTAAGGAATGCAGTTTTGACATCCATTTGCCAGATTTCATAAAATGTGGCAATTGCTAACATGATTCGGACAGACTTAAGCATCGTTACGAGTGAGAAAATCTCATCGTATTCAACACCTTGAACTTGTCGAAAACATTTTGCAACAAGTCGAGCTTTGTAGATAGTAACACTATTATCAGTGTCCGTCTTCCTCTTGAAGATCCATTTATTTAACTTGACTTGCTGATCATCGAGCAGGTCAACCAAAGTCCACACTTTGTTCTTATATATGGATCCTATCTCAGATTTTATGGCCTCAAGCCATTTCGCGGAATCTGGGCTCATCATCGCTTCCTCATAGTTCGTAGGTTCATCATGGTCTAGTAACATGACTTCTAGAATAGGATTACCGTACCACTTTGGTGCGGATCTTATTCTGGAAGACCTACGAGGTTCGGTAGTAACTTGATCTGAAGCTTCATGATCATCATCATTAGCTTCCTCACTGATTGGTGTAGGAATCACAGGAACTGATTTCTGTGATGAACTATTTTCCAATTCGGGAGAAGGTGCAATTACCTTATCAAGTTCTACTTTCCTCCCACTCACTTCTTTCGAGAGAAACTCCTTCTCTAGAAAGGATCCATCTTAGCAACGAATAACTTGCCTTCGGATCTGTGATAGAAGGTGTACCCAATAGTTTCCTTTGGGTATTCTATGAAGACGCACTTCTCCGATTTGGTTTCGAGCTTATCAGGTTGAAAAAACTTCTTCATATAAGCATCGCAACTCCAAACTTTAAGAAACGACAGCTTAGGTTTACTGCTAAACCATAGTTCATATGGTGTCGTCTCAACGGATTTAGATGGTGCCCTATTAAACGTGAATGCAGTTGTCTCTAATGCATAACCCCAAAACGATAGTGGTAAACCGATAAGAGACATCATATATCGCACCATATCTAGTAAAGTACGATTACGACGTTTGGACACACATTACATTGTGGTGTTCCAGGTGGCGTGAGTTGCGAAACTATTTCACATTGTTTCAAATGAAGACCAAACTCGTAACTCAAATATTCGTCTCCACGATCAGATCATAGAAACTTTATTTTCTTGTTACGATGATTTTTCCACTTCACTCTGAAATTCTTTGAACTTTTCAACTATTTCAGACTTATGTTTCATCAAGTAGATATACCCATATCTGCTCAAATCATCTGTGAAGGTCAGAAAATAACGATACACGTCGCGAGCCTTAACACTCATCGGATCGCATACATCGGTATGTATTATTTCCAATAAGTCACTAGCTCGTTCCATTGTTCCGGAGAACGGAGTTTTAGTCATCTTGCCCAAAAGGCACGGTTCGCAAGCATCAAATGATTCATAACCAAGTGATTCCAAAAATCCATCTTTATGGAGTTTCTTCATGCGCTTTACACCGATATGACCCAAACGGCAGTGCGACAAATAAGTTGCACTATCATTATGAACTTTGCATCTTTTTGGCATCAATATTATAAATATGTGTATCACTACGATCGAGGTCCAATAAACTATTTTCATTGGGTGTATGACCATCAAAGGTTTTATTCATGTAAACAGAACAACTATTATTCTCTGATTTTAAATGAATAACCGTATTGCAATAAACATGATCAAATCGTATTTATGCTCAACGCAAACGCCAAATAACATTTATTTAGGTTTAACACTAATCTCGAAAGTATAGAGAGTGTGCAATGATGATCATATCAATCTTGGAACTACTTCCAACACTCATCGTCACTTCCCCTTCAACTAGTCTCTGTTTATTCTGTAACTCCTGTTTCGAGTTACTAATCTTAGCAACCGAACAAGTATCAAATACTCAGGGGCTACTATAAACACTAGTAAGGCACACATCAAAAACCTGTATATCAAATATACCCTTGTTCACTTTGCCATCCTTCTTATCCAACAAATATTCAGGGTATTTCGCTTCCAAAGACCATTTCCTTTGCGAGTGTAAGCACTCAGTTTCAGGCTTTGGTCCAGCTTTGGGCTTCTTCAAGGAGTGACAACTTGCTTGTCATTCTACTTGAAGTTCCCTTTCTTTCCCTTTGCCCTTTTCTTGAAACTAGTGGTCTTGTCAATCATCAACACTTGATGCTCTTTTCTTGATTTCTACCTTCTTTGATTTCAGCATCACGAAGAGCTCGGGAATCGTTTTCGTCATCCCTTGCATAATAGTTCATCACGAAGTTCCAATAACTTGGTGATGGTGACTAGAGAACTCTGCCAATCACTATCTTATCTGGAAGATTAACTCCCACTTGATTCAAGTGATTGTAGTACTTAGACAATCTAAGTACTTGCTCACTAGTTGAGCAATTCTCCTCCATCTTTTAGGCGAAGTATTTGTCAGAGGTCTCATACCTCTTGACACGGGCATGAGTCTGAAATAATAATTTCATCTCTTGAAACATCTTATATGTTCCATGACGTTTCAAAAAAATGTTTTTGTAGTCCCGGTTCTAAGCCATAAAGCATGGTGCACAAAACTATCAAGTAGTCATCATATTGAGCTAGCCAAACGTTCATAACGTCTGCATCTGCTCCTGCAACAGGTCTGTCACCTAGCGGTGCATCAAGGACATAATTCTTCTGTGCAACAATGAGGATAAACCTCAGATCACGGACCAAGTCTGCATCATTGCTACTAACACTTTTCAACTTAGTTTTCTCTAGGAACACATATAAAAACATAGGGAATCAAAAACATAGGGAAGCAACAACGCGAGCTATTGATGTACAACATAATTTGCAAAATACTACCTGGACTAAGTTCATGATAAATTTAAGTTCAATTAATCATATTACTTAAGAACTCCCACTTAGATAGACATCCCTCTAATCCTCTAAGTGATTACATGATCCATATCAACTACACCATGTCTGATCATCACGTGATATGGAGTAGTTTCAACGGTGAACATCAATATGTTGATCATATCTACTATATGATTCACGCTTGACCTTTCGGTCTCCGTGTTCCGAGGCCATATCTGTTATATGCTAGGCTCGTCAAGTTTAACCTGAGTATTCCGCGTGCGCAACTGTTTTGCACCCGTTGTATTTGAACGTAGAGCCTATCACACCCGATCATCACGTGGTGTCTCAAAGACGAAGAACTTTCGCAACGGTGCATACTCAGGGAGAACACTTCTTGATAATTTTAGTGAGAGATCATCTTAAAATGCTACCGTCAATCAAAGCAAGATAAGATGCATAAAGGATAAACATCACATGCAATCAATATAAGTGATATGATATGGCCATCATCATCTTGTGCTTGTGATCTCCATCTCCGAAGCACCGTCGTGATCACCATCGTCACCGGCACGACACCTTGATCTCCATCGTAGCATCGTTGTCGTCTCGCCAATCTTATGCTTCTACGACTATCGCTACCGCTTAGTGATAAAGTAAAGCATTACAGGGCGTTTGCATTTCATACAATAAAGCGACAACCATATGGCTCCTGCCAGCTGCCGATAACTTCGGTTACAAAACATGATCATCTCATACAGTAAAATATAGCATCATATCTTGACCATATCACATCACAACATGCCCTGCAAAATCAAGTTATACGTCCTCTACTTTGTTGTTGCAAGTTTTACGTGGCTGCTACGGGCTGAGCAAGAACCGTTCTTACCTACGCATTAAAACAACAACGATAGTTCGTCAAGTTAGTGCTGTTTTAACCTTCGCAAGGACCGGGCGTAGCCACACTCGGTTTAGCTAAAGTGAGAGAGACAGACGTCCGCCAGTCACCTTTAAGAACCAGTGCTCGCAACGGTGAAACCAGTCTCGCGTAAGCGTACGCGTAATGTCGGTCCGGGCCGCTTCATCTCACAATACCGCTGAACTTAAGTATGACATGCTGGTAAGCAGTATGACTTGTATCGCCCACAACTCACTTGTGTTCTTCTCGTGCAAATAACATCAACGCATAAAACCTGGCTCTGATACCACTGTTGGGGAACGTAGTAATTTCAAAATTTTCATACGCACACGCAAGGATCATGGTGATGCATAGCAACGAGAGGGGAGAGTATTGTCCACGTACCCTCGTAGACCGTAAGCGGAAGCGTTATGACAACGCGGTTGATGTAGTCGTACGTCTTCACGATCCGACCGATCCAAGTACCGAACGTACGACACCTCCGAGTTCAGCACACGTTCAGCTCGATGACGATCCCCGGACTCCGATCCACCAAAGTGTCATGGATGAGTTCCGTCAGCACGACGGCGTGGTGACGATGATGATGTTCTACCGGCGCAGTGCTTCTCCTAAACTCCGCGACGATATGACCGAGGTGGAATATGGTGGAGGGGGGCACCGCACACGGCTAAGGAACGATCACGTAGATCAACTTGTGTGTTATGGGGTGCCCCCCTGCCCCCGTATATAAAGGAGCAAGGGAGGCGGCCGCCCAGGAGGGAGCGCACCAGGAGGAGTCCTACTCCCACCGGAGTAGGATTCCCCCTTCAAGTAGTAGGAGTAGGAGTCAAGGAAAGGGGGAAGAGAAGAGAAGGAAGGAGGGGGCGCAGCCCCTCCCCCTAGTCCAATTCGGACTAGGCCTTGGGGGGGCGCCCAACCTCTCCTCTCTCTTTCCCCTAAAGCCCAATAAGGCCCATATACTCCTCGGCGAATTCCCGTAACTCTCCGGTACTCCGAAAAATACCCGAATCACTCAGAACCTTTCCGAACTCCGAATATAGTCGTCCAATATATCGATCTTTACGTCTCGACCATTTCGAGACTCCTCGTCATGTCCCCGATCTCATTCGAGACTCAACTCCTTGGTACATCAAAATCATAAACTCATAATATAACCATCATCGAAACCTTAAGCGTGCGGACCCTACGGGTTCGAGAACTATGTAGACATGACCTAGAACTATTCTTGGTCAATAACCAATAGCGGAACCTGGATGCTCATATTGGCTCCTACATATTCTCGAAGATCTTTATCGGTCAAACCGCATAACAACATACGTTGTTCCCTTTGTCATCGGTATGTTACTTGCCCGAGATTCGATCGTCGGTATCCAATACCTAGTTCAATCTCGTTACCGGCAAGTCTCTTTACTCGTTACGTAATGCATCATTCCGTAACTAACTCATTAGCTATATTGCTTGCAAGGCTTATAGTGACGTGCATTACCGAGAGGGCCCAGAGATAGCTCTCCGACAATCGGAGTGACAAAACCTAATCTCGAAATACGCCAACCCAACATGTACCTTTGGAGACACCTGTAGTACTCCTTTATAATCACCCAGTTACGTTGTGACGTTTGGTAGCACCCAAAGTGTTCCTCCGGTAAATGAGAGTTCCATAATCTCATAGTTACAGGAACATGTATAAGTCATGAAGAAAGCAATAGCAACATACTAAACGATCAAGTGCTAGGCTAACGGAATGGGTCAAGTCAATAACATCATTCTCCTAATGATGTGATCCCGTTAATCAAATGACAACTCATGTCTATGGCTAGGAAACTTAACCATCTTTGATTCAACGAGCTAGTCAAGTAGAGGCATACTAGTGACACTATGTTTGTCTATGTATTCACACATGTATTATGTTTCCGGTTAATACAATTCTAGCATGAATAATAAACATTTATCATGATATAAGGAAATAAATAATAACTTTATTATTGCCTCTAGGGCATATTTCCTTCATAAGGTACTGTAATGAACTCATTATTTATTTATATTGGTGTTAAACCTACTGTATTCCAACTTCTCTATGGATTATAAACTATTTTACTAGCCATAGATTCATCAAAATAAGCAAACAACACACGAAAAACAGAATCTGTCAAAAACAGAACAGTCTGTAGTAATCTGTAACTAACGCAAACTTCTGGAACTCCAAAACATTTACCAAAATTAGAAGACCTAGACAATTTGCTTATTGATCAGCAGCAATTGGAATCAGTATTTTATCACGTTCTGGTGATTTTTAATAATTCGGTCACTGAGCGCAATGTTTCTGGAAATTACAGCAAGATCAAATAACTATCATCCAAGAAGATCCAATAGGTCTAGCTTGGCACAAATACTAATTAAAACATAAAACCACATCTAAACAGAGGCAAGATGGATTATTTATTACTAAACAGAAGCAAAAGCAAAAAAATAAAAATAAAATTGGGCTGCCTCCCAACAAGCGCTATCGTTTAATGCCCCTAGCTAGGCATAAAAGCAAGGATAGATTTAAGTATTGCCGTCTTTGATGGGCAATCCATAAGTGGCTCTCATGATAGATTCATATGGTAATTTTATTTTATTTCTAGGAAAGTGTTCCATGCCTTTCTTTAATGGAAATTGGAATCTAATATTCCCTTCCTTCATATCAATAATTGCATCAATCGTTCTAAGGAAAGGTCTACCAAGAATAATAGGACAAGAAGGATTGCAATCTATATCAAGAACGATAAAATCTACGGGCACATAATTCCTATTTGCAACAAGAATAACATCATTAATTCTTCCCATAGGCTTTTTAATAGTGGAATCCGCAAGATGCAGAGAGCAATCATCGAAGTCACGGAAATCTAGCAAATCACACAAAGTTTTAGGGATAGTGGAGACACTAGCACCCAAATCACACAAAGCATAAAACTCATGATCTTTAATTTTAATTTTAATAGTTGGTTCCCACTCATCATAAAATTTTCTAGGGATAGAAACTTTCAACTCAAGTTTTTCTTCATAAGATTGCATCAAGGCATCAACAATATGTTCAGTAAAGGCTTTGTTTTGACTATAAGCATGAGGAGAATTTAGCACGGATTGCAACAAGGAGATACAATCAATTAAAGAGCAACTTTCATAATTAAATTCCTTGAAATCCAATATAGTGGGTTTAGCGACATCTAGGTTTTTATTTTTTTTTCAATCCCACATTTATCAATTTCATTATCAAGATCTAAATACTCCGAATTTTTGGAAAGCCTTCTAGGTAAAGGAAGATCATATTTAGTTTCATCAAGATTCATATTGCAAAACAAAGATTTAATGGGGGACACATCAATAACTTTTAGATCTTCATCTTCATTTTCATAGGAATTCGGTTTAGCGGCCATCTTATTGACAAAGGTAGCCTGCATATCCGAAATTTCGGCGGTCAACTTTTCAAGACGAGCAATTTGGGATCTTATACCATCAAATTCTTGAGACATATCATCGAGCTCTTTATTCATATAACTCATAAAACCTTTTTGTTCCTTAAACTTGTTTCTAAAGAAATTATTATGTTCAAATTGCAAAACCATAAACTTCCTGACATTGGTTTCGATCTCCTCTAACCTTTTAAGGTGAAGATCACCAAATCTAGGTAGAGCCATCGCGACAAACAAGCAAACTAACACACGAGCAAACAAAAGGCAGGCGAGAAAAAGGCAAATGGGGTAAGAGGAGGAGATTGGGAATGAGAGGGCGAATAAAACGACAAGGGTGAAGAGGGGGAGAGGAAAACGAGAGGCAAATGGCAAATAATGTAATGCGGGAGATAGGGATTGTGATGAGTACTTGGTATGTCTTGACTTCAGTGAAGACCTCCCCGGCAACGGCGCCAGAAATCCTTCTTGCTACCTCTTGGGCACTGCGTTGGATTTCCCCGAAGAGGAGAGGATGATGCAGCAAAGTAGCGTAAGTATTTCCCTTAGTTTTTGAGAACCAAGGTATCAATCCAGTAGGAGGCTACGCACGATTCCCTCGTACCTGCACAAAACAATAGCTCCTCACAACCAACATGATTAGGGGTTGTCAATCCCTTCACGGTCACTTACGAGAGTGAGATCTGATAGAGATGATAAATAATAGTTTTGGTATTTTTGACATAGAGATGCAAAGTGTAAAGTAAAAGGCAAAGTAAAAAACAAAGCAAGTATTAAAGTGATGGAGATTATATGATGAAAATAGACCCGGGGGCCATAGGTTTCACTAGTGGCTTCTCTCAAGAGCATAAGTATTCTACGGTGGGTGAACAAGTTACTGTTGAGCAATTGACATAATTGAGCATAGTTATGAGAATATCTAGGTATGATCATGTATATAGGCATCACGTCCGAGACAAGTAGACCGACTCCTGCCTGCATCTACTACTATTACTCCACTCATCGACCGCTATCCAAAGATGCATCTAGAGTATTAAGTTAAAACAGAGTAACGCCTTCAAAGAAGATGACATGATGTAGAGGGATAAATTCATGCAATATGATAAAACCCCATCTTGTTATCCTCGATAGCAACAATACAATCGTGCCTTGCAACCCTTTACATCACCGGGTAAGGACACCGCAAGATTGAACCCAAAGCTAAGCACTTCTCCCATTGCAAGAACTACGAATCTAGTTGGCCAAACCAAACGGATAATTCGAAGAGACTTGCAAAGATAACCAATCATACATAAAATAATTCAGAGAAGATTCAAGTATTGTTCATAGATAAACTTGATCATAAACCCACAATTCATCGGTCTCAACAAACACACCGCAAAAGGAAGATTACATCGAATAGATCTCCACAAGAGAGGGGGAGAACATTGTATTGAGATCCAAAAAGAGAGAAGAAGCCATCTAGCTACTAGCTATGGACCTGAAGGTCTGAAGTAAAGTACTCACACTTCATAGGAGGGGCTATGATGATGATGTAGAAGCCCTCCATGGTGGATGCCCCCTCCGGCGGAGCTCCGAAACAGGCCCCAAGATGGGATCTCGTGGATACAGGAAGTTGCGGCGGTGGAATTAGGTTTTTGGCTCCGTTTCTGATCGTTTGGGGGTACGTAGGTATATATAGGAGGAAGGAGTACGTCGGTGGAGCAACAGGGGGCCCACGAGGCAGGGGGGCGCGCCCCCACCCTCGTGACCGCCTCTTTTGTTCCTTGGAGTAGGGTCCAAGTCTCATGGATCATGTTCAGTGAGAAAATCACGTTCCCGAAGGTTTCATTCCGTTTGGACTCCGTTTGATATTCCTTTCTTCGAAACACTGCAATAGGCAAAAAACAGCAATTCTGGGCTGGGCCTACGGTTAATAGTTTAGTCCCAAAAATAATATAAAAGTGGAAAATAAAGCTCAATATAGTCCAAAACAGTAAATAAAGTAGCATGGAGCAATAAAAAATTATAGATACGTTGGAGACGTATCAATGCCCGATCACAGGAAATCCAAGCGCAGAATTACCGGCTTACGTTGGATCAGAACACATCAAACGAGGTTATGAGAAGGAAGTATCGGTCCCGACTACCGCAAATTTACGAGGGTCTGAATCTCTTCAGCACACCAGGAGCTGGGCCTAGCAATCCGGCAGGAGTAAACCGGACCGAGGCACCGGGGGCGGCGCCGGATCAGCCACGGGCGATGGACCCGCCTCGATGGACGGACAACCCGCCACAGTATGTCACAACACCGCCGGGTCACTTTTCCAGTCCTTTGGATAACATGATTGCAGCCGCGTCACTTTTGGCGGCTATTCCGATGGAGGGTGATTCCTTAGCAGCGATCGAAACCCGACGGGCCAGGGATCTTCTTCAAACCGCCGTTGTTCAGCAACAGGCTTGTTCCCACAGCCGAGACATAATACATTCAACCCCCCGTCCGAGCAAGAGTTATAGCAGGCACATGGATGAACCGGTCGTGTCAAGCAGTGCGCGGCGTCGAGATGTGCCTCGAGGGGCTAATCCGGCGAACGGTGGTCGGAATGCTCAGGACGTAGGGGATAATGGCAGAGCGCGAAGGGAGGCTACTTTAGCGGCACAGTACGCGGGTCATCATCAACCCGCCCCGGTTCAGCCAACAACATCAATAGAGAGAGGGACAGGGCTTGCCTTCAGCTCTTGGGGAGTGCCGTGTCTCATCTCGGCTCTCCGTAATGTGCGGCTGCCCAAGGATTTCAAAGGTCCGCGCAAGGTGCCTAACTACACCGCTGATCAACCCCCGAGGCGTGGGTTGAAAGTTATGAGATGGCAATGGAGATGCTGGATGTAGATGAAGCGGCATGTGCAAAATACTTCACCATGATGTTGGAAGGAACGGCCCGCACTTGGTTAAAAAGCTTGCCCGCCAACTCCATCGGATCATGGGACCAATTGAAGGCCATGTTCATAGCAAACTTCAAAGATACGTGCAAACAACCTATGTCCATTGTGGATTTAGATGCATGTGTCCAAGGAGAGAAGAAGTCAACGACCCATTGGGTGCGCCGGGTTTCGGAAGTTTTGCATTCGTCGGACCGTATCAATGCTGACACGACGATCGTAACATGGGAGCGTAATTGCCGGTTTAAGTCATTGAAGATGAAGTTGGGACGACTCAAGCGCCACTGCAATGATATGGGAACACTTATGGCGGCTCTGGTTAAATATGCTGATTCTGATAACACTAAGGACCCTAATTCTGATGAAGAGAAACAGGAGAAGGGAAATAAGAATGCCGGTTCAAAAGGACAGCATAATCAGGCGAGCCAGGGAAACAGTGGTAAGCGTAAAGCGGATAATTCCGATTTTGTGGCTAACACCAACGTGCAGGGTAATATGCAGCGTCGTAGGGGTAAACCGCCCCAGCGCGGTGGAGGAATGAATCTGGAACGTCTGTTAAACCAGCCCTGCCCAAAGCACGGGAAAAAGGAGGCTCCGGCCACACACCTTTGGAAGGATTGCCACATCATGAGGGAGTTCCAAAATTCCGATCTTTTTCGGTATGATCAGGGTCCATCTCATGGTTCCGGTCCAGGATTCCATGGGCCGGGTTACGGTGGTGGCGGCTCAAGCTCAGGATTTCAGAATAATCAGGGCAGTCAAAACAACCAAGGTGGTAACCATCAACAGGGTAATCAGGGGAATCAATAGCAGACGGGTTATCAGAGCAACCCAAAGCAGTTAAACGGCGGGCAGTATCATGTCTTCACTACTATCTTATGCAAGCGCGATCAGAAGCTCCATAAAAGAGCAGTGAACTCTGTTGAACCGGCGTTGCCCCATTATCTACGTTGGTCTGAGCAGCCTATTGTCTGGAGCAGGGAGGATCACCCGCTCCGGGTTGACAATCCGGGTCACCTGGCTTTGGTGGTTGCACCTCAGGTGGGAGGATATAAGTTCACCAAGGTACTCATGGACGGAGGGAGCAGTATCAATATCTTGTACTATGAAACCTTCCCGCGTATGGGGTTGACAGATAAGAATCTTAGACCGTCAAACACCGTTTTTCACGGAGTGGTGCCTGGCAAATCGGCTTAGCCAGTTGGTAAGATAGCTCTGGAGGTGGTTTTTGGAGATGATCATGACTCAAGGTCCGAGACACTGACCTTTGAAGTCGTCAAAATCAGAAGTCCGTACCATGCTTTATTTGGACGACCGGTTTATGCTAAGTTCATGGCAAGGCCGTGTTATGTTTATATGCAGCTCAAGATGCCGGGTCACAAAGGGACCATTACGGTTCATGGCAGCCGTAAGAGTGCTCTGGAATGTGAGGAAGGAGATGCGGCATATGCTGAATTGGTTTGTGCAACGGAGGAGTTAAAGTTCTATAAGGACAATGTTGATCCGGCATACATGACTTCCTTGAAGAAGCCTTCTACAGAACATGATCCGACCTTGAAGTTCAAACTGGCTGATGAAACTAAACTTGTTGATTTTGTTCCTAGCGATTCATCCAAGCAGTTTAGTATCCGCACAAATCTGGATCCGAAATAGGAAAGCGCACTCATCGAGTTCATCCGTGAGAACCGGGACATTTTTGCATGGAAGCCTTCTGACATGCCAGGTGTACCGAGGGAAATCGCTGAGCACACTCTCAATATTGATCCCAAGTTTAAACCGGTCAAACGGTTCCTTCACCGCTTCAACGAGGAACGACGCAAGGCCATTGGAGAAGAGGTAGCCCGTTTGTTGGCTGCTGGTTTCATTGCCGAAGTGTTCCACCCAGAGTGGTTGGCTAATCCGGTGCTGGTGCTTAAGAAAAACGGCACTTGGTGTATGTGTGTGGATTACACAGATTTGAATAAAGCTTGCCCAGCTGATCCCTTCGCCCTCCCTTGTATTGATCAAATCATTGATGCTACGGTGGATTGTGAGTGTTTGAGTTTTCTGGATGCTTATTCTGGTTATCATCAGATAAAGATGGCAGTTAAGGACCAGGAGAAGACAGCTTTCATTACTCCCTTTGGAGCCTTCTGCTATGTATCCATGCCCTTTGGGCTCAAGAGTGCCAGCAACTTATGAACGCTATGCGCAATTGTCTTCATACTCAGATTGGGCGCAATGTTCATGCTTATGTGGACGATATTGTGGTCAAGTCCAGGAAAGCAGAGACACTCATATCTGATTTGCGAGAAACCTTTGATAATCTGAGAGTCTATAAAATGATGCTCAATCCGGCTAAGTGTGTTTTTGGTGTTCCGGCAGGCAAGCTTTTAGGCTTTCTGGTGTCTAATAGAGGAATTGAGGCTAATCCGGAAAAGATCAAGGCAATTACATCCTTGGCTAAACCGGCGTGTATCAATGATGTTCAGCGACTGGCAGGTCGTATTGCGGCTCTGAGCCGGTTTATCAGCCGTTTGGGAGAGAAGGCAATTCCTCTGTATCAGATGTTGAAGAAAACCGACAATTTTGTCTGGAGTGACGCAGCTGATGCGGTGTTTGAGGACTTGAAGCGGCAGTTAGCTGAACCGCCAGTTCTTGCTGCTCCCATTGATAAGGAGCCACTACTGTTGTATGTGGCTACTAATGCCCGGGCTGTCAGTGTTGCCATTGTGGTGGAGCGCAAGGAGGCTCGGAAGGAGTACCCGGTTCAAAGGTCGGTTTACTATATCAGTGAAGTGCTCATTGAGTCTAAGCAAAGGTATCCGCACTGGCAAAAGCTGGTATATGGCGTGTTCATGGCAAGTCGAAAGCTTAAACAGTACTTTCAAGGTCATCCCATCATAGTGGTCAGTTTTGCTCCTTTGGGGGATATAATCTAGAACACAGAGGCAACAGGCCAGGTTGCTAAGTGGGCTATTGAGCTTGGGCCACACGGTTTGAAGTATATGCCTCGCACAGCCATCAAACCTCAAGCCCTTGTGGATTTCATCAATGACTGGACCGAGTTGCAGGCACCAGAAGACAAACCGGACAGTACATACTGGACCATTCACTTTGACGGGTCCAGGCAATTGGAGGGCTCGGGGGCTGGAGTTGTCCTTACTTCCCCTCAAGGTGATAAAATTCATTATGTTCTTCGCTTAATGTTCCCTTGTACTAAAAATGCAGCTGAGTATGAAGCTTTACTCCATGGTCTTCGAGTGGCTAAGGAGATGAACTTAAGCCGCGTATGATGCTTTGGAGACTCAGACTTGGTAGCCCAGCAAGTTTCAGGTACTTGGGATTCCAAGGATCCACTCATGGCGACTTAATCGACGAGAGGTGGATATTGTGGCTGGTCACTTTAAGGGATATCAAGTGGAGCACATTGATCGGCGCAAAAACCAGGCAGCTGACGCTTTAAGCCGGCTAGGATCTCAGCGTAAACCGGTGCCGCCCAATACCTTTTTGGACGTCTTGCATAACCCGTCGGTTCAACTACCTATAGAGGAGGACCTCGCTATTCCTGATCCGGAGGCACAGTTGGTGGCCGCTTTACATATCATTCCGGACTGGACGGTTCCATACTTGGCATATATGAATTGGGGCGAGTTACCAGATGATGAAATTTTGGCCAGACAAATAGTCCGGCGGTCCAAGTTCATGGTTGTTCACAAAGGCGAGTTACACCACTATAGTGTTTTTGGTGCGTTCCAGCGCTGTGTTTCTCTTGAAGAAGGCCGTGAGATTTTACGTGGATCCATGAAGGAGACTGTGGTCATCATGCCGGTTCAAAATACTTGGTTGCCAAAGCTTTTCGTCATGGCTTTTATTGGTTGATGGATCACGCTGATGCTGAGGACTTGGTCAGACGGTGCGACGGCTGTTAGAAATTCTCAAGGCGAGCTCACATTCCGGCTCAGGAGCTACGGATGATTCCTATCACCTGGCCATTTGCCACTTGGTGGCTTGACATGGTAGGGCCTTTCAAGCGATCAAAAGATAAGAAGACCCACCTGTTGGTGGCGGTTGACAAGTTCACTAAATGGGTTGAAGCGGAGCCAGTAAGCAAGTGTGATGCAGCCACGGCGGTTCAGTTCATCAAAAAGGTGATCTTCCGTTTCGGTTTTCCACATAGCATTATTACAGATAATGGCACGAACCTATCTAAAGGCGAGATGGAGGATTTTTGTCAACGAGAGCACATCCGGCTTGATGTAGCATCTGTGGCTCATCCCCAATCCAATGGTCAAGCTGAGCGAGCTAATCAGGAAACTCTAAAGGGTATAAAGCCCCGGCTTATGGTCCCTTTGAAGCGGACACCGGGTTGCTGGGTGGAAGAACTACCATCTGTGTTATGGAGCATAAACACCACCCCAAACCGATCTACAGGTTATACGCCTTTCTTCATGGTTTACGGAGCAGAGGCGGTACTTCCCAGTGATATTCGTCATGACTCGCCTCGGGTTGCCAATTATGTTGAAGCGGACAACAAGCAAGCACGTCAAGAAGCACTGGACCTGTTAGATGAGAAGCGAGATATGGCTTTGGCTCATTCGACGGTTTACCAACAAGACCTGCGGCGTTATCACAGCCACCGGGTTAAAACAAGAACCTTTCAAGAAGGCGACTTAGTGCTCCGGCTCATCCAGGATCAGACCGATATGCACAAGTTATCCCCACCTTGGGAAGGGCCCTTTGTGGTCAGCAAGAATCTGCACAACGGATCATACTACCTCATTGACGTTCGAAAATACTCACGCACTTCTGAGGAGGAGACCCGACGGCCGTGGAACATAGCTCTCCTTCGGCCTTACTACACCTGAGTTATAGGCTCTCCTTATGTACATATTATGACAATGTATATATTATGATCAATATAATAAACCGGCATCCTTGCTACAAGCAGGGCCTCTGCTGTTCTTCCAATATTTCTTGGTTACAAGGGGGCTTCTGCTTTCAAAGCGATGACTCATCTTGTCCATTAAACCGACTATTATGCCATCATACAGCTTGGGAGCTTCACACCAAAGGGGCCAAAGAGAGATCTGTTGCTACTAGCACGACTCAAACATAGGCACCCATTGAGCACAACTCACACAGTTACTTGGGGGCTCTTTGGTAAAGTAACAAAAAGTTTGAAAGGACCCTTGTAACCGGGTATCGACCCATGGCTTGGAAGCCTGGTGTATTCACCTAAAACCCCGGGTTAACCTGCCTTCATCAAGTAAGCCACTCCTATCCAGGTAATCCGGCATGACCATTAACGCTTGACAGTTACTCTCATTGAGATCCTGAACTTGTCAAAGTTAAAATGACGATTGGTTAGTTGGAGGCCCATCTTAAAAGGCTTTGACAAATGGTTTAACTCAACGGCCTGGAAGCCCACGAAAAGCCTCGAATTTGGGCCTAGCAGCCCTCGAAAAGCCTCGACTACAAGTTTTTATTTGCTTTGTTTTTGAAAGTTTTATCCTTATTTGGTCACCTTTTAAGGTAAACCGGCATCTCTTGATCCGGCTAGGCTATATGTCTTCATCTCAACCCGGTGTTTTTTAACCCGATGTGGCTTACAGTTATCATCTGTTCAAGCATATAATCAATGGTGAACCGGCATCTTTCAAACCGGTCTGGCTTTGACTACCTGTCGCCAGTATGATCATCCGGTGTTCATCACAACCCGGTTTTACTTCTTACAATACCAGCATTACATGGTGAAAATTGGGTACTCACCCTTACTACAAATAAGTTGGTAAACCAACAGCATAATTTCATATCACAGGTATGATGTATTTTTTTTCTATTTTTACAACCTTGGTTACCTACCTGGTTATGTATTGGGCATTATGACCCGTCCAGCGGTAAACCGCCGGACAGATTTTTTGTTATGCAGATATAAGGACAACATAATATTATAAAGGTACATAAGCAAGTACTGCAATTATCATGGCGGATCAAACAAAGTCATATCTGAGTGCACGATGGTAGCAGATCAAAGTATTTCAACTAGCCTATTACAAGGCGCTTTAAAGCCCAATATAAGGGATTGTTCTTTCCACAGAACAAAGTTTATGAAACATCAACCCAATTGCCGGATCAAGACTCATCGCCATGTTGGCGTGAAGTTGATGGATCATCTGGCGTCGGTTCAGCCTCCTCCTCCCCATCCAATGGCTGGAAGTCAATGGTGGTCCAGTCAATCCGGGTTAAAGCTTGAAAGACAGCTTCTTCACTTATAAGTTCGGACGGATCAATGTCAGGGGCGTAAGTGTGCTTACGGATTGGCGGGATAAGATTTTGCACTTCTTCCACAGCAGTGTTAATCCGTTGGTTTTTGGCATCGTAGAAGGACCGATGAACAGTCAAATTAGCTTCTGCCGCCAATTGACTTGCCAGAGGACGCATCTCCCTTGTCACAACTTTGAGGGCTTCATTATCAAACTCTGCCCCGTTTTCTTGTTCACTAGGAAATCCCTTGGCAATATCAACCGGATCCAGGTCAGCTATTCATGCTTTGGCTCGGGTAAGTGCCAACAAAGCGCCAGTCCTTGATCAATTTTGGGGCCGGATTGTTGTATGAGGCTGCACAGATAACCCGTTGGGCACCGGTATACAGTTGCTCTATCAGAGTATATGCTGCCTTCAGCTTCATCCGCATGTCAGAGCCCAGATGAGCAATGCGGCCACCTACAACGGTTTAAGATTTTGATGTTAAACCGGCAAATTTCACAGATGGTTATTCAACAAATCTTGGCAAGAGTATTACCAAATATTGCAGAAGTCATGGCATTTACTTGGCGCTTCAACCCAGTTAACTCTTCCGCCACCGGTTTAAGGGCTGACTCGGCGTCTTGAGCTCGCTTCAACAGTGCAGTCTTTTCAGTTTCCCAGTTGGCACGCTCAGTCTTGAAATTGTCCTTCAGCTGTTCCATGGCTGTTAAAGCGCCTTTCAGCTCCTCTTTAGCCTTGGAAGTCTCTGCTTGTTGAGACTTGATATTCTCTTGAAGATCAGCAATTTGAGAGCCTTGGTGATTTATATCAGCCTGCCACAATCAGATGAGGAGCATGTTAAATATTTTAAAGTCCCAAGCATATAACCAATTATACACTTGGCACTTGGGGGCTAATGCGGATTTCTTCTTTACTACTGATTGTTTGAAGTCCCAAGGATCAATACAAGTTTTAATGTTGGCACTTGGGGGCTAATGTGTGTTTGATCAAGAAAATACACAGGCAAGGGAAATTAACAAAATATAGTATGGAATATAAAAGTCCCAGTTTATCTTCAAAAGATAAACCGGCCCTTGGGGGCTACTCAGTCGAAGTGTTCTTTATCTTTAAAGTCCCGGTTTATCTTCAAGAGATAAACCGGCCCTTGGGGGCTACAACACAGTGAATGTACAGAATAAGGACGAAAGTGTTTGGAAGATTACCTCATAGCGTTCCTTCATCAGATTCACCAAACCGACCTCATAATCTCGGCTTGTGTAAAGCCGGTTCAAGAATCTGGAATGAAGATCCTGAGCAGAAAGATTAAGATAGCTTGACAAATCGGTCTTCCCCTTCCCCTTGCCCGTAACAGCAAATTCGTCCTTGGCAGTATGTTTTGATAAAGCAACTGGATTGCCTGGGGCGGTATAAGCAGTGCCAGTGATAATAACGTCATCGCCACCTTTTGACGGACTTGGCGGATTAATGGTATCTCTGGCTGGGCTCGGCGGATTAGCAGCTGGGCTTGGCGGATTGGCACCTGGGCTTGGCGGATCAGCAGATGGGCTTGGAGGTGTAGCATTCAGACTTGATGGATCAACATGCGTGGCCAGGTCACCTTCCGGCGGATTGGCATCAGTTGCTGGGTCTTGCGGTACAGAGTCATCCATGACAACATCAGTATCTTTACCAGCATTTTCTGGGGTCTTCTCCGGTTCAACATCGTCAGTGGGGCCGCTGGTCTTGGCTTTCTTGCTCAATCGGGCCTTGGCACTACAACATCAAAATAAAGATTAGTATGATAAACCAACGCATGAAGAAACAAACCGAAAAGCAGTACACTTACCCAGCGACAGTCTTGAGGGGAGGCAATTGCGTAGTTGATGAGTCGCCAGATGAGGAGTTAGAAGTTACCTGATAATTTGAATCAGACGGATTAAGTGGGTAGCTGAAGCGACCCGCCAAGGGACAAGGCTTACTAAAAGAAGAAGAGACCTCCGGACGACCTTCTTGTTGATGTGTCTTTAAAGAAGAAGAGACCTCCGGGGTGGAGTGTCTGGTAAACCGGAGGAAGTGACCTGTTGACCACTGTGCCGGGTTGTGTGACGACCTTCTTGTTGCTGTGTCTTTAAAGAAAATTGTGGATCCAAATGAGCAAGTGGGTGAGAGCGTTTTACTTTCCGAACTGCACGACGATATTTCTGAACCGGCACATGATCTGAACTGGATGAAAGGGAGATTACCTCAACATGATCAGCCTGGCTGGCCTCCGCATCATCATGATAATAGTCATTGTTAATAAGATGTATGAAAAAGGAGCCAAGGGAGTCAAGTTCTACCTCTTGATCCGAATCTTCAATATCTTCGGGCGGATCAGCAGTTTCGCCGGTCTTCTTCTTGGCTGCTCTTATTATAACTTTGCTCTTGGCACGAGGAGCCCTTGCCGGTTTATCTGAAGCCTTCCTTTTCCAGAAGGAGCTATTGGCCTGTAAAAATTAAACAAAGGTTTATTAGAACAATGTTAAAGCGGAGGCAGATCAAGAAAGCACAAGGTTAAAATCTTTACCGCTGGCTGTTTGTTGGCAGTGTAAAAGGGGGCCAGCCCGGTTTGGCTGCATGCAGCGATTGGTTCGTCTAGCATCTTCTTCACGGATTCGGTGACTTCATCATCAGTCATTTCTATCTCATTAAACCGTTGAGGATCCTTGATACTGCCGGTGTACTCATGCAACAATCCGGGGCGGCGGCTTAAAGGAAGGACACGCCACGCAACCCAACAGCGAACGAGGTCAACACCAGTCAAACCGTTGGCTAGGAGAGCCCGGAGCTTGGCGAGTTGAGGTGCATAGGCCTGTCGTTCCTTGGCGGTGAGCCATGGAGGCAGTTGATGGCTATTGCTGAGCCGGTGAGCACGGTAACCCGGTAAAGGATTTTCTCCAGCAGGGGCAGTGTTTTGACAATAGAACCAGGTTAGATTCTAGTCTTTCGGATGGCTGTGATGTTTGGCGTGAGGAAAATCAACTTCTTTTCTTTTCTGAATCGACACACCACCAAGTTCAGTATTGGGGCCGTCAGAGAACTCGGTGCGGTGGTTTAAGTGGAAGAAATCTCGGAAGAGCTCAAAGGTTGGTTCCTCTTGAAGGTAAACTTCGCAGAATACTTGGAAGTTGCATATGTTGGACACATAATTTGGTCCAATCTCCTGAGGATGGAGTTGAAAACTAGCAAGGACATCCCGGAAGAACTTTGATCCAGGAGGGCTGAATCACCAGTCTAAGTGCTGCATAAATACAATCACTTCTCCGTCTTGAGGTTCAGGAGGGCAATCAGGGCCAGGGACTCACCAATGAAGGACATTCTTGGAGGCTAAAGCGCCAGTTACAACGCATCCATTAATTTGAGTCTCTGTGATCCGGAAAGGAGCCCAGTTGCAAGCTGAGAATTGCTTAGTCATTTTGGAGGATAAACTGTAAAAGAAATGCGAAAGGCCGGTTTAAGATTCAATGTCGAGATGCTCTCAACCGGAGTTAAACCGGGAAATTCAAAAGAAACAAATTTGGAGGTTGAACCGGATACTGCTGTCGAAGTCAGAATGGCGGTTTAAGTGAGGGCTAATGGTATCCGGCGGATTACTAACTACTAAAGGTTAAACCGCCCAAACAGAAGAGGCAGAGCTAAAATCTACTAAGTGTTTACAGAAACAGATTTCACAATATGGCAGTATAATTTTGGATCTACCGAGGTTAATAAAAGAAACTTTTACTGAGCCCTGCAATGGCGCTACGAAGTACAGAGAAGATCCATATAGAGTTTTTTCAGGAACAGCAAGATGCTGTGGTGCGGCAGACTAAGGTTATAGATCTAGCCGCAAAAGAAAACAATCGGGCCTAGCTAAGATTCAGTAGCGATGCCAAGGGAAAAGTGAACCAGTATTGATGAACGCCGATGAACAGGGAAGAACACGAAGTACTAATGGAGATCTAGGGTTAAGGGAAGGAAGCTTACCAGGACCACGCCGCAGCGGAGGAGTGTCGCAGGAGCTCTGGTACGAACATGGTGATGCAGCGGCCTAGGTTGGTGTAGATTCGAGGACCGACGGCAGCGGCGGCGGCAATGAAGTTCTTCGGGACGCGAGGAGGAAGACGAGAGGCAAGGGGGGAAATGGAAAGACCCCCCCAGCTCTATTTATAAAGAAAAGGGGACAAACAGCAGGCGCGAAAATCGAGGAGACTGAAGCGGCGAAAGGGGGCGCAGCTGTCGCCTCGATCTACGGGATGTAATTAATGAAGGGTATCTTTTTATACAGAAGATGACATCATGACGATTTACTGCAGTGACAGAAGATGATGTCACGGTGGTTCACCAAAATTTACAGGGAAACGGCAATATGGCTGTTTACTAGAGTCATTAGAAGATGCCCGTGGAATTTGTCTAAGTGTTGAAGATTAACATGAACAGGTTTAAACCAATCTGGGGCCTAATGTTGAGGATATAACTACTGAGTATAAACCGCCCAGGAGGGTCCAGTTCACGCTCAACCATACCGAAGTCCATGAAGATAAGAAGATGGCGCTTTACTAATGAAGCTTAAAGGCCCAAGCCCAGAGGCGGATTAGGGCCCATAGCGGTAAACCGCCATAGTTGTATACTTGTATTGTAAGTTAGGGAAAGGAAGAGACCGAGCCGAACACTTGTATGAGTCGGCCTCGGAACTCTGTAAATCGGCCGGGCGTCAACCTGTGTATATAAAGGGACGACCCGGCGACGGTTCAGGGACAACAGACAACAACTCGAGACCCGGGCTTGCGTGTTTGCTCCCTGGTCATCGAAACCCCAATAATCTCATCACAAACTAGACGTAGGCTTTTACCTTCATCGAAGGGGCTGAGCTAGTATAACTCTCGTGTCCCTTGTCCGGTTTAACCCCTTCAGACTAACCTCATTGCGATGGCTCCACGACTAAGTCCTTCTGCTAGGACATCTGACATGATATTTCCACGACAATAACCACGAATCATCATCACTCTTGGTGAGCCAACACTCCGGTTTAGATTGATCAAGGTTGAGAATATAGAGCCTGTTCCGCCTGCGATTCACACGCGCTAGCATGTTTCGGAGGTTGTAGAAGATCGTCATCACTCCGTTCTCAATATCCACCTTGCATCCATTCTCGTCAAGTTTCCCGACCGAGATGTTGTTGTTGCGAAGCCGTGGGATGTAGTACACTCCGGTAAGTATGCGATGTTCTCCCGTGAGACCCTCAAAGAGGACAGAACCTTGCCCGCAAATCTCCACATTTGAACCATCACCGAACTTGACCGAGCCTTGAACATCATATTCTAACTCGAGGAACTTCTCCTTGCACCCCGTCATGTGGTTACTGGCACCCATGTCTAGATACCACGACACGTTCTGACTTCCGGATAACTTTGGTGTTACTTTTTTCTCATGAAGTAGCACCTTTCGGTTTGGTTTCACAACCGCCGCTTGGACAAGATCACAAACTTGACCATCGAAAGACCTGGACGTTCGTCTTCCCGCTTCGCCAAATTTGCCTTGATCTCCGCTTGTTAGGCTCCGGACAATCCTTCGCAAGTGACCCATCTCGTTGCAGTTATAGCACTTGACCTCGGACATATCCAAGTTCCGTGGCTTCCGCTCTTTAGATCGGTCCGCCTTACCACGACCTTGCGGCTTGCCTTTTCCTTTGCCTTTTCCGGTTTGTCCGCCGCTCTTCGCATTGTTTGAGCCTTCACCAACGTTGCGCCTTCCTTTGCTACTTGGGGACACACAATCTGCGCGCGAGTACATGAGTTGGTCACCACCTCCTGCTTTGCCTTTCCGACAACCACGAGCATTCTCTTCCCATGTCCGCAAGCGTCGGATCGCCTCAGTTATGGTCATGTCGTCGATGTCGTAAAGCTGCTCGAGCGTGCCGATGATGTACGTGAATTTATTAGTCACCGAACTAAAAAACTTCTCCACAATCTCGGTCTCCTCGAGCTTTGCACCAAGCGCGCGGATCTCTCCCACCAATGTAGTCAGACGCATGGCATAGTCGTTCATCGATTCAGTTTCCTCCATTTGCAACTTGTGAAATTGGCGTTTCAGCACTTGTGTCCGAGCCTTCGTGACGCAATCTTCTCCATTCCTCATCTCTTTGAGTGCGTTCCACGCCTCTCTTGCTGTCTCGAACTCCACCAATGTCATTAGCACGGAATCTTGCACCTTCGTGCACTCCTCGTCGACGTCGTCGTCGTCAGTGATGGCCTCCCACACTCGAAGGGTTCGGAGAATAATCTTCATCTTGACCGCCCACACGCCGTAGTTGGCGTCTGTGAGCATCGGGTACTGGATGGGGATGTTGCGATGCGCCTGCACGTTGGCGCCACCCGTTCCACCACCACTGGTTGCTAACTTGCCGCCCTTCTTCACCTTGTCGCCATTCTTGTTCGCGTTGGAACCGCCGTTGCCGGACTTGACCGACTCAGCGTCGCTGTCCGTCATCGTAGATCGTAGATCGTCGAGGCTCTGATACCAATTGTTGGTTTTTGATGGACGGACCAAAACACCGGGAGCAACCGCAGACGTATGTACAAGCTAGCAAGCAAGCTAGCAGCTTGATTGATAAACAGTCCACACGCACGTCATGGTACTTCACGTACGTGAGCTAGCGGAGCTAGCTTTGATCGATTCGATCGATTCTTCTGTCAACGGTAACGTCTCGGCGAACTCTCACACGAACACAACGAAGGCACGAATCGATGTATTGCCACAGGCCCGTCTCGAGCCTGGTATACGCTTTATTGCTTTGAACTTTTCGTTGTGGTTACGGGGCTGGGGTACAAGCACATATATATATATATATATATATATATATATATATATATATATATATATATGCGTACGACTGCCTAGTAGCTAACCGAGTTGGTATATTACTACTAAGCCTACTCGGCTACTAGTTAGACTACGAGTTGAACATACGTCGTGTTTAGTTGTAACATTCACCTCCCTAAATACGACATCTTCGATGCGACCTGAATCCCAAATGCGATTACTACTACTCTTAGATATTATCCTTTGCATTGCTTTTGCCATTTCTCGCAGCATTTCAGGGATCGTCTTTGCTGTCGTCGGCTCATCCGAAACTTGACGCCGGCGCTCCTCCTTGGTTGCGCCTTCAACGTTCACCTGTTCTTCGGTGTTTGGTAGACTGTCTTGTGCATCTTTGAGGGGACATCTTTTGAACCTGATTGAGACCAATCTTTGGTCTAACTTTGAGTTCCAAGCTATTGACGCTTGGTTTAGCCCGTAAAGTGCCTTCTTGAGCTTGTAATTTTTCCCTTCTTCGCCTTTCTTCTCGTAGCCGAGGGGTTGTTTCACGTACACTTCTTCTTAGAGGTCGCTATTGAGGAAAGCGGATTTCACATCCATATGATGAACCTTCCAACCCTCTTGTCCTGCCAAAGCTAGGAGCACTCTCACCGTCTCGATTCGAGCAACCGGTGCAAACACCTCCTCATAGTAAACTCCTTGACGTTGTACGTAGCCCTTTGCAACGGGTCTTGCCTTGTGTTTCACAATGGCACCCTTCATGTCCTTCTTCAACTTGTAAACCCACTTCAAACCTATGGCCTTTTGGTTCGGAGGTCGGGTTACCAAAGTCCACGTGCCATTGCTCTCGATCGCCTTCATCTCCTCATCCATGGCGTGCATCCAACTTGAACTTTTTCTCGCCTCTACGAAGTTTACCGGCTCCTCAACTCCGAGTAAACACAAATCGGAGTACTCGAGTGTAACTGGCTTTGCGTACTTGTAGACTTTCTTGAGGGGCTTGTAACGACGAGGCCCGGAAGAATCCGTCGTGGCTTGCGAAGGGGGCGACACAAATTGTGTCGGCGTCGATGCACTTGAGGAAGACCGTTGAGTCTCGGGCGTGGTAGATGCCGGGTCGTTGGCATCCACGTCGTCGGCGTAGTCGTCGTGATCGTGACCATCATCTTGATTGTCATCATCACTATGCGCCTCGTTGTCGATGTCGTTGCCGAGATCTCTACCCGTGTCTTACGCGTCGTTGTCGCTATCACCTTGCGACCCATGCACATCGTCGTCCGTGTCGGCACCATGGTAATCAGTACCATTGTGGTCACCTTGGTTGGGCGTCTTGCCAACCACCTGGACGTTCTCCCTTGCATCATCATCAGTTGGAAATTCAACTGTGAATATGTTACCATTTGGAGCATCGTCGGCTGCTGCGCTCCAATTCCACGCTTGGTTTTCTTCAAACACAACGTCGCGTGAAATCCGTAGACGCTTGGTTTGTGGATCATATTAGCGGTATGCCTTGGTGCCGGAACTCCTCTCGTATCCAATGAACACCATCTTGGTGCTACGATTGGCAAGCTTTGGGAGATGCGGCTCTGCCGTCTTCACATGTGCCATGCACCCGAACGTCCGTAGATGAGACACATTCGGCTTACGTCCGTAAAATAGCTTCATACGGAGTCTTGCCGATCACCGCCTTCGTTGGAACCTGATTGAGAAGATAGACCGCCGTCGAGACAGCTTCTCCCCAAAATGTCCCCGGCAAGTTCTTGCACTTGAGTAAACTTCTCGCCATGTCAACAACGGTTCGATTGCGCCTTTCAACAACCCCGTTCTGCTGTGGCGTATAAGGTGCCATGAGGAACCTCTTTATGCCAATCTTCTCGCTGTAGTCGTTGAACTCATTTGACGTAAACTCTCCGCCGTGATCTGTCCGTAGAGCGTGAACCTTCAACTTGTGTTCCATCTCCGTTGCAGCCTTCAGCTTCTTGAACACTTCAAATGCCTCATCTTTAGATCGTAGGAGAATGACCCACATGTATCTCGAGTAGTCATCTACCACAAGGAAGAAGTACTTCTTTCCTCCGTGAGTTGCTGGGGTGATAGGGCCACATAGATCACCATAGAGCAGCTCGAGTGCATCACTTGCACGATAGGTAGACTGATCAGGGAACGGCCTGTGGTGCTGTTTTCCAATCAAGCACCCGTCACATAATCGATCAACATGGTCGATAAACGGCATCCCAAATACCATCTCCATCTTCGACATCTTCTTCAAGGCATAGAAGTTAACGCGTCCAAATCTAGCATGCCATAACTGTTGAGGATATAACTACTGATTATAAACCGCCCAGGAGGGGCCGATACGCTCAACCATACCAAAGTCCATGAAGATAAGAAGATGGCGCTTTAATAATGAAGCTTAGAGGCCCAAGCTCAGAGGCGGATTAGGGCCCATAGCGGTAAACCGCCATAGTTGTATACTTGTATTGTAAGTTAGGGAAAGGAAGAGACCGAGCCGAACACTTGTATGAGTCGGCCTCGGAACTGTGTAACCGGCCGGGCGTCAACCTGTGTATATAAAGGGACGACCCAGCGGCGGTTCAGGGAAAACAGACAACAACTCAAGACCCAGGCTAGCGTGTTTGCTCCCTGGTCATTGAAACCCCAATAATGCCATCACAAACTAGACGTAGGCTTTTACCTTCATCGAAGGGGCCGAACTAGTATAACTCTCGTGTCCCTTGTCCGGTTTAACCCCTTCAGGCTAACCTCATTGCGATGGCTCCATGACTAAGTCCTTCTGCTAGGACATCAGACGTGATATTTTCACGACAGTTGGCGCCCACCGTGGGGCTATCGCACAATGGTTTCGACTTCTTGAAGGGCAGCTTTGAAGGACTCAAGGGGTACGTGGTTAGCCGGATGACCAAGAGTCATCGCGGCAAGCTCTACATCGATGATGCAGGATGGGGCCCCGAGGCCGGCTCAATCGAGTACGGCTACCGGGTCCCCTTTGGCGGAATTCACATTTTCATCGGCAAGATCGGCGAACCGGGCCCTGAGCCGGACATCTCCACCGACCTCGTCGAGACGGCTCAGCGTGCAAGTCCTGCCCGGGTTCAGCCGTCCATGAAACGTGCGTTCATAGGATTCATCCATGGCGCAGAATCTGAACCGGTGTCCGACAGTGAGACGGTCGTCTACTCAGACGGTGAATCGTCCACTGGCGAAACCGAGTCGCTATACCAATTGCACGATGGCCGGTTCGAGGGATACTCCGATGCCGACAGTATTCCGGAACCCCTTGAACCGCCAAACCGGGTCGCGATCTTCATGGCTGGTACGCAGCCCACCGTGAAATCTTCATCTACAGCAGCAATGGTCTCCGATCGGTAGCCGCGGCAGGAGGCCCGGTGCGCCGGCCGGCTCAAGTTCTTGCCAGTTTACTGGACGATTGGACGGCACTGTTGACCACAACGGTAACTCCGGAGACTCAGGTTCAGCACAATGCGGATGTTGCAAAGTTAAAGGATCAGATAGTTCAGCCTAAGGCGGACCTGGCGGCTGAGGAGGCCAGGATGGATGAAGAACGGGCCGCTTTAGATTCCTGCTACCACTTGAGCACTATGTTGGATTTCCCCGAAGAGGAGAGGATGATGTAGCAAAGTAGAGTAAGTATTTCCCTCAGTTTTTGAGAACTACGGTATTAATCGAGTAGGAGGCTACGCACGAGTCCCTCGTACCTGCACAAAACAATAGCTCCTCGCAACCAACGCGATTAGGGGTTGTCAGTTCCTTCACGGTCACTTACGAGAGTGAGATCTGATAGAGATGATAAATAATATTATTGGTATTTTTGATATAGAGATGTAAAGTGTAAAGTAAAAGGCAAAGTAAAAACAAAGCAACTATTAAAGTGATGGAGATTGATATGATGAAAATAGACCCGGGGGGCATAGGTTTCACTAGTGGCTTCTCTCAAGAGCATAAGTATTCTACGGTGGGTGAACAAATTACTGTTGAGAAATTGACAGAATTGAGCATAGTTATGAGAATATCTAGGTATGATCATGTATATAGGCATCACGTCTGAGACAAGTAGACCGACTCCTGCCTGCATCTACTACTATTACTCCACTCATCGACCGCTATCCAACATGCATCTAGAGTATTAAGTTAAAAACAGAGTAACGCCTTAAGCAAGATGACATGATGTAGAGGGATAAATTCATGCAATATGACAAAAACCCCATCTTGTTATCCTCGATAGCAACAATACAATACGTGCCTTGCAACCCTTTCTGTCACTGGGTAAGGACACCGCAAGATTGAACCCAAAGTTAAGCACTTCTCCCATTGCAAGAACTACGAATCTAGTTGGCCAAACCAAACGGATAATTCGAAGAGACTTGCAAAGATAACCAATCATACATAAAAGAATTCAGAGAAGATTCAAGTATTGTTCATAGATAAACTTGATCATAAACCCACAATTCATCGGTCTCAACAAACACACCGCAAAAAGAAGATTACATCGAATAGATCTCCACAAGAGAGGGGGAGAACATTGTATTGAGATCCAAAAAGAGAGAAGAAGCCATCTAGCTACTAGCTATGGACCTGAAGGTCTGAAGTAAACTACTCACACTTCATAGGAGGGGCTATGATGATGATGTAGAAGCCCTCCGTGGTGGATGCCCCCTCCGGCGGAGCTCCGGAACAGGCCCCAAGATGGGATCTCGTGGATACAGGAAGTTGCGGCGGTGGAATTAGGTTTTTGGCTCCGTCTCTGATCGTTTGTGGGTACGTAGGTATATATGGGAGGAAGGAGTACGTCGGTGGAGCAACAGGGGGCCCACGAGGCAGGGGCACGCCCCCCACCCTCGTGACCGCCTCTTCTGTTCCTTGGAGTATGGTCCAAGTCTCCTGGATCACGTTCGGTGAGAAAATCACGTTCCCGAAGGTTTCATTCCGCTTGAACTCCGTTTGATATTCCGCTTTCTTGAAACACTGAAATAGGCAAAAAAAACAGCAATTAAAGCTGGGCCTCCGGTTAATAGGTTAGTCCCAAAAATAATATAAAAGGGGAAAATAAAGCCCAATATAGTCCAAAACAGTAAATAAAGTAGCATGGACCAATAAAAAATTATAGATACGTTGGAGACGTATCAGGCATCCCCAAGCTTAATTCATGCTCGTCCTCGAGTAGGTAAATTATAAAAAGGGAATTTTTGATGCGGAGTGATACTTTGGCTTAATTTCAATGTAAATCTTGTTAATTGTGGTATGAATATTCAGATCCGAAATATTCAAGACAAAAGTTCATATTGACATAAAAATAATAATACTTCAAGTATACTAACTACGCAATTATGTCTTCTCAAAATAACATGGCCAAAGAAAGTTATCCCTACGAAATCATATAGTCTGGCTATGCTCCATCTTCCCCACACAAAATATTTAAATCATGCACAACCCCAATGACAAGCCAAGCAATTGTTTCATACTTTAACATTTTCAAAACTTTTTCAATCTTCACGCAGTACATGAGCGTGAGCCATGGATATAGCACTATATGTGGAATAGAATGGTGGGTGTGGAGAAGACAAAAAGGGAGAAGATAGTCTCACATCAACTAGGCATATCAACGGGCTATGGAGATGCCCATCAATAGATATCAATGTGAGTGAGTAGGGATTGCCATGCAACGGATGCACTAGAGCTATAAGTATATGAAAGCTCAACAAAAGAAACTAAGTGGGTGTGCATCCAACACGCTTGCTCACGAAGACCTAGGGCATTTGAGGAAGCCCATCATTGGAATATACAAGCCAAGTTCTATAATGAAAAATTCCCACTAGTATATGAAAGTGAAAAAATGAGAGACTCTCAATCATGAATATCTTGGTGCTACTTTGAAGCACAAGTGTGGTAAAAGGATAGTAACATTGTCCCTTCTCTCTTTTTCTCTCATTTTTTTATTTGGGCCTTTTCTCTCTTTTTTATGGCCTCTTTCTTTTTTCATTTTTTTCATTTTTCGTCTGGAGTCTCATCCCGACTTGTGGGGGAATCATGGTCTCCATCATCCTTTCCTCACTTGGGACAATGCTCTAAAGAATGATGATCATCACACTTTTATTTTTCTTACAACTCAACAATTACAACTCGATTCTTAGAACAAAGTATGACTCTATATGAATGCCTCTGGCGGTGTACCGGGATATGCAATGATTCATAAGTGACATGTATGAAAGAATTATGAATGGTGGCTTTGCCACAAAATACGATGTCAACTACATGATCATGCAAAGCAATATGACAATGATGAAGCGTGTCATAATAAACGGAACGGTGGAAAGTTGCATGGCAATATATCTCGGAATGGCTATGGAAATGCCATGATAGGTAGGTATGGTGGCTGTTTTGAGGAAGATATATGGTGGGTGTATGATACCGGCGAAAAGTGCACGGTATTAGAGAGGCTAGCAATGGTGGAAGGATGGGAAAAAGTGCGTATAATCCATGGACTCAGCATTAGTCATAAAGAACTCATATACTTATTGCAAAAATCTAGAAGTTATCAAAGCAAAGTATTACGCGCATGCTCCTAGGGGGATAGATTGGTAGGAAAAGACCATCGCATTCGTCCCGACCGCCACTCATAAGGAAGACAATCAATAAATAAATCATGCTCCGAGTTCATCACATAACGGTTCACCATACGTGCATGCTACGGGAATCACAAACTTCAACACAAGTATTCTGTAAATTCACAACTACTCAACTAGCATGACTCTCATATCACCATCTTCATATCTCAAAACAATTATCAAGCATCAAACTTTTCTTAGTATTCAACGCACTCAAAAGAAAGTTTCACATATCTTGAATACCAAGTATATTAATATTAAGCAAATTACCATGCTATTAACGACTCTCAAAATAATATAAGTGAAGCATGAGAGATCAATAGTTTCTTTAAAACAAATCCACCACCGTGCTCTAAAATATCTAAGTGAAGCACTAGAGCAAAAATTATCCCGCTCAAAAGATATAAGTGAAGCACTATGAGCAAAACTATCAAGCTCAAAAGATATAAGTGAAGCACATAGAGTATTCTGTCAAATTCCAATTTATGTATGGCTCTCTCAAAAGGTGTGTACAGCAAGGAGGATTGTGGTAAACTAACAAGCAAAGACACAAATAATACAAGACGCTCCAAGCAAAACACATATCATGTGGTGAATAAAAATATAGCTCCAAGTAAATTATCGATGGAAGTAGACGAAAGAGGGGATGCCTTCCGGGGCATCCCCAAGCTTCGACTTTTTGGTGTCCTTGGATTATCTTGGGGGTGCCATGGGCATCCCCAAGCTTAGGCTCCTGCCACTCCTTGTTCCATAATCCATCAAAATAATTTACCCAAAACTTGAAAACTTCACAACACAAAACTCAATAGAAATCTCGTGAGCTCCGTTAGAGAAAGAAAACAAAAGACTAATTTCAGGTGTTGGGGAACGTAGTAATTTCAAAATTTTCCTACGCACACGCAAGGATCATGGTGATGCATAGCAACGAGAGGGGAGAGTATTGTCCACGCACCCTCGTGAGACCGTGGCGGAAGCGTTATGACAACGCGGTTGATGTAGTCGTACGTCTTCACGATCCGACCGATCCAAGTACCGAACGTACGGCACCTCCGAGTTCAGCACACGTTCAGCTCGATGACGATCCCCAGACTCAAATCCAGCAAAGTGTCGGGGATGAGTTCCGTCAGCACGACGGCGTGGTGACGATGATGATGTTCTACCGGAGCAGGGCTTCGCCTAAACTCCGCGACGATATGACCGAGGTGGAATATGGTGGAAGTGGGCACCGCACGCGGCTAAGGAACGATCACATAGATCAACTTGTGTGTTATGGGGTGCCCCCCTGCCACCGTATATAAAGTAGCAAGGGAGGGGGCGGCCGGCCTAGGAGGGGGCGCACCAAGGAGGAGTCCTACTCCCACCGGGAGTAGGATTCCCCCCCTTCCAAGTAGTAGGAGTAGGAGTCAAGGAAAGGGGAAGAGAAGAGAAGGAAGGAGAGGCGCAGCCCTCCCCTAGTCCAATTCGACTAGGCCTTGGGGGCGCCTAACCTCTCCTCTCTCTTTCCCTAAAGCCCAATAAGGCCCATATACTCCCGGCGAATTCCCGTAACTCTCCGGTACTCAAAAATACCGAATCACTCGGAACCTTTCCGAACTCGAATATAGTCGTCCAATATATCGATCTTTACGTCTCGACCATTTCGAGACTCCTCGTCATGTCCCCGATCTCATCCGAGACTCCGAACTCCTTCGTTACATCAAAACTCATAAACTCATAATATAACTGTCATCGAAACCTTAAGCGTGCGGACCCTACGGGTTCGAGAACTATGTAGACATGACCTAGAACTATTCTTGGTCAATAACCAATAGCGGAACCTGGATGCTCATATTGGCTCCTACATATTCTACGAAGAGCTTTATCGGTCAAACCGCATAACAACATACGCTGTTCCCTTTGTCATCGGTATGTTACTTGCCCGAGATTCGATCGTCGGTATCCAATACCTAGTTCAATCTCGTTACCGGCAAGTCTCTTTACTCGTTACGTAATGCATCATTCCGTAACTAACTCATTAGCTATATTGCTTGCAAGGCTTATAGTGATGTGCATTACCGAGAGGGCCCAGAGATACCTCTCCGATAATCGGAGTGACAAAACCTAATCTCGAAATACGCCAACCCAACATGTACCTTTGGAGACACCTGTAGTACTCCTTTATAATCACCCAGATTACGTTGTGACGCTTTGGTAGCACCAAAGTGTTCCTCCGTAAACGGAGTTGCATAATCTCATAGTTACAGGAACATGTATAAGTCATGAAGAAAGCAATAGCAACATACTAAACGATCAAGTGCTAGGCTAACGGAATGGGTCAAGTCAATCACATCATTCTCCTAATGATGTGATCCCGTTAATCAAATGACAACTCATGTCTATGGCTAGGAAACTTAACCATCTTTGATTCAACGAGCTAGTCAAGTAGAGGCATACTAGTGACACTATGTTTGTCTATGTATTCACACATGTATTTTGTTTCCGGTTAATACAATTCTAGCATGAATAATAAACATTTATCGTGATATAAGGAAATAAATAATAACTTTATTATTGCCTCTAGGGCATATTTTCTTCAGTCTCCCACTTGCACTAGAGTCAATAACATAGTTTACATCGCCATGTGATTTAACACCAATATTCATATCTGTATATGATTAACACCCATAGTTCACATCGTCATGTGACCAACACCCAAAGGGTTTACTAGAGTCAATAATCTAGTTCACATCGCCATGTGATTAACACCCAAAAGAGTACTAAGGTGTGATCATGTTTTGCTCGTGAGAGAGGCTTAGGGCATCTCCAGCCGTTGGCCTCCCCAGGAGGCGTTTTTTTCGCCGCCTGGGGGGCTGCCGGCGAAGATTTTGACCCTGGGACGAAATTTTCCCCAGCCGTCCCCCCACCCAAGATGCATTTCGAGGACGCGTGGCGGCACCGCAGCTCGACACCGTGCTCCCTGCCCCGCCGTCGCGTTCGACGCCGTCGAGAAGACCTGGGCGCGGTGCTGTGGCACCCCGGACCATGGTGCCCCGTCCGCTGCTTGTGCATGCCAGCCACGCAGAGGCAGGCGCGGGCGCTGGCGAGCTCCGCCCGCCACGCAGAGGCGGGCGCGGGCGCTGGCGAAGCTCCGCCCGCCATGCAGAGGCGGGCGCGGCGCTGAGCGCAGGCGAGCTCCGCCCCGCCACTTCGGCTTCCTTGCCATCGTGTTCCTCCCCGCCGACCGCATCTCGCTGCAACAGCTCATCTTCGTCGACTGCCGCGGCCACCGCCTCCTCCTGCGCGAGCTTTGCGGGAGGAGCAAGAACCAACCAGGGGGAGGAGCAAGAAACAGGGCGAGCACGGCGGCGAGGCTGAGGCTGCCAGGCAGCCGGGCGGCTGGGCGTGGGCTGCCAGGCGAGCACGGCGGCATGGCGGTGTCCATCCTGGTGCGTACGCTGCTACACAGCAGCAGCGACTAAGCGAGCGCTGCGGCTAAATAAAAAGGAAGGAAAAGGGAGGAGAGAGCAGAGAGACGCTGGCAGGTGGGCCAGCACCTGCAAACGGCGAGATTAAGCCCCCCAGGTGCCCCCCAGCTTCCTGAGTTTCCATCGGGAACGCCGGCTCTGTTTTCGCTCGAATCCGGCAAAAATTAAGAGGCTGGGGGTGCGACTGGGAGGAATTTTTGTCGCCGGCAGTGAAAAAGTGCCCTAGGGAGGCTTCTTGGGGGGACTAGTGGAGATGCCCTTAGTCAACGGGTCTGTCATATTCAGAGCCGTATGTATTTTGCAAATATTCTATGTCTACAATGCTCTGCACGGAGCTACTATAGCTAATTGCTCCCACTTTCAATATGTATCCAGATTGAGACTTATAGTCATCTGGATCGGTGTAAAAGCTTGCACTGTTGTAACTCTTTATGACGGGCTCTTTTATCACCTCCATAATCGAGAAATATTTCATTAGTCCTCACTAAGGATATTCTTGACCGCTGTCCAGTGATCTACTATTAGATCAAAATTGTATTCCTTTGCCAAACTCAGAGCAAGGTATACAATAGGTCTGGTACATAGCATAGCATACTTTATAGAACCTATGACTGAGGCATAGGGAATGACTTCCATTCTCTTTTCTATTTTCTGCCGTGGTCGGGATTTGAGTCTTACTCAATTTCACACCTTTGCAACACAGGCAAGAACTTTTCTTTGACTGTTCCATTTTGAACTACTTCAAAATCTTGACAAGGTATATACTTATTGAAAAAACTTATCAAGCGTCTTGATCTATCTCAATAGATCTTGATGCTCAATATGTAAGTAGCTTTACTGAGGTCTTTCTTTTAAAGAACTCCTTTCAAATACTCCTTTATGCTTTCCGTAAAATTCTACATCATTTCGATCAACAATATGTTACTCACATATATTTATCAGAAAGACGGTAGTGCTCCCACTCACTTTATTGTAAATACAGGCTTCACCGCAAGTCCGTATAAAACTATAAGCTATGATCAACTTATCAAAGCGTGTATTCCAACTCTGAGATGCTTGCACCAGTCCATAGATGGATCGCTGGAGCTTGCACATTTTGTTAGCATCTTTAGGATTGACAAAACCTTCTGGTTGCATCATATGCAACTCTTCTTTAATAAATCCATTAAGGAATGCAGTTTTGACATCCATTTGCCAGATTTCATAAAATGTGGCAATTGCTAACATGATTCAGACAGACTTAAGCATCGTTACGAGTGAGAAAATCTCATCGTATTCAACACCTTGAACTTGTCGAAAACGTTTTGCAACAAGTCGAGCTTTGTAGATAGTAACACTACTATCAGTGTCCGTCTTCCTCCTGAAGATCCATTTATTTAACTTGACTTGCTGATCATCGAGCAGGTCAACCAAAGTCCACACTTTGTTCTTATATATGGATCCTATCTCAGATTTTATGGCCTCAAGCCATTTCGCGGAATCTGGGCTCATCATCGCTTCCTCATAGTTCGTAGGTTCATCATGGTCTAGTAACATGACTTCTAGAATAGGATTACCGTACCACTTTGGTGCGGATCTTATTCTGGAAGACCTACGAGGTTCGGTAGTAACTTGATCTGAAGCTTCATGATCATCATCATTAGCTTCCTCACTGATTGGTGTAGGAATCACAGGAACTGATTTCTGTGATGAACTATTTTCCAATTCGGGAGAAGGTGCAATTACCTTATCAAGTTCTACTTTCCTCCCACTCACTTCTTTCGAGAGAAACTCCTTCTCTAGAAAGGATCCATCTTAGCAACAAATAACTTGCCTTCGGATCTGTGATAGAAGGTGTACCCAATAGTTTCCTTTGGGTATTCTATGAAGATGCACTTCTCCGATTTGGGTTCGAGCTTATCAGGTTGAAAAAACTTTTTCATATAAGCATCACAACTCCAAACTTTAAGAAATGACAGCTTAGGTTTACTGCTAAACCATAGTTCATATGGTGTCGTCTCAACGGATTTAGATGGTGCCCTATTAAACGTGAATGCAGTTGTCTCTAATGCATAACCCCAAAACGATAGTGGTAAACCGATAAGAGACATCATAGATCGCACCATATCTAGTAAAGTACGATTACGACGTTTGGACACACCATTACATTGTGGTGTTCCAGGTGGCGTGAGTTGCGAAACTATTTCACATTGTTTCAAATGAAGACCAAACTCAGAACTCAAATATTCGCTCCACGATCAGATCATAGAAACTTTATTTTCTTGTTACGATGATTTTTCCACTTCACTCTGAAATTCTTTGAACTTTTCAACTATTTCAGACTTATGTTTCATCAAGTAGATATACCCATATCTGCTCAAATCATCTGTGAAGGTCGAAAATAACGATACACGCCATGAGCCTTAATACTCATCGGATCGCATACATCGGTATGTATTATTTCCAATAAGTCACTAGCTCGCTCCATTGTTCCGAGAACGGAGTTTTAGTCATCTTGCCCAAAAGGCACGGTTCGCAAGCATCAAATGATTCATAACCAAGTGATTCCAAAATCCATCTTTATGGAGTTTCTTCATGCGCTTTACAATCGATATGACCCAAACGGCAATGCCACAAATAAGTTGCACTATCATTATAAACTTTGCATCTTTTTGGCATCAATATTATGAATATGTGTATCACTACGATCGAGGTCCAATAAACTATTTTCATTGGGTGTATGACCATCAAAGGTTTTATTCATGTAAACAGAACAACTATTATTCTCTGATTTTAAATGAATAACCGTATTGCAATAAACATGATCAAATCATATTTATGCTCAACGCAAACGCCAAATAACATTTATTTAGGTTTAACACTAATCTCGAAAGTATAGAGAGTGTGCGATGATGATCATATCAATCTTGGAACTACTTCCAACACTCATCGTCACTTCCCTTCAACTAGTCTCTGCTTATTCTCAGAACTCCTGTTTGAGTTACTAATCTTAGCAACCGAACAAGTATCAAATACTCGGGGCTACTATAAACACTAGTAAGGCACACATCAATAACCTGTATATCAAATATACCCTTGTTCACTTTGCCATCCTTCTTATCCAACAAATATTCAGGGTATTTCGCTTCCAAAGGACCATTTCCTTTGCGAGTGTAGCACTTCGGTTTCAGGCTTTGTTCCAGCTTTGGGCTTCTTCAGGAGTGACAACTTGCTTGTCATTCTACTTGAAGTTCCCTTTCTTTCCCTTTGCCCTTTTCTTGAAACTAGTGGTCTTGTCAATCATCAACACTTGATGCTCTTTTCTTGATTTCTACCTTCGTCGATTTCAGCATCACGAAGAGCTCGGGAATCATTTTCGTCATCCCTTGCATAATAGTTCATCATGAAGTTCCAGTAACTTGGTGATGGTGACTAGAGAACTCTGCCAATCACTATCTTATCTGGAAGATTAACTCCCACTTGATTCAAGTGATTGTAGTACTTAGACAATCTAAGTACTTGCTCACTAGTTGAGCAATTCTCCTCCATCTTTTAGGCGAAGTATTTGTCAGAGGTCTCATACCTCTTGACACGGGCATGAGTCTGAAATACTAATTTCATCTCTTGAAACATCTTATATGTTCCATGACGTTTCAAAAAAATGTTTTTGTAGTCCCGGTTCTAAGCCATAAAGCATGGTGCACAAAACTATCAAGTAGTCATCATATTGAGCTAGCCAAACGCTCATAACGCCGCATCCGCTCCTGCAACAGGTCTGTCACCTAGCGGTGCATCAAGGACATAATTCTTCTGTGCAACAATGAGGATAAACCTCAGATCACGGACCAAGTCCGCATCATTGCTACTAACACTTTTCAACTTAGTTTTCTCTTGGAACACATATAAAAACATAGGGAATCAAAAACATAGGGAAGCAACAACGCGAGCTATTGATGTACAACATAATTTGCAAAATACTACCAGGACTAAGTTCATGATAAATTTAAGTTCAATTAATCATATTACTTAAGAACTCCCACTTAGATAGACATCCCTCTAATCCTCTAAGTGATTACATGATCCATATCAACTACACCATGTCCGATCATCACGTGATATGGAGTAGTTTCAACGGTGAACATCAATATGTTGATCATATCTACTATATGATTCACGCTCGACCTTTCGGTCTCCGTGTTCCGAGGCCATATCTATTATATGCTAGGCTCGTCAAGTTTAACCTGCCGCGTGCGCAACTGTTTTGCACCCGTTGTATTTGAACGTAGAGCCTATCACACCCGATCATCACGTGGTGTCTCAGCACGAAGAACTTTCGCAACGGTGCATACTCAGGGAGAACACTTCTTGATAATTTTAGTGAGAGGTCATCTTAAAATGCTACCGTCAATCAAAGCAAGATAAGATGCATAAAGGATAAACATCACATGCAATCAATATAAGTGATATGATATGGCCATCATCATCTTGTGCTTGTGATCTCCATCTCCGAAGCAATCCGTCGTGATCACCATCGCCACCGCACGACACCTTGATCTCCATCGTAGCATCGTTGTCGCCTCGCCAATCTTATGCTTCTACGACTATCGCTACCGCTTAGTGATAAAGTAAAGCATTACGAGCGTTGCATTTCATACAATAAAGCGACAACCATATGGCTCCTGCCAGCTGCCGATAACTTCGGTTACAAAACATGATCATCTCATACAGTAAAATATAGCATCATATCTTGACCATATCACATCACAACATGCCCTGCAAAATCAAGTTAGACGTCCTCTACTTTGTTGTTGCAAGTTTTACGTGGCTGCTACGGGCTGAGCAAGAACCGTTCTTACCGACGCATTAAAACAACAACGATAGTTCGTCAAGTTAGTGCTGTTTTAACCTTTGCAAGGACCGGGCGTAGCCACACTCGGTTCAGCTAAAATGAGAGAGACAGACACCCGCCAGTCACCTTTAAGCACGAGTGCTCGCAACGGTGAAACCAGTCTCGCGTAAGCAGTATGACTTGTATCGCCCACAACTCACTTGTGTTCTACTCGTGCAAATAACATCAACGCATAAAACCTGGCTCTGATACCACTGTTGGGGAACGTAGTAATTTCAAAATTTTCCTACGCACACGCAAGGATCATGGTGCTGCATAGCAACGCGAGGGGAGAGTATTGTCCACGTACCCTCGTAGACCGTAAGCGGAAGCGTTATGACAACGCGGTTGATGTAGTGGTACGTCTTCACGATCCGACCGATCCAAGTACCGAACGTACGGCACCTCTGAGTTCAGCACACGTTCAGCTCGATGACGATCCCCGGACTCAAATCCAGCAAAGTGTCGGGGATGAGTTCCGTCAGCACGACGGCGTGGTGACGATGATGATGTTCTACCGGAGCAGGGCTTCGCCTAAACTCCGCGACGATATGATCGAGGTGGAATATGGTGGAGGGGGGCACCGCACACGGCTAAGGAATGATCATGTAGATCAACTTGTGTGTTATGGGGTGCCCCCCTGCCCCCGTATATAAAGGAGCAAGGGAGGGGCGGCCGCCCAGGAGGGGCGCACCAGGAGGAGTCCTACTCCCACCGGGTAGGATTCCCCCCCAAGTAGTAGGAGTAGGAGTCAAGGAAAGGGGAAGAGAAGAGAGGAAGGAGGGGCGCAGCCCTCCCACTAGTCCACCCGGACTAGGCCTTGGGGGCGCCCAACCTCTCCTCTCTCTTTCCCTAAAGCCCAATAAGGCCCATATACTCCCGGCGAATTCCGTAACTCTCCCAGACTCGAAAATACCGAATCACTCGGAACCTTTCCGAACTCCGAATATAGTCGTCCAATATATCGATCTTTACGTCTCGACCATTTCGAGACTCCTCGTCATGTCCCCGATCTCATCCGAGACTCCGAACTCCTTCGGTACATCAAAACTCATAAACTCATAATATAACTGTCATCGAAACCTTAAGCGTGCGGACCCTACGGGTTCGAGAACTATGTAGACATGACCTAGAACTATTCTTGGTCAATAACCAATAGCGGAACCTGGATGCTCATATTGGCTCCTACATATTCTAAGAAGATCTTTATCGGTCAAACCGCATAACAACATACGTTGTTCCCTTTGTCATCGGTATGTTACTTGCCCGAGATTCGATCGTCGGTATCCAATACCTAGTTCAATCTCGTTACCGGCAAGTCTCTTTACTCGTTACGTAATACATCATTCCGTAACTAACTTATTAGCTATATTGCTTGCAAGGCTTATAGTGATGTGCATTACCGAGAGGGCCCAGAGATACCTCTTCGACAATCGGAGTGACAAAACCTAATCTCGAAATACGCCAACCCAACATGTACCTTTGGAGACACCTGTAGTACTCCTTTATAATCACACAGATTACGTTGTGACGCTTGGTAGCACCAAAGTGTTCCTCCGTAAACGGAGTTGCATAATCTCATAGTTACAGGAACATGTATAAGTCATGAAGAAAGCAATAGCAACATACTAAACGATCAAGTGCTATGCTAACGGAATGGGTCAAGTCAATCACATCATTCTCCTAATGATGTGATCCCGTTAATCAAATGACAACTCATGTCTATGTCTAGGAAACTTAACCATCTTTGATTCAACGAGCTAGTCAAGTAGAGGCATACTAGTGACACTATGTTTGTCTATGTATTCACACATGTATTATGTTTCCGGTTAATACAATTCTAGCATGCATAATACACATTTATCATGATATAAGGAAATAAATAATAACTTTATTATTGCCTCAAGGGCATATTTCCTTCATAAGGTACTGTAATGAACTCATTATTTATTTATATTGGTATTAAACCGACTGTATTCCAACTTCTCTATGGATTATAAACTATTTTACTAGACATAGATTCATCAAAATAAGCAAACAACACACGAAAAACAGAATCTGTCAAAAACAGAACAGTCTGTAGTAATCTGTAACTAACGCAAACTTCTGGAACTCCAAAACATCTACCAAAATTAGAAGGCCTAGACAATTTGCTTATTGATCAGAAGCAATTGGAATCAGTATTTTATCACGTTCTGGTGATTTTTAATAATTCGGTCACTGAGCGCAATGTTTCTGGAAATTACAGCAAGATCAAATAACTATCATCCAAGAAGATCCAATAGGTCTAGCTTGGCACAAATACTAATTAAAACATAAAACCACATCTAAACAGAGGCAAGATGGATTATTTATTACTAAACAGAAGCAAAAGCAAAAAAAATAAAAATAAAATTGTGCTGCCTCCCAACAAGCGCTATCGTTTAATGCCCCTAGCTAGGCATAAAAGCAAGGATAGATTTAAGTATTGCCGTCTTTGGTGGGAAATCCATAAGTGGCTCTCATGATAGATTCATATGGTAATTTTATTTTATTTCTAGGAAAGTATTCCATGCCTTTCTTTAATGGAAATTGGAATCTAATATTCCCTTCCTTCATATCAATAATTGCACCAATCGTTCTAAGAAAAGGTCTACCAAGAATAATAGGACAAGAAGGATTGCAATCTATATCAAGAACGATAAAATCTACGGGCACATAATTCCTATTTGCAACAAGAATAACATCATTAATTCTTCCCATAGGCTTTTTAATAGTGGAATCCGCAAGATGCAGAGAGCAATCATCGAAGTCACGGAAATCTAGCAAATCACATAAAGTTTAGGGGATAGTGGAGACACTAGCACCCAAATCACACAAAGCATAAAACTCATGATCTTTAATTTTAATTTTAATAGTTGGTTCCCACTCATCATAAAATTTTCTAGGGATAGAAACTTTCAACTCAAGTTTTTCTTCATAAGATTGCATCAAGGCATCAACAATATGTTCAGTAAAGGCTTTGTTTTGACTATAAGCATAAGGAGAATTTAGCACGGATTGCAACAAGGAGATACAATAAATTAAAGAGCAACTTCCATAATTAAATTCCTTGAAATCCAATATAGTGGGTTTAGCGACATCTAGGTTTTTATTTTTTTCAATCCCACATTTATCAATTTCATTATCAAGATCTAAATACTCCGGATTTTTGGAACGCCTTCTAGGTAAAGGAAGATCATATTTAGCTTCATCAAGATTCATATTGCAAAACAAAGATTTAATGGGGGACACATCAATAACTTTTAGATCTTCATCTTCATTTTCATAGGAATTCGGTTTAGCGGCCATCTTATTGACTAAGGTAGCCTGCATATCCGAAATTTCGGCGGTCAAATTTTCAAGACGAGCAATTTGGGATCTTATACCATCAAATTCTTTAGACATATCATCGAGCTCTTTATTCATATAACTCATAAAACCTTTTTGTTCCTTAAGCTCGTTTCTAAAGAAATTATTATGTTCAAATTGCAAAACCATAAACTTCCTGACATTGGTTTCGATCTCCTCTAACCTTTTAAGGTGAAGATCACCAAATCTAGGTAGAGCCATCGCGACAAACAAGCAAACTAACACACAAGCAAACAAAAGGTAGGTGAGAAAAAGGCAAATGGGGTAAGAGGAGGAGATTGGGAAAGAGAGGGCGAATAAAACGGCAAGGGTGAAGAGGGGGAGAGGAAAACGAGAGGCAAATGGCAAATAATGTAATGCGGGAGATAGGGATTGTGATGAGTACTTGGTATGTCTTGACTTCAGCGAAGACCTCCCCGACAACGGCGCCAGAAATCCTTCTTGCTACCTCTTGAGCACTGCGTTTGATTTCCCCGAAGAGGAGAGGATGATGCAGCAAAGTAGCGTAAGTATTTCCGTTAGTTTTTGAGAACCAAGGTATCAATCCAGTAGGAGGCTATGCACGAGTCCCTCGTACCTGCACAAAACAATAGCTCCTCGCAACCAACGTGATTAGGGGTTGTCAATCCCTTCACGGTCACTTAAGAGAGTGAGATCTGATAGAGATGATAAATAATAGTTTTGGTATTTTTGATATAGAGATGCAAAGTGTAAAGTAAAAGGCAAAGTAAAAAACAAAGCAAGTATTAAAGTGATGGAGAATGATATGATGAAAATAGACCCGGGGGCCATATGTTTCACTAGTGGCTTCTCTCAAGAGCATAAGTATTCTACGGTGGGTGAACAAGTTACTGTTGAGCAATTGACAGAATTGAGCATAGTTATGAGAATATCTAGGTATGATCATGCATATAGGCATCACATCCGAGACAAGTAGACCGACTCCTGCCTGCATCTACTACTATTACTCCACTCATCGACCGCTATCCAGCATGCATCTAGAGTATTAAGTTAAAAACAGAGTAACGCCTTCAGCAAGATGACATGATGTAGAGGGATAAATCCATGCAATATGATAAAAACCCCATCTTGTTATCCTCGATAGAAACAATACAATACGTGCCTTGCAACCCTTTCTGTCACTGGGTAAGGACACCGCAAGATTGAACCCAAAGCTAAGCACTTCTTCCATTGCAAGAACTACGAATCTAGTTGGCCAAACCAAACGGATAATTCGAAGAGACTTGCAAAGATAACCAATCATACATAAAAGAATTCAGAGAAGATTCAAGTATTGTTCATAGATAAACTTGATCATAAACCCACAATTCATCGGTCTCAACAAACACACCGCAAAAAGAAGATTACATCGAATAGATCTCCACAAGAGAGGGGGAGAACATTGTATTGAGATCCAAAAAGAGAGAAGAAGCCATCTATCTACTAGCTATGGACCCAAAGGTCTGAAGTAAACTACTCACACTTCATAGGAGGGGCTATGATGATTATATAGATGCCCTCCATGGTGGATGCCCCCTCCGGCGGAGCTCCGAAACAGGCCCCAAGATGGGATCTCGTGGATACAGGAAGTTGCGGCGGTGGAATTAGGTTTTTGGCTCCGTTTCTGATCGTTTGGGGGTACGTAGGTATATATAGGATGAAGGAGTACGTCGGTGGAGCAACAGGGGGCCCACGAGGCAGGGGGGCGCGCCCCCACCCTCGTGACCGCCTCTTTTGTTCCTTGGAGTAGGGTCCAAGTCTCATGGATCATGTTCGGTGAGAAAATCACGTTCCCGAAGGTTTCATTCCATTTGGACTCCATTTGATATTCCGTTTCTTCGAAACACTGCAATAGGCAAAAAACAACAATTCTGGGCTGGGCCTATGGTTAATAGTTTAGTCCCAAAAATAATATAAAAGTGGAAAATAAAGCTCAATATAGTCCAAAACAGTAAATAAAGTAGCATGGAGCAATCAAAAATTATAGATACGTTGGAGACGTATCAATGCCCGATCACAGGAAATCCAAGCGCAGAATTACCGGCTTATGTTGGATCAGAACGCATCAAACGAGGTTATGAGAAGGAAGTATCGGTCCCGACTACAGCAAATTTACGAGGGTCTGAATCTCTTCAGCACACCAGGAGCTAGGCCTAGCAATCCGGCAGGAGTAAACGGGACCGAGGCACCGGGGGCGGCGCCGGATCAACCACGGGCGATGGACCCGCCTCGATGGACGGACAACCCGCCACAGTATGTCACAACACCGCCGGGTCACTTTTCCAGTCCTTTGGATAACATGATTGCAGCCGCGTCACGTTTGGCGACTATTCCGATGGAGGGTGATTCCTTAGCAGCGATCGAAACCCGACGGGCCAGGGATCTTCTTCAAACCGCCGTTGTTCAGCAACAGGCTTGTTCCTACAGCCGAGACAGAATACATTCAACCCCCCGTCCGAGCAAGAGTTATAGCAGGCACATGAATGAACCGGTCGTGTCAAGCAGTGCGCGGCGTCGAGATGTGCCTCGAGGGGCTAATCCGGCGAACCGTGGTCGGAATGCTCAGGACGTAGGGGATAATTGCAGAGCTTGAAGGGAGGCTGCTTTAGCGGCACAGTACGCGGGTCATCATCGTCCCGCCCCGGTTCAGACAACAACATCAATAGAGAGAGGGACAGGGCTTGCCTTCAGCTCTTGGGGAGTGCCGTGTCTCATCCCGGCTCTCCGTAATGTGCGGCTGCCCAAGGATTTCAAAGGTCCGCGCAAGGTGCCTAACTACACTGCTGATCAGCCCCCGAGGCGTGGGTTGAAAGTTATGAGCTGGCAATGGAGATGCTGGATGTAGATGAAACGGCATGTGCAAAATACTTCACCATGATGTTGGAAGGAACGGCCCGCACTTGGTTAAAAAGCTTGCCCGCCAACTCCATCGGATCATGGGACCAATTGAAGGCCAAGTTCATAGCGAACTTCAAAGATACGTGCAAACAACCTATGTCCATTGTGGATTTAGATGCATGTTTCCAAGGAGAGAACGAGTCAACGACTCATTGGGTGCGCCGGGTTTCGGAAGTTTTGCATTCGTCGGACCGTATCAATGCTGACACGACGATCGTAACATTGGAGCGTAATTGCCGGTTTAAGTCATTGAAGATGAAGTTGGGACGACTCAAGCGCCACTGCAATGATATGGGAACACTTATGGCGGCTCTGGTTAAATATGTTGATTCCGATAACACTAAGGACCCTGATTCTGATGAAGAGAAACAGGAGAAGGGAAACAAGAATGCCGGTTCAAAAGGACAGCATAATCAGGCGAGCCAGGGAAACAGTGGTAAGCGTAAAGCGGATAATTTCGATTTTGTGGCTAACACCAACATGCAGGGTAATATGCAGCGTCGTAGGGGTAAACCGCCCCAGCGCGATGGAGGAATGAATCTGAAACGTCTGTTAAACCAGCCCTGCCCAAAGCACGGGAAAAAGGAGGCTCCGCCACACACCTTTGGAAGGATTGCCACATCATGAGGGAGTTCAAAAATTCCGATCTTTTTCGGTATGATCAGGGTCCATCTCATGGTTCCGGTCCAGGATTCCATGGGCCGGGTTACGGTGGTGGCGGTTCAAGCTCAGGATTTCAGAATAATCAGGGCAGTCAGAACAACCAAGGTGGTAACCATCAACAGGGTAATCAGGGGAATCAATAGCAGACAGGTTAACAGAGCAACCCAAAGCAGTTAAACAGCGGGCAGTATCATGTCTTCACTACTAGCTTATGCAAGCGCGATCAGAAGCTCCATAAAAGAACAGTGAACTCTATTGAACGGGCGTTGCCCCATTATCTACGTTGGTCTGAGCAGCCTATTGTCTGGAGCAGGGAGGATCACCCGCTCCGGGTTGACAATCCGGGTCACCTGGCTTTGGTGGTTGCACCTCAGGTGGGAGGATATAAGTTCACCAAGGTACTCATGGACGGAGGGAGCAGTATCAATATCTTGTACTATGAAACCTTCCCTCGTATGGGGTTGACAGATAAGAATCCTAGACCGTCAAACACCGTTTTTCACGGAGTGGTTCCTGGCAAATCGGCTTAGCCAGTTGGTAAGATAGCTCTGGAGGTGGTTTTTGGAGATGATCATGACTCAAGGTCCGAGACACTGACCTTTGAAGTCGTCAAAATCAGAAGTCCGTACCATGCTTTATTTGGACGACCGGTTTATGCTAAGTTCATGGCAAGGCCGTGTTATGTTTATATGCAGCTCAAGATGTCGGGTCACAAAGGGACCATTACGGTTCATCGCAGCCGTAAGATTGCTCTGGAATGTCAGGAAGGAGATGCGGCATATGCTGAATTGGTTTGTGCAACGGAGGAGTTAAAGTTCTATAAGGACAATGTTGATCCGGCATACATGACTTCCTTGAAGAAGCCTTCTACAGAACATGATCCGACCTTGAAGTTCAAACCGGCTGATGAAACTAAACTTGTTGATTTCGTTCCTAGCGATTCATCCAAGCAGTTTAGTATCCGCACAAATCTGGATCCGAAATAGGAAAGCGCACTCATCGAGTTCATCCGTGAGAACCGGGACATTTTTGCATGGAAGCCTTCTGACATGCCAGGTGTACCGAGGGAACTCGTTGAGCATACTCTCAATATTGATCCCAAGTTTAAACCGGTCAAACAGTTCCTTCACCGCTTCAACGAGGAACGACGCAAGGCCATTGGAGAAGAGGTAGCCCGTTTGTTGGCTGCTGGTTTCATTGCCGAAGTGTTCCACCCAGAGTGGTTGGCTAATCCGGTGCTGGTGCTTAAGAAAAACGGCACTTGGCGTATGTGTGTGGATTACACAGATTTGAATAAAGCTTGCCCAGCTGATCCCTTCGCCCTCCCTCGTATTGATCAAATCATTGATGCTACAGCGGATTGTGAGCGTTTGAGTTTTCTGGATGCTTATTCTGGTTATCATCAGATAAAGATGGCAGTTAAGGACCAGGAGAAGACAGCTTTCATTACTCCCTTTGGAGCCTTCTGCTATGTATCCATGCCCTTTGGGCTCAAGAGTGCCCAGGCAACTTATGAACGTTGCGTGCAGAATTGTCTTCATACTCAGATTGGGCGCAATGTTCATGCTTATGTGGACGATATTGTGGTCAAGTCCAGGAAAGCAGAGACACTCATATCTGATTTGCGAGAAACCTTTGATAATCTGAGAGTCTATAAAATGATGCTCAATCCGGCTAAGTGTGTTTTTGGTGTTCCGGCAGGCAAGCTTTTAGGCTTTCTGGTGTCTAATAGAGGAATTGAGGCTAATCCGGAAAAGATCAAGGCAATTACATCCTTGGCTAAACCGGCGTGTATCAATGATGTTCAGCGACTGGCAGGTCGTATTGCGGCTCTGAGCCGGTTTATGAGCCGTTTGGGAGAGAAGGCAATTTCTCTATATCAGATGTTGAAGAAAACCGACAATTTTGTCTGGAGTGACGCAGCTGATGCGGTGTTTCAGGACTTGAAGCAGCAGTTAGCTGAACCGCCAGTTCTTGCTGCTCCCGTTGATAAGGAGCCACTACTGTTGTATGTGGCTGCTAATGCCCGGGCTGTCAGTGTTGCCATTGTGGTGGAGCGCAAGGAGGCTCAGAAGGAGTACCCGGTTCAAAGGTCGGTTTACTATATCAGTGAAGTGCTCATTGAGTCTAAGCAAAGGTATCCACACTGGCAAAAGCTGGAATATGGGGTGTTCATGGCAAGTCGAAAGCTTAAACAGTACTTTCAAGGTCATCCCATCACAGTGGTCAGTTCTGCTCCTTTGGGGGATATAATCTAGAACAGAGAGGCAACTGGCCGGGTTGCTAAGTGGGCTATTGAGCTTGGGCCACACGGTTTGAAGTATACGCCTCGCACAACCACCAAACCTCAAGCCCTTGTGGACTTCATCAATGACTGGACCGAGTTGCAGGCACCAGAAGACAAACCGGACAGTACATACTGGACCATTCACTTTGACGGGTCCAGGAAATTGGAGGGCTCGAGGGCTGGAGTTGTCCTTACTTCCTCTCAAGGTGATAAAATTCATTATGTTCTTCGCTTAATGTTACCTTGTACTAAAAATGCAGCTGAGTATGCAGCTTTACTCCATGGTCTTCGAGTGGCTAAGGAGATGAACTTAAGCCGCGTACGATGCTTTGGAGACTCAGACTTGGTAGCCCAGCAAGTTTCAGGTACTTGGGATTCCAAGGATCCACTCATGGCGACTTACTGACGAGAGGTGGATATTGTGGCTGGTCACTTTAAGGGATATCAAGTGGAGCACATTGATCGGCGCAAAAACCAGGCAGCTGACGCTTTAAGCCGGCTAGGATCTCAGCGTAAACCGGTGCCGCCCAATACCTTTTTGGACGTCTTGCATAACCCGTCGGTTCAACTACCTATAGAGAAGGACCTCGCTATTCCTGATCCGGAGGCACAGTTGGTGGACGCTTTACATATCATTCCGGACTGGACGGTTCCATACTTGGCATATATGAATCGGGGCGAGTTACCAGATGATGAAATTTTGGCCAGACAAATAGTCCGGCGGTCCAAGTCCATGGTTTTTCACAACGGCGAGTTACACCACTATAGTGTTTTTGGTGCGTTCCAGCGCTGTGTTTCTCTTGAAGAAGGCCGTGAGATTTTACGTGAGATCCATGAAGGAGACTGTGGTCATCACGCCGGTTCAAAATCCGTGGTTGCCAAAGCTTTTTGTCATGGCTTTTATTGGTTGATGGCTCACGCTGATGCTGAGGACTTGGTCAGACGGTGCGACGGCTGTTAGAAATTCTCAAGGCGAGCTCACATTCCGGCTCAGGAGCTACGGATGATTCCTATCACCTGGCCGTTTGCCACTTGGTGGCTTGACATGGTAGGGCCTTTCAAGCGATCAAAAGATAAGAAGACCCACCTGTTGGTGGCGGTTGACAAGTTCACTAAATGGGTTGAAGCGGAGCCAGTAAGCAAGTGTGATGCAGCCACGGCGGTTCAGTTCATCAAAAGGTGATCTTCCGTTTGGTTTCCACATAGCATTATTACAGATAATGGCACGAACCTATCTAAAGGCGAGATGGAGGATTTTTGTCAACGAGCACATCCGCTTGATGTAGCATCCGTGGCTCATCCCCAATCCAATGGTCAAGCTGAGCGAGCTAATCAGGAAATTCTAAAGGGTATAAAGCCCCGGCTTATGGTCCCTTTGAAGCGGACACCGGGTTGCTGGGTGGAAGAACTACCATCTGTGTTATGGAGCATAAACACCACCCCAAACCGATCTACAGGTTATACGCCTTTCTTCATGGTTTACGGAGCAGAGGCGGTACTTCCCAGTGATATTTTTCATGACTCGCCTCGGTTGCTAATTATGTTGAAGCGGACAACGAGCAAGAACGTGAAGAAGCACTAGACCTGTTAGATGAGAAGCGAGATATGGCTTTGGCTCGTTCGGCGGTTTACCAACAAGACCTGCGGCGTTATCACAGCCACCGGGTTAAAACAAGAACCTTTCAAGAAGGTGACTTAGTGCTCCGGCTCATCCAGGATCAGACCGATATGCACAAGTTATCCCCACCTTGGGAAGGGCCCTTTGTGGTCAGCCAGAATCTGCACAACGGATCATACTACCTCATTAACGTTCGAGAATACTCACGCACTTCTGAGGAGGAGACCCGGCGGCCGTGGAACATAGCTCTCCTTCGGCCTTACTACACCTGAGTTATAGGCTCTTCTTATGTACATATTATGACAATGTATATATTATGATCAATATAATAAAACGGCATCCTTGCTACAAGCAGGGCCTCTGCCGTTCTTCCAATATTTCTTGGTTACAAGGGGGCTTCTGCTTTCAAAGCGATGACTCATCTTGTCCATTAAACCGACTATTATGCCATCATACAGCTTGGGAGCTTCACACCAAAGGGGCCAAAGAGAGATCTGTTGCTACTAGCACGACTCAAACATAGGCACCCATTGAGCACAACTCACACAGTTACTTGGGGGCTCTTTGGTAAAGTACCAAAAAGTTTGACAGGACCCTTGTAACCGGGTATCGACCCACGGCTAGGAAGCCTGGTGTATTCACCTAAAACCCCGGGTTAACCTGCCTTCATCAAGTAAGCCACTCCTATCCAGGTAATCCTGGCATGACCCTTAAGCGCTTGTGATTACTCTCATTGAGACCCGAACTTGTCAAAGTTAAAACGACGATTGGTTAATTGGAGGCCCATCTTAAAAGGCTTTGACAAATGGTTTAACTCAACGGCCTGGAAGCCCACGAAAAGCCTCGAATTTGGGCCTAGCAGCCCTCAAAAAACCTCGACTACAAGTTTTTATTTGCTTTGTTTTTGAAAGTTTTATCCTTATTTGGTCACCTTTTAAGGTAAACCGGCATCTCTTGATCCGGCTAGGCTATATGTCTTCATATCAACCCGGTGTTTTTTAACCCGATGTGGCTTACAGTTATCATCTGTTCAAGCATATAATCAATGGTGAACCGGCATCTTTCAATCCGGTCTGGCTTTGACTACCTGTCGCCAGTATGATCATCTGGTGTTCATCACAACCCGGTTTTACTTCTTACAATACCAGCATTGCATGGTGAAAATTGGGTACTCACCCTTACTACAAATAAGTTGGTAAACCAACAGCATAATTTCATATCACAAGTATGATGTATTTTTTTCTATTTTTACAACCTTGGTTACCTACCAGGTTATGTATTGGGCATTATGACCCGTCCGGTGTAAACCCCGGACAGATTTTTTGTTATGCAGATATAAGGACAACATAATATTATAAAGGTACATAAGCAAGTACTGCAATTATCATGGCGGATCAAACAAAGTCATATCTGAGTGCACGATGGTAGCAGATCAAAGTATTTCAACTAGCCTATTACAAGGCGCTTTAAAGCCCAATATAAGGGATTGTTCTTTCCACAGAACAAAGTTTATGAAACATCAACCCAATTGCCGGATCAAGACTCATCGCCATGTTGGCGTGAAGTTGATGGATCATCTGGCGTCGGTTCAGCCTCCTCCTCCCCATCCAATGGCTGGAAGTCAATGGTGGTCCAGTCAATCCGGGTTAAAGCTTGAAAGACAGCTTCTTCACTTATAAGTTCGGACGGATCAACGTCAGGGGCGTAAGTGTGCTTACGGATTGGCGGGATAAGATTTTGCACTTCTTCCATAGCAGTGTTAATCCATTGGTTGTTGGCATCGTAGAAGGACCGATGAACAGTCAAATTAGCTTCTGCCGCCAATTGACTTGCCAGAGGACGCATCTCCCTTGTCACAACTTTGAGGGCTTCATTATCAAACTCTGCCCCGTTTTCTTATTCACTAGGAAATCCCTTGGCAATATCAACCGGATCCAGGTCAGCTATTCATGCTTTGGCTCGGGTAAGTGCCAACAAAGCGCCAGCCCTGGCAGCGGATCGCTTCATCTCTTCTATCTGCGCCGGCGTCATGGATAACCTTGCTAGAGTGTCCTTGATCAATTTTGGGGCCGGATTGTTGTATGAGGCTGCACAGATAACCCGTTGGGCACCGGTATACAGTTGCTCTATCAGAGTATATGCTGCCTTCAGCTTCATCCGCATGTCAGAGCCCAGATGAGCAATGCGGCCACCTACAATGGTTTAAGATTTTGATGTTAAACCGGCAAATTTCACAGATGGTTATTCAACAAATCTTGGCAAGAGTATTACCAAATATTGCAGAAGTCATGGCATTTACTTGGCGCTTCAACCCAGTTAACTCTTCCGCCACCGGTTTAAGGGCTGACTCGGCGTCTTCAGCTCGCTTCAACAGTGCAGTCTTTTCAGTTTCCCAGTTGGCACGCTCAGTCTTGAAATTGTCCTTCAGCTGTTCCATGGCTGTTAAAGCGCTTTTCAGCTCCTCTTTAGCCTTGGAAGTCTCTGCTTGTTGAGACTTGATATTCTCTTGAAGATCAGCAATTTGAGAGCCTTGGTGATTTATATCAGCCTGCCACAATCAGATGAGGAGCATGTTAAATATTTTAAAGTCCCAAGCATATAACCAATTATACACTTGGCACTTGGGGGCTAATGCGGATTTCTTCTTTACTACTGATTGTTTGAAGTCCCAAGGATCAATCCAAGTTTTAATCTTGGCACTTGGGGGCTAATGTGTGTTTGATCAAGAAAATACACAGGCAAGGGAAATTAACAAAATATAGTATGGAATATAAAAGTCCCAGTTTATCTTCAAAAGATAAACCGGCCCTTGGGGGCTACTCAGACGAAGTGTTATTTATCTTTAAAGTCCAGGTTTATCTTCAAGAGATAAACCGGCCCTTGGGGGCTACAATGCAGTGAATGTACAGAATAAGGACGAAAGTGTTTGGAAGATTACCTCATAGCGTTCCTTCATCAGATTCACCAAACCGGCCTCATAATCTCGGCTTGTGTAAAGCCGGTTCAAGAATCCGGAATGAAGATCCTGAGCAGAAAGATTAAGATAGCTTGACAAATCGGTCTTCCCCTCCCCCTTGCCCATAACAGCAAATTCGTCCTTGGCAGTATGTTTCGATAAAGCAACTGGATTGCCTGGGGCGGTATAAGCAGTGCCAGTGATACTAACGTCATCGCCACCTTTTGACGGACTTGGCGGATTAATGGTATCTCTGGCTGGGCTCGGCGGATTAGCAGCTGGGCTTGGCGGATTGGCACCTGGGCTCGGCGGATCAGCAGATGGGCTTGGAGGTGTAGCATTCAGACTTGATGGATCAACATGCGTGGCCGGGTCAGCTTCCGGCGGATTGGCATCAGTGGCTGGGTCTTGCGGTGCAGAGTCATCCATGACAACATCAAAATAAAGATTAGTATGATAAACCAATGCATGAAGAAACAAACCGAAAAGCAGTACACTTACCCAGCGACAGTCTTGAGGGGAGGCAATTGCGTAGTTGATGAGTCGCCAGATGAGGAGTTAGAAGTTACCTGATAATTTGAATCAGACGGATTAAGTGGGTAGCTGAAGCGGCCCGCCAAGGGACAAGGCTTATTAAAAGAAGAAGAGACCTCCGGACGACCTTCTTGTTGATGTGTCTTTAAAGAAGAAGAGACCTCCGGGGTGGAGTGTCTGGTAAACCGGAGGAAGTGACCTGTTGACCACTGTGCCGGGTTGTGTGACGACCTTCTTGTTGCTGTGTCTTTAAAGAAAATTGTGGATCCAAATGAGCAAGTTGGTGAGAGCGTTTTACTTTCCGAACTGCACGACGATATTTCTGAACCGGCACATGATCTGAACTGGATGAAAGGGAGATTACCTCAACATGATCAGCCTGGCTGGCCTCCGCATCATCATGATAATAGTCATTGTTAATAAGATGTATGAAAAAGGAGCCAAGGGAGTCAAGTTCTACCTCTTGATCCGAATCTTCAATATCTTCGGGCGGATCAGCAGTTTCGCCGGTCTTCTTCTTGGCTGCTCTCTTTATAACTTTGCTCTTGGCACGAGGAGCCCTTGCCGGTTTATCTGAAGCCTTCCTTTTCCAGAAGGAGCTATTGGCCTGTAAAAATTAAACAAAGGTTTATTAGAACAATGTTAAAGCGGAGGCGGATCAAGAAAGCACAAGGTTAAAATCTTTACCGCTGGCTGTTTGTTGGCAGTGTAAAAGGGGGCCAGCCCGGTTTGGCTGCATGCAGCGATTGGTTCGTCTAGCATCTTCTTCACGGATTCGGTGACTTCATCATCAGTCATTTCTATCTCATTAAACCGTTGAGGATCCTTGATACTGCCGGTGTACTCATGCAACAATCCGGGGCGGCGGCTTAAAGGAAGGACACGCCACGCAACCCAACAATGAACGAGGTCAACACCACCAAACTGTTGGCTAGAGAGCCCGGAGCTTGGCGAGTTGAGGTGCATAGGCCTGTCGTTCCTTGGCGGTGAGCCATGGAGGCGTTGATGGCCATTCTTGAGCCGGTGAGCACGGTAACCCGGTAAAGGATTTTCTCCAGCGAGGCAGTGTTTTAACAATAGAACCAGGTTAGATTCTAGTCTTTGGATGGCTGTGATGTTTGGCGTGAGGAAAATCAACTTCTTTTCTTTTCTGAATCGACACACCACCAAGTTCAGTATTGGGGCCGTCGAGAGAACTTCGGTGCGGTGGTTTAAGTGGAAGAAATCTCGGAAGAGCTCAACGGTTGGTTCCTCTTGAAGGTAAACTTGAGAATACTTGAAGTTGCATATGTTGGACACATAATTTGGTCCAACCTCCTGAGGATGGAGTTGAAAACTAGCAAGGACATCCCGGAAGAACTTTGATCCAGGAGGGCTGAATCCCCAGTCTAAGTGCTGCATAAATACAATCACTTCTCCGTCTTGAGGTTCAGGAGGGCAATCAGGGCCAGGGACTCGCCAATGAAGGACATTCTTGGAGGCTAAAGCGCCAGTTACAACGCATCCATTAATTTGAGTCTCTGTGATCCGGGAAGGAGCCTAGTTGCAAGTTGAGAATTGCTTAGTCATTTTGGAGGATAAACTGTAAAAGAAATGTGAAAGGCCGGTTTAAGATTCAATGTCGAGATGCTCTCAACCGGAGTTAAACCGGGAAATTCAAAAGAAACAAATTTGGAGGTTGAACCGGATACTGCTGTCGAAGTTAGAATGGCGGTTTAAGTGAGGGCTAATGGTATCCGGCGGATTACTAACTACTAAAGGTTAAACCGCCCAAACAGAAGAGGTGGAGCTAAAATCTACTAAGTGTTTACAGAAACAGGTTTCACAATATGGCAGTATAATTTTAGATCTACCGAGGTTAATAAAAGAAAGTTTTACTGAGCCCTGCAATGGCGCTACAAAGTACAGAGAAGATCCAGATAGAGTTTTTTCAGGAACAACAAGATGCTGTGGTGCGGCATACTAAGGTTATAGATCTAGCCGCAAAAGAAAACAATCGGGCCTAGCTAAGATTCAGTAGCGATGCCAAGGGAAAAGTGAACCAGTATTGATGAACGCCGATGAACAGGGAAGAACACGAAGTACGAATGGAGATCTAGGGTTAAGGGAAGGAAGCTTACCAGGACCACGCCGCAGCGGAGGAGTGTCGCAGGAGCTCTGGTACAAACATGGTGATGCAGCGGCCTAGGTTGGTGTAGATTCGAGGACCGACGGCAGCGGCGGCGGCAATGAAGTTCTTCGGGACGCGAGGAGGAAGACGAGAGGCAAGGGGGGAAATGGAAAGACCCCCCAGCTCTATTTATAAAGAAAAGGGGACAAACAACAGGCGCGAAAATCGAGGAGCCTGAAGCGGCGAAAGGGGGCACAGCTGTCGCCTCGATCTTCGGGATGTAATTAATGAAGGGTATATTTTTATACAGAAGATGACATCATGACGATTTACTGCAGTGACTGAAGATGATGTCACGGTGGTTCACCAAAATTTACAGGGAAACGCCAATATGGCGGTTTACTAGAGTCATTAGAAGATGCCCGTGGAATTTGTCTAAGTATTGAAGATTAACATGAACAGGTTCAAATCCATCTGGGGCCTAATGTTGAGGATATAACTACTGAGTATAAACCGCCCAGGAGGGTCCGGTTCACACTCAACCATACCGAAGTCCATGAAGATAAGAAGATGGCGCTTTACTAATGAAGCTTAAAGGCCCAAGCCCAGAGGCGGATTAGGGCCCATAGCGGTAAACCGCCATAGTTGTATACTTGTATTGTAAGTTAGGGAAAGGAAGAGACCGAGCCGAACACTTGTATGAGTCGGCCTCGGAACTCTGTAAACCGGCCGGGTGTCAACCTGTGTATATAAAGGGACGACCCGGCGACGGTTCAGTGACAACAGACAACAACTCGAGACCCGGGCTAGCGTGTTTGCTCCCTGGTCATCGAAACCCCAATAATCCCATCACAAACTAGACGTAGGCTTTTACCTTCATCGAAGGGGCTGAACTAGTATAACTCTCGTGTCCCTTGTCCGGTTTAACCCCTTCAGACTAACCTCATTGCGATGGCTCCACGACTAAGTCCTTCTGCTAGGACATCTGACATGATATTTCCACGACAATAACCACGAATCATCATCACTCTTGGCGAGCCAACACTCCGGTTGAGATTGATCAAGGTTGAGAATATAGAGCCTGTTCCGCCTGCGATTCACACGCGCTAGCATGTTTCGGAGGTTGTAGAAGATCGTCATCACTCCGTTCTCAATATCCACCTTGCATACATTCTCGTCAAGTTTCCCGACAGAGATGATGTTGTTGCGAAGCCGTGGGATGTAGTACACTCCGGTAAGTATGCGATGTTCTCCCGTGAGACCCTCAAAGAGGACAGAACCTTGCCCGCAAATCTCCACATTTGAACCATCACCGAACTTGACCGAGCCTTGAACATCATATTCTAACTCGAGGAACTTCTCCTTGCACCCCGTCATGTGGTTACTGGCACCCATGTCTAGATACCACGACACGTTCTGGCTTCCGGATAACTTTGGTGTTACTTTTTTCTCATGAAGTAGCACCTTTCGGTTTGGTTTCACAACCGCCGTTTGGACAAGATCACAAACTTCGGCCATCAGAAGACCTGGACGTTCGTCTTCCTGCTTCGCCAAATTTGCCTTGATCTCCCGCTTGTTAGGCTCCGGACAATCCTTCGCAAAGTGACCCATCTCGTTGCAGTTATAGCACTTGACCTCGGACATATCCAAGTTCCGTGGCTTCCGCTCTTTAGATCGGTCCGCCTTACCACGACCTTGCGGCTTGCCTTTTCCTTTGCCTTTTCCGGTTTGTCCGCCGCTCTTCGCGTTGTTTGAGCTTTCGCCAACGTTGCGCCTTCCTTTGCTACTTGGGGACACACAATCTGCGCGTGAGTACATGAGTTGGTCACCACCTCCTGCTTTGCCTTTCGGACAACCACGAGCATTCTCTTCCCATGTCCGCAAGCGTCCGATCGCCTCAGTTATGGTCATGTCGTCGATGTCGTAAAGCTGCTCGAGCGTGCCGATGATGTACGTGAATTTATTAGTCACGGAAATAAAAAACTTCTCCACAATCTCGGTCTCCTCGAGCTTTGCACCAAGCGCGCGGATCTCTCCCACCAATGTAGTCAGACGCATGGCATAGTCGTTCATCGATTCAGTTTCCTCCATTTGCAACTTGTGAAATTGGCGTTTCAGCACTTGTGTCCGAGCCTTCGTGACGCGATCTTCTCCATTCCTCATCTCTTTGAGTGCGTTCCACGCCTCTCTTGCTGTCTCGAACTCCGCCAATGTCATTAGCACGGAATCTTGCACCTTCGTGCACTCCTCGTCGACGTCGTCGTCGTCAGTGATGGCCTCCCACACTCGAAGGGTTCGGAGAATAATCTTCATCTTGACCGCCCTGCGCACGTGAAGTTGGCGTCGGTGAGCATCGGGTACTGGATGGGGATGTTGCGATGCGCCTGCACGTTGGCGCCGCCCGTTCCACCACCACTGGTTGCTAACTTGCCGCCCTTCTTCACCTTGTCGCCATTCTTGTTCGCGTTGGAACCGCCGTTGCCGGACTTGACCGACTCAGCGTCGCTGTCCGTCATCGTAGATCGTAGATCGTCGAGGCTCTGATACCAATTGTTGGTTTTTGATCGACGGACCAAAAAACCGGGAGCAACCGCAGAGGTATGTACAAGCTAGCAAGCAAGCTAGCAGCTTGATTGATAAACAGTGCACACGCACGTCACGGTACTTCACGTACGTGAGCTAGCGGAGCTAGCTTTGATCGATTCGATCGATCCTTCTGTCAACGGTAACGTCTCGGCGAACTCTCACACGAACACAACGAAGGCACGAATCGATGTATTGCCACAAGCCCGTCTCGAGCCTGGTATACGCTTTATTGCTTTGAACTTTTCGTTGTGGTTACAGGGCTAGGGTACAAGCATATATATATATATGCGTAAGACTGCTTAGTAGCTAACCGAGTTGGTATATTACTACTAAGCCTACTCGGCTACTAGTTAGACTTCGAGTCGGACATACGTCGTGTTTAGTTGTAACAGGAGTTGCAGGTTGCACCAGCTTCACGATAGTTTTAACATCACGACGAGTAATGCGATCGAGTTTCTGCCGCAGGTCTCGCACGAGATCGTCGCCATAGGAACCCATGAGCCAGACTTCCTAGAGAACAAGTAGCTTCTCTACACCAGAAACACGCAACCCGCTAGAGCAGTTGACCATCAGCTGAAGGACGGACCGCGACCCAAATGTTACCTGCTGTAAAGTGGGCGTGCACTCAATCCTTAGCACATCTAAGTAAATTCCTGGGTGATCAAAAGAGATGCTCTCTTGAGTCGGCTTGACACATAGGATGCGTAGCATTGCTGCACACGGTTATCCTGCGAGGTCGTCCAAATCCTTTTGACTTGATGTGACCATCTCAACATCCAAAGTGAGATCTGCATTCTGTTCGCTCAACCACTCTGGCAATGCGCGTACACGACCGGACAACTTTGAGGGTCTCTACGTTCTTGGGTAGCTGCTGTTTGTCGTCCAAACAATCCTGGCTGAACTGCACCGAGATGGACTTCAGGTGAAGGTGGTCCGAGATGGCACAACACAACTCCCACCACTTCTTCCGGTTGATGCTAGACACTCTGAGCTTGCACAGTTGGATAAGGTGCTTGAGCTCCTTGAGGGTAGCCTTCCCACCTGCAACACAGACATTGACGACACCAAGATTATGCAAGGCCTTTACCTTCCCAATCCCTGAAGGTACTTTGACACCGTCATCATCACGTCGGCATCCCTAGAACTTCGATACCAAAGTAGCTGGTCTGCACCGTGATGCTTTGACTGTTGTTGTTGTTGTTGTTGTTGTTGTTGTTGGTGGTGGTGGTGGTGGTGGTGGTGGTGGTGGTGGTGATGAGCTTGTGATAGTAGCTTCTGGTGGTGATGTCAGGTACTCATCTCCTGCTTCGACGATCCTACTGACATCGTTCCTCGATTTAGTGGTGCCAGCACCAACATATTGTAGTTTCTCTAGATTGACGACAGCTGGTGGAATTGCGACTATGGAGGTGTGCTTCACATTGAGAAACTGCAGCTGCCTCAGGCCACCCAATGATTGGAGCAGACGGGTAATATCTCTGCATCCTCTGAGAGAAAGGAACTTAAGCTGAGATAGTATCTTTAAGATATCCTCGACATCGCCATTTGTGACATCTGACGTATTTTCTAGATCAAGCACCCAGAGAATCTTCATGCTTCTACCGATGGGGAATGATTTCCATTCCCAATACACTGTAAGCGACCGTAGTCGGCAGAAGTCAATGCTCTCGAATACTATCTCATCTCTGTGCCAACTCTTCCTTATGGTGAAGTGTTGCCCTGAGAGGTGCAACCCTCCATCGCAAAACCCTTCCAGTGCAATGACAGGATTAGGATCAATTTGTCGTGACATGATGTATGCATTATGACACATGACTGCTCGTCCTTGTTCTTGGATCATACTGCGCTTCACGAGCTTCGAGAATAACTTCTATCCAGAAGAAACGGAGAAAAACATGACTGATCTAATGGAGAATTAGGGCCCTATGTCTGCGTTGCATGTGGCAAAAAATAAGAACGCACGCTGCTGGATTAGGCCAGAATGTGAAACAAAGATTAAAAAAAACATGGTACCAGTTTGGACGCGAGTGACCCCCTCTCCTCCTTCCTCCCTTGCCGCCGCCTGAGGCAGCCGTCAGGCAAGCCCGGGCCGCCAAGGATGGTGGCGGCGGGGCCTCGATTGCCCTGCTCCTGTGTGGGGAACTCCGGATCTAGAGCGGCGGCTCCATTGGCAAGGCACAACCGGCTAACAGCCGTGCGGGTGGTGGATCCGATGTCCCGGTCGCGCGGGCGGTGGGATCCGGTGGTCGTTTGCGGCCGGCGGCGGCTTCTGCGGGGGTCGGTGTGCGCGATCTGGCGCGTCCCTTCCTCCCCCGTTCGGTGTGCGGGCCAGCCTGGTCGGGCTGCGCATCCTCTTGGTCGCCGCTTCTGTACAGGAGGTGCTGCTGGTGGCGGAGATCTAGTTCGGGCGAAATCCCTGGCCGGCCATGACCGGCCGTGCCGACAACGACGCATGAGGGCGCCGTTTCCCTCCTTGGAGGCGTCAGTATGGACTGATCTCCTCACTTCACCTTCCCCTAGGTTTCCCGGGCGAAAGTCCTGACTCTGTTGGGCGGCGGCGGCGCTCACGGTGCCGTTCCCTTCTTGAAGGCGCCGCTTAGGGAACCTTGGGGTTGGGTGGCGCTTATGGGTGGTGGGCGACGGCGGTGGTGCGGCCCTTTCCTAACATGGATTTATGTTCGTTGCTTGGAGATGGAGTCGCGTAGGTGGAGGACGTTGGCTGGCATCATGGTGGCGTCAATGGCGAAGGACCTGCCAAGGCTCGCGTAGGTGGAGGTCGTCGTTTGGCATCGTGGTGGCGTCGATGGCAGAGGACCTGCCAAGGTTGTCACCTTAATCTGCGCTGAAGATGGACAAGTGGAAGATGGTGGCGACGACATATGTAAGTGCGTCAGACCAGTTTAAGACCCGGACCCGGCAGATGGCTCGGTCGGGGCCTACGGCTTTAGATGTTAGGCTTAGGTGCGAGGTATGGGTATGTGGCCCAGCTTGCACCCCTTCATCATTTGGATAGGAGTAGCGGCAGATGCTGCCAAGATGGCGGATTCAGGCATGTTTTTTTGTTATACTTTGTAAGGTCCTCGAGAATAATCAATAAAATGGCCGTATGCATCTCCAGGATGCAGAGGCCGGGAGTCATCCTCCTTTTCAAAAAAAAAAAAAGTTTGGACGCGAGCTGGCTGGGCCGCCAACAATCTTTTTGAGGTATCAAGTACTCCAGGTGCAAATAAAATAATTCCAGCAATTTCGGGTTCCTATTTTTACTTCTCAAAAATGTAACATCTTCTAGGTTAACATTTGGGTTATAACTACGGATATGTGATTTTGAATTTAAAAATTCAGGGGATTTTTTTCTTGAAGCTTCCTAACATAACTAAAAGATAATGGAGCAACTTTCAATATATTTTAGTGAAGTAAAATCACTCAATTTAATATATCCTTGATCTATCATTTATTTGGCTTTAATTTTAATTAGTCAAGAAGTGTTCATATGACATAGGCATTACAGCGATAGTAACTTACATGGCACACTTCAGGATAGCATCATTGATTTATCTACATCCACATTCCAATTCAATTCATTTACCACATATATCTTTTTTCATTTTTTTTTTGCTTTGACTTGTGATGTTATCCATGCAACAATAGAAACAACAACCATAACAATATTTCATTTCGACAACAACAATAATGATAAAATGACAACAACATGATAGACAATACGAATTACTCCCTCCATCCATATATATGGGGCCTAATGCGTTTTTCCAGACTACCTTTTACTATGCTTAATAGTATATGAGAAGTATAATATAAAAATTATATATTGGAAGCTCCTTTCACGTACAAATTTGATGGTATGCTTTGTGTAACTTGCATGTCATATATTATTGCTCTAAAATGTTGTCGAAGTTAGCCTCGAAAAATGCATCAGGCCCTATATATATGGATAGAGGCAGTAACAATTATGCATGTATCACCACTACAAATGACACATCATTATATGGTCAATACTTAATGATCGATACAAAATTAGGACATGCTATAGGAGACGTGGCATTCCCATGCAGGACCCACATGGTAGATTAGTTTCCATGGGGGCATCCATGGAGGAAGTTATGAGTCCATGCATGCCCAACATATGAATTTGTGTATATCCACCCGTGAAAATCCATTGGCTGAAAAGGTCTTCAAAACTCTTAAAAACTGAAGGATGGGGTCTTGAGTCATGTTTATTGGGCTAGAAGCAAGTGATTCTGTTCTCGCATTGCAACGCACCGACATTTTTCCTCGTATTAGAAAAAAATAAAATAAAAATGTAAGCAATAAAAAGTAGTGAGAATAAAACAGAAAAAAAAGGAATGAACAGGAAAAATAGAATTTTTTTGAAATTCTATAAAGGCAGGTAACAACGCCCGAGAGCACATGAAGAAAACGGCACGTAAATTATATCCTTTACAAGGAAGCCATAGGGATGTAAATGGCAAATAAATGACGTCCGTAATCCTGTTTAGTTAGTTTTTGCTAGCTTAATAGTTTATTTTCCTCAAACAAATAAAAAATCTTTTTAAACTATCATATCATAAGTGGACTTTAAACGGGATTAAACCAGACCCAGTTAACATCCCTAGGAAGCCAACAAGCAAAAAACTGAAGACACACCAACATACAAAGCGGCTGGGTCCATCGGTGCCTCATGCACGCAACGAGCCGCAATACCATTTGCGGGGACGCTCTGCTCCATACTACTTTCTATCGTCTCTCTGGCTGGAGCGAAGGATTTATCCGAGCAGTGAGTAAGTAGGAGAGCAACCGGCAGAGCAGAACAAACTTGTGGACCGTGCATGGACATATTTGTCCGGTTCCCCAGGCCGGCAGTGGGTGCATAAAAGACCACGAGGAGACACCTGTCAGTTGCCTGACGTGCAGAAGTATCGCCATCTCTAGTGGGGCTGATTCCTAAATTCCCGACACTTGGCAAGCCTACAGATTGCATGCTGATTTTCATGAACACAAGGATACTGGATAAGGTTTTGTCAAATTTCCTTGACGTATTGCTTCACAACTACCGCCTCTGTAAACTTATAAAAGAGTTTAGATCAGTTTAGTGATCTAAATGCTGTTATATTAGTTTACGGAGAGAGTATATGCTACTTATAGGGATAAGGGGTGTGCACCCCAACCGTCAAGCGTTACAATGAATGAATAACTTAGTACACTGGTGAGCAACCATGTGTTTGCCATGTGATATGTTGTTATATCCTGGAAAATAAAACTTAGGTCGAGCTACCACACCCAATAAACATGCTATGCCAATGTACATTAAATATTAATGCAAACCACATGTTATGCCAGTTGCGGAACCAGCCGAAAAAATGCAAAAACAGCCTGATCTTTACCAGAATAGAACGTTGGCCCAAAACTGGAGGCCGGATTTGGGGGCCTGTGCGCTCGCACAGGCCCATGGACGGCCTTCGATGGAGGTCCGCCATGTCGATGCCCTGGGTGACTAGGCGCCTTGTTTTGAGGAGGGCCGGGAGGGATGGAGGTGTTGTCAGTGATCTCTACGGTTGTTCCTAAACGTGCGCTCCTAGGACCACCCAGCGATGCGCCGCTTGCCTGATTCCCTACAGCCGCTGCGGCTTTCATGTATCGCCAGAACGTTTTTTAGGGTGCCGGGGAGGTTTGTTTTTTTAGCGATTAAACCAAGCTTTATTCAGAAAATTCCACGTGGTGTGGGATACAACGCTGATCATGGGATTGGCCTAGCCATAAGTGGCGCCCCGGTCCCAGTGAAAAAGCATGCTTGGCTAAACTATGTGCCTCTACATTGACGGCACGAGATTCAAAAGTAGTAAAGCTAAACAAAGAAACTAAACTGTTTATCTCTGAAACAATTGCTCCATTCGAACCCTGGCACGACTTGTTGATAGCATTTACAACATCCTTTGCATCCGAGGCCACTAGCACATCCTTGAGGTTTAGGTCTTGGGCTAGGGCAAGAGCCTCCCTACATGCAATTGTCTCCAGAATGGCCGGATCATTGACACCTGCTATACCAAGGGCTGAGATCCCCAAGAATACTCCATTAGCACAGACTGCCGCTGCAACTCCTCGTGTGCCCCTGCAGCATGCGGCGTCAACATGTATCTTGGCTACACCCGGTGGAGGAGTGATACGTCCATTTTGCATCATGCTTTTATATCGATATTTATCGGATTATGGGCTGTTATTTCATGTTATGTCACAATACTTATGGCTATTCTCTCTTATTTTACAAGGTTTACATGAAGAGGGAGAATGCCGGCAGCTGGAATTCTGGGCTGGAAAAGGAGCAAATATTGAAGGCCTATTCTGCTCAACTCCAAAAGTCCTGAAACTCCACGGAATACCTTAAAACAAATAAAAAAAATCGTCGCCAAAGATGAAGGCCAGGGGGCCCACACCCTACTCACGAGGGTGGGGGGCGCGCCCCTCCCCCTGGGCGCGCCCCCTACCTCGTGGGACCCCTGGTGGCTCTCCGACGTCCATCTTCTCCTATATGAAGTCTTTCGATGAGAAAAAAAACCGCAAGCAACCTTTCGGGACGAGACTCCGCCGCCACGAGGCGGAACCTTGGCGGAACCAATCTAGGGCTACGGCAGAGCTATTCTGCCGGGGACACTTCCCTCCGGGAGGGGGAAATCATCGTCATCCCAACGCTCCTCTCATCGGGAGAGGGCAATCTCCATCAACATCTTCACCAGCACCATCTTATCTCCAAACCCTAGTTCATCTCCTGTATCCAATTCTTGTCTCCAAGTCCGGGATTGGTGCTAGTAGGTTGCTAGTAGTGTTGATTACTCCTTGTAGTTGATGCTAGTTAGTTTACTTGGTGGAAGATCATATGTTCAGATCCTTTATGCATATTATTACCCCTCTGATTATGAACATGAATATGCTTTGTGAGTAATTACGTTTGTTCCTGAGGACACGGGAGAAGTCTTGCTATTAGTAGTCATGTGAATTTGGTATTCGTTTGATATTTTGATAAGATGTATGTTGTCTAACCTCTAGTGGTGTTATGTGAACGTCGACTACATAACACTTCACCATTATTTGGGCCTAGAGGAAGGCATTGGGAAGTAATAAGTAGATGATGGGTTGCTAGAGTGATGAAGCTTAAACCCTAGTTTATGCATTGCTTCGTAAGGGCTGATTTGGATCCATATGTTTCATGCTATGGTTAGGTTTACCTTAATACTTTTGTTGTAGTTATGGATGCTTGCAATAGAGGTTAATCATAAGTGGGATGCTTGTTCAAGTAAGAACAGCACCCAAGCACCGGTCCACCCACATATCAAATTATCAAAGTACCGAACGCGAATCATATGAACATGATGAAAACTAGCTTGACGATAATCCCATGTGTCCTCGGGAGTGCTTTTCCTATTATAAGAGTTTGTTCCGGCTTGTCCTTTGCTACGAAAAGGATTGGGCCACCTTGCTGCACCTTATTTACTTTTGTTACTTGTTGCTCGTTACAATTTACCCTATCACAAAACTATCTGCTACCACTTATTTCAGTACTTGCAGAGAATACCTTGCTGAAAACCGTTTATCATTTCCTTCTGCTCCTTGTTGGGTTCGACACTCTTACTTACCGAAAGGGCTACGATAGATCCCCTATACTTGTGGGTCATCAAGACTCTTTTCTGGCGCCGTTGCCGGGGAGTGTAGCGCCTTTGGTAAGGAAAAATTTATATAGTGTGCTGAAATTTCCTGTCACTTGTTACTATGGAAAGTAATTCTATGAGGGGCTTGTTCGGGGTATCTTCACCCCTTCAAGTAGAGCAAAGAGTTGCCCTCAACCTACTGAACCTATTGAAAATGAAACTCCTTTTGAATTTCCTTCGGTATCATGGAAAACTGCTGGCTAATACTTTTATAGGAGATGGAACAAAGCATCCTGACGAGCATCTTCGCTATGTGGATGATATTTGTGGACTATTTAAGCTTGCAGGTATACCCGATGATGTTGTTAATAAGAAGGCTTTCCCTTTATCTTTGGAGGGAGACACATTGACATGGTATAGGCTATGTGATGATACGAGATCATGGAACTATAAAAGAGTGAAATTGGAATTTCATCAAAAGTATTACCCTATGCATCTTGTTCATCGTGATCGCAATTATATATATAATTTTTGGCCTCGCGAAGGAGAAAGAATCGCTCAAGCTTGGGGGAGGCTTAAATCAATGTTATATTCATGCCCCAATCATGAGCTCGCAAGAGAAGTGATTATGCAAAGTTTTTATGCTCGACTTTCTCATAATAATCAAACCATGCTCGATACTTCTTGTGCTGGCTCTTTTATGATGAAGCCTATTGAATTTAGATGGAATTTATTGGATAGAATTAAACGCAACTCTGAAGATTGGGACCTCGACGAAGGTAAGGAGTCGGGTATGACACCTAAGTTTGATTGTGTTAAATCTTTTATGGATACCGATATTTTCCGTAAGTTTAGCACTTAATATGGACTTGACTCTGAGATAGTAGCTTCTTTCTGTGAATCTTTTGCTACTTATGTTGATCTCCCTAAGGAGAAGTGGTTTAAATATCATCCTCCCATAGAAGTAAAAGTAGATGCACATATTAAAGTTGAAGAAAAGACTATCACTTATAATGATCCTATTGTTCCCTCCTCTTATGTTGAGAAACCACCTTTCCCTTTTAGAGTAAAGGATCATGCTAAAGCTTCAACTATTGTTCGTAAAAGCAATATTAGAACTTATACACCTCCTGAGCAAGTCAAAGTTGAACCTAATATTGCTATTGTTAAAGATCTCTTGTCTGATAATATTGATGGACATGTTATTCAATTCTGTGGTGAAACTGCTAGAATTGCTAAACCCTGTGATAGAGATAAACATAGACATGTGGTAGGCGTGCCCGTTATTTCTGTTAAAATAGGAGATCATTGTTATCATGGCTTGTGTGATATGGGTGCTAGTGCTAGTGTTATACCTATTACCTTGTATGAAGAAATTAAGCATGAAATTGCACCTGCTGAGTTAGAAGATATTGATGTTACAATTAATCTTGCCAATAGAGATACTATATCTGCAATGGGAATTGTTAGAGATGTTGAAGTCTTGTGTGGGAAAACCAAATATCCCGCTGATTTTCTTGTTCTTGGTTCTCCACAAGATAGCTTTTGTCCCATTATATTTGGTAGACCCTTTTTGAATACTGTTAACGCTACGATAGACTACGGAAATAATGTTGTCACTATTGGCTTGGACGATATGGTTCATGAGTTTAATTTCTCTAAATTTAGTAAACAACATCGTGAAGAAGAATTGCCTAGCAAGGATGAAATTATTGGTCTTGCTTCTATTGCCGTGCCTCCTAGTGATCCTTTGGAACACTATTTGCTAGACCATGAAAATGATATGTTTATGAATGAAAGAAGGGAAATAGATGAAGTATCCTTTAAACAAGAACCTATTCTGAAACACAATTTTCCTGTTGAAATCCTAGGGGATCCTCCTCCACCCAAGGGTGATCCCGTATTTGAGCTTAAACCGTTGCCTGATAATCTTAAGTATGCTTATCTTGATGAAAAGAAGATATATCCTGTTATTATTAGTTCTAACCTTTCAGAGCATGAAGAAGAAAGATTATTGAAAACTCTGAAGAAGCACCGTGCCGCTATTGGATATACTCTTGATGATCTTAAGGGAATTAGTCCCACTCTATGTCAGCATAAAATAAATTTGGAAGCGGATGCCAAACCAGTTTGTGATCCTCAACGACGTTTGAATCCTAAAATGAAAGAAGTGGTAAGAAAGGAAATACTCAAGCTTCTGGAGGCAGGTATAATATATGTCGTTGCTGATAGTCAGTGGGTAAGTCCTGTCCATTGTGTCCCTAAGAAGGGAGGTATTACTGTTGTCCCTAATGATAAAGATGAATTGATTCCGCAAAGAATTATCACAGGTTATAGGATGGTAATTGATTTCCGCAAATTAAATAAAGCTACTAAGAAAGATCATTACCCCTTACCTTTTATTGATCAAATGCTAGAAAGATTATGCAAACATACACATTATTGCTTTCTAGATGGTTATTCTGGTTTCTCTCAAATACCTGTGTCGGCTAAAGATTAATCAAAGACTACTTTTACATGCCCTTTTGGTACTTTTGCTTATAGACGTATGCCTTTTGGTTTATGTAATGCACCTGCTACCTTTCAAAGATGCATGATGGCTATATTCTCTGATTTTTGTGAAAAGATTTGTGAGGTTTTCATGGACGAATTTTCCGTCTACGATTCCTCTTTTGATGATTGCTTGAGCAATCTTGATCGAGTTTTGCGGAGATGTGAAGAAACTAATCTTGTCTTGAATTGGGAAAAGTGTCACTTTATGGTTAATGAAGGTATTGTCTTGGGGCACAAAGTTTCTGAAAGAGGTATTGAAGTTGATAAAGCCAAGGTTGATGTTATTGAAAAGATGCCATGTCCCAAGGACATCAAAGGTATAAGAAGTTTCCTTGGTCACGCCGGATTTTATAGGAGGTTCATTAAGGACTTCTCAAAAATTTCTCGGCCTCTGACTAATCTATTACAAAAAGATGTACCATTTGTATTTGATGATGATTGTGTAGAAGCATTTGAAATACTTAAGAAAGCATTAGTCTCTGCACCTGTTGTTCAGCCACCTGATTGCAATTTACCCTTTGGAATTATGTGTGATGCCGGTGATTATGTTGTAGGTGCTGTTCTAGGGCAAATAGTTGATAATAAATTAAATGTTATCCATTATGCTAGTAAGACTCTAGAAAATGCTCAAAGAAATTATGCTACTACCGAAAAGGAATTTTTAGCAGTTGTATTTGTTTGTGATAAATTCAGACCGTATATTGTTGATTCTAAAGTAACTATTCACACTGAACATGCTGCTATTAAATATCTTATGGAAAAGAAAGATGCTAAACCTAGACTTATTAGATGGGTTCTCTTGCTGCAAGAATTTGATTTGCATATTGTTGATAGAAAAGGAGCTGAGAACCCCGTTGCAGACAACTTATCTAGGTTAGAGAATGTTCTTGATGACCCACTACCTATTGATTATAGCTTTCCTGATGAACAATTAAATGTCGTAAGCACTTCTCGTAGCACTCCATGGTATGCTGATTATGCTAATTATATTGTTGCTAAATTTATACCACCTAGCTTCACATAACAACAAAAGAAAAAGTTCGTTTATGATTTGCGACATTACTTTTGGGATGACCCACATCTTTATAAACAAGGAGTAGATGGTGTTATTAGACGTTGTGTGTCTGAGCATGAACAGGAACAGATCCTACGCAAGTGTCACTCCGAAGCTTATGGAGGACACCATGCTGGAGATAGAACTGCACATAAGGTATTGCAATCTGGTTTTTATTGGCCTACTCTCTTCAAGGATGCCCGTAAGTTTGTTTTATCTTGTGATGAATGTCAAAGAATTGGTAATATTAGTATACGTCAAGAAATGCCTATGAATTATTCACTTGTTATTGAACCATTTGATGTTTGGGGCTTTGATTATATGGGACCTTTTCCTGCCTCCAATGGATACACTCATATTTTAGTTGCTGTTGATTACGTTACTAAGTGGGTAGAAGCTATTCCAACTAGTAGTGCTGATCATAACACTTCTATTAAAATGCTTAAGGAAGTTATTTTTCCGAGGTTTGGAGTGCCTAGATATTTAATGACTGATGGTGGTTCACACTTTATTCATGGTGCTTTCCGTAAAATGCTTGCTAAATATGACGTTAATCATAGAATTGCATCTCCATATCACCCGCAGTCTAGTGGTCAAGTAGAATTGAGTAATAGAGAGCTCAAAATAATTTTGCAAAAGACTGTTAATAGGTCTAGAAAGAATTGGTCCAAGAAACTTGATGATGCATTATGGGCCTATAGAACTGCATATAAGAATCCTATGGGTATGTCTCCGTATAAAATGGTTTATGGAAAAGCATGTCACTTACCTCTCGAACTAGAACATAAGGCATATTGGGCTATTAAAGAGCTAGATGAAGAATCAGGTGCATTCCCTCACGGGAGTTGTTCAGGAGGAAGTGCCAGTAGTGCAAGACTTTCCCGATGTGTTCCCGGAGGAATTACCAGGAATGCCGCCGGACAGGGACATTGAATTTCTGATTGAGCTATTGCCCGGCACAGCCCCAATATCCAAGAGACCTTATCGGATGCCACCGAATGAGTTGAAAGAGATCAAGGATCAAATAAATGAGTTATTGGAGAAAGGATATATTCGTCCAAGCTCATCACCTTGGGGAGCCCCAGTTCTTTTGGTAGAGAAGAAGGATGGAAGCTTGAGGATGGTTGTCGATTATCGTGCATTGAACGAAGTAACCATCAAGAACAAGTATCCTCTGCCGATGATCAATGACTTGTTTGATTAGCTTGTTGGAGCCAAGGTATTCTCTAAGATCGATCTTCGATCAGGGTATCATCAGTTGAAGATCCGTGAAAAGGATATACCCAAAACAGCATTCACTACCAGGTACGGTTTATATGAGTATACCGTCATGTCATTTGGATTGACTAATGCTCCTGCGTACTTCATGAATTTGATGAACAAGGTGTTCATGGAATATTTGGACAAGTTTGTCGTGGTGTTCATCGATGATATATTGATTTTCTCCAAGAGCGAGGAAGAGCATAAGGAACATTTGCGTCTAGTTCTGGAGAAACTTCGAGAACATCAGTTGTATGCCAAGTTCAGCAAATGTGAATTTTGGTTGAAGGAAGTTGGATTCCTCGGACATGTTATTTCAGGGGAAGGAATAGCAGTTGATCCCGCCAAGGTTGAATCAGTCACCGATTGGCAGTCACCCACCTCAGTCAAGGAGATCCGCAGTTTTCTCGGACTCGCAGGATATTATCGGAGGTTTATTGAGAACTTCTCGAAGATTGCCAAGCCCATGACTGAGCTGTTAAAGAAGGAAGTCAAGTATGTTTGGACCGAGGAATGTGTAGCCGGTTTTCAGGAATTGAAGAAACGGTTGGTCACAGCCCCAGTACTGATTTTGCCGGACATACACAAGGAATACCAGACTATTGTGACGCTTCTCGTCAAGGACTCGGAGGAGTACTCATGCAGGAAGGAAAAGTTGTAGCTTATGCCTCCAGACAGCTACGACCTCATGACATGAATTATGCCACACATGATTTGGAGTTAGCAGCCGTAGTGCATGCACTCAAGACCTGGAGACATTTCCTCATCGGAAATCGTTGTGATGTCTACACAGATCACAAGAGTTTGAAGTATATCTTCACACAGAAGGAATTGAACCTCAGGCAGAGGAGATGGCTAGAGTTGATAAAGGACTACGACATGAGATTGCATTACCACCCCGGTAAAGCTAATGTTGTAGCAGATGCCTTGAGCCGTAAGAGTTATGTGAATACTCTTACAGCAGGAGGATTACCCCGAGTTAGTCGATGACCTCGTAGATCTCCGATCGGAGATAGTTCCAAAGGATTTGTTGCAACTCGAAGTTCAGTCCACCTTGACCGAAAGGATTCGTGAAGCCCAGAAGTCGGACAAGGAAATTGATGAGATTAAGCAAAAGATGGATGAAGGAAAAGCTAAAGGATTCCATAAGGATGAACATGGAAATATATGGTTTGAGGATCGTATTTATGTGCCCAATGATCCCGAGCTCAGGAAGCTAATTCTTCAGGAGGCTCATGATTCACCGTACTCGATTCACCCCGGCAACACCAAGATGTACCTGGATTTGAAGGAAAGTTTCTGGTGGACAGGTATGAAGAAGGACATTGCCGAGTACGTAGCAGTATGCGATGTTTGCTAACGTGTTAAGGCAGAACATCAGAAGCCAGCAGGGTTACTTCAACCTTTGCCGATTCCCGATTGGAAATGGGAGAAACTTGGTATGGATTTCATCACAGGATTACCCAGGACCCGTTCAGGTTATGATTCTATCTGGGTAGTGGTTGATCGTTTGACTAAGGTAGCTCACTTCATTCCCGTGAAGACTACCTATACCAGTGCCAAGTTGGCCAAGATATACATGACCAGGATCGTATGTCTGCATGGAGTTCCGAGGAAAATCGTGTCAGATAGAGGAACGCAGTTTACCTCAAAGTTTTGGAAGCAGTTGCATGAAACTTTGGGTACGAGGCTGGAATTCAGCACAGCTTTTCATCCGCAGATAGATGGACAGACCGAGAGAGTCAACCAGATTCTGGAGGACATGTTGAGAGCTTGTGTGCTAGACTATGGGTCTAGCTGGGATGATAATTTGCCGTACGCAGAGTTCTCATACAACAACAGTTATCAATCCAGTTTGAAGATGGCCCCTTTCGAAGGTCTATACGGAAGGAGGTGCAGAACACCATTGCTGTGGGATAGTGTTGGAGATCGATCACTTTTCGGTTCCGACCTTATCAAGGACTCCGAAGAGAAAGTCAAGCTGATTCGAGACAGGCTCAAGATAGCACAGTCGAGACAGAAGAGTTATGCCGACAGTAAACGCAAGGAGGTGACTTACGAAGTGGGAGACCGAGCATATCTTCATGTGTCTCCACTTCGTGGAATCAAAAGGTTTGGTGTCAAGGGAAAGTTAGCACCCCGATTCATTGGCCCCTACAAAATCCTCGAACGTCGTGGAGAAGTTGCATACAAGTTGGAATTGCCGGAAGGATTGTCCGGAGTTCATGATGTCTTCCACGTTTCTCACCAAGAAGTGCCATGCCGACATGGCCGATGTTCCGTTGAGAGACACAAAGGCCCCTAGAGGCCATACAGCTTGACAAAGATCTGACTTACAAGGAGAAACCCGTCCGAATTCTCGAAACTGCAAGCAGAGTCACCCGCAGCAAGGTCATCAAATTTTGCAAGGTGCTGTGGAGTCACCACACCGAGGAAGAAGCCACACAGGGAGCGCCAAGAAGATCTTCTTCGAGACCACCCGCACCTATTTGCTAGTTAACCCAATCTCGAGGGCTAGATTCATCTTAAGGTGGTAGGTTTGTAACATCCCAAATTTCCTATTTGGAATGTTTTACAATTATAGCTAAGCATCCTATGCATCCTGTTTGAATTTGAATGCCATTTGAAGTTTCAGAGAATTTTGAGTTATGAATTTGAATTTCAAACTTTGGCAAGTGGGAATCATTTCAAAAACTAAGCCTGATAAATACTTGATCAAAAGTATGAGAGGAGCAAACATGACACTCCAAAAATATCAGAAGAAAACATTGCCAAAAGATTTGGATTCAAATCTGAATTTTATTTGAATTTGAAAAAAATGGATTTTTATAAAGTTTGGATTTTGCCTTTGGAAAAATGTTCAAATGAAAGGAATATTCCCCATCATTTTGGTATATATATACCCTATATAAAATATTTATAGATATTGTTTTATTTCTGTTTTGTTTTATTTAAAAATAAAATTTTAAAAAGAAAACCCCTGGGCGCCAAATTAGGCCACCCCAGCCCAGCCAGCCAAGCAAGACCCCTTCTGCCCGGCCAAGCCCACCAAGGCCAGCCCAATGAGCCACCGACCGCCCAGCTCTCCTCACCTCGCGCTCGCCCTCCCTTTGGCCTCGGCCACCCGATCGCCTCGCCTCTCTCTCTCTCTCAGACCATGGGCCCGCCCATCTTCTTCCCCTCGCCCACGATCGCCGACGCTGAGATCGCGGATCCCGAAGGATCCGGATTCCGATCCGCCTGATCGACCCCAAGCCGCCGAGGCCCTGGCTATAAAAGCCGACCCTCCGCACCCTATTCCCCTAGCCTCGCGGACCCCTCTCCTCTCTCTCCCGAGCACGCCGAGACCCGAGCTCACACCGCCAAAGTCGCCGCCGCCGCCACCCTAGTCCACCCGACCCCAACGACCCCACCAAACCCCTCACCGACCTCCCCCGCGTCCTCCCGACGACTTCCCCGAGCTCACCGACGCCCGGAAGCCCCGACGCACTCTCGCCGCCGCCACCGCCGTCGCCGGACTCCGGTAAGCCACCGGGAACACCCTCCCCCGTCCGATCTCAAACGGACGGCTACGATTAGAACCCCCGAAGGGGTACGTTTTTATTAGAAAACCGGCCGGTTCATTCGGTTTATTAGTTAGGGTTTTTAGTAAATTAGCCGGCCCGTTTTTAGTTTAAACCAATAGGCCCGTTAGGCTATTTAACGCACAGGGCACAGTATAGGCCCATTAGGCCTTTTTCTTTTATTTTGATTTTCTGTTTTAGCAGAATAGTTTCTGTTTTCAAAAATTGATATCTTTTATTCTGTTTATTATTTTTAGATGATACTTTTTTTGTTAGTTTTCAAATTTTATGTAGATTCTGTAGAATATATATTTAGCTATGTTAAAAATAATTAAAATTGCTTTAATTTAGTTTTAGCCAGAATAGTAAATCTGCTATAACTTGAGTTAGAAAAATTATTTTTGCATGATTCTTTTTGTCCCAACTTTATTTTAACATTGCCAAACCCTAGAAATTAACTTGGGTATTTTAGGATTAATAAATAATTAGTTTTAAGCAGAATCCTATTAATCCTAATTAATTAACTAGTTCCTGTTTTCCTAATATTTTAATTAGTAAATGAATTTATTTTTAACTTGTGATTAGTTATTCTAGGTTAGTTTCTGTCACTCTAGTAGATGAACTTTTATTTATAATTAATAAAAGTTTTAATTTATTTTCTTAATAGAAATTGGATTAGGCCTAAAATGAGTTTTATAATAGCTTTTTAATTAATTCTTTTTGCTCCTAGTTGCTTAGTGAAACCTTTTCTGTTAAGTTAACCTAAAACCTTGATTAGGTTATATTAAGGAATTTTTGTTATATAAAAAAACTATTCTAGCCATTGTTTGAGGTAGGGAAAAACTTTGAATTGGTTTTCTTTGAGTTTTCCTTTTGGATTTGGTTTTGGTTGTTTTGTTGTGTTATGTTACTTTTATGTTGTGTGATCCTATTGCTTTGTGCTTATTGTGTTATTGTTTGTCTCGGTAGAGTTTCCGGAGTGCGAAGCTTGCTACTCTGACTCTTTAGCTTACGAGGATCATCAGAAGGCAAGTTTTGATCATGTTATTTCTATACCTATGTTTTTGTGCATTAGTAATTGTCACCACCCCACCATGCATGCAGTAGTGAAATCTTGAAGTCATTAAACTTGAGTAGTATCATGTGGTAGGATGAACCAATCCCTTGTTACCATGACCCGGGACGTAGTAGTTACTTTGGTATGCTCAGAGACGGGTTTTGGGTTGAGTGAAATTCATAAGCAAGTTGTGAGAGTCAATGATGATGACAACCCCATGAACTACAATGATCAAGATGGACTTCGAAAATCACTACTGGGTGGAGGATTGTTGACGGGCACCTGAGAACCCAAGGTGGCGGGATGCATGGAGAAGTGCCATGACATCTTGCGGAAAGCTTCACCCAGCCACAAAGAGAAGGATGGATGCCCCATGACCGAAGCTTACTCTGCAGCCGCAAGCCATTATGGGCTCTGGCTGGGTTGACCCTAGTAGTGACGCTGGCTGGGCGGTACTACGAGAAGTAGAAGAACGGTAGGATTGGATGGGTACGGCAAAGGCGGAAGAACTCTTTGGAAGACCCTGTTTCATTCGTCCCGTCTTCAAACACCATGAAGTGCGAAGACTTTAAAGGAGGGAATGATTCTTGCGGGGAAAGTGCGCAACCCTCTGCAGAGTTAAAGATCTAATCGATTAGCCGTGTCCCCGGTTATGGACATTTGAGCCTCTGGAACTTGGAAGTATTCGGATATCTCAACACTAAAACTAATGAATTAATTTGAGGGGTTTTATGACTTAATAATTTGGGAATGAGATTTTGGTTGGCGGAACCATCTCAATAACTACCAACAATTGTAGTAATTTGCAAGCAAGTCCACTGTAGTAGGATAAAATTTGCTTTTCGCAAAATGATGAAACTTAGAGCTCCACAGCCAAAATGCATATAGTGTTAGTAACTTTATTATTGTTATTCTTCATGACTTGCCAGCTTATTCCAAAAGCTGACCTACATGGCTGCAACGTATTATGTTGCAGAGATATATTCCGATCAGGAGTGAGGCTACGCTCCGCGCTTGGCGATTGCCCTTTGGAGTCGGATGGACTCGCTTATCTTCGATGCTTCCGCAGCATTAGTAGTTTATTTCTCATGAGTTGGCCTTGAGCCAAATTTATTCTCTTGTAATAAAGACTCTATATGAGAATCGTTTAATGATATTCAGGTGTGATTGAACTTTGATTACTTTATCGATGTACTGTGGGTACCGGCATGATCTTGGGATGGTATGAACACGTAGATTTGACCGATTTTGGGTCAGGTCGCTCTGAGAGATGGTATCAGAGCACACGCTGACCGTAGGATCGTAACCCCTAGGATCGGAAAGCCATAGGAAGAGACCATTTACTTTGAATCCTTTTCATTCCATAATTCCCCCTGTTCAATTCTGACTTTTCTCCCAATTGCAACATTCTAGATGGCCGCCGAGTTCACCCCAGTTTTGCTACCGGAGTTCTGTCAGCCCGATGAGACGATGCCCTTCGGAAGAAAGCTGGTCCAGATGGTGAAGCAGCTGAAGATTGCTCTGCCCTCGATCACCGGGAAGCCAACTAATGCACTTCCGACGGACACCCGCTACAGGATTGAAGTGCATATCCCAGGGAGAACCTTTGGAGGACACACGGAGCCTATCAACTTTGAGTTCACCGAGTTCAACTGGATCATCGGAAGGGACGTGGCGATCTATCGAGCACTTGGACATCTCCGAGAGGAGTACAGGGCCGAGCTCGATCACTCAGACCTCGCCATGGTTTCTCGCAGGGCAAGGAATGGAGATATCATTCGTACCATTGAGGAAATTCCACTCTCTCATACATCCAGGACTTGGAGTGTCTTCTCAGGAAACGGGAGATTCAGACTCGCCGTAACTCGAAGACACACCGGAAGCTTTTGTTCCGCGAACTGGAACTGGAGGAGAAGGCACGTGCAGACTTCCTTGGCCATGAGGAAGAAATCACGGACTTCATGGAGATAGTCGACGACCTGAAGATGAAGCTTGCCGCGATAGAGGAAAAGATGGACTTGGGAGAGGACCTTTACCCGAGTGGAGATGAAGGACCCCTCGTGAGCAATGATCAGGATTTTGAAGGGAGTACCACTGAAGGAAACCCCAAAAGGAGGCGCCACTGATGCAGACTTTTTAGTCGACCACCATGTTATTTTTTACTTTTTCATCGATCAGTTAGGCCGATGTTTTCCCTTCGATTAGTCATGAGCTTTTGTAATCGAGTTTGAACCATGTTTGAGTGGAATGAATAAATGATTGGTGTGTTATGATTGTGCATTCATATGGGTAGTGTTATTCCTCATAGACCATTGTTCTATTCTAATTTTCTCATCCCCTCCAAAACACCAGATGCCTCCGAGATGTGACACTGGTTTCCTGTCGGAGCTCACCCAGCTGCTCCAACAGCAGAATGCACTGATGCAGCTACTTATTCAGAATCAGAACAACAACGCCATCAATCCACCGCCACCGCCACCACCCACTGTGGACAACTTGACTCGATTTCTGAGGTTGAATCCGCCAGTGTTCTCTAGTAGCACTGAGCCGATCGTGGCTGATGATTGGCTCCGCAAAGTCGGAAGAGAGCTAGTCACCGTTGGATGCACCGATGTTTGAGAAGGTGCGCTTTGCCGCGCATCAACTGGATGGACCTGCAGCTTCTTGGTGGGAGAATTACACCGCCACTTTTCCCATTGGTGCCATCACTTGGGATCAATTCCAGCAGGCCTTCCGCACCGCTCATGTCTCAGCTGGAGCCATGAGTCTGAAGAAGCGTGAGTTCCGCAACTTGCGCCAGGGGAACCGTACTGTGGCACAGTACGTGGATGAATTCAGCAAGCTCGCTCGCTATGCCCCTGATGATGTGGCCACAGATGCCGCCAAGCAGGAGAAGTTCCTTGAGGGACTCAATGATGAACTGAGCATGCAGCTTATTGTGGCTACTTTCAACAACTACCAGGAGCTGGTAGACAAGGCCACCATTCTTGAAGGCAAGCAGCAGCAGATAGAAGCGCATAGCGGAAGTACAGCCAGGGAAGCACAACTCAGAGCTCAGCGAAGCCCGCTATGCACCGTACTCGGAGGGCACACCCATCATAACCATGGGGTCATAACCATGGAGGAAATGGGAACAACCGCAGCCAGGACAACAAGTCAGGCCATGGCAATGGCAATGGAAATGGTAATGGCAATCAGCACCGTTCTGCCCGGCTCAAGGATCTGAGCCACATCACCTGCTTCAAGTGCGGAAGACAGGCACTACGCCACCGACTGCCCGGAGGCCAAGCAGAGGAATGGAAATGGCAATGGAGGCTCAGCGAAGAAGCCCAATCCGTTCCCTCGTGCTCAGGTGAACCACATCGACGTGGAGGACGTCTATGATCAGCCAGACACTGTGGTTGGTAAGTTTTTATTGAATTCACATTCAGTTTTGGTTCTCTTTGATTCTGGTGCAACGCATTCATTCATATCAAGGGTAGTTGTGGAAAAGTACGGGTTGCCCACTAGAACCCTTAGAAGCCCCCTTCGCGTCAATTCCGCAGGAGGAGAAATGATGGCAGGAGGAGAAATGATGGCAGGTGTAGGCTGTCATGCAACCCTCAACATCGGGAACCACAAATTTCCCGTGGACCTCATAGTGTTGGAAACCCAGACCTTGGATGTAATCCTAGGCATGGATTGGTTGTCAAAGTTTGAAGGGAACATTGACTGTGCCCGCAAGTCTATTCTGCTCACCACCCCGAGCAGAATAGGATCAAGTATGTAGCCAGCACAGCCGGATGAAGAATCAGTGCATTCCCTCACGGGAGTTGTTCAGAGGAAGTGCCAGAGTGCAAGACTTTCCGATGTGTTCCGGAGGAATTACCGGAATGCCACGGACAGGGACATTGAATTTCTGATTGAGCTATTGCGGCACAGCCCCAATATCCAAGAGACCTTATCGGATGCCACCGAATGAGTTGAAAGAGATCAAGGATCAAATAAATGAGTTATTGGAGAAAGGATATATTCGTCCAAGCTCATCACCTTGGGGAGCCCCAGTTCTTTTGGTAGAGAAGAAGGATGGAAGCTTGAGGATGGTTGTGGATTATCGTGCATTGAACGAAGTAACCATCAAGAACAAGTATCCTCTGCCGATGATCAATGACTTGTTTGATCAGCTTGTTGGAGCCAAGGTATTCTCTAAGATCGATCTTCGATCAGGGTATCATCAGTTGAAGATCCGTGAAAAGGATATACCCAAAACAGCATACACTACCAGGTACGGTTTATATGAGTATACCGTCATGTCATTTGGATTGACTAATGCTCCTGCGTACTTCATGAATTTGATGAACAAGGTGTTCATGGAATATCTGGACAAGTTTGTCGTGGTGTTCATCGATGATATATTGATTTTCTCCAAGAGCGAGGAAGAGCATAAGGAACATTTATGTCTAGTTACGAGAAACTTGAGAACATCAGTTGTATGCCAAGTTCAGCAAATGTGAATTTTGGTTGAAGGAAGTTGGATTCCTCGGACATGTTATTTCAGGGAAGGAATAGCAGTTGATCCCGCCAAGGTTGAATCAGTCACCGATTGGCGTCACCCACCTCGATCAAGGAGATCCGCAGTTTCTCGGACTCGCAGGATATTATCGGAGGTTTATTGAGAACTTCTCGAAGATTGCCAAGCCCATGACTGAGCTGTTAAAGAAGGAAGTCAAGTATGTTTGGACCGAGGAATGTGAAGCCAGTTTTCAGGAATTGAAGAAACGGTTGGTCACAGCCCCAGTATTGATTTTGCCGGACATACACAAGGAATACCAGGTCTATTGTGACGCTTCTCGTCAAGGACTCGGAGGAGTACTCATGCAGGAAGGAAAAGTTGTAGCTTATGCCTCCAGACAGCTACGACCTCATGAGATGAATTATGCCACACATGATTTGGAGTTAGCAGCCGTAGTGCATGCACTCAAGACCTGGAGACATTTCCTCATCGGAAATCGTTGTGATGTCTACACAGATCACAAGAGTTTGAAGTATATCTTCACACGAAGAATTGAACCTCGAGCGAGAGGAGATGGCTAGAGTTGATAAAGGACTACGACATGAGATTGCATTACCACCCGGTAAAGCTAATGTTGTAGCAGATGCTTTGAGCCGTAAGAGTTATGTGAATACTCTTACAGCAGGAGGATTACCCAGAGTTAGTCGATGACCTCGAGATCTCCGACGGAGATAGTTCCAAAGGATTTGTTGCAACTCGAAGTTCAGTCCACCTTGACCGAAAGGATTCGTGAAGCCCGAAGTCGGACAAGGAAATTGATGAGATTAAGCAAAAGATGGATGAAGGAAAAGCTAAAGTATTCCGTAAGGATGAACATGGAACTATATGGTTCGAGGATCGTATTTATGTGCCCAATGATCCCGAGCTCAGAAGCTAATTCTTGAGGCTCTCATGATTCACCGTACTCGATTCACCCCGCAACACCAAGATGTACTGGATTTGAAACAAAGTTTCGGTGGGCGGTATGAAGAAGGATATTGCCGAGTGCGTAGCGATGTCGATGTTTGTCAACGTGTAAAGGCGAGAACATCGAAGCCAGCAGGTTGCTTCAACCCTTGCCGATTCCCGATTGGAAATGGGAGAAACTTGGTATGGATTTCATCAAAGGATTACCCAGACCCGTTCAGTTATGATTCTATCTGGTAGTGGTTGATCGTTTGACTAAGGTAGCTCACTTCATTCCGTGAAGACTACCTATACCAGTGCCAAGTTGGCCAAGATATACATGACCAGGATCGTATGTCGCATGGAGTTCCGAGGAAAATCGTGTCGATAGAGGAACGCAGTTTACCTCAAAGTTTTGGAAGCAGTTGCATGAAACTTTGGGTACGAGGCTGGAATTCAAGACAACTTTTCATCCGCAGATGATGGACAGACCGAGAGAGTCAACCAGATTCTGGAGGACATGTTGAGAGCTTGTGTGCTAGACTATGGGTCTAGCTGGGATGATAATTTGCCGTACGCAGAGTTCTCATACAACAACAGTTATCAATCCAGTTTGAAGATGGCCCCTTTCGAAGCTCTATACGGAAGGAGGTGCAGAACACCATTGATGTGGGATAATGTTGGAGAGCGATCACTTTTCGGTTCCGATCTTATCAAGGATTCCGAAGAGAAAGTCAAGCTGATTCGAGACAGGCTCAAGATAGCACAGTCGAGACAGAAGAGTTATGCCGACAGTAAACGCAAGGAGGTGACTTACGAAGTGGGAGACCGAGCATATCTTCGTGTGTCTCCACTTCGTGGAATCAAGAGGTTTGGTGTCAAGGGAAAGTTAGCACCCCGATTCATTGGCCCCTACAAAATCCTCGAACGTCGTGGAGAAGTTGCATACAAGTTGGAATTGCGGAAGGATTGTCCGAGTTCATGATGTCTTCCACGTTTCTCACCAAGAAGTGCTATGCCGACATGGCCGATGTTCCGTTGAGAGACACAAGGTGCCCCTAGAGGCCATACAGCTTGACAAAGGATCTGACTTACAAGGAGAAACCCGTCCGAATTCTCGAAACTGCAAGCAGAGTCACCCGCAGCAAGGTCATCAAATTTTGCAAGGTGCTGTGGAGTCACCACATCGAGGAAGAAGCCACCTGGGAGCGCGAAGAAGATCTTCTTGAGACCATCCGCACCTATTTGCTAGCCAACCCGAATCTCGAGGGCTAGATTCATCTTAAAATGGTAGGTTTGTAACATCCCAAATTTCCTATTTGGAATGTTTTACAATTATAGCTAAGCATCCTATGCATCCTGTTTGAATTTGAATGCCATTTGAAGTTTCAGAGAATTTTGAGTTCTGAATTTGAATTTGAATTTTGGCAAGTGGCAATCATTTCAAAAAAGTAAGCCTGATAAATACTTGATCAAAAGTATGAGAGGAGCAAACATGACACTCCAAAAATATCAGAGGAAACAATGCCAAAAGATTTGGATTCAAATGTGAATTTTATTTGAATTTGAAAAAATGGATTTTTATAAAGTTTGGATTTTGCCTTTGGAAAAATGTTCAAATGAAAGGGAATATTCCCCTGATCATTTTGGTATATATATACCCTATATAAAATATTTATAGTTATTGTTTTATTTCAGTTTTTGTTTTTTTTAAATAAAATTTTTAAAAAGAACCCCCAGGGCGCCAATTTAGGCCACCCAGGCCCAGCCAGCAAGCAGCTGACCCAGCCTGGCCAAGCCAGCCACCACCGCCGCCCAGCCCCCTCACCCCTCCGCTCTCGAACCCCTTTGGCCTCGGCCACCCGATCGCCTCACCTCCCTCTCTCTCTCGACCAGGGCCCGCCCCATCTTCTCCCCCTCGCCCACGCGCCAGACGCTGAGATCGCGGGATCCCGAAGGATCCAGGATTCCGATCCGCCTGATCGACCCCGGCCGCCGAGGCCCTGGCTATAAAGCCGAACCCTCCGCACCCCATTCCCCCTAGCCTCGCCGGAGCCCTCTCCTCTCTCTCCCGAGCACGCTGAGACCCGAGCTCCTCCGCCGCCAAAGTCGCCGCCGACGCCCCAGCCCTCCCGACCACCCCCAACCCCACCGAACCCTCCCCGAGCTTCAAGATCCTCCCGACGACTTCCCAGAGCTCACCGACGCCTGAAGCCCGACGACTCTCGCCCGCCACCGCCGCGGACTCCGTAAGCCACCGAACACCTCCCCGTCCGATCTCAAACGGACGGTTACGATTAGAACCCCCGAAGGGGTAAGTTTTTATTAGAAAACCGGCCGGTTCAATCGGTTTATTAACTAGTTAGGTTTTTTTTAGCCCGGTTCGTTTAGTTTAAACCTAGGCCCAGTTAGGCTATTTAACGCACAGGGCACAGTATAGGCCCATTAGGCCTTTTTCTTTTATTTTGATTTTCTGTTTTAGCGGAATAGTTTCTGTTTTGAAAAATTGATATCTTTTATTCTGTTTATTATTTTTAGATGATTTTTTTTTGTTGGATTGCAAATTTTATGTAGTTTCTGTAGAATATATATTTAGCTACGTTAAAAATAATTAAAATTGCTTTATATTAGTTTTAGTCAGAATAGTAAATCTGCTATAACTTGAGTTAGAAAAATTATTTTGGATGATTCTTTTGTCCCAACTTTATTTTGACATTGCCAAACCATAGAAATTAACTTGGGTATTTTAGGATTAATAAATAATTAGTTTTAAGCAGAATCCTATTAATCCTAATTAATTAACTAGCTCTGTTTTCCTAATATTTTAATTAGTAAATGAATTTATTTTAACATGTGATTGATTATTCTAGGTTAGTTTCTGCCACTCTAGTAGATGAACTTTTATTTATAATTAATAAAAGTTTTAATTTATTTTTCTTAATAGAAATTGGATTAGGCCTAAAATGAGTTTTATGATAGCTTTTAATTAATTCCTTTTGCTCCTAGTTGCTTAGTGAGTTCTTTTCTGTTAGGTTAACTTAAAACCATGATTAGGTTATATTAAGGAATTTTTGTTATATAAAAAAAACTATTCTAGCCATTGTTTGAGGTAGGGAAAAACTTTGAATTGGTTTTCTTTGAGTTTTCCTTTTGGATTTGGTTTTGGTTGTTTTGTTGTGTTATGTTACTTTTATGTTGTGTGATCCTATTGCTTTGTGCTTATTGTGTTATTTTTTGTCTCGGTAGAGTTTCCGGAGTGCGAAGCTTGCTACTACGACTCTTTAGCTTACGAGGATCATCAGCAAGGCAAGTTTTGATCATGTTATTTCCATACCTATGTTTTCGTGCATTAGAAATTGTCACCACCCCACCATGCATGCAGTAGTGAAATCTTGAAGTCATTAAACTTGAGTAGTATCATGTGGTAGGATGAACCAATCCCCCCCCTTGTTACCATGACCCCGGGACGTAGTAGTTACTTTGCTATGCTCGTAGACGGGTTTTGGGTTGAGTGAAATTCATAAGCAAGATGTGAGAGTCAATGATGATGACAACCCCATGAACTACAATGATCAAGATGGACTTGGAAAATCACTCTGGGTGGAGGATTTGTTGACGGGCACCTGGAGAACCCAGTGGTGGCGGGATGCATGGAGAAGTGCCATGACATCTTGGAAAGCTTCACCCAGCCACAAAGAGAAGGATGGATGCCCCATGACCGAAGCTTACTGTGCAGCCGCAAGCCATTATGGGCTCTGCTGGGTTGACCCTAGTAGTGACGCTGGCTGGGCGGTACTACGAGAAGTAGAAGAACGGTAGGATTGGATGGGTACGGCAGTGGCGGAAGAACTCTTTGGAAGACCTGTTTCATTCGTCCCGTCTTCAAACACCATGAAGTGCGAAGACTTAAAAGTAGGGAATGATTCTTGCGGGGAAAGTGCGCAACCCTCTGCAGAGTTAAAGATCTAATCGATTAGCCGTGTCCCCGGTTACGGACATTTGAGCGTCTGGAACTTGGAAGTATTCGGATATCTCAACACTAAAACTAATGTATTTAATTTGAGGGGTTTTATGACTTAATAATTTGGGAATGAGATTTTGGTTGGCGGAACCATCTCAATAACTACCAACAATTGTAGTAATTTGCAAGCAAGTCCACTGTAGTAGGATAAAATTTGCTTTTCGCAAAATGATGAAACTTAGAGCTCCATAGCCAAAATGCATATAGTGTTAGTAACTTTATTATTGTTATTCTTCATGACTTGCCAGCTTATTCCAAAAGCTGACCTACATGGCTGCAACGTATTATGTTGCAGAGATATATTCCGATCAGGAGTGAGGCTACGCTCCGCGCTTGGCGATTGCCCTTTGGAGTCGGATGGACTCGCTTATCTTCGACGCTTCCGCAGTGTTATTAGTTTATTTCTCATGAGTTGGCCTTGAGCCAAATTTATTCTCTTGTAATAAAGACTCTATATGAGAATCGTTTAATGATATTCAGGTGTGATTGAACTTTGATTACTTTATCGATGTACTGTGGGTACCAGCATGATCTTGGGATGATACAGACACAGAGATTTGACCGATTTTGGGTCAGGTCGCTACAACTTCCCTCCGGGAGGGGGAAATCATCGTCATCCCAACGCTCCTCTCATCGGGAGAGGGCAATCTCCATCAACATCTTCACCAGCACCATCTTATCTCCAAACCCTAGTTCATCTCCTGTATCCAATTCTTGTCTCCAAGTCCGGGATTGGTGCTAGTAGGTTGCTAGTAGTGTTGATTACTCCTTGTAGTTGATGCTAGTCAGTTTACTTGGTGGAAGATCATATGTTCAGATCCTTTATGCATATTATTACCCCTCTGATTATGAACATGAATATGCTTTGTTAGTAATTACGTTTGTTCATGAGGACACGGGAGAAGTCTTGCTATTAGTAGTCATGTGAATTTGGTATTCGTTTGATATTTTGATAAGATGTATGTTGTCTAACCTCTAGTGGTGTTACGTGAACGTCGACTACATAACACTTCACCATTATTTGGGCCTAGAGGAAGGCATTGGGAAGTAATAAGTAGATGATGGGTTGCTAGAGTGACAGAAGCTTAAACCCTAGTTTATGCATTGCTTCGTAAGGGGCTGATTTGGATCCATATGTTTCATGCTATGGTTAGGTTTACCTTAATACTTTGGTTGTAGTTGCGGATGCTTGCAATAGAGGTTAATCATAAGTGGGATGCTTGTTCAAGTAAGAACAGCACCCAAGCACCGGTCCACCCACATATCAAATTATCAAAGTACCGAACGCGAATCATATGAACGTGATGAAAACTAGCTTGACGATAATCCCATGTGTCCTCGGAGTGCTTTTCCTATTATAAGAGTTTGTTCCGCTTGTCCTTTGCTACTGAAAAGGATTGGGCCACCTTGCTGCACCTTATTTACTTTTGTTACTTGTTGCTCGTTACAATTTACCCTATCACAAAACTATCTGCTACCACTTATTTCAAGACTTGCAGAGAATACCTTGCTGAAAACCGTTTATCATTTCCTTCTGCTCCTTGTTGGGTTCGACACTCTTACTTACCGAAAGGACTACGATAGATCCCCTATACTTGTGGGTCATCAAGACTCTTTTCTGGCGCCGTTGCCGGGGAGTGTAGCGCCTTTGGTAAGGAAAAATTTATATAGTGTGCTGAAATTTCCTGTCACTTGTTACTATGGAAAGTAATTCTATGAGGGGCTTGTTCGGGGTATCTTCACCCCTTCAAGTAGAGCAAAGAGTTGCCCCTCAACCTACTGAACCTATTGAAAATGAAACTCCTTTTGAATTTCCTTCGGGTATCATGGAAAAACTGCTGGCTAATACTTTTATAGGAGATGGAACAAAGCATCCTGACGAGCATCTTAGCTATGTGGATGATATTTGTGGACTATTTAAGCTTGCAGGTATACCCGATGATGTTGTTAATAAGAAGGCTTTCCCTTTATCTTTGGAGGGAGACACATTGACATGGTATAGGCTATGTGATGATACGAGATCATGGAACTATAAAAGAGTGAAATTGGAATTTCATCAAAAGTATTACCCTATGCATCTTGTTCATCGTGATCGCAATTATATATATAATTTTGGCCTCATGAAGGAGAAAGCATCGCTCAAGCTTGGGGAGGCTTAAATCAATGTTATATTCATGCCCCAATCATGAGCTCGCAAGAGAAGTGATTATGCAAAGTTTTATGCTCGACTTTCTCATAATAATCAAACCATGCTCGATACTTCTTGTGCTGGCTCTTTTATGATGAAGCCTATTGAATTTAGATGGAATTTATTGGATAGAATTAAACGCAACTCTGAAGATTGGGACCTCGACGAAGGTAAGGAGTCGGGTATGACACCTAAGTTTGATTGTGTTAAATCTTTTATGGATACCGATATTTTCCGTAAGTTTAGCACTTAATATGGACTTGACTCCGAGATAGTAGCTTCTTTCTGTGAATCTTTTGCTACTTATGTTGATCTCCCTAAGGAGAAGTGGTTTAAATATCATCCTCCCATAGAAGTAAAAGTAGATGCACATATTAAAGTTGAAGAAAAGACTATCACTTATAATGATCCTATTGTTCCCTCCTCTTATGTTGAGAAACCACCTTTCCCTTTTAGAGTAAAGGATCATGCTAAAGCTTCAACTATTGTTCGTAAAAGCAATATTAGAACTTATACACCTCCTGAGCAAGTCAAAGTTGAACCTAATATTGCTATTGTTAAAGATCTCTTGTCTGATAATATTGATGGACATGTTATTCAATTCTGTGGTGAAACTGCTAGAATTGCTAAACCCTGTGATAGAGATAAACATAGACATGTGGTAGGCGTGCCGTTATTTCTGTTAAAATAGGAGATCATTGTTATCATGGCTTGTGTGATATGGGTGCTAGTGCTAGTGTTATACCTATTACCTTGTATGAAGAAATTAAGCATGAAATTGCACCTGCTGAGTTAGAAGATATTGATGTTACAATTAATCTTGCCAATAGAGATACTATATCTGCAATGGGAATTTTTAGAGATGTTGAAGTCTTGTGTGGGAAAACCAAATATCCCGCTGATTTTCTTGTTCTTGGTTCTCCACAAGATAGCTTTTGTCCCATTATATTTGGTAGACCCTTTTTGAATACTGTTAACGCTATGATAGACTGCGGAAATAATGTTGTCACTATTGGCTTGGATGATATGGTTCATGAGTTTAATTTATCTAAATTTAGTAAACAACATCGTGAAGAAGAATTGCCTAGCAAGGATGAAATTATTGGTCTTGCTTCTATTGCCGTGCCTCCTAGTGATCCTTTGGAACACTATTTGCTAGACCATGAAAATGATATGTTTATGAATGAAAGAAGGGAAATAGATGAAGTATTCTTTAAACAAGAACCTATTCTGAAACACAATTTTCCTGTTGAAATCCTAGGGGATCCTCCTCCACCCAAGGGTGATCCCGTATTTGAGCTTAAACCGTTGCCTGATAATCTTAAGTATGCTTATCTTGATGAAAAGAAGATATATCCTGTTATTATTAGTGCTAACCTTTCAGAGCATGAAGAAGAAAGATTATTGAAAACTCTGAAGAAGCACCGTGCCGCTATTGGATATACTCTTGATGATCTTAAGGGAATTAGTCCCACTCTATGTCAGCATAAAATAAATTTGGAAGCGGATGCCAAACCAGTTTGTGATCCTCAACGACGTTTGAATCCTAAAATGAAAGAAGTGGTAAGAAAGGAAATACTCAAGCTTCTGGAGGCAGGTATAATATATGCCGTTGCTGATAGTCAGTGGGTAAGTCATGTCCATTGTGTCCCTAAGAAGGGAGGTATTACTGTTGTCCCTAATGATAAAGATGAATTGATTCCGCAAAGAATTATCACAGGTTATAGGATGGTAATTGATTTCCGCAAATTAAATAAAGCTACTAAGAAAGATCATTACCCCTTACCTTTTATTGATCAAATGCTAGAAAGATTATGCAAACATACACATTATTGCTTTCTAGATGGTTATTCTGGTTTCTCTCAAATACCTGTGTCGGCTAAAGATTAATCAAAGACTACTTTTACATGCCCTTTTGGTACTTTTGCTTATAGACGTATGCCTTTTGGTTTATGTAATGCACCTGCTACCTTTCAAAGATGCATGATGGCTATATTCTCTGATTTTGTGAAAAGATTTGTGAGGTTTTCATGGACGAATTTTCCGTCTCACGATTCCTCTTTGATGATTGCTTGAGAAATCTTGATCGAGTTTTGCGGAGATGTGAAGAAACTAATCTTGTCTTGAATTGGGAAAAGTGCCACTTTATGGTTAATGAAGGTATTGTCTTGGGGCACAAAGTTTCTGAAAGAGGTATTGAAGTTGATAAAGCCAAGGTTGATGTTATTGAAAAGATGCCATGTCCCAAGGACATCAAAGGTATAAGAAGTTTCCTTGGTCACGCCGGATTTTATAGGAGGTTCATTAAGGACTTCTCAAAAATTTCTCGGCCTCTGACTAATCTATTACAAAAAGATGTACCATTTGTATTTGATGATGATTGTGTAGAAGCATTTGAAATACTTAAGAAAGCATTAGTCTCTGCACCTGTTGTTCAGCCACCTGATTGCAATTTACCCTTTGGAATTATGTGTGATGCCAGTGATTATGTTGTAGGTGCTGTTCTAGGGCAAATAGTTGATAAGAAATTAAATGTTATCCATTATGCTAGTAAGACTCTAGAAAATGCTCAAAGAAATTATGCTACTACCGAAAAGGAATTTTTAGCAGTTGTATTTGTTTGTGATAAATTCAGACCGTATATTGTTGATTCTAAAGTAACTATTCACACTGAACATGCTGCTATTAAATATCTTATGGAAAAGAAAGATGCTAAACCTAGACTTATTAGATGGGTTCTCTTGCTGCAAGAATTTGATTTGCATATTGTTGATAGAAAAGGAGCTGAGAACCCCGTTGCAGACAACTTATCTAGGTTAGAGAATGTTCTTGATGATCCACTACCTATTGATTATAGCTTTCCTGATGAACAATTAAATGTCGTAAGCACTTCTCGTAGCACTCCATGGTATGCTGATTATGCTAATTATATTGTTGCTAAATTTATACCACCTAGCTTCACATAACAACAAAAGAAAAAGTTCGTTTATGATTTGCGACATTACTTTTGGGATGACCCACATCTTTATAAACAAGGAGTAGATGGTGTTATTAGACGTTGTGTGTCTGAGCATGAACAGGAACAGATCCTACGCAAGTGTCACTCTGAAGCTTATGGAGGACACCACGCTGGAGATAGAACTGCACATAAGGTATTGCAATCTGGTTTTTATTGGCCTACTCTCTTCAAGGATGCCCGTAAGTTTGTTTTATCTTGTGATGAATGTCAAAGAATTGGTAATATTAGTAGACGTCAAGAAATGCCTATGAATTATTCACTTGTTATTGAACCATTTGATGTTTGGGGCTTTGATTATATGGGACCTTTTCCTGCCTCCAATGGATACACTCATATTTTAGTTGCTGTTGATTACGTTACTAAGTGGGTATAAGCTATTCCAACTAGTAGTGCTGATCATAACACTTCTATTAAAATGCTTAAGGAAGTTATTTTTCCGAGGTTTGGAGTCCCTAGATATTTAATGACTGATGGTGGTTCACACTTTATTCATGGTGCTTTCCGTAAAATGCTTGCTAAATATGACGTTAATCATAGAATTGCATCTCCATATCACCCATGATCTAGTGGTCAAGTAGAATTGAGTAATAGAGAGCTCAAAATAATTTTGCAAAAGACTGTTAATAGGTCTAGAAAGAATTGGTCCAAGAAACTTGATGATGCATTATGGGCCTATAGAACTGCATATAAGAATCCTATGGGTATGTCTCCGTATAAAATGGTTTATGGAAAAGCATGTCACTTACCTCTCGAACTAGAACATAAGGCATATTGGGCTATTAAAGAGCTCAACTATGATTTCAAACTTGCCGGTGAGAAGAGGTTATTTGATATTAGCTCACTTGATGAATGGAGAACCCAAGCCTATGAAAATGCCAAGTTATTTAAATAAAAAGTTAAAAGATGGCATGATAAAAGGATACAAAAGCGTGAGTTCAATGTGGGTGATTATGTATTGCTATACAGCTCTCGTTTAAGATTTTTTGCAGGAAAACTTCTCTCTAAATGGGAAGGTCCCTACATTATGGAGGAGGTCTATCGTTCCGGTGCCATAAAAATCAACAACTTCGCAGGCACAAATACGAAGGTGGTAAACGGTCAAAGAATCAAACATTATATCTCAGGTAATCCCATAAATGTTGAAACCAATATTACTAAAACCGTAACCCCGGAGAAATACATAAGGGACACTTTCCAGAATGTTCCAGACTCCGAAAAGGAATAGGTATGTGGTACGGTAAGTAAACCGACTCCAAAACAATTTTTAAGGAAATATTTCTACGTTTTGGAATATTTAGAAAAATAGAAAAATAAGTAGCAGTCCGAGGAGGACACGAGGCCTCCACGAGGGTGGAGGGCGCGCCCTACCCCCCTGGGCTCGCCCCCTACCTCGTGAGCACCTCCTGTGCCCTCGGGACTCCGTTTTCTTGCACGATACTTATTTTGGTCGGTAAAAATTCATAATATATTCTCCCGATGGTTTTGACGACCGTATCACGCAAATATCCTCTGTTGTCGTTTTGAGCTGTTTCCGTTGCAGATTTGAGGATTCCGGAGACACGGTCATCCTTCTATGAGGGTGAGCCTATGCCATGGAAGGTGGATGACAAGCTTGCATCATCAACAACACCTCCACCGCCAACAACAAAGAAGGAGACATAATCACATGGGTATGGGCACTCCCCTTGGCAACTGCCAAGCTTGGGGGAGGCGCCCCGGTATCGTATCATCATCACAACTCCTATCTTTACCGTTTTTCTTAGTTCGATCCTATTAGTAGTATCTTGATATAGTAGAATAAAGTCATGGCATGATCTAGTTCTGAAATTTTGCTTTATGATCCCTTTATGCAATCAAGTCCGTGAGCTATATATAATAAAGATTAGTGTTGAGTCAAGGGCTTGATTACTTTGCCATGATCTTGAGTGAATAAAAGAAAAGAATAAAAAGAAACAAAGAGCTCCTATTGATCTTATTGAAAGTAATGACTTCACATAGAAAGAGTATGATGATTAAAAGTTGTTGGGAGTTGGCAAATATATAGCTTTGGTCATTGTTGCAATAAATAGGAAGTAATAAGGAGAGAGAGGTTTCACATATAGATATATTATCGTTGACATCTTTTATGATTGGGAGCACTCATTAAAATATGACATGCTAAAGAGTTGATGTTGGACAAGGAAGACAACATAATGAGTTATGTTTTCTTATATCTGAGATAAAGTATGTTGTCATGGTTCCTCTAACATGTTGGGCTTGCCTTTCCCCCTCATGCTAGCAAAATTCTCAGCACCAAGTAGAAATACTACTTGTGCTTCCAAATACACTTAAACCAGTTTAGCCATGAGAGTCCACCATATCTACCTATGGATTGAGTAAGATCCTTCAAGTAAGTTGTCATCGATGCAAGCAATAAAAATTTCTCTCTAAATATGCATAACTTATTAGTGCAGAGAAATAAGCTTTGTACGAACTTTTTGTGGAAGTAATAAAAGCGACGGACTGCATAATAAAGTTCCACATACAAGGGGCAATATAAAGTGACGTTCTTTTGCATTAAGATTTTGTGCATCCAACCATAAAAGCGCATGGAAACCTCTGCTTCCCTATGCGAAGGGCCTATCTTTTATTATTATCCTCTACCTTATGCAAGAGTCACGGTGATCTTCACCTTTCCTTTTTCATTTTATCCTTTGGCAAGCCCGGCATGTTGGAAAGAACATGGTATATATATATCTAATTGGATGTAGGGGAGCATGAATTATTGTTGTTGACAATACCCTTGAGGTAAAAGGTTGTGGGGCAAAACTATAAGCCCCTGTCTTTCTCTGTGTCCGGTTAAAACTCCGTAACCACAAGTATTGCGTGAGTGTTAGCAATTATGAAGGACTAAGTGATAGTTGAGTATGTGGACTTGCTTTTAAGCTCTGACATAGACTCTTTCCGATGTTATGACAAATTGCAATTGCTTCAATGACTGAGGGTATAATTTGTTGGTGCTCAATAAGGTTTCTGATTCATACTTTGGCTTTGTGAAAAGATCATCACTTGAACCTAAGTAATCATATGACAAATCAATTTATGTTGCTGTTATGAGAATAATCAGGATGCGTTCATGTCTGTATTTTATTTTTATCGACGCCTCTACCTCTAAACATCAGGACATATTTACTGTTATCGGCTTTTCGCTTGAGGACAAGCGAGGTCTAAGCTTGGGGGAGTTGATACGTCCATTTTGCATCATGCTTTTATATCGATATATATCGCATTATGGGCTGTTATTTCACGTTATGTCACAATACTTATGGCTATTCTCTCTTATTTTACAAGGTTTACATGAAGAGGGAGAATGCCGACAGCTGGAATTCTGGGCTGGAAAAGGAGCAAATATTGAAGGCCTATTCTGCGCAACTCGAAAAGTCCTGAAACTCCTCGGAATATCTTAAAACAAATAAAAAAATCATCGCCAAAGATGAAGGCCAGGGGGCCCACACCCTGCTCACGAGGGTGGGGGGCGCGCCCCCTCCCCCTGGGCGCGCCCCCCTACCTCGTGGGACCCCTGGTGGCTCTCCGACGTCCATCTTCTCCTATATGAAGTCTTTCGATGAAAAAAACTGCAAGCAACCTTTCGGGACGAGACTCCGCCGCCACGAGGCGGAACCTTGGCGGAACCAATCTAGGGCTCCGGCAGAGCTGTTCTGCCGGGAACACTTCCCTCCGGGAGGGGGAAATCATCGTCATCCCAACGCTCCTCTCATCGGGAGAGGGCAATCTCCATCAACATCTTCACCAGCACCATCTCATCTCCAAACCCTAGTTCATCTCCTGTATCCAATTCTTGTCTCCAATTCCGGGATTGGTGCTAGTAGGTTGCTAGTAGTGTTGATTACTCCTTGTAGTTGATGCTAGTTGGTTTACTTGGTGGAAGATCATATGGTCAGATCCTTTATGCATATTATTACCCCTCTGATTATGAACATGAATATGCTTTGTGAGTAATTACGTTTGTTCCCGAGGACACGGGAGAAGTCTTGCTATTAGTAGTCATGTGAATTTGGTATTCGTTTGATATTTTGATAAGATGTATGTTGTCTAACCTCTAGTGGTGTTATGTGAACGTCGACTACATAACACTTCACCATTATTTGGGCCTAGAGGAAGACATTGGGAAGTAATAAGTAGATCATGGGTTGCTAGAGTGACATAAGCTTAAACCCTAGTTTATGCGTTGCTTCGTAAGGGGCTGATTTGGATCCATAGGTTTCATGCTATGGTTAGGTTTACCTTAATACTTTTGTTGTAGTTGTGGATGCTTGCAATAGAGGTTAATCATAAGTGGGATGGTTGTTCAAGTAAGAACAGCACCCAAGCACCGGTCCACCCACATATCAAATTATCAAAGTACCGAACGCGAATCATATGAACGTGATGAAAACTAGCTTGACGATAATCCCATGTGTCCTCGGGAGCGCTTTTCCTATTATAAGAGTTTGTTCCGGCTTGTCCTTTGCTACAAAAAGGATTGGGCCACCTTGCTGCACCTTATTTACTTTTGTTACTTGTTGCTCGTTACAATTTACCCTATCACAAAACTATCTGCTACCACTTATTTCAGTACTTGCACAGAATACCTTGCTGAAAACCGCTTATCATTTCCTTCTGCTCCTCGTTGGGTTCGACACTCTTACTTATCAAAAGGACTACGATAGATCCCCTATACTTGTGGGTCATCAAGGAGCTTTTGGTAGTTGGTTTTGTTGGACTGCACCCGCTCCTCGCCTTGAGGCATTCTGCCCTGGTTCTTGAACCAGGTCAAGCTCTTGTATAAACCTACCGATGAATCACTAGTAGAAAAAGGACCTAATATGAGACACATTAGTGCCGGTTTGATTTTGAGCCGGCATTAATGTGTCCAATAGTGCCGGTTCCAACGGCTAGCCAGATGTTCTCATTAGTACCGGTTCGTGGCGAACCTTTAGTACCGGTTCGAACCGGTACTAAAGAGAGTGGTGGCAGGGTGTTGTCAGTCTGGGGCCCGTCCGGCACCTTTAGTACCGGTTCGTTCCACGAACCGGTACTAAAGGTCGACGTACATAAACCCTTCGTCCACCCCAGCCACTCTGTTCTTCCCCTTTCCCCTCACTTCCTCTGTTCTTCCCCTCTCTTCCTCGAGCTCCTCACAAATTTTGCCCAAAATTTGTCAAGATTTGAAGGCTCCCATCCATTCAAATGATCACAAAGGTTAGCAACTTTGTCCTTTCAACTCTCATTGCTAGATTAGCTCTTGCAATGCTTTGTATAGTGATTAATTTGGGAGGAATTATATTTACTAGTATTTGATTTATATGCAATTTGAGGTCAAAAATAACACTTAGTTTGCATATGTAGGTGTGGATTACTTAGTGCCTTCTAAATCTCCGTCGTAACCACCGTCGATCACCCAAGACCGTCCGTCAGGCACCACCTTGTGGTGAGGCTCTTGTTCATGAATGTTTTACATTACCAAATTGATGTTTGTGTGATTTGGATATATAGTTACTCGTATAATTATCTTACCCATACGTTGTTTGTTATACATAGTGCCATGGTTTTGATATCCGTCCCCGTCGGCCCTCGTCCTTGTTATGATTCGGATGTGGTATATTCTCATTTAAAACTAGTTGTTGCATTTCGTGTTTATGACAAATTATGCCCATCAAGTTGACATAGATATTTTTATCTAGGAGGTATGTGAACCGGAAATTCCAACCGACCCTATTGTCGAGAGGTTAAATTTAGTTGAAAGAGAAAATGAGTGTTTGAAAGAAAAATTGAAAAGAATTGAGGGGGATAAGATGGAATTGGAGTTGCATGTTGCCGATGTCGTCGATGATCACAAGATCAAGATGGAGAAAATGAGGTTGAAGATTAGAAAGATTAGAAAATATGCCATTGATAGTGTGGCTTGGTATCATTATGCTGTTGGATCAATTGTTACCTTAGTTGCGATCTTCATCGCATTTGTTGTTGCATTTAAATTCTTTAGCTAGAGAGTTATTTGTATGTTGCATTTAATTAAGTGTTGTATATGAACTTTATGTATGAACTTGTATTAATTTGGTCTATTCGGTGTTGTGTAATGAAGATGAGCCGACAATGGATGTATGATGACAGATGCTCTCCCGAGTTCATTAATGGCGTGCATACTTTTCTGCTTGCCGCTGAGGCAAACAAGCGGGCGGATGGTTTTATGCCTTGTCCATGTGCTGGCTGTAAGAATGGTCACAGTTACTCTACGTCAAGAACCATTCACGTCCACCTATTTGAGTCCGGTTTCATGCCCCACTATAATGTTTGGACCAAGCACGGAGAAATAGGGGTTATGATGGAAGACAATGAAGAAGAAGAGGACGACGACGACTATCCTGGCCATGGGTTCCCTGAATACGATGATACAACAATGGGGGAAGAAGCTGAGCCGGCAATGCAGAAAGAAGCTGAAGAAGAGGCATCAGATGAGCCCGCTGATGATCTAGGTCGGGCCATTGCCGATGCAAAGAGAAACTGCGCAAGTGATCTGGAGAGGACGAAGTTGCAGCGCATGTTAGAGGATCACAAGAAATTGTTGTACCCAATGCGAAGGTTGACAAAAAGTTGGGCACCACACTTGAATTGCTGCAATGGAAGGCAGAGAATGGTGTATCTGACAATGGATTTGGAAAGTTGCTGGTAATGATAAAGAATATGCTTCCAAAGGACAACGAATTGCCCGAGAGTACGTATGAAGCAAAGAAGGCTGTCTGTCCTCTAGGGTTAGAGGTGCAAAAGATACATGCATGCCCTAATGACTGCATCCTCTACCGCGGTGAGTACGAGGATTTGAATGCTTGCCTTCTACGAGGTGCATTGCGTTATAAGATCAGTCGCGATGACCCTGGTGATGTCGAGGGTGAGCGCCCCAGGAAGAAGATTCCTGCCAAGGTGATGTGGTATGCTCCTATAATACCACGGTTGAAACGTTTGTTCCAAAACAAAGAGCATGTGAAGGCGATGCGGTGGAACGCAGAAGACCATAAGAAAGACGGAAAGTTGAGAGTACCCGCTGACGGTTCGCAGTGGAGAAAAATCAAGAGAAAGTACTGGGAGGAGTTTGCAGGTGATCCAAGGAATGTATGGTTTAGTCTAAGCGCATATGGCATTAATCCTTTTGGGGAGCAGAGCAGCAACCATAGCACGTGGCATGTGACTCTATGTTTGTATAACCTTCCTACTTGGTTGTGCATGAAGCGAAAGTTCATTATGATGCCAGTGCTCATCCAAGGCCCTAAGCAACCCGGCAACGACATTGATGTGTACCTAAGGCCATTAGTTGAAGAACTCTTAGAACTGTGGAATGGAACAAGTGTACGTGCGTGGGATGAGCACATGGGGGAAGAATTTGACCTAAAGGCGTTGCTGTTCGTGACCATCAATGATTGGCCTGCTCTCAGTAACCTTTCAGGACAGACAAACAAGGGATACCGCGGATGCACGCACTGTTTGGATGATACCGACAGTATATATTTGAATAGTTGTAAGAAGAATGTGTACCTGGGACATCTCGATTTCTTCTGAGCAGGCATCTCGTAAGAAAGAAAGGCAAGCATTTCAAAGGTGAGGCGGATCACCGGACGAAGCCTCGCCACCGTACTAGTGCTGATGTACATGATATGGTCAAGGATTTGAAGGTAATCTTTGGAAAGGGTCCTGGCGGACAACCTGTTCCGAAGGACGCCGACGGACGCGCACCCACGTGGAAGAAGAAATCTATATTTTGGGACCTGCCATATTGGAAAGACCTAGAGGTCCGCTCCGCCATCGACGTGATGCACGTGACGAACAATCTTTGCGTGACCCTGCTTGGCTTTTTGGGCGTGTATGGGAAGACAAAAGATACACCAGAGGCACGGGAGGACCAGCAACGTATGCACCGAAAAGACGACATACATCAGGGTCTGGCCAGCTACGCTCTTACCAAAGAAGAGAAGGAAATCTTCTTCGAATGCCTGCTCAGCATGAAGGTACCGTCTGGCTTCTCGTCAAATATAAAGGAATAATAAATATGGTAGAGAAAAGTTCCGAACCTAAAGTCTCATGACGCCACATGATTATGACGCAACTCCTTCCGGTTGCATTGAGGGGGCTTCTACCGGAAAACGTTTGATTAGCCATTGTGAAGCTATGTGCATTCCTCAATGCAATCTCTTAGAAGGTAATCGATCCAGAAAACATACCAAGGTTACAGAATGATTTGGTGCAATGTCTTGTCAGTTTCGAGTTGGTGTTCCCACCATCCTTCTTCAACATCATGACGCACGTCCTAGTTCACCTTTGCGAAGAGATTAACGTTTTGGGTCCTGTATTTCTACACAATATGTTCCCCTTTGAAAGGTTCATGGGGGTCTTGAAGAAATATGTTCATAACCGTGCTAGGCCAGAAGGAAACATCTCGAAGGGCCATCACAATGAGGAGGTCATTGAGTTTTGTATTGACTTTATTCCTGACCTTAAGCCGATTGGTGTTCCTTTATCGCGGCATAAGGGCAGACTAGAAGGAAAAGGCACGCTAGGAGGGCATCAAATAATATGTATGGACGGGCATTCTCTCACTGAGGCACACTACACAGTTCTACATAATTCCGCCTTGGTGGCTCCGTATATGGAGGAACACAAGAATTTTCTACAGTCCAAACACCCGGAGCAGTCTGATGACTGGATTACACGCGAACAAACGAGGACTTTCGCCGGTTGGTTGCAGAAACATGCCCTGAATGATGGCGATATTCAAAATGACCTGTACTCGCTGTCCCAGTTACCATCTTCGAATATAATGACTTTCAAAGGGTACCAGATAAATGGGAATACATTTTACACGATCGCCCAAGATAAGAAGAGCACCAACCAAAACAGTGGTGTCCGCTTTGATGCAACAACTAACACGGGAAAGGAAACATATTATGGTTACATAGAGGACATATGGGAACTTAACTACGGATCAGGTGATTTGAAGGTCCCTTTGTTTCGTGCAAATGGGTCAATATGACACGAGGCGGGGTAACGGAAGACCCGCAGTACGGAATGACAATAGTGGATCTCAACAATCTTGCGTATGCAGACGAACCATTCGTCCTAGCCAATGATGTGGCGCAGGTTTTTTATGTGAAAGACATGTCTACCAGGCCGAGAAAAAGAAAAGATAAGGAATCGAATGGATCATATGACGAGCCAAGGCGCCACATAGTTCTTTCAGGAAAAAGAAACATCATGGGAGTGGATGACAAGACAGACATGTCAGAAGATTATGAAAAGTTTGATGAAATTGCTCCATTCATAGTGAATATTGACCCGAGCATCCAGTTAAATGATGAAGATTTTCCATGGCTACGGCGCAAAGGGACACACGAGAAGAAAAAGTTTCACACCCAAAGATCTGGGATGTGATCGGCTTCACTATCATCACTTTCTTCTGTGTTTCACACCCAGGAGGGAATGTCTGTAATAGTTAGGGTAGTTAATTATGTGTTTTGGCATTTGAAACGCGAAGAAATTTTATGTGCAAACAAATTCTTCTCATGCATTTACAGTTTTTTTCCAGCTAAATGACCTTGAAATTGAAAAGCATTTGAAATGAACTCAGAAAAGGTTGAAAGTTGGCATGGTATCATAATTTCTTACAAATAGCATGTGCAAAAAAGTAGAGATGGTTACGGCAAAAACTAGATACACTTCGTGTACAAAATGGACAATCTCTTTCGAAGTATCAGGGTTTCCGACGAAAACTGAAATGTTAGAAAGGCATTTCATTTTTCAAATAACCTAAGCATTACCAAATTGAATATAATGATAAAACACACTAATATTAAACATAAGAAAAAAGAATCACTGAAAAAACTTTTTTCAAAGTTAAGTTATTCACAAACTAGTGATTCACACAAATATCAAATAATTCAAAATATAAACTATTCAAATTTGAAAACTACGGAACTAACAGAAAGTTTGTAATTTTTGTACCTAAAGAAAAAATATTCACAAAGAAACTCTAAATATAGCAAAAACAACTCAAAAATAAATAAAACAAAAATAAATAAAGCGAAAAAATTAACAAAATAAAAAGCCCGCCTCTTTGGCCAAAGCGGCCTGCATCGACTAGGAACACAACCTTGAGTTGGGCCAGGATGCAGACCATAAAAAGGCCCATAGGCCCACAATCTTGAGAAGAGGACAGGTAGGCCCAGTGGGCCTGCTTAGGAGAGGAGCTCGAGAGCTACAACACTGGGGCTTATAAACCAGTGCGGTAGCCCCTCGGGTAGCGAGGTGGGACTAAACTTGCGCACCGCCTGGAGCCAGCGCATCCCCTTTAGTACCGGGTCGTGGCTCCAACCGGTACTAAAGACGCCCCTTTAGTACCGGTTGGAGCCACCACCCGGTACTAAAGTGGGTGCGCTTCCCGCCGCTTGGCCTGGCCAAAACAGACCTTTAGTACCAGTTCGTGGCTCCAACCGGTACTAAAGGTCCATCCTATATATACAACACTTAAAAAAATTCAGTTTTCCTCTGTTTCTTCCCACTATTTCTTCCCTCTGTTTTCTCTCCCTCTCCGTCGCGCCGCCCTGCCCCGATCGACGCCGTCCCCGTCGACGTCGCCGCCCTCGCCCTCGTTGCCGACCCAGCCGTCCCGCCCTCGTCGCCCGCCCGGCCGTCCCCATCGTCCGTCGCCGCACCCTGCCCTCCCGACGTCGCCGCCCAGCCACCCGCCCGTCGTCGTCGCCCGCCCGTCCCCTGTCGCCCGTCGTCGCCGCCCCGTCGTAGCCTCGCCGGTGAGCTCGCCCCGGCCGCCATGTCCACACACACACACACACTACACACACACAGTACACACACACACACTACACACACACACACATTATTAGTTTGTTTGTTATAAATTTTTCTGTTTTTTAGTTATAGAAATGTTAGGAAATTATTCTGTTTTTTAGTTATATAAATATTAGAAATGTTAGTTATATAGAAATGTTATAAATGTTTTCTGTTTTTTAGTTGTAGAACTATTTATAGAAATGTTAGCAATTTTTCTGTTGTTTAGTTATATAAATATTAGAATTGTTATAGAAAAATGTTAGTTATATAATCAGGAAATTTTAGAATTAGTTTTGGTTAGACGAATTAGATTAACGTCAAATTGTTAGAATTTGCATATATATAGAATTTTAGTTATCACAATCCAATCATTTAAAAAATGTTACTTTTTGCGGGCATATAGTATTTGTTCTCGACGATATGCCCGGTCCGCATCCTCGCCGTCGACCCGTTCGCGACGACGTCCTGCTTCAGAGGACCCATGTCTGGGACTGGGCTCCGCCGGGCTGGCACTGGGAGGTGCTACCTGGAGGGGCGCGCCGCTTGGTGAGGAACCCGACCTCGGGTCCCGTCGTCGACCCTGATCTTCTTTGGTAGCGTTCGCGTGGGCCACATTCGGTGCAGAGGCAACCGGCCCCGCCGGAGGTGGTGCATCACCGTGTCAGGGAGGAAGATGAGCACGTCCATCGCTACATGCCTGCTATGGACGACGTCAGGTTCTCCACTACTTGGCGGGTTCTTTGGGCAGATGACCGGAGATATGATCCTGTGATGGTTCCTTCTCTTTGGGTGTGCACCGCCCGTGCCCCAGGAACCGCGAGTGGCGCCCTAGATTCTTCTGTAGTACTCGATCTTTATTAGGTACCTAGCCAGTGATGTATTCGATATATAATATTCGAGACGATGTATTCAAGTGTAGCGACCCGACCTCAGATGGTCAAGTCTCTGTGCTTCCGTGTCATCCCTGGATCGGTAATGTTGACACACACAGTACTCGAAGGATTTATAACAGAGTAACAATCACACACTTATTACATCGAATGTCTCAAAAGAGAACTTATTACAATAATATGGCTTAAGGCCATCTAATGCGATAACAGCGGAAGGCTTGGAAGATAAAGTGAGTCCATCAACTCCAACGGCATAACTGAGCTACACGGCAACGACCTACAATCCTTACTCCTCGTCTGAAAAGTCTGCAACATAAAATGTTGCAGCCCGAGAACGGGTCAGCACATGGAATATGCTGGCAATGTAACACATAGAGAGTAATGAAAGAATACTATATATACTACATGCATTTATGGCTGGTGGAAAGCTCTATGGTTACACTTTTGCAAAAAGCCAATTTTTCCATATATCAAAGGAATAAATTCTATTTTAACTATCATGGTGGTTGAAACATCATTGAGAAGGTATAACCCCATCTCAATCCCAATTAAAGTGAATAACAACCCAGCAGTATTAATTTAGAGTGATGAGATACATGTGAATACTCAAGTACTAGATACTCAGAATTATCCATAACCGGGGACACGGCTAACCATGATTAGATTGTACACTCTGCAGAGGTTTGCGCACTTTTTCCCACAAGACTCGATCGCCTCCATTGGTTTCTCGCACTGCATGGTGTTTGAGAGACGGATGACCGAGACACAGTCTTTCAGAAACATTAACTCTCTACTCCGGATAGATCATACCAAACCTATAAAACCCACTACCTGCTGATCTACCTCTTCGAAAGCTTCACGTAACTTACTCAACTATGCTAGAGCCGATAATAGCTTGTGGCTGCACACGGAAGTTTCTAGCATGAATAATCTCAGTTCCCTTTGAGCTTGGGTGGCGGTCCATAGGAAGATCACACGGGTACCCCGGGATTTCCAAAAATAAAACAGACAACACTGGGTTCCCCAGGTGCCTCAATCCACCCAGATGTGTATTTAAGTTGCCACCTTAAAGTAAACCATTAATTAATAATCTCACATCTGTCGTGAATATCTATCAAACCCAAACCACGTCTACGAGCATAGCATGGCAATATAAGCAACACGTAGAGTAACTCCCAAGGGTTTGATAGCAACAGGGCAATAGGTTCCTACCTCATCATCTACTTCCCAACCCACAAATTAATGACATCCTAATCATGCAATGTTGGAGGGTTGAGCTAATGCATAAAACTGGGTATGAAAAGGTATGATCAAGTGTTACTTGCCTTGCTGACGATCCATGAATCCTAGAGACTCGTAGTAACACGCTTCGCACTCCGGGAATTCCATCGCAAGCAAACAATACATACATAAGTAACAAACAAAGATGCACAAACCAAACTTCAACTGAAAGAGGTTGACCGGAGAGTTCAACTTAAGAACTCCGGTTTGCAAAAAGAATCAAACCAAACGGAACAACGAAACTCAAGCGGCGAGAGAAACAAGGTCCGTTTACTAATATAAACTAGAGTCAAATTTTACAATGACAAAAACTGGTTTAAGTTGGCTACTCGGAAAGAGGGTTTCGAGATGAAACTCCGGGCGCTTGAATCGCCTGATTCCGATAAACGAGCGAAAAGTTATACTAATTTGAGCACTGGTTCAGAAATCAAATTCGGAAAAATCGCGGAATAAAACCGATAAAAGAAAACGACGAACGGCTAAACGAACGAACGTTCGTTAGCGGAAACTAAATGATGAACGGTTCGTAAAACGAACGAACGAGTGAACGCTCGCAAAATAAATAAACCGAGAAAAGAAAAAAAATAAACCGATCTAAAAAAACGGCTAGGGTTTTCCAAAAAAACCGAAGGGTTATTTTCTTAAAAAAACCGGCGACGGGGCTACCTCCGGTGATCGTCCGGCGGGGCGGGCAGCGGCTCCGGCGGGGTCCGGCGAGGGCGGCGAGGGGCGGTGACTCGCGAGGGGGGGGCGACGGCGGGAGGCGGCGGCGGCGACTAAGGGCGGCGGGCGGCGGCTCGGCTCGGCTCCTCCGGTCCCAGGCGGGCGGCGGTGGTGGTGGTGGCTAAGGGAAGAGGGGGTATAAAGAGGAGAGGGGAGGTGGCTTGGAGGAGGGGCAAGGCGGCGGGAGGAGTCCGGCTCGGACTCGAGTCCGGCGCGGAGGCGGCGGCGGGCCGCTGCAGTGGGGGGCGGTGGCTTGGGCCGACCTGCTCGGCTGGGCCGTTAGCCCGATCGGTAGCAGTTCTTTATTTATTTTATTTTAAAAGAAACATTCACTAAAATTGTAAAAATCCTAGAAAAATAAATAAAAATCTAAAATGCCAAAACAAGTTTTCTTTGCCTAAATAAAATATTTAGAACAAGATGAACTTTTCTTGGCCCCTAAAATGCAATTTTAGATATATCCAAATTTTTCTCTAGGCAAATAAAATTCCAAATAAGTAAAATAAAATCCAAAAAAAATGTTTTTAACATTTTTTCTCCGGTATTTTAATTATTTTTGGAGAAGTCATATTATCTCCTCTCGTTTATTTTTTTTAAACAGGAAATATTTTTCGGAGAGAAAAATTATAAAATCCAACGTCCTCGTCTTTCATTATTTGATAAAATTCAAATATGAAAAATCGGAAAATCCCCAACTCTCTCCGAGGGTCCTTGAGTTGCTTAGGATTTCGAGGATAGCAAATGAAAATGCAATAAAATATGATATGCATGGATGACCTGTGTATAACATGCCAAATTGAAAATTTGGGATGTTACAAACGTATCCCCCTTAAGATGAATCTCGCCCTCGAGATTCGGGTTGGCTAGAAAATAGGTGCGGATGGTCCTTGCGAATATCATCTTCTCGCTCCCAGGTGGCTTCCTCCTCGGTGTGGTGGCTCCACTGAACTTTACAAAACTTGATAACTTTGTTGCGGGTGACTCGGCTGTCGAAATCCAAAATCTTTACTGGCTTCTCCTCATAAGTCAAATTATTATCCAACTGTATCGCCTCTAGGGGCACTGTATCCTTTAACGGTATGTCGGCCATCTCAGCATGGCACTTCTTCAGTTGTGATACGTGAAACACATCGTGAACTCCTGACAGTCCTTCGGGTAACTCCAGTTTGTAGGCAACTTCTCCCATTCGTTCCAAAACATGATACGGTCCTACAAATATTGGGGCTAACTTTCCCTTTACTCCAAAACGTTTCACTCCCCTCAGGGGTGATACTCGCAGATAGGCTCTGTCTCCAATTTCATAGGTTACTTCCTTGCGTTTTGAATCTGCGTAACTCTTCTGTCTAGACTGAGCAATCTTTAGTCTGTCACTGATCAGTTTAACCTTCTCCTCCGAGTCTTTGATCAAATCTGGTCCAAACAACTGACGGTCTCCGACCTCATCCCACATCAAGGGTGTTCTACATCTGCATCCGTACAGAGCTTCGAACGGTGCCATTTTCAAACTGGCCTGGTAGCTGTTGTTATATGAGAATTCTGCGTACGGCAAATTGTCATCCCAACTAGATCCATAATCTAGCGCACAGGCTCTTAACATATCCTCTAGAATCTGGTTAACTCTGTCCATCCGTCTGTGGGTGGAACGTGGTACTAAACTCCAATCTGGTACCCAAAGTCTGGTGTAGTTGATGCCAAAACTTTGAAGTAAATTGTGTTCCTCTATCTGATACGATGCTCCTCGGAACTCCGTGCAAACATACGATCCTGGTCATATATATCTTGGCCAACTTGGCACTTGTATAAGTTGTTTTCACTGGGATGAAGTGAGCTAGTGGTCAAACGATCCACAACTACCCATATTGAATCATATCCTGCTTTGGTTCTGGGTAATCCGGTGATAAAATCCATGCCAAGTTTGTCCCACTTCCATTCGGGTATTGGCATAGGCTGCAACAGTCCTGCTGGCTTTTGTTGCTCTGCCTTCACTCTCTGACATACATCACAAACGGCTACATACTCGGCAATATCCTTCTTCATACCAGTCCACCAGAAACGTTCCTTCAAGTCCAAATACATCTTGGTGTTTCCGGGGTGAATCGAGTATGGTGAGTCATGGGCCTCTTGAAGTATTAACTTCCTGATCTCCGAATTGTTGGGCACATAAATCCTATCCTCAAACCACAAGGTATCGTGCTCATCCTCGCGAAAACCTTTGGCTTTTCCTTTGCCCATCTTTTCCTTTATCTCAGCAATCTCTTTATCCTCCTTTTGAGCGTCTCGAATCTTGTCTAGCAAGGTCGGCTGAACCTCCATTGTTGCAAGAAAACCTCTTGGAACAACCTCCAACTGAAGTTCCATAATATCCTCTGCTAACTCCTTTGGCAGTCCTCTACCTTCAAGGATATTGGCATAACTCCTCCGACTCAAAGCGTCTGCTACAACGTTGGCCTTTCCTGGATGATAGTGTAGCTTCATGTTGTAATCCTTTATAAGTTCCAGCCATCTCCTCTGTCTGAGGTTTAACTCCTTCTGTGTGAAAATGTACTTTAAACTCTTATGATCCGTGTACACATCACAATGGTTTCCCATGAGATAATGTCTCCAGGTCTTCAACGCATGTACTACAGCTGCTAACTCCAAATCATGCGTGGCATAGTTCAACTCATAAGGCTTCAGTTGTCGTGAGGCATATGAAACAACTTTTCCGTCCTGCATAAGAACACATCCAAGTCCCAAGCGAGAGGCATCACAATACACTTGAAACTCCTTATGTATATCTGGCAAGGTCAGCACTGGGCCTGTAGTCAACCGTTTCTTCAACTCTTGGAAGCTTGTCTCACAATCCTCTGTCCATTTGAACTTGGTATCCTTCTTTAGCAATTCTGTCATTGGTTTAGCAATCTTGGAAAAATTCTCAATAAATCTCCGATAATATCTTGCCAGTCCAAGGAAACTGCGAATCTCGCTGACTGAAGTGGGTGCCAACCATTCAGTGACTGACTGAATTTTACTGGGATCTACTGCTATACCCTCTCCTGATATAACATGCCCAAGAAATCCAACTTCCTTTAACCAAAACTCGCACTTGCTGAATTTGGCATAGAACTGGTGTTCCCTGAGTTTCTCAAGAACCAAACGTAGGTGTTCTGCGTGCTCCTCTTCGTTCTTCGAGTAAACCATAATATCATCGATAAACACCACAACAAACTTGTCCAAATACTCCATGAACACTTTGTTCATCATACTCATGAAATAGGCAGGGGCGTTAGTCAGTCCAAACGACATGACCGTATACTCATATAATCCATATCGTGTGGTGAATGCTGTCTTTGGTATATCCTTCTCTCAGATCTTCAACTGATGGTATCCTGATCGTAGATCAATCTTAGAAAACACCTTAGCTCCTTGCAACTGATCAAACAGATCATTAATCATCGGTAAGGGATACTTGTTCTTTATCGTTACTTCATTCGAGCTCGGTAATCAACAACCATCCTTAGGTATTTATCCTTCTTCTCCACCAAAAGTACCGAGCTCCCCAAGGTGATGAACTTCTCTGAATGTAACCTTTCTCCAATAGCTCCTTGATCTGCTTCTTAATTTCCTCCAGATCATTTGCGGGCATCCGATAGGGTCTCTTTGATATTGGTCCTGTACTGCATTAGTTCTATCGAAACTCGATGTCTCGATCCGTGGCATGCCCGGTAACTCTTCCGAAAAACATCTGGATAATCCTTCACTCTGGTACTTCCTCTTGTACAACTCCGTGAGGGTATTCACTTGGCTCCTCCTAGGCACATGCCTAGATACATACTTAATCCTTTTCCCCTCTGGGGTGGTAAGATAAATTGACTTGCTAGCACAGTCAATACTTCCTCCAAACTTCGACATCCAATCCATACCTAATATCACATCCAATCCTTGCGACTCCAAGATAATTAGGTCAGACGGAAAAACATGCGTGCCAATGATTAGGGGTATCTGGGTGCACCACTTGCTAGCCATGTACTCTGCTCCAGGCGAGCTCACTAAAAGAGGGGTTCTAAGGGTCTGGGTTGGTAACTTAAACTCATCTACAAATCCCCTTAATATGTATGAATGCGATGCACCAGTATCGAAAAGAACCGTAGCGGTAAATGACTGAACCAAAAACTTACCTATTACCGCGTCCGGCTGCTCTTCAACTTCCTCCACGTTGACGTGGTTCACTTGTCCTTTGTTGAAGGGATTGGGCTTCTTCCCAGCGCTCCCATTTCCGTTTCCATTCTTTCCTTCAGGGCAGTCGTTGGCATAGTGCCCTGTCTTCCCGCACTTACATCAAATAACTTGGCTCAAGTCTCTCTTGGTGGGTGTAGCTGGGTTTGAGCGATTCTGATTATTGTTGGCTGCATTTCCATTCCCATTCTTCGCACCATTATGCGATCCTCCTCCAGTATGGTTATGTCCTCCATGGTTATGAACTAGTCCTCCCGAGTTCGGGGTTAAACGAGACTTGTGGTGAGCTCCCGAGTTATACTTCCCTTGTCCATACTTCCTCTGACGATTCTCAATTTGCTGCTGCTTTCCTTCAATCATTAGGGCCTTATCTACCAACTCCTAGTAGTTATTGAAAGTTGCCACCATCAGCTGCATACTCATCTCATCATTCAGACCTTCCATAAACTTCTCTTGCTTCGCGGCATCTGTGGCCACATCATCAGGGGCATAGCATGATAACTTGCTAAACTCATCCACGTACTGAGCCACAGTACGGTTCCCCTGGCGTAAGTTGCGGAACTCACGCTTCTTTATCTGCATGGCTCCAGTTGAAACATGGGCCGTGCGAAAGGCTTGTTGGAACTGGTCCCAAGTGACATTGGCTATAGGAAAAGTAGCGTGTAATTCTCCCACCATGCGGCTGCTGGTCCATCCAATTGATGTGCGGCAAAACGCACTCTTTCAGCATCCGTGCATCCTGCGGTGGTTAACTCCCTTCCAATATGGCGTAACCAGTAATCTGCAACTATTGGCTCGGTGCTACTGGAAAACACCGGCGGTTGTAACCTTAGAAAGCGGGCTAAATTGTCCACTGGCGGCGGGTTGTTGTTGTTGTTGTTGTCATTGCCCTGGTTTTGAACTAGCAATTGCATCAAGGCATTCTGCTGTTGGATCAACTGAGTAAGCTCCGGTGGGAAAACAAAACCGGGGTCACGTCTCGGAGGCATCTGAAGGTTTAGATGGGAGAGATTTGAATAGAAAGAGGTCTAGTGAGAAAAACACTACCCATATGCACATGAGGCAAACACACATTCATTCAATCAAGCAAGCAAGGGCATACAAAACGATCTAGGACTATCGCATAAGTGCTCAACTACTACTAGTTACATGGGGGTAATACTACTATTATATGGTGGTCATATAGAAATTTTGATCGGTGGAAGACTCCATGATGTCTGCTCCAGCTTCGTCTTCATAGTCATCATCACTTGGGTCTGAGTCGGTGTCGTCGATGATGATGTAGTTGTCTGGACAAGCGGGATCTTCTTCCTCTTCTTGCTCCTCTTCCTTGGGTGCTGGTCCTCCCATGAAGATTCCGATCTTCTTGACTAGGTCGTCGTTCTTCTCCAGTAGTATTTTGATTTCTTCCTCATATCCATCGCGTGTAGACTTGAGTTCTTCCTCCAGCTTGATGATCTTAGTTTTCGCCTTCTTCAAATCCATCATGTTTGCACACATCTGGTTCTCATGACGTCGAATGTGCTGGTTTAGCTCCTGGATGTAGGCTGCAATGGATCTATCCTTCTTGGTGCTGATTACTTCCCATTGCTTGTCTCGGCACCCACATATTTGGTATATGGTGTCTTTAAGCTCCTTATTGTAGACTTCTCCAATGCGTCCCATGGTAATGTGAGCTACCATACTCTTTCCCAAACTCCATGTTGGTGCATTGAAAACACATACTATGGGCTCCGTGCTTGGCGCAAATATCCTTCCGGGAACTAGAGCTTGAATCTTCCAGCATTCTTCTTCTGGTAAGGTGGCGTTGTACGTCCCGGTGAAGCTTGGTATTCCAATATTCAGGTACCTAGTGACTTCCTTCAAGTGGCGTCCAAAGGTGTGTCTTCATCCGTTGGGCAAACTTGTACTTCATCTCCGTCATCCTAAAGAGTGGAAAATGGAGAGGGGTCGAAATGAGTAGAGAGGAGTGACCTATGGTTTTATCTTAGTGGTCGTGTCCTACACTCAGCGTGTGCTCGATACCATCTTGTCGCGACCGACCTCGAGATGGTCAAGTCTACGTGCTTCGTGTCATCCTCGGATCGGTAATGCCGACACACACAAGATTACTCAAGGATTTATAACAGAGTAGCAATCACACACTTATTATATCGAATGTCTCAAAAGAGAACTTATTACAATAATATTGGCTTAAGGCCATCTAATGCGATAACAGCGGAAGGCTTGGAAGATAAAGTGAGTCCATAAACTCCAACGGCATAACTGAGCTGCACGGCAACGACCTACAATCCTTACTCCTCGTCTGAAAAGTCTGCAACATAAAATGTTGCAGCCCGAGAACGGGTCAGCACATGGAATATGCTGACAATGTAACACATATAGAGTAATGAAAGAATACTATATATACTACATGCATATATGACTGGTGGAAAGCTCTATGGTTACAGTTTTGCAAAAAGCCAATTTTTCCCTATATCAAAGGAATAAATTCTATTTTAACTATCATGGTGGTTGAAACATCATTGAGAAGGTATAACCCCATCTCAATCCCAATTTAAGTGATTAACAACCCAGCAGTATTAATTTAGAGTGATGAGATACATGTGAATACTCAAGTACTAGATACTCAGAATTGTCCATAACCGGGGACACGGCTAACCATGATTAGATTGTACACTCTGCAGAGGTTTGCGCACTTTTCCCCACAAGACTCGATCGCCTCCGTTGGTTTCTCGCACTGCATAGTGTTTGAGAGACGGATGACCGAGACACAGTCTTTCAGAAAAATTAACTCTCTACTCCGTATAGATCATACCAAACCTATAAAACCCACTACCTGCTGATCTACCTCTTCGAAAGCTTCACGTAACTTACTCAACTATGCTAGAGCCCATAATAGCTTGTGGCTGCACACGTAAGTTTCTAGCATGAATAATCTCAGTTCCCTTTGAGCCTAGGTGGCGGTCCATAGGAAGATCACACGGGTACCCCGGGATTTCCAAAAATAAAACAGACAACACTGGGTTCCCCAGGTGCCTCAATCCACCCAGATGTGTATTTAAGTTGCCACCTTAAAGTAAACCATTAATTAATAATCTCACATCTGTCGTGAATATCTCTCAAACCCAAACCACGTCTACGAGCATAGCATGGCAATATAAGCAACACGTAGAGTAACTCCCAATGGTTTGATAGCAACAGGGCAATAGGTTCCTACCTCATCATCTACTTTCCAACCCACAAATTAATGACATCCTAATCATGCAATGTTGGAGGGTTGAGCTAATGCATAAAACTGGGTATGAAAAGGTATGATCAAGTGTTACTTGCCTTGTTGACGATCCGTGAATCCTAGAGACTCAGAGTAACACGCTCGCACTCGGGAATTCTATCGCAAGCAAACAATACATACATAAGTAACAAACAAAGATGCACAAACGAAACTTCAACTGAAAGAGGTTGACCGGAGAGTTCAACTTAAGAACTCCGGTTTGCAAAAAGAATCAAACCAAACGGAACAACGAAACTCAAACGGCGAGAGAAACAAGGTCCGTTTACTAATCTGAACTAGAGTCAAATTTTACAATGACAAAAACTGGTTTAAGTTGGCTATTCGGAAAGAGGGTTTCGAGATAAAACTGCAGGCGCTTGAATCGCCTGATTCCGATAAACGAGCGAAAAGTTATACTAATTTGAGCACTGGTTCAGAAATCAAATTCGGAAAAATCGCGGAATAAAACTGATAAAAGAAAACGACGAACGGCTAAACGAACGAACGTTCGTTAGCGGAAACTAAATGATGAACGGTTCGTAAAACGAACGAACGAGTGAACGCTCGCAAAATAAATAAACCGAGAAAAGAAAAAAAATAAACCAATCAAAAAAAACGGCTAGGGTTTTCCAAAAAAACCGAAGGGTTATTTTCTTAAAAAAAACCGGCGACGGGGCTACCTCCGGTGATCGTCCGGCGGGGCGGGCGGCGGCTCCGGCGTGGTCCGGCGAGGGCGGCGAGGGCGGCGACTCGAGGGGGGGGCGGCTCGGCGAGGGGGGGCGGCGGCGCGGGAGGCGGCGGCGGCGGCTCGGGGGCGGCTCGGCTCTGCCTCCGGGTCCCAAGCGGCAGCGTGATGGTGGTGGTGGCTAAGGGAAGATGGGGAGGCGGTATATAAAGAGGGTGGCTTGGAGGAGGGGCGGCGGGCTTGGGCGGCTTGCTCGGCTGGGCCGTTAGCCCGATCGAGTATGATTTTTATTTTATTATTTTTTTAAAGAAACATTCCACTAAAATTGTAAAAATCCTAGAAAAATAAATAAAATCTAAAATGCCAAAACAAGTTTTCTTTGCCTAAATAAAATATTTAGAACAAGATGAACTTTTTTGGCCCCTAAATGCAATTTTAGATATATGCAAATTTTTCTCTAGGCAAATAAAATTCCAAATAAGTAAAATAAAATCCAAAATAAAATGATTTTAACATTTTTCCTCCGGTATTTCAATTATTTTTGGAGAAGTCATATTATCTCCTCTTGTTTATTTTTTTAAAACAGGAAATATTTTCCGGAGAGAAAAATTATAAAATCCAGCGTCCTCGTCGTTCATTATTTGATAAAATTCAAATATGAAAAATTGGAAAATCCCCAAGTCTCTCCGAGGGTCCTTGAGTTGCTTAGGATTTCGAGGATAGCAAATGAAAATGCAATAAAATATGATATGCATGGATGACCTGTGTATAACATGCCAAATTGAAAATTTGGGATGTTACATCAAGATTATATATATTAAGACGATGATGTATTCGAGATTATATATTCGAGACGATGTATTCGAGATTCAGTTTTTCCTCATTGATTAATTGCATCCATGCATTGTAATTTGAATACTAAATTATTTTATATTTCTTCTATATTAATTAGTAAAGTAAAAGCTATGGCGGACAATACCGGCAGAGAGAGAGAAGAGGAATTGTTCGACATCATACGCATCCCTCATAGGGTAGATGATCTGAATGAAGATGACGGCTCCCAATATCTGAACAATACCGGAGAGGGTGATGAAAAGATATTCGATCTCGACGACCGAGCTGATGAAGTCATGAACTATGATTATGATAACACAGACAATGTTAGTGTTGATACAGACAATGCTGATCTTCAAATAACAAAGACATCCGGCGAGGTATATATTTATATAAGCATGCATCCTGGTGATCATCACTTGTTTTTTTATTGAAGATATATTAATGAATCGATCTTTCTTCTTTCAGCCCTCCGGATCGAGCAAATCTGCTTCTCTGACAGCAAGACAAAGCGAGGCCCGGCAGATTGTTGAAGGATGGTGTAAAGTACCACATCGAATCCACCAAACTTAGTGGCGAACCCTCACGCCTAAGAACGCTATGGACAAGTGGACTCGTCGGTCGGAGTTCTTGTGAAGGACAAACTCGATCTCCATTCAAGAATGGAAAGAGCCAAAGACTAAACGTCCGTGTGTTACTTGGGTCGATGATGAGCCAAAAAGACCTGGTGAAATCTCGATGGAACATTTCACCCTACCAGATCATTTCACTAAAGCAGATGTGGAGAAAGTCAAGGCCGCTGCTCTTAAGAAGATGGCAATTGCATTCAACACCCACAAGAAAACTGTATGGGCCAACTACCTCGATAATGAAAGGAAGACTCCAGATTTCAAGGGAACACTGGAGAAGCAAAGAGAACACTGGGACGATTTCGTGACCTTCAAGGATTCAGAATTATCTAAGGAACGATCGATGAAAAACAAGGCAAATGCCGCAAGAAAGACGCAGTTCCATAGGTTGGGTCTAGGTGGTTACGTGGTGGGATTGCCTAAGTGGTATAAGTCTGAGCAAGAGATGGAGGGTGCAGAGGTCACTCCGATTACTAGGAGCTGGCCCCCCAGGTGCAGAACTTGGTTCTATGCGCAGGGGGGGGGGGGAGTTGGACCCGAAGACAGGCCTGGTTTCGAAGAAGGCAAGTCTAAAAGGAGCCGAACAAAAGATACTTGACGCAATAGAAGAAGCTCGAACGGGGGTGTTCACGCCCAACAGAGAGAACGACAAGCTTACGCTACTACAGAAATCGACACCGGGAAGAACAGGAGGCATGGGCGTTATTCCCTGGTATGAGGGCTTTTCGGACTGAAATGACGACTACAGGTCCCGTGCAAGAAAGAATATGGAGGAGGAGAAGAAGAGGAAGCTAGAGGAGGAGCAGAGGAAGCAGGACGCAGAACGCCTTCAAGGCCTAGAAGCAAGGAACGCAGACCTGGCACTCAAATTCCAGCAGCAGCAGCAGCAGATCGACTCACTTAGCCAGGAAAGGGGGTCTCAGCAGCGGCAGCAGCAAGCGGATGATCATCTAGCATTGGATAGCACCGTCCCATCCATGCCGAGAAGCAGTGTTGGTTCTGCCCCGGGCGACACACTGCTGGATACATACCCTGTGGATGACATCATAGAGAACACTAACTGTGAGCTACACTCCAAAATGAAGAACATATCCATGAAGGTGACGGACGGCGTTGCTTTTCCAGTGACCCCCGAAGCAACCTACCATTGCATCCCGATTATAGAGGGCTATGCTCGTGTCATGGTTGATGAAGTGGTGGACCCATATTCGGGCTAACGCTGACATTCCCGGAGGTGAAGACGAGCGACACCGGGAGAGGCCATACATCGATCATCCTATGGAGAAAGGATTGCATCATCTTTCGAAGTCCACCGACACCACGCCGCCTGCCGACTCCTCGAAGTCCGCCACCGAGTCAGCAGACTCCGCTCCTCCAAGTCCACGAACGCGTGAGACGACTCCTCCTCGAAGTCCGCCACCTCCTCCGCTGGTTTCAAGTCCGCACCGTGTCGTGCCACATCTCCTGCTTCAAGTCCGCACATTGTCGTCACTTCTCCTGGTCCAACTCCACGCCAGCCGCCTCCGCCGTCTCAGCAATCGCAGAAGAGACATGCCGCAGCTTTTGGTGCGTAGCGGTACGAGTCGAGGTAGTTCAGGAAGTACAGGAGGAGACAAGCGATATAAATATGGTCCAAGCCTCGCTCCTCTTCCTCAGAGGCCTTATGACATGACCGAGGAGAAAAATGCAGCCATAGTGCAGGCCCAAGTGGACGCCCATTTTGGACCGAAACCGGCATCGCCGCCAAAGGAGATAGTGCGTGAGAAAACAATTGACCACTTCATTCATATGGCTAGAGCACCAGCTCCCAAGCCTGTTGACTCAGACTATGAGCGTCAAATCAGGAAGCTACATCGAGCACGGCTACAGAAGGAAGCGAGCTCGAGCTCGAGCCAACAAGCAGCCGGCAAAAATGCGGAAAACCGCTCCCAACTGGGAAAACAGTAGCGCAAGCGATCCCCCCACTTGTTGTGCCAACAACACATGAGAGGAGTACGCGCGCCAAATATTATTGTGGGCAAACCGTTAGCGTTCCCCAGCAGGGTGATGTGGTAATAATGGAGGAGCATATCAAGCAGGCTGAAATGCTCAAGATCTCTGTTGGACAACTCCTCAAAATCGAGCCCATGTCTCCGCTTAAAGAATCGGAAATAAAATGGAAATATGCCTGGGGCAAACCTTTGGTCCATCCAGACAAGGTCAAGGACCTCCCAACGAGAATGTATGAATTGCATCAATGGTACATTAACATGACCAAGATTTCCAATCGAGTGTCCCTCATGGTGAATGTCAAGAAGGATCATTATTACCATGAGAAAGCTCATCCATTGAGTATACAGAACTTTTTCAGTTATACAATCAAGACGCTTTCGACAAGTCTATCGTCAGTTGCTATTGTCGTAAGTGATTTCTTTCTGTAATTTAAGTCTCAAGCTAATTATGTAGTGATAATTTTGATCAATCATTACATGTAATTATCCTCACTATATTCTTTTCTGTGGTATTATATGCAGGATGAAGATGTATGAAATGAAAAAATCTGGACGCTATGGCATTGGGTTCATTGACCCAAATACCGTTAATGAGGACATATGGAAGTTTCCATTTTATCAAGAAGATGTAGAGGCCAGCATGGTAGAGTTCTTGAAGCGCCTCAATAGCAATGAAGATATACTACTTCCTTACAACTTCCCGTGAGTCACACTGTCTTGTACTACAAATTCTGTTTTTGCTTACTAGCTAGCTAGATATTAGTAATTAAGTGTATACGGTTTACGGTAGTTGATTAATTTTATGCACATGCCCGCTTATTTAAGACATGCAAACGTGTGCGCATGCAGTTGGCACTGGGTCTTGATAGACATTAAAGTTGAGGAAAGAAAAGTTGAATTACTGGACTCACTAACTAAAAAAGAAAGTGACTTCACCATAGTGAAGGGGATAGTCAACAGGGAATTTCAATCATTATTAACTATATATATCTCGGCCTATTATTAGTTTTTCATTTCCTGATATGAACTATTTAATAACCCCTTTATTAATTTTCTTTGCCGGCGGGCAGGGCAAGAGCAAAGTTCATCGCGGTGACTCCAGGCGAATGGAAACAAAAGTTGTTTTGGCATCGACCAAAGGTAAGTAATTAAGTAGTACTAGCTAGCTACCATCTCTTTAATTCTTGTTTCAATATTATTAATTAATTATCATGCTTGATTAATCATTATCTGATTCAATTCCATTCTCGTAAAGGCCCTGAAGCAGGCGCCAGGGAATAATCTGTGTGCATTCTACGTTTGCGAGAACATTCGCATGATGACGTCTGAAAAGAGCAGATCTGATAGACAGGACTGGGTACGTTTGTCAGAACACTATTCACACCATTATCGATATCTAGTCACACAACTAACACACATGCATATTGATCTCCTTCTTAACAGTTCAGAGAGGTGCGGGATAAGCTCCTACCATCGGAACGCATACTAGCACTTTAAGAGAAAATAGCCGGATTTTTGCTCAACCAGGTCATAAATCTCAAAGGAAAATACTATTACCCGCTACCGCCCCCATGAACCACTTGTCATCGTGCTCCGGAGGCACCAACATATGTAGGAGAAATTGTATATGTATATACATGTGTATGTGTGAATAATGGTGTTGGTTAATTGTGAGACATTCGATGATATATTTATATATATGCGGTTCTATACGTATGAGAAAATCTATTTATATATATGCATAACGTGTACAATTTGTAGTATCGTGAAATACCAGCAAACAAAAAATATATAATGGAAAATAAAAAAACACCCAAACATTTAGTACCGGTTGGTGTTACCAACCGGTACTAAAGCCCTACGCCACACCTCGGCCTGGCTCGTACACGTGTTCAAGATTTTTAGCGCCGGTTCGTGACGAACCGGTACTAAAGGGGGGGACCTTTAGTCCTCTCTTTAGTGCGGTTGTGGAACCGGACTAAAAAGTCGTTATTGAACCGCACTAAAGGCCGGTTCTGCACTAGTGAATGTATGTGTGCTTTGTGGACTCTGAAATATTCCTTCATGAATAGCTTTGCGCCGCGATGACCAAATTGCCCACAACGAAACAGTGAATTTAACGAATTGATCATGGGTTAACAGCTCCATAAGAGTGAACAACCACTGCTTCACGCTTGGTTCCGTTACATTTGCTAACGGGGAGGTTCGTGGGAGGGAGAAGACTAAAGAGGCGAGTTGCATGACACATTTCGCTTTCGGCCCACGTGATCTGTCCCAATAATCAATCCTACCGGCACGAATGGGCCTGGCTGGGTTTTCTTCAGCTCGACAAGAAGAATGGGTCTGGGCTGCATTATTTTTCTTTGGCCGTGGCCCCATCCTTGTTTTGATGAAAAATGGTGCGATGATGTGATGTACACCTCTTTCCTGACTCTCTCTTTCCGACTTTTTTTAAGACAGTACAGACGCAGACACTCATATATATGCGCATATACTCATCCCTAAGAATACATACGCACGCCATATCCCTATGAGCACCTCGGAGAGGCTGAGCTGACATATCATCTTAAAATTGACAAAGTCATCAAAGGCGTCTCGTGGTCAACGGAAACGTCTCCTCCCACTGAACGCGCATCACCAAAAATCCTGAAACAAATCTAGAAATAAATGCGAGCACTAGGACTTGAACGCTAATGGGTTGGGGATACCATTGTCCTCCTAACCATCCAACCATATGTTGGCTCGCTCTCTCTTCCCGACCTGATCTGCACCTCTGGCCTCCTTCCCCCAGTCCCACACCCATCGGGATTGGCACTCACTGCTACATTACCGACACCTCTCAGCCTCTCTGGCCTCAAGTTTGGAAACCATTTTTCATCAAACAATGTTTTTTTTGCGAATATCATAAATACAAGGTTACATGCCCCAAAAGAATCCAAACAAGGTTACATTTTTCTTCTTGGAAACTAAGGTTTCTTTATTTTTGAACCAACTGTTGTCCAATTTCCTTGACGTATTGACGCACATCTATGCTTCTTATAAAGGCATGGTGTGTGCGCCATACTAAAATATTCATCCTCAAGCGGTGACGTAATGAATAAATAACTTAATACACTAGTGATCGACCAACGATATTGTCATGCTACATATTGTTATGTCCCAAAGAAAATAAGTTACGTTGACATGCTACACCAAACAAACATTGTATGCAAATTGTACAATAATACTGACCACATGTTATATGAATTGCAAAAAAGCTAGTAAAAGAACTCATTTTTTCACCAGAAAAGAAATTCATTATAAAATGGTGCAAAAATAAAGCATTTTGTATCAGTAACTAATACTCCCTCCGTCCAAAAAAATTTGTCTTGGATTTCACTATATACTGATGTATCTAGACGCGTTTCTAGACAAGTATAAGACAAGCTTTTTGAGACGGAGGTAATATTTGCTAGTGACTTTGTATTAAAGAAAACCTTACATGTACCACTCCACCCACTTTTTGATGGACAATATATGAGATAAACTTGGTACATATTACTGTTGAGATATAAGAAAAACCACAGAGATGCAGTGTCGAGTATTAAAGTATCAAAATAGTACATCACCAGCTCCCTGGATCTCCTGAAAAAATTAGTCAGTGTCGCACCAGAACATACACAGTTATTGTATCTTGACTCTCCAAACATCCATAAATGTTGAATCGACAAAGCCATATGTTGCCAGTAGCCTATTTTCCCATGGTGAACGACATAATAGTTACACAATAGGATAATCGGTGAATTTCATATTTTTTTTCTGGTAACAGATAATAGGTGGCTAGTTTCCTCAAATTAACCCGTAAATTCTCATATTCTTATGAATCGATAAAAATGGAAATTCTTTGTTTCATTTTAAAAAAGAAGTGAGCCTGGAATTCTCTCTCTTACTGGGATCAACGCACTCTCTCTCTCTGTACAACCTACGCCAACACCGAATGTGTTTGCAGCCTTCTGTCGTCTCTCATACTATAGGGGAGAGGGCCAGTCCGTGCAGGGAGCCAGGTTGTAGGGGGGAGCTTGGACAAGAGGCCACCCTTTGAGAACGACCATGGGTGACTGCACGTCGACACACCTAGCAACAACGCATGGTAGAGCGGAAGGAGACGCCGGCTTGCGGCGTATCACGCATCCAGTTGTAATACCAACTTTATTAGGACTCCGTGCTAAATTCCCAATACCTTTCAGGCCTACTAATTGCATACCATTTTCAAGAAAACAAGGTAACTTTGTTTTTAGGGCCAACAGCTTGTCAATTTTTTTTGGATGTATTGCTTCACAACTATGCTTCTTATAAGGATATGGTATGTGCGCCCCACGGAACTATCCACCCTCAACTATATGGCGTCGCATTGAATGAATAAGTTAAAACTCTCATGACCAATCGTATTGGCGTGTTATTACCTGGAAAATAAAAGTAGCTTAAGATTTTATTTAGGGAAACACTTACTATCAGTAGTCTGAATCGAAGCCATCGTCAGACTGCTGATGATCCGTTGATTCTCCTTTTAATCTCACGGCTGAGATTTTCGTCTCCAAGCTGGCCGCGTTTTACGCACATGCAAACCATAATACCTTGTCATGTGCTAATATCCCTAATTAACTGCCCCTAACCAAGCGCCCCTGTTTCCGATCTCGTCGCCCCCGTCCAAGCTCTTCGCCTTGCTCACCAGTGCCCTCGCTCCCATCTCTGTCCGCCAGGGTTTTGCCCAGCCCCACTACAGCCTCCAGCCCATCTCACCTGTGCGTCATCCCATCCGGCCGCCACGCCCGATCTCCATCGGGATCAGCCCCCGCACCACTTTCCGTTCAAGCTCGTCGGAGCAGCATGGAGTATCGCATGATTCTCCCATGCGGCCCATGCTCATCCGATCTAGGGTCTGAGTTCTCTCTCCTCTTGGTACTATTCAATCTTGCAGTGTAGTTGATTCCTAATACAGTTGTGTTCTAATTTTTGCTTGATATCGTGATGTGAATACGTTGGTTTATGCACCGTTTGTGGTTGTGAATTTCTTCCATCCAATATGTATTAGATCACTTTAAATTATTGGTATTTTTTTGTATTAGTACGTACATCACACACATACACCTCCCCGGTTATTAGTTTTTGTTCCTTTTTTAATTTTCAATGCTTCCCAGTGACAATACATATGTACCCAGTGCACTTTTTCGTGCTTCTTTGGGAAAGAAAATCAATTGCATTGGCCAACAAAAATTGGTTAAATTTGCATCTAGGCAACCCAAAGCATGCATCCGCGCATTGGCAGCAATCCTAGTTGTTCCCATTATCAGTGTTCTATGCTTCCGGCCAAGATTAAATTCGAGCTGTCATATATTCATGCATCCTACGAACTGACATACTGTGTTTATAACAGATAAGCTGATTAGTTCTAATGTTTGCTTCCATACACCTATTTTGGCGGACATCTTTATGTCTTGATTTATTCCTTCAATTCCCATATTTTGACACACGAGAGTGAAACAGGCCGAAACAGATTACCATCTAAGACTGTAGGATTCCTCCCTCCCCACAGGAATCATCCTCATTTGACCTAGGTATTGAGTCCTCTCATCCAGATACAGTGCTAGTTGATTTCCAAATATATTTATGTTCTCGAGTATTGTTTAATATCTCTATGTGCATATATTGCTTTATTCCCATTTTGGGGGCTGATTTCGTTCTATTCATTATGTAGCGGATCACTAAATCATCAACTACTATATGTATATTTGGTATGTACATGACACAAATATGCATAACCATGTTGGCCGCATTTTTTTCGTATTTTTCTTCAAATACCCATGCTCCAAAGTAATACTACTTATGCATGTATCCAGAGGACTATTTTGGTGCTTCTTACCCATTGTGCTTCCACATTGTAATACGTATGCTTCTTTGGCCTATACATTACGCTTCAATAGGGTTAATAGCAAGCAGTTGAATAACACCAAATTAGTGTTTCTTGTTAATCATGCTTCCTTAAGTTTAACCATATGCTTCTACTGTACACATGTAGTGCCGCAACACAACAATGTTTCATGAACATTAAATTTGTGCATCTAAATCTTGCCTGCCAAGCGTGTACATTTCTCAAATCGAAATTCTTTTATTTTAGTGTGTGACAGCATCAAATCATTTACTTTGTGTGAGCCATGCTTCCTACCTTTTGATTTCTCACACATGTTTGTATGCTGACAAGCGGGCGCTAGGGGATCAAGGCTGGATGTGCCTACTTCAGCGATGACGAGTCGAGTTCATAGAACTACCCCCATGTTCAGATGTTCAGGCTATCAAGAGGTATACAACCTCAATGACGACACAGTGAAGACCGAAGCACTCGGGCAAAGGCACCTCAGCTTGTGCCCATAGACGCCTTGGATAACGACTTCCATCACGTGATGGCTAGGCCACATTTGAATTAGCCAAATCTCACGCATGGAATCAATTTGACTTTGCGTTGAAGCATACTCCCCATTTGAATGTAGCATATTTCTCATTCTTTGCAAATAGAATCCCTAAATTTGAATTGGAACCATGTGTATTTACGACTGGAAATATTTTCCTCTTTAGTGGAAGCAATATAATATTTCGTTGGAAGCAATTCTATAGTCGATGGAAACAAGATTGTGATGCTTCTCAAACATGTCAAATTATTTTCTTTTCGATGAAAGCAGGTTCAAACAAATTCTCTGTATGGAAGTAAGATAGTGATACTTTGGAAACAAAATTTCATGCTACAACGGACATAAAATTTCAAATGAATCGAAGCATATTTTATTTACTACAGAAGCAAATTCTTCAGCGAACGAAAACATAAATTAATTTTGTTGTAAAAGAAGCGAACTGATGCACAACATTACAAACAAGGGTGGATGCATGTATTAGCTGCGTCAGCTGCAAATTTTGGTTCATAAGGAAGCAAGCTACCGGATATGATTTGTTTCCTAAATCTAAGGACCTATGCATATCGAATGGAAGCAAGCTTCCAATTTGATTTGTTTCCTAAAACTATGGACCAATGCGTACGATAAGGAAGCAAGCTGCCAGATTTAATTTGTTTCCTAAAACTAAGGGACCAGCGCATATAGGCAGTTATTCCCGCATAATCAGGGATCCACGTTATTTATGGAAATAGTCCCGGGTTCATTTTACTGGATCCTGGACCAGCATATCGAACGTACCTTCTGGTTTCGATCTAACGGCGTGCGACTACTCTGATAGATGCAACTTATCAGTAGTCAGATGCCTAGTGGTGCCCTTTTATTTACTACACCCAATAAAAATGCTATGCCAAATGTACATTAATACAAACCATGCGGTGTACCAAGTGCAAAAGAATCTACAAGAATTCATAGTCAAATGACGCAAAAAAACAAAGATATCCGTATTAAGAACTAGATATTCGATAGAAACGAGTGATATTTAAATGTGAAAATACGTAATTAACCTTGCACAAACCACCGCCGCCACCATCATAGGCTTTCCCTTTTTGCAGCCGGGCAAAATTTGCTATAGTAGACAGTCCGGAAGTCTGTGTGCTAAGATTCCGTAGGAGCAGCGCTTCAGAATTGTAACCACTGGAAGTGTACATCGGAAAGATCTAATCCAAAAACACACAAACATAGACGAATGTTGACCGTACCCGAGAAGATTCACCAAAGACAACTCCTGACGAAATCCTACGTGATCCTCTAGAGGCACACCTCCACACGTCCTGGATGCTGCTAGATGGAGCACCGGATGGTGGCTAGACGGGAAGAACCTTATTCTATCCTCAGGGAGCCATCACCATCTCGCCTTCCTGAGCAGGATACAAATCGTAACAAAACTCAAACAAATATCTAAAAATGGACCCCTCCCGCTGGCAAGGACCGGGATTCACCACACCCCATGGTTCTTAGGCCATAGGAGACGAGTCTTATCGCCGCCGCCGCCGACGGGGAGCAAAAACCCTAGCCGCCCTTTCCTTAAGAGGAGAGACGAAAGGGATGAGAGATGCGTACATATCTGTGTTTTTTACATTCTAAATCTAGGTTGTGCTTGAACTTGGTCCCAAAATGAAAAACATGCCATCCGAAACTGGTTGACCTGGTCCAGTCTAGCGACTTCGCTGTAGGCTGCCCACTTTCCAGTCATTTTTTTAGTAGAGATCCAGTCAGTGCAATGGAGTATCCCTCAAAATATGCTCATTTTGGGACCAAGTTCAATCAAATATTATCGACTGGTATATTGCTAACACCGTCCTGCTTGGGCTCAATGTATCTTCACCAGCTGCTGAATTGTGTTTAATTAGACTCCTGTCGACCTGATATTCCAAAAACACATTAAGCACGGATGAGATCGCAACCGTTATGCAAGGATGCTTAAATATGTTCATCGGCCTTTATATTTTGGTTGCAGCGCAAAAGATCAGAACTTGGGCCCCATACAAAGTATAATGTAATCGTAACATCTACAATGAAGACACATGTTCATAAACAAAAAACCCGCCTCAACTTTTTTTCAGATGAACCCGCCTCGTCCTACCTTCACTTGTCGTGATAGTGTCTCCTCTCTCTCTATCTCTCTAACCTATATACATTCTACCTCATCTTCACTTGAGCACAAAAGGAAGCATCTTATCTCCTCCCCCACCTACTTTACACTTTCGCATCACAACACTTTCATTTTGGACATTTTCGTGTAGTACTCGATAGGTTTCTTAAGAGAGAGTAGAGAATAGATCGCATGCATGTATTACACATATGCACGGGGAAAGTTTGACCCCCATGTCGAGATGATATTAGACACACATAGGACTGTGGTGGCATAGGGACATGAATATATACAGAAATCATGATTCCAACACCGTGCAGAAGTCGTGGTCCTCCGTACGTGCCCATGGAGAGCACGATTGTGATGATAGTTGCACCGCGACTGGACGTTTATATGTTGATCTATCTGTTCTTCTGGTTGATGTTACAGAGATATATGGCTGCAACTTTGCAGCATCCGTCGCTTCAGCTGAGGTTCCTGCTGCTCAATCTTCGGCACTGTCATTGTATCGCTTTTGCTATTGCAGCGGAGTTTAGGGCCAAATCCCCTTGGAGAAACATGTTCACATTCTTGTGCTTGTTTCCAAGAGATATGTTCTGGATCTATGTCCTGTTTCGTGTGGTTGGCTGTATATACGTACACTGGTCTGCTGAATGTCTACATCTCGCAACATTAATCAGCAATATATATACTCTTCAATATCCCTCGTATATGCATTGATTATACCTCCTTATCATTCTCAATATACTTCAATAAATATTCTAAGATACCCCAATACAAGTTTTCCTGAAAAAAAATCATTTGCGACTTACTTTTTGTAGCATACCTTTTTCACATGCGAACAACTCAGTATATATATAAACCTTAAAAAATATGTAGACTCAAATTTTTTTATGAAGCTCATTTTGAGGTATCTACTAATTATTAATGAAGTATATTGAAAATAATAAAAAGGTACAAAAGATTCATCTACGTGGTATATGAGGAGTGGTATATGAGGAGAAGGAGTACATACACCTGACCTGTTGAAGCCCAACCAACCACTCATCTTTGTGGACCATGGAGGTTCCGACTGTGCGGTCATCCACTCGCACGTGACCGTTGGGTAGTTGATGTCTGTTTGCGACAAGGTCGATTAGATTATCTTTGAGATAGAGCTTTGTAGCTTGATCACACGTTTGGAGGTAGCTAGCCCTGAATCTGGCAAGGTGGTTGTCCGGGTCACTCTCACGAGCAAAAGAAAGAAGTGTGATACCACAGAAAAGGCATCCGCAGCTATTGATGGATGATCATCTGTCTGTTGGGTTGTCCGTATAGCCTGGCTTGCCTCAGTAGACTTGGTGGCGTCTGTGGTCTTCAGCTGAGGTACTCTCGTTGGGGGTTTATTTGCGATGTAGCTGTGTAGGGGTTGGTGATCATTGCGTGCTGGGTATGGTGGGCAGATCATGCGCTTTTGCATGCTATACAAGCAGTCTATATGTGTGGTTGATTTGTATTGGTTTTTTCCGGGTTTTCCATTAATTAACCAGGTAATTCTCTTCAGATTAATTAATCGATGAGGCAAAACTTTTGCCTTCGTTTAAAAGAATCATCTTCGGCGAAGATGAAGTTTTAAGTTGAGTACAAAATTATACATTTGACTGAAAGTATATTGCTATTTTAGTTTGCTAAGTAAAAGTTTTAACTCAAGTACATATTTATATATTTGGCAGAAACCAGATCAAAAGAATATACGTTATTTGAAGCTGGGATGCAAGTAAGGACAATTGGAATGAAAACTAAGCCCACAAATATAAGCACATGAACAACCTCGTTGTCCACAATTAATGCAGAAAGTTTTGGATATGCCTTTTGGCTCTGCGGTCCAAATGATCCTGAAATCTGGACCGGACGTCCTCGTAGATATTTGGGCACTTAGTTGTATTACAATGTGTATTTCTGGCTTCTCTTCCTGTATTGAACAGTGGTTTAGCCCACGCCTGCAACTCATTAAATGGATGTAGGTCCGTTAGATGCCGGAGGAGACTAGTATAGGATCAGCCCTTTAGGTCAGATTGTAGGATCAACCCAAACATTTATATTTAGACAATCCAAAAAAATCTGAAAAAATGTACAACATACATGCGAGGCATGTCTATAACTACCAAAAAATATCAGCTCAAAACTCAATCTACAGTTAGAGATTCGAAAAAGACAAGTTCGACTATGAATAGTGTCAGCATTGGGGTGAATAGTATTTGATACTATTCACATCTGATTTTGTCTTTTGGTCCAATAAGTATAGTTTGAATTAGGAGCTGGAACTTTTTAAGCTTGTACATCACACATGAAGAGTGAAATGCGCCACTGGTCCATGAACTCAAACTGATTGCACAATTTAGGCCAACAACTCGAGAAGTGATCGGATTTAGTCCGCAAATTCTTTGATTTGATCAAATAAAGCCAAAACCGGCCCGACAGGGAAAAAACCGACCACGTGGATGCCATGTCATCATTCCTTTGACTGCTCGTGAATTCACTATTCTTTACGGGGGTCTATTTGTAAATTGGCCAGTTTTTCCTCATAAACCATGCTAACGTCGTTTGGAGTGAAAAAATATTAGAAAATTGTGTTGGCTAGGACTTGAACCTTGTCCGTTTGAAATATGCACTGTACAATGACCACTGCAACAACACCAGGTTTGCACAGTGCTATGCATCCCAGTATATATATTTTCACGTAGAATCAGGAGAGAGAAAAAAACAGGCGTTCCCATCCGATCGTTTTTCAATCAGGTGATCTCTTTCCTTATGTTTCGCTTGACTGTTGCCTTACGAATGCTATTGACATTGAAGTCATGTTCTATATATATATATTGTCTGAAATGTGAGTTACATATTTAATGTGACGTTTATATTGTCAACAAGATGTATATATATATATATATTACTTTTATATATTCTGTCTATTGGAACATAAATCAGTTCATAGTGTATATACATGTACATCAAAAGGTTGCTTATTGGAACATAAATTGCTTCATGGTGTATTGGTCTGGAAGCCAATTTCTGAACTAGACGGCCTGTGTTCAAAAATCCTCAGAACATGCGTTTTAATATTTATTTTTCTCCTGATATTAGTGTGGAAATGTGGTGTTCCAGTGGTCACTGAGGCATTGTCTAAGGTGAACAGCCAAGGTTCAAGTCCTGGGAAACACAAATTTTTAATAGTTTTTCACTCCAAACGAAGTTAGCATGGTTTATGAGAAAAAAACCGTCCTCTTTCCAAACAGACCCCTATAAAAATAATGAATTCACGACAGTCAAAGGGTAGATGACATAGCATCCATGTAGCCGGGTTTTTTTCCAGGTCAGGCTGGTTTTGGCCTTATTTGATCAAATCAATGAGTTTGCGGACTAAATCCGATCACTTCTTGAGTTGTTGGCCTAAAATGTGCAATCAATTTGAGTTCGTGGACTAGTGGTGCATTTCACTCACACATGAATGTGTGTCTGCAATTTTATTCAGAATTTTTGAACATGTTTTGTATCTTTAAATTTTTTGATCACATTGATCTCAGCTAAGGAAAGATCCTATACAAGTCTTCCCCGTTAGATCCCGTTGGCACCGAAGAAAAGAAGGGGTCGGCTAGCCGAAAGTGGTGCTCTAATCCCAAGCTTACATTAGTTCAAGTGAACAGTAAAATAAAAAATATATTCTTTTTTGTGTGAAACTTTGGCAAATGTTTTCATAGCTTGCAAAATTTCAACATCATATGACATTCGTGGAAAATGTGGCAAAAGAAAAAAATCCATGCTCCAAAATGTTATTTCGTCACATTTTAAATGAATGTCATCTGGTGATAAAATTTTGCAAGCTATGAAAACATTTTTCAAAGTTTCACACAAAAGAAATTGGAATTTTTTGATTTTTTTCCAAAAAAAAATATATTACTTTTCACCGGAGCTCATGTGGGCTCGAGATCAGAACCGTTGTGTCCCTAGTAAGCACGATTTTGGTTTTTGTAACCCGGTTGTTAAAATAATATTGTTGGTGCACTTTCTTACTTTAGTAGCAACTAGGTAGGAGATATATATAGGGCCGGGACAGAAATAAATACATGGGTGGTACTTTGTTTCGACAAAAAAATGTGGTCAATTCCTCTTTCCTTATTGGAGCATCTACAGCCGGACTTGGCAAATCTGACCCTCTATACGTCTGCGGATGCGGTCGGGCACGCCCCCCGGCGCATCCGGAAGGGCCCTCACATTTCCGTCCCGGCATCCACATATCTCAAACCCGGACTCTAAAATCCACAAAAATACATGCACGTCGATCATACAAGCCAAATATCGCACATAAATAGCAAATGTTGGTACCAAGCATAGATAGTGTTTACATAAAATTTATTTTAAGTGCCAAATTCAAGCACAGGCTCCTTGGTTGCCATTGTGGGTCCACATGTGCTACACCAGATCGTTGAGTAGCTACGTGTGCACCTGCTGATCTCGAAAATTATGATGCATATGCAGAAAGTTCATAAGCTGAGCCGCATCTTGATCTTCCGGGATTTCAACTTGTTCTCCAGGTGCTTTCGAAGTCATGGGTTTGGGCTACACCATCTTCGTTATCCTCGACAGTCATATTGTGCAGAATAACACAACATGTCATCAGTTGCAACAAAGTTTCTGATTCCCACATCATTGCAGCGCTCCACACAATTCCCCAATGAGTCTGAGGCACACCAAATGCCCTCTCCACATTCTTCCTAGCTGCTTACTGCATTGTTGAAAAGTGGCTCTGTTTGTTGCCATGCAGTTCGGATATGGTGTTCACAAACGCTGCCCACTGAGAATAGATACCATCGGCAAGATAGTATCACATGTTGTACTCTTGGCCATTGATGGTGTAGATGCACGACGGTGATTCCCCATTGCAAAGCCTCCTAAACACCGAAGATCGTTGAAGCACGTTGATGTCGTTGTGAGATCCCGACATTCCAAAGAAAGCATGCCAAATCTATAAGTCATGTGATACCATCACTTCTAGTATGATGGTGGTCTTTTTGATGTGACCTTGATACATTCCCCGCAAAACTTTGGGGCCGTTCTTCCATTGCCAATGCATGCAATCAATTGATCCGAACATTCCTGGAAATCCCTTGCCTCTTCAATAGCCAACAACTTCTCTGTGTCCTGCGCATTTGGTTCTCTGAGATACTCAGGACTAAACACCTCCACCACGACACGGGCAAACTTGACAGTAGTCTTCAAGCACGTGCTCTCCCCCATCCCGACCATCTCAGCAATAGCATCTGCAGCAGTACCAAGTGTAAGCTTCCCGAGAGCAGCCGTGCACTTCTGCTTGGCCGATAAAGAGAGTTGGCCGACAATCTCTTGTGATCTTGAAGTAGTCGTCGTGTCCCTCCACACCATCCATAATGCGCAAAAACAATGGTTTCCGCATACGAAAATGGTGACGAAACCATGGATCTTCCGGGAAAGTAGATTTGGGAGCAAAGTAGTCCTTGTGCAGTAGCTTTGCTCCAGACACCCTGTCCCGGTTGGTCGCTCTTCTCCCTTTGATTGAGCCCTTGAAGTTGAGAATATGCTTAACTTTCCGGTCCATTTCCTCTTGCATGCTCATGAGCATAATCATGTCCACTTCTTCGTCTGAATCCGACGAATCGAAAAACTCATCTTAAATCATTTAGTCAAGCTCCGTCGGTCCATACTCCTCGTCCGATGAATCGTCGGGCTGATCATGCACTTATGGTGTTGCATGCTATATAGGTAGTCCATACGTGTGGTTGATTTGTATTGGGTTGCCTGGTTTTCATTAATTAACCAAGTAATTCTCTTCGGCTTACTTAATCGATGAGGCAAAACTTTTTCCGTCGTTTAAAAAAATCATCTTCGGCGAAGATGAAGTTTTAACTTGAGTACAAAATTATACATTTGACAGAAAGTAAATTACTATTTTAAACTAGTTCGACTAAGTAAAAGTTAAAAAAAATCTTCGGCGAAGATGAAGTTTTAACTTGAGTACAAAATTATACATTTGACAAAAAGTAAATTACTATTTTAAAATAGTTCGACTAAGTAAAAGTTTTAACTTAAGTACAAATTTATATATTTGGCAGAAACCATATTAAAAGAATATACATTATTCGAAGTTGGGATGCAAGTAAGGACAATTGGAATGAAAACTAAGCCCACAAATATAAGCACATGAACAACCTGGTTGTCCAAAATTAATGCAGAAAGTTTTGGATATGCCTTTTGGCTCTGCGGTCCAAATGATCCTGAAATCTGGACTGGATCCTCATATAGATTTGGGCACTGGTTTATTACAGTGTGTATTTCTGGCTTCTCTTCCCGTATCGAGAACAGTGGTCTAGCCCACGTCGGTGTGAAACTTTGTCAAATGTTTTCATAGCTTGCAAAATTTCATCACCAGATGACATTTATTTAAAATGTGGCGAAAAAACAAAATCAATGCTTCAACATGCGTTCGAAAATAACGTTTTGGAGCATGGGTTTTGTTTTTTTGCCACATTTTCCACGAATGTCATATGGTGTTGAAATTTTGCAAGCTATGAAAATATTTGTCAAAGTTTCACACAAAATAAATTGGAAATATTGTTTTTTTCAAAAATATTATATTACTTTTCACCCGAGCTCATGTGAGCTCGGGATCAGAACAGTTGTGTCCCCGGTTAGTGCAGTCCTGTGTTTTGTAACCCAGCTGTTAAAATCATATTGTTGGTACACTTTCTTACTTTAGTAGCAACTAGGTAGGAGATATATATTGGGCCGGGACAGAAATAAATACATGGGTGGTATTTTGTTTCAAAAAAAAATGTGGTCAATTCCTCTTTCCTTATTATTACCTCAGCGTGGAGAGCTCCATTGGCATGAGCTGAAACTGTTAATTAGGTCAGGGTCAGGGAGCAATCAATTAATTTCTTTGGTTGGTGCTTTGTACGGTGCCAGTGAGGTTGAGAAGGGGATGATCTATTCGTACAAGATGGTGATCAGCATGCTACTTTAAGCTTTTGTACTCTGGTCATCAAGGAAGAAGACGTCTCTTCTAAGTACTCCCTCCGTTCTTTTTAGAGATTTTAATAGGAACCACGTATGGATGTATATAGACATATTTTAGAGTATGGATTCACTCATTTTGCTCCGTATGTAGTCCGCATTAGAATCTTTAAAAAACTTATATTTAAGAACCGAGGGAATAGTAGGATAACACGTTTAAGTGTACTACTGTTTGAGTTGGAGCTTTCAGAGTACAAACATGACGAAACAGAGGAGGATTGTTGGTCTTTGGAGGATCGAGACGAGCAATCTTTGGAAAGTTTTAACTACACTGCCTTGTACGTACAATGTATCTCTTCATCTGAAATACTACATATGGAGTACTCCTATTTGAAATCTGCACTGTGTTGGGTGTGTTAATAAAGTCTGCAATTGTTATCTGAAGTGTTCAAAATCCTTTTTTATGCTGGAAAATGTGTTCAAAATTATCTACTCCTTAAAGTGTGCAATCTAGTGGAGTACAACAATTCTATAATTTGATGTCGCATCACAGTGTGGGCATGACCGTGCGCTTGTGCCATGTACGTGTGTGCCGAACAGAGCACCTCCGCGTCAAACACTGCGACGCCACGTACAACGCTGCCGAGCCATTGAGGGAGAGAGAGGGGGCTCTAGTGGCCAGTGTGATCCGGATTCTTCACGGCAGCCGCCAGTCTGCTCACCTCGGCCGCCGGCGGAACTCGGCCATGGCTGTCAGCTAGACCAGGGAATCCCCTGGGATCGTGCCCGTTGCGCTCGATTGTCCGTGTGAGAAGCTCGTACCCGACCGCCTGCAGCAATGGGCCTCAAGATTGGAGCCCAAAACACGAGGTTCGGAGCCTTCCGTCATTGTCTCTTGCCAGAGTGGAGGATCGATCTTCGAAGGTAGCTTGCGCAGCTGGGCACCCTGTCACGAAAAGGACCGTCGCTGGATGCGGATCGGCATATGTAGGTTGCTAGCTACACCGGCGGTGGGTGCATGAACGGTAATGCACGGTGGAGCGAGAGCACACGTCGGCATTACACATTCTTGGTGCTGGTAATGCCAACTGTATTAGGACTCAATGCTAGGTTCCCAAAGCCTCCCAAGCCTAGGGTTCGCATAATGCTTTTAATAAAACTAAGTTGCTTTGTTTTTAGGACCAACAATTTGTTGAATTTTCTTGTTGTGTTGCTTCACTACTATGCTTCTTGTAAGGACTTGGTATGGGGCTCCCACCAAACACGAGTGTCCAATCATATTGGCATGTTATATATTGTTATATCCATAAAAGCATCCTATGCCAAATGTACATTAATACAAACCATCTAATAATTCAGAAAGAAGGCATTGGCATCAATAACTACATATTCGATAGCAACATGACATATTTACAAGTTACTATGTGTAAATAACCTTACACGACCAAACACCACCCACTTTTTTATGAACAATTTTTAAGGCTAACTCGGTAGAAATTACTGTTGGGATAAAAACAATTGTATAGCTGCATAGTCCAGCAGTGAATGATCATAACCAATACAACACCAACTCCCTAAATCTTCCCAAAAATGTACTCGTGTGCACCAACACCTGAAGTTTATTATGGACACAACTCATTTTTCTTGACTCTCCAAAATTTCGTGATTACTGAAACTCGGCTAAGCCATATGTTGTGAATAGGCATTTTTTCAAGCGGATCATCCGTGGCCCAAGTGCGTTCATCATTAAGGCTTCTCATCTTTTTTTTGGATGGGCGACTCAAGGCACTTTCACAAACCATTATTGGTAACGTTCGTGCGGGTGAAAGAGTGACAATATCATTGCTCCAGTCCAATTGCAGCCTCTTTACCAAAGTCTTTGTAGTATTTCTTCGAGCAGGGATTGATATCGCAAAGAAGGTTCTTTCAAACGATTTCATTGTAATTCTTAGTCATATGAGTTACTTTGTATTTTCTTTGATCTTAAGTCAAAATCAGTATACCTGTAATTGTTATGAGTATGAATAAAGTTACATGTATTTGTCAAAAAATATATAAATATGAGGTCCTCGTAGTAGCTACACGTACCACATACAGGAATATAAATTGGATCATTTAGGATGGGACGACTAGTTCATATCATTCCATTGTTTTCGTGCGAATTCAGATCTTTTTTTTACATTCATCGTCGCTGAGGCGCTTCTTCGCAGTTTTTTTCATCTTGGTCTAGTTAGTGAATATTTACATTTTTACCTTTAAAATGTTCATACATAAACTTTCCTTGGCAAAATGGAATTCAAAGTTAAAAGGCACTTTGGTAAAAACATTTTTACTAGGATAAAAACAATATTCGCAAGCCAGTTTTATAAATTAAGCAAAAATATGGCATACCTGTTTTTAAAATTTGTAATTCGGCCTGTTATATTTCTATATGTATACAAAATAAATGCAGATGATAACTATGACCAATGTCATCACAGTATCACAAAATATGTCATGCACAGAATGTTGAAATCTTTTAGAAAACACTTCATAACTTTCAAATAGATTTTTTTCCATATTTAAGTATTTTTTGTCTTCTCAAAATATTCATGTAGTAAAAAAAGTAAAATAAAAACTTATACAATAAAAACACCAAAAAAACAAAAGAAAATAATGAAAATGAAAAAATAGAACAAAAACAGAGAAAAAAAAAATACAAACCTAGAAAAAGGCGATTTGCAACAACATGCACACGAAGCACGGGAGCGTAACTGGCAACACATATAATTTTATTTAACTTTTTATACATGCAACGAACGGTAATAGAATGAACAACTAAAATGGGAAGATCCCAACTAAAATGGATTGGTGCTTAATGCATACAGCGAGCGGCAAATAGCATTTGCCGGCATTCTCTACACTGCCTTCTCTCGCCTGTCTCGCCAAGGTAGGGAGTCTCTTTGAATAGTGAGTAGGCTATGGAGCTGGCATCATACAAGGAGCCAGAGTGACCGCGCATCAGCACATCACCAGCGCTCTCCACGCCGGCGGTGGGTGCATAAACCGCGACAGCGATGGAGTGGGAACAACAACCTTCCTAAGGCCAATTGTAATGGGATTCATTGCTAATTTCCTGACACTTCACATGCCTACACTTTGCGTTGCATATTTCATGAAAAGAAGCTTTATTTGTTGTTGGCACTAATAGTTTGTCAAATTTTCATGACATTGATTCGCAACTATGCTTCTTATAAAGACATGTCGTGTGTGTGTCCCACCAAATTATTCACCTTCTCGTGCAAGGGATTGTAATAAAATAATAACTAAACACACTAGTGACCATATTTCCACGCTATTATTGTTGTATCTTGACCCCAAAAAAAGGTCGGCCGAGATACTGTACCCAACAAACATGCTATACCAAATCGTTCATTAATAAAACCACATGGTATACTAATTGTGGAAGTAGGTGAAAGAATTCATTGTAAAATGGTGCAATAAGAAATCACTTGGCATTAGAGCAACTCCAACAACTCCCCTAGAAAAACATCCCGTAAAAGTTGTTTTACAGAAAGTCTTCTGGTTGTCAATTTTCTTAGTTCCCGTAAACATCATCCAGTAAAATCTTTATTTTCTTTTACTTTCAATTTTAAAACTAGCTAAAAACATAGTGCCTGCAAGTTAGTGACAGATGCGTTAGGCGAGTGGTGGTGCTTGTCGACAGTGCTGCGGCAACGGTGGGGCAGGGTTGGCTGCTGGCCTCAAGGCCAGGGGAGGAGGCAGGGCAGAGCCGGCAGTGCCAACCTCAAGGGCAAGGCAGGAGGCGTTGCGTAGGGGGTGTGGCAACGGCAGCCTCGAGGGCAGGGGAGGAGGCCGGGTAGGTGGGCGGCACAGCGGTTTGGTCCTCCGTCCAGCGATCTGCTCGTGAAGTTTCAGGCAGTTATCTGCCCACCAAAATTATACATAAAGGTCATCTTCCCGTAAAATAGCAGGATGAACAAGGTGATTATACGGAATCCCGTAAAAAAATTGGGTTTATGGGAGCTGCTGGAGGCATTTTTTAATTCCAACTTCCCACAAACGGTAGATTTTAGGGATACAGGAGCTATTGCAGTTGCTCTTAACACCTAAATATTTGCAGGAACCTCTCCTATTGTTGCTATCTTAAAAACATAAATATTTGATAGGAACAAGCGATATTTGCAAGAAACTTCGTGTAAATAAGGCCTTACATGAACCACCCCACCCACATTTGAATGAACAATTTTTAAGACTAATAAACGCGACGAGTTATTATTGAGATAAAATAATTTCTGAGATAGAATGCAATCACTAAAATATTTTAATCACAACAAAACACCCTTTCTGGAATCTCCTCGGTGTTTGCACAAATAATTGTTTCTATCCCCAGACAGGGCCTCGTCCCGCTTTATATTATAAAGCAAATCGGTCGAACAAGGGCACACGGTGTTGAGGAAATTATTGGAAGCTACAAAGAAAGAAAAGGACATTAAGACACACAAATGGCGCAAAAAAGACACATAAGTGCACTAGACAAACGCCTCTAGAGTGCTAACGAGCAGAAGCATAGCAGATTCACCGCCCAACTGGTAACCATCATAACGTGGAAACAGACAAAAAACCACCTTGACTGGGGACCACCACGATGAGCCATGAACTGTAGATCTAGATTAGGGCTAGGTTGGCACCGCGGCAATAAATTTGCCATGACCACCAGCAACCACGCACCCCACCACCCACATGGCCGAAGTACCCCACCACACCTGCCTCAATGCTGCTTGCCGGAGAGCCATCCGCTAAGCCCACCATCCAGGGTCGTTTCCCCAGCATCCATGGCTCGAATCATCCCCCGCCCCAGACTTGCAGCCATCGGCCACCAAAGAAACGACCAAGATGACCTCACCTTTCCAAACCCCTGGAAAGCCCCCAGGCATGTGCCCATTCGGGCACAGTCAAATCTAGCAACCCTCAGGAAAAACCAACCATAGGTAGTGGGGTAATGACACTCCCCTGCCACAGACACTGGGCACACACCAGCGATCGTCCGCTGCCATGCACCACTGGAGAAAACATCGACCAATGCCCCATTTGATCTGGCTACTCCAGATCTAGACGAGGGGCCACCCATGCATTTGACACCTCCAGATTTCCCCATGAAGAATCCAACTAGTGGTTAGGTTACGTTTTTTAGTCCTTGCAGGGGCGACACTGGCAGCACATCATCTTTAAGTTGGTCTTCTAGGCACCGATCCTCCGTGATTTTGTCAGTTGGGACAGAGCCAGTGGAGCTCCCGCGTAGACTCTTGCCTTCTTCATGGGTAAAGACGCCGATATTTGGCGCCAAGCACTTTGGGTAAATTCAAGGTTCAACGGCGAGGACAATAGGTCTGGTGCGTTGGTCCGTATAGGGACACATGTGCATGAAAACTTCTTGACTTTCATCAATAAGGTCAGGCCGACTCCAGTAAAGGAATTATCTCATCGGCTTGTTTGGGCAACGATAATGGTTATCGGATGGTCTAGGGACCTAAATCCAATTATTATTATATTTGGGGTCCTTTTTAGAGAAAAGCCAAATCGAACACTCATCAACTTAACGAGTTGAGCTGAGTCACTCGTTATCTATCCCTAGTCGGTATAACATATTTTTTTCCTTTCTCTCTTTTATAAGAAATACTAGCAACGTACGGAAAACAAAAGGAGCACGTTGAAATGTGTCAAGCCCATATACAAAGCGGTTGTGTGGATCTATGCTAAATGCCTAGAACGAGTGACGAATAGCATTTGTGGGCACGCTCTGCGATCTGACTGCCATCTCTCATAACTCTCACGGTCTCACTAGAGTGGAGGGCCAATGCACGCAAGTAGTAGTGGTCTGAGAAGAACTACTGTTGGATGTTGCACATCGCCACGTCTTCGTTGTTCCTCATGCCAGCCATGAGGGCATAAACAAGGAAGTGCGGTGGAACGGGGGGAGACGCCACCACACCGTCAACCATGCATGAGTAACGCCAACTATATCAGGACTCCTTACCAAATTCCCAATACCTCTCATGGCTACGGTTTGCATACCATTTTTCAATAAAGGCCTATGTGTTACTTTGTTTTTTGAACCAATAGTTTGTCAAAAAATTTCTTGATGTTTTACTTCACAACTATGATTCTTATAAAGGCGTGGAATGTATGCCCTACCAAATTATTCACCCTTGATGGCAGTGTGTCGCATTAAATGAATAACTTAGAACACCAGTCACCAATCATATCAACATGATATACTACATGCAACAAACATGCTATTGCAAATGTACATTAATACAAGCCACGTGTTATACCAACCATGGAATAAGCTAAAAGAGATAATGTGAAACATTGAAAAAACGATTGGTACCAATAACTAAATGCTTGATAGCACCAGGTGGCATTTACAAGTGACTTTGCGTAACAAAAAAAAAACCTTAAACGAACCACACCACCCAATTTTTGAGGAACAATACAAAATACTATTGGGATAATAATAAATGTAGATTTGTAGTGTCGAATAGTAAAATTTCATAATGAGTACAACCCTAGTTCCCTAGATCTCCTGAAAAATTAGGTCAATGTAGCATTAACATCAAAATATTACTATGAACACAACTCATGGTTTTGACTCTCCAAACTTTCCTAATTGTTTAAATTCAGTAAAGCCATAAGTTGTCAATATGCACTTCTCCAAAGCGGAAGAAAATAATAGTGCCACGATTTGATGAGAGGTAAATTTCAACTTAAATTAGGCTATGCTGCAAATTGCCTAGTCAAAGCTACCTCAATTAAGTGGAGGATCAATCCGATCAGTTAATAGGCAATGGAAGCTTGCGCTGGTGGACACCGCGATTGTAGAGGGGCTATATGGTGTCTTGCATCTGCACATTTGCAACAGGCTGGCGGTGGGTGCATAAACGGTGAAGCGGGGTTGGAATCAATTGCAAAATTGCTGACACCTCTTAGGCCTATAGTTTGCATACCCCTCATGAAAAAACAAGGTTCATTTTTTTGGGACAAACAATGCTGTCAATTTTCCTTGGTGTATTGCTTCAGAACTATGCTTTTTATAAGAACATGGTGTGTGCACCCCACCAAATTATTCACCCTCTACCTTGAGGCGTTGAAATGAATGAATAACATAATACATTAGAGACCAACCATTATTGGCATGCTATATATTGTTATATCAAGGAAAATATAGTTAGGCCGAGATAATGTACCCAATAAACATGCAAATTGTAAATTAATACAAACTACATGTTATAGCAGTCAGAGAAGTAGCTGAAAGAATTTATTGTTAGATGCTGCTAAAAATAAATTGCTTGGCATCAATAACTAAATATTATATAGCGATAAGTAATAATTGTGAGAGGTATTGCATAGTAAAAAAACCTTACACAGACAACTCCACCCACTTTTGGATGACAATTTTTATTACTAATAACTTGGTACATATTACTATTGAGACAAAAATCTAGTTGCACGGACGCAAAGTTATCCTATTCAATACAACACCAACTCCGCGGATCTCCTAAAATATTTCCTTAATATTCACACCAGTACCAAAATTTATAAGGAGCACAACTCGTGTTTATTGAATCTTCAAACTCTGCTAATTTTATCATGGATGTGTACAACCAGATGATAATAACTTCCTCCATGAACTACGGCTGAACTATGTGTTCTCACTTTATCACTGGTAGTTAGCATTGGATGGTTTCAATTCTCAACTCTAGGATATCTCATGGAATGAATTACGTGATTGTTTCAGAAGGCATAGAACAGATGAGCACACATGGACGAAGAACAATTTTGCAGGGAAAACCTTGATCTTAAAGAGAAGAAAGCAAGAATATTTCTGGACGCCATTCGTTTATGGACGTGAAGCAGAGTACTCCGAAAGTGGGTGGAGTACCTCAGTGAGATACTTGAAGATCAAGAATATTTCTGGCGCCATTTTGTATGGAGGTGATTCCATTCTGGATTGTATGCAAGAGTTTTGCATTAGAGTACCAATGGAGTCACCTTGGAATCTCGGGTACAGCTGCTGGTGGCAATCGAGGGAAGCCACTGAGTTTTTATCGCAAAAATGACCAAAATTTGGGCACCACATTAGCATTTTCCCATGTTTCTTAAGGTCAATAAACTCACCTAGAAAAAGTTTTGAGTCGGCAACAATTGTTCGCTTTTTTTTCTAGTATACAACCTCAAATTTACTCCAAAATTACAATCACGTTTTATTTGATGGACTTTTCTTCATTTGAGAGGATGGAATCATGAAGTGACCAAAGGCATAAACCATTGCTCGGTTTACCGAACAAGCTAGCATAGTAGTAAAATAAGAATGCTATTTTTTTTCTTATTTTTGTCAAGCAACCGGCATGAGCTCTGCCTACTGATTACAGATTTGATCGCTTTGAGCTTCTTTTTTCCTCGTCTGCACATAACTTTGGTCTTATATGACTTTGCTAGTTGTCGGCGTGTTTTTGTCTGCATGTGAGTTGATGTTGGTCAGTGACGGAGCCAGGAAAATCATACAAGGGTGGCCGAGTGATCTAAAGTCTTGCTGGGGAGGGCCGGTCTGTCAAAATATGTCATTTTATACATCAATTAAGCACTAGTAACATGGATATTAGCCTTAAGTCAAGAATGTTAGGGGAGGTGGGGGGGCAGGGCCCTGCTGGTCCCCCTGTCTCCGCCACTAATGTTGGTTGTGTGCATTCCAGTTATGCAGATGTCAGGTATGTGGTCATTGTGTTATGTATCTTTTTTTAGAACCGCCATCATGGCACTTTATTCAATGTTTGGCCGAACAGAATCCGATTGAACAGCCTCAGTCAGATACTCAGGGATTACAAAAAATTTAACGAAGTTAACAGAAAGATTAGGAGCCTCTCTAGCACACAGATGTGCTACTGAATTTGCAACTCACCTGACATGCTGTGGCTTAAAACCCTGAAAACGTTGGAGATATTTCTTCATCTCCTTGATCACACGACTCATTTTGATGCTCTATTTTGAGCTAATAAAATCCATCATTTATAAAAAAACATAAGTATATATAAAAGCCGAGTTAGTAGTCCTATACATATAGGATGACTTGTTCCTGTCTAGGACTCGTGGGTAAACACAACGCCAATTATGGGCAACTACACCTGATGTTATCGTCTGGTTTTACAGAGGGTGGTGAAAGGCTCAGGTAGTTATAAATCAAGATCCTTGGTGTAGCTATTTTGACATGGTTGGAGAGCAACAATGGAAATAGCCATCCATCTTATCATAAGGCAGTGGACGTGCAATAGAAGTTGGTGATGTTTCTGTAGGTTTAACAAAACTGTTTTGACATGCACCGTGAAAGTCGGTAATATTCCATGATGATCATGCTGGCGTCTGAAAGAAATGTTGATTCTGCATAAAAGAGAAGCACCATGCTGATTGCCCCGTATATTTTGGTATATATTTGGTGCTTGCGCTTCGGCTTTCATCCAGGCATGCACAGGTACCTGCAACTTAAACATGCGGAAGCGACATCGAACAGAGTTTGTTTTAAGCTTACGTCTGCCAAGTAGGGCACGTTGCCAAGAGCTGCACTCGGCTTACGTGGTTTTTGCCAGGATCCCATGATTTGACTCTCAACAAAGCCCATTTTTTCAATTGTGAAGTGGTCTTCTTCTGGGTGGTTAGCTGGAAACTGTATGACAAATATTATAATTGATATCAAAGTCGCTTGGTATTCCACGCGGACTGAGAATGAAGCAAGATGTTGACATCATACGTGTCTTTGTGACATCACATGTGTTGATCTGGTTGTAAACTTGTAATATGGATGTTCTACTGTAATATTGATCAAAAAAGGCTTTTACAAGTTTGACAAAGAGAAGCATAATTAAGTCGCATCTACCTCAACTTGCACATGAAAAGACAACCAGTAGTGGTCTGTCTCTCGTCTCCATCACAAGGGAGATCCTTTTGTTTGAGCAGGAGGCATTCATTCTGCAATTTTGATTTTGCCATGTGGGGCTCTCCACCAGCGCGCTAACGGATGGCGCAGGAATCGTCGGTATAGTCTAGAACAAACGGCGTGACTTGAGCCTCGCCGGTATGTTGCCATCATCATCGACGGTGGAAGGGTGAATGGACGGGGAGTCAGCCCTCGTTGAATTAGTTAGGTTGGTTGTAGGCATCACATGATGCAGAAGTTGGGGGCATTCCTCTTTTTTGAAAATAATATTATGCCATGTACTGAAAGTGACACTAAGTAAACTGGATGCAATTGAGTGGAGTATGTGAGAATTTATTTCACAAAAAGAAGAGTATGGAAGAATTTGATATTTTTAGGGCTAGGATATTATTTGACTAGCGTGAGAGTTTGCGCCAAAAGAGCCTGAGTTGTGCGCATGCAGCTGAATTTTTTGGCGTCACAATATTTTCACTGGTGGGCCGGACGAGCAGTATTCGCTTCTTATGTCTGTGTGGGCTTCAGTACGACACGGATATAGGTTATTTTCTGTCAGCTGCACCTCACCTGGCTCAAAATTTGTTATTTTTGTCGACCCCTTCTCGATGTAGAGGAAAAATACAAGTATCTCTGTCATCCAACAGCCCATTGACAGAGGAAACTAATTTTCGATATAGAAGTTCCATTGTGGAGGACAAGGAGCTTCCACGGGTGGCCACGACAGCAGCTGTTGGACCTTTGGGTGTCACCCAGTGGCACATCCCTAGCATGCACTATGCCGACAGTGGTTGCATAAACAGCAATACACGGCGGAGTGGGAGGAGGGTAGTTCCCAAAACTGGTAGGGCCAGTTGTACGGCGACTCATTGCTGAATTTCTGATGCCTCTCAGGCCTACAGTTGGCATAGCATTTTTCAAAGGTTATACTTTGCTTTTGGGACCAAACAGTTTTGTCAAAATTTCTTGATCTATTGCCTCACAAAGGATGTTTCTTATAAGAAGTTAAAAACAAGCATGCATGGTGTGTGCATCCCACCCAACTGTTCACCCTTTTCTGCAAGATGTCGCATTGAATGAACAATTTGACACACTATAGTGACCAACCATATTGCCACGTGATATATTGTGATGTCCTGGAGAAAATTTAGGTCCAGATACTACAACCAATAAACATGCTATGAGAAACGTACATTAATACAAACAACTTGTTATACTAGTTGCGGAAAAAATTAAAACAATTCACTGTAGAATTATGCAAAAAGAAACTGTTTGGTATCAGAAAAACAATATTACCCTTTTTGATTGAAGGGGTAACTTCTAATCTTCATCTTTAATTTGCATCGAAATCTGTAAACTTTTAAGGAGAGGGGGGAGGGGTATCGAAACAAAACTCATATTGGATCACAACAGCCAACAAGTGATGTTTGCAAAGAAAAACCTTACACCGCCATGCGGCCCACTTTTTGTTGAACAATTTTTAACACTAACTCGGTGCAGGGCGAGTCCATAGCCATGCTTTAATCTCCGGTGCTGCAGGTCATGCCCGAGCTTCTGGGAGCTATGTCGGAGCCCTGCTTCACGCACTCTTTGATTAATAATATTTAAGACTAATAACTTGATAAAATTACTATTGAGATAAAAGTAACTGAGATGCAATGTCGAGCCGTGAAGTATCATAATCAGTACAACACTACCTCCATTTATCACTGAAGATTATCCTAAATGTCACACCAAAACCATAAAATTTAATTATTAGGGACCCAACGCATATTTCTTGACTCTCTGAACTTTGCTGGCGTGAACATGAATAGGGACTACATAGAAACCACCTCTTCCAACACCAACTAGGCCTGAACTACATGGTTTCGTTGATAATCAGGAAGGACTCGCGACACGATCCTGCGTCCCTCCTCTGACCCGCGCCACTATCCTCTCTGCCGCCGCCAGGGACGAGGCCATGGCGCCATCATCATCGACGATGGAAGGGTGAATGGACGGGGAGTCAGCCCTCATTGAATTAGTTAGGTTGGGCATCACATGACGCAGAAGCTAGCGGTTTTCCTCTTTTCTTTTAAATAATAGTATGTGCGCCATGTACTGAAAGTGAAAGGGAGAGTAGAATGCATATATATATGATGGAGTGGAGTATGTGAGTGTGAGAATTTATATCGCAAAGAAAAAGAGTATCATGGAAGAAAAAGAGTGATAGCATGCAGTGGAAAATTCTAAACCTACGGTCTCTTACGGGTTTGTAATTTCACCAGTGGGGCGGACGAGCAGGGACGTGCTTCTTATGTCTCCGCACCTCACCCGGCTCAAAATTTGCTATTTTTGTCCGCATGTATTAGATGAACAGGAAAATACAGGTATCACTGTCATCCAGCAGCCCACTGGAAGCAGAAACTAACTTTTTATATACACGTTCCGTCGTGGCGGACCGGGAGCTTCCACGAATGGCCATGATGGGAGCGCTCGGACCATAGGGTGTCACACATATATTGGCACATCCCGGTCGTTCCCTATGCCGACGGTGGTTGCATAAACAGCACAACGTGGCAGAGTGGGAGGACGGTGATGGCATAATCTGGTAAGGCTAGTTGTGTTGCAACTCATTGCTAAATTTCTGACGCATCTCAGGCCTACAGTTGGCACAGCCTTTTTTCAAAGGTCATACTTTGCTTTTGGGACCAAATAGTTTTGTCAAAATTTCTTGATGTACTGCCTCACAAGGATGCTTCTTATAAGAAGTTAGGAACATGTTGTGTGCGTCCCACCGAATTGTTCACCCTCTACTGCAAGACGTGGCTGGCAATGAACAGATAATTTGACACACTAGTGAGCAACCATATTGACATGCTATATATTGTGATGTCCTAGGAAAAAAGTTAGCTTCAGATACTACAAGCAATAAACATGCTATGAAAAATGTACATTCATAAAAACCACATGTTATACCAGTTGCGAAAGAAGCTAAAATAATTTAGAGTAAATTCCTTTTTTTACGGAAAATGATTAGCATCAGCCGGCCGATCACGCGTAGTGTTCCGCCACCCGTGCAGCCGCCAGATCCAAGTCCCATCGGACGGTGCACAACGTACATCTTAGTGTAAAACATCTTATTCGTGACACCACATGACTCAGTCCGCGCGCGACACGTGCCTCTGCCACCTTAACAATTTTTCTGCAACACTATCTGTGTGGCAGAAGTCCTTTCGCAATAGCACCCATGTTTCAAAAAAATTTAAGACATAAAAAATATTCCGCAACAACATTTGTGTTGCAGAAGTCGTTCCGCAACAACACCCATGTTGCAAAAAAGTTAAGATGAAAACAAATCTGCAACATCATCTATGTTGCAGAAGTCGTTCCGCAACAACATCAATGTTGCAAAAAAATTGAGATGAAAACATAATAATTCTGTAACAGAATCTCTAATGCGAATGATTCTGCAACATATGGTCTGTTGCAAAGAACGATTCTGCAATAATGCACTTGTTGCAATGGTGAGGAAAGACCCGTGTCGCTGGATAACACTAGATCAAACGACTGTCGAGACGGCAGATCTTTTAAAACGATCCGCCGGCCGACGCGTAGCGTCCCCCATTTTTTACCCTGAAAATGTGTGCTTGTGAGAGAGACCATCACAAATCTGGTTTCTGTCAAATTTTTACCACTAATTTAAAGATCCCAAAATCTAAAAAGTGGCCGTGCATGATTTAGTCGAACCGAGCGGCCGCGCTAGACGACAGGTCGCTGTTTGAAACGACCACTCCATATCTCTCTCTCTCTTCGCCTTATCCACTTTGCCATCTCTCTCGTTCCTCTTCTCGATCCCCTTTCCTCGTCTCTGTTCGGTGCCGGGCACGGAGGTCCATGCTGGCATCGAATCCTGAGGGCACGGAGATCCTCGCCGACACTCTGTTCGGCGGAGCGACGGAGTGCGGCGAGCAGGTCGGCCATGGGGCCGGAGCAGCAGCAGCGCCGCCGCCCTCTCCCCTTTTTCTCAGAGCCAGAGAGAGATGTCGTCAGCGTCGGCGTTGTGGATGGCGGTTTCGTGGTGGTCGTCAAGGTACCTGCTACCTCATGTTGGGGGTCTCCTGTAAGCCGGCAACTGCCATGGCGATCGAGCATCAGCGGGGATCGAGCGTCAACACTGTACTACTCTTTGGATCCCGCTCCTAGTTGTACTTCTCTTTGGATCCTGCTCGTTGTTGTTAGCTACACTGATTTGGCCTCGCCTTATTCAGTTTCTTTGATACATGCTCGCCTAGATTCAAACATTTTGGAGCTGGAGTTGTGCCACGAGGAAGACAAGCTAGCAGATCTCAACATCAATTTGGGGAACGTGCTAGTGATCTGAAGACGACAGTGCAGCTAACCGAATCGATGCAGTGATGTTTAGTTGGCTTGTAATGTAGACTAGTTGCACATACGTTGATGTTTAGTTGGTAGAGAAGACTAGTTGCACACATATACGCTCAGTTGGCTTGTAACTTACTCTAGGTGCACACATATTAATATTTAATTGGACTATAATATAGTCTAGTTGCACACACATTGATGTTTAGTTGGCAGAGAATACTAGTTGCGCACACATGCTCAGTTGGCTTGTAATGTAGTCTACTTGCACACACATTGATGTTTAGTTGACAGTGAAGACTAGCTGCATACACATATGCTCAGTTGGCTTGTAATGTAGTCTAGTTAAACACACATTGATGTTTAGTTGGCTTGTAATGTAGTCTAGTTGCATACACGTTGATGTTTAGTTGGCAGAGAAGACTAGTTGCACATACATATGCTCAGTTGGCTTGTAATGTAGTCTAGGTGCACACACATCGATGTTTAGTTGGGAGAGAAGAATAGTTGCACACACATATGCTCAGTTGGCTTGTAATGTAGTCTAGTTGCACACACATCGATGTTTAGTTGACAGAGAAGAATAGTTGCACACACATATGCTCAGTTGGCTTGTAATTTAGTCTAGTTGCACACATATTAATGTTTAGTTGACAGGACTATTGGCACACACATATGCTCAGTTGGCACGGCAATGTAGTCTTGTTTACACATACATTGATGTTTAGTTGTCAGGACTATTGGCACACACATATGCTCAGTTGGCGCGGCATGTAGTCTAGTTGCACACATATTGATGTTTAGTTGGCAGGTAGACTAGTTCGTCGAAACATACCCATGCGGGATCTAGTTTTGAAGAGCATGTCGCGAAGATTCCAACGGTGAAAACAGATCGCAATTCCGATGTGCGGTTTAAAAGTTATGCCTTTTTAAAATTTTGAAACTACAAATAAATGCATAGGAAAACAAAGTGCATGCATCGAAAGATACTGGCTGTGTTGCTATTTAATAAGTAGCGGGAAAATAGATTAGATGAGAAAGATTTTCTGATTAGGAAATGGGACAAAAAATTTCCTTAAATATCCGGCCGCTCGCTAACGATACTGGGTGGCTGGGCGCGTCCTTTAAAGATTCCTTCCACATTTTGCCCCCTCCGTGACACAAATACTGTTCATCTCGATTTAGTGCTAATTTGCATGCCACGTGTGTTATTTTTCTTTGTTTCTAGGTTTATTTCTTTGTTCAGACCGAACCGGACCAACAATGTGCAAAGAGGTCCCTTACATATTACAAATAAGTCCCTAGCAACATGCAAAGAGGCCACCAGCCCACGACGTGCCGATCTGGAAGGTCGCCTGGTCGGCCACCCCGCCTCCACCGCCGCTGCATGGCATCTGCCACTGGGCAACGCCTCCAGCCGCCTCCACGGTCGTCGTACTCCCCGCCACCGGCCGCAACCTCCGGCCGCCTAGCGATCCTTCTGCCGCACAATCCATCGCCTCCCCATTGGCCACCTCCAAGCGTTGGAGACGGGCGTCCCGCCATCGGGCCATCTCTAGCTTCGCACAGCTCCTGGACTCGAGCCGGCAACCGGTGCCTGTAGTTCCTGGTTCGTTTCTTCTCCGACGAAAGCAAGGTCTGAATTTCTGAACTCTCTGACGAATACACACCTTTTGCACCACTAGAACGATGGTGCATCTTAGCTTCTGGACTCTTGACATGACGAGGTGCAGCGGGTTTCTTCAGAGAAGGAATGCGGAAGCTAGCTGGAGAGGAGGGAGAAAGGGACGAGGGGTTGCTCTGTGCAGCAAACTATCTTCCCTCGTCTATCTCGCCACCGTGGAGGGTCGATCCAAGCAGAGGGGAGCTAGCACTTGTTCCCTTCATCCGTGAAGAAGGATCATCAGGTGTCGCATGTTGGCACATCTTAGTTGTTCCCCACACCGGCGGTGGGTGCATAAACGGGGATGCATGGCTACTCTTTGCATAGCTCCGACTCATTGCTAAATTTCCGACACCTCTCATCCCTAAAGTTTGCATGCCATTTTTTATGATAAACATGGTTACTCTGTTTTGGGACCAATAGCTTGTCAAATTTTCTTGTTATATTGCTTTGCTTCACAACTATGATTCTTATGGGACATGTCGTATGAGATTGAGCCCTACTAAATTATTCACCTCTACCATGAGGTGTCACCATGAATGAACAACCTAAACACTACTGACCAACCATATTGCCATGATATATGTTGCGATCAATATCCTGAGAAAAGTTAGATCGAATACTACACCCGACAAACATGCTATGTTGATTGTACATTAATAAGAACCACATCAATGGTGCACCAATTGTGAAAGAAGGTAAAAAACATGATAAAATGATATAAAAAGGCACTGGTTGGTATCACTAACTAAATATCCGATAGCAACAAGCAAAATTTGTAAGAGACTTTATGTAAAGAAACTTATGTGGACGACACCACCCACTTCTGGATGAACAAGTCTTAAGATTAATAACTCAACCCAGATTATTATTGAGATAAAAATAGCAATAGAGATGCAATGTCAAGCATGAAAGTATCATAATCACACCAGATCCATGGAATCTTGAAAAATTTCCTTTATGTTCATACCAACGCCAAAATTTATTATGAACACAAATCACGTGATTTGACTCGCCAAACTTTCCTAACTGGACATGAATGAGTACAACCACAAGAAAGTCGACTTCTTCTACCGTGAACTAGGTCTGAAAAGATCTTGTTCGTAGTTAGGAATGGTAATTGATTGTTTCAGAAGACACATAACATAACACATGAGCACACATCGAAAAAACTTAGGAGGCATCATAGGAGATGAGTGTGACAAAGCTCAATCGAGTAGCGGGTCAGGCTTGGCTCAAGTTCATTGAACATCACATCATTCATGTGCTTCCAGGGATGCTAGTAGAGAAGCAATAAAATTAAGCCTCATGCATCGCAACATAGTTTTTGGGTTGGTAGCATTTGTGCTACTCTCTCAGATACCATTTTTTCTTTTGACCTACTTCTACTTGTATGAGGGTTTTCTAGCCACTTTGTATCGTTTCGACCCTTTGGGATTTAATATAAAGTTGGGCGAAAGCCTGTTTCAAGAATTATGAATGGAAACGTTTTTATGACATTTCCCTTGCTGCTAAATTCCCATTACCTCTAATCCTACATGCCACATACCGTTTTCCTGAAAAATGGTTGTTATGTTTTTGTGACAACCTTTATCAATATTTCTTAGGATATTGCTTCAAGACTATGCTCATTATGTGGATATGTGGTGTGTGGGCATTATTCACCCTCTACCATGACATTGCGAGTACACAATGAATGGATAATTGAATAGGACTAGAGACCAGATCAACCATACTATCATGATATACATTCTCCATAATAAACTAGGCAGACCAACATAGTACACCCAACAAAAACATGGTATACTAAATATGCACTAATACAAACCAAATTCTCTTGGAAGGGTGAACTGATGGGGAAATCAGCCCTCATGAAATTAGTTAGGTTGGTTATGGGCATCACATGATGCAGAAGCTAGGGGTATTCTTTATTTTTTAAATATAATAGTATGCCATGTGCCGAAAGCAACACGGAGAGTAGAATATATATCATAATTTGTTTCATAAAAATAAAAAAGAGGATGGGTGAATTTGGGGGTTTTGGGGCTAGGATACTATATGAGTGGCACGGGAGTTTGCACCAAAAGAGGCTGAAACTTTCGGCATGGCAATATTTACAAGGTGGGGCGGACAAGCTGCGGCGTGCTTCTTATTTCTCTATGGGCTTAAGACCGGCGCGGATATAGGTTATTTTCTGTTAGCTACACCTCACCCGACACAAAATTTGTTATTTTTCTCTGCCCGTTGTTGATGCACAGAAAAAATACAGTTAACTCTGTCTTTCAGTATCCCATAGGCAGCAGAAACTAATTTCGATATACAAGTTCCGTGTGGATGATAAGGAGCTTGCACGGGTGGCCACAATGGGAGCGCGTGGGTCATTGGATGTCACACATTGGCACATCCCCGTCGTTCCCTATGCCGACAGTGGTTGTATAAACAGCAACACACGGTGGAGTGGGAGGAGGGTAGTGCCAAAAATTGTTAAGGCTAGTTGTACTGCGGCTCATTGCTAAATTTCCAACACCTCTCAGGCATACTGTTGGCATAGCCTTTTTTTCAAGGTTATACCTTGTTTTTGGGAGCAAACAGTTTCGTAAAGATTTCTTGATGTATTGCCTCACAAGGATACTTCTTATAAGAAGTTAGGAACATGGCGTGTGCAATTAACCCGCCCAATTATTTACCCTCTACCGCAAGACGCTGCAATGAATGAATAATTTGATAGAGTAGTGACCAACCATATTGCCATGCTATATATTGTGATGTCTAGGAAAAAAGTTAGCTCCAGATACTACAACCAATAAACATGCTATGACAAATGTACATTAATACAAACCACATGTTATACCAGTTGTGGAAAAAGTTAAAATAATTCACTGTAAAATTAAGAAAAAAGAAAAGGCAAATGGTAACAATGAGAGAATATCAGGTGGAAACCAAAGTTACGATGGAAACCACGTGGAAATTTTGAAGTTTCAAAAAAAATCAAAAGAATATATTATGTGAAGAAAGTGAGGTTCTGCTAGCATGTAAAATTCGAAGTTCAAACATTAATTCAAAACAAATTTGGTACTCCCTCTCTAACTTGATATAAGACGTTTTTTGACACTGTCATGGATCTAAAAACATCTTATAAAAAGTTACAGAGGTAATAATAAATAGTGCCAACGGCAAATTAAAGTCCACTATTCATTGCTGAATTTGTTTTTCGCGTACCTAGTAAATGACTTTGTGCTTGAACCTGAAATTTCACGTGATAATAGAACATCACCATCTTAATGTACTGTATTTTTTGATAGAATTTTTGAATGAATGTGGTTTCCACGGAGTTTTAATTGTAACTTTTTTTGAAAATAGGCAAAAGACTTGCTATTTTCATTGAATAGGAAGAGAGTGAGAATCTCTGATTAATTGGCAGAAAACTGGGCTAAAGCACATACAACCAAACTTGGTTTCACAGGGTATTCTCTCGGTATCAATAACTAAATATCCGATCGCAACAAGTGATGTTTTGCAAGTGACTTGGCAAACTAAAATCTTACACCAACTATTCCTAAAAAATATTACACAAACAACTCCACCTACGTTTGATAAACAATATTTTGACCAACTTGATGCAGATTACTATTGCAATAAAAATAACTCTGGAGATGCGATGTCGAGCAATAAAGTATCATAATCAGTACAACACTAGCTCCACGCATCCCTGAAGATTATCCACAGTGGCACAAAAAAATTATTAGGGACCCAGTCACCCAAAGCATGTTTCTTGACTCTCTGAACTTTGCTGACGTTAACATGAATAGGAACTAAACAGAAACTCGGCTCAGCTGCATGGTTTTGTTGATAACTAGGATTGGACAAACTCGGCTCACAACTCTGGATTATCTCATGGAATCGGTCAACTGATTGGATCGAAATACATCGGATATGTGTGCACACAATCATAAAGAATGAAGAAATAATATTTTGAGGGCACCAATCTTTATGGGGGTGAAGAAGCAGAGTACCGAAGATGGGAGCCTTGATGATCTGGAGCAAATAAAGAGATTTTTTTTTCTCGTTTCCTCCTGAACTTTTTAGTAGGAACAGCAACTGAGGATGGTGAATCATTTTTCTCGTATCTCTTTGCCCTTCCAATTTTACAGGAAAGAAAAGCAGGAGCTTTGCATTGGGAGTACCAATGGGAAATGGAGTCATTGTGGAACCTCGGGCACGACTGTCAGTGATAGTCGAGTGAAGTTACTGAAGTTTTGATGCAAGCAAGACCCAAATTTGACCACTACGTTTGAATTTTACTATGTTTCTTGAGGTGAATGAACATACTGAGAAAATGTTTGAATTCAGCTCTTAGTGTTTTATTTTCAAGTGTACTATCTAAGTTTGCCTTCAAAATTACAAAGGCATTTTCTAGGATAAAATATACTACTTTATTCAGAGCCTGAGTAGTGTGCATGCAGCTGAATACTTTGCGGCAAAAGAGCCTGAGTGGTTTGTATGCAGCTAATTTTTTTTCCGTAGCATTATTTTCACCGGTGGGGCGGACGAGCAAACTGGACATGTTCTCTCTTGATTCCCAGAGACTAGCTCGGAGATGTTTTAGTTTACAAGCGGCCTCAAGTGAGGCCTATTTGAAATGTGGCAAAACATTTACCACACCCTTCAGGGAGCGGGTAAATACGTCGTGCCAGATCCTTAGGAATTCTGGAATCGTATGATTTTTCGAGGATTTAAACGGTTGGATTAGGCATGCTGACAAGGTAATTTCAACCCCCAAGTGGCGGGGCCTGCCCCTCCCTTGTTTGAACAAAGCCTACGCATGTCGCAAAAACATCAGCTTCTGGGCATGATTCATGTGCCGCCTTGTAGATCTACAATTTTTGGCGCCAAAAGCCTTGACGTCCAATAGATGTCTCAAATATTGCATGCGGGTCCGGAAAATGCAGGGGCCTGGCATGAGTAATGCGGTGACCTCCATTGAGAGCACGAGAAGTTTCTAGGCCAACGAAGCAACATGACCGACACTTCCTTCACAAACAAGACACGTTCCCTCTCGTTGCCCAGAGACTAGCTCAAAGATGTTGTAGTTTACAACGGCCTCAGGTGTCTATTGAAAACACATCCAAATTTTTACCACACCCTACAAGGGCCATGTGATGACGCCATGCCAGATCTCGAGGAATTCAGGCGTTGTAAGATTTTTTGAGGATTTAAACGGTTAGATCAGGCATGCCGACGAGGTAATTTCACCTCCCGATGTTGGGGCCTGCCCCTCCCTCATCTGCACAAGGGCTACGCATTTCGCAAAGCCATCAAATAGGATTTTCCATTCGGCTTCTAGCATGATTTCATGTGCCGCCTTGCAGATCTGCAATTTCCGTTGTTGAAACCCTAGTGCTACCTCTTGAGCATGCGTTGGTATTCCCTTGAAGAGGAAAAGGTGATGCAGCAAAGTTGCATAAGTATTTCCCTTAGTTTTTGAGAACCAAGGTATCAATCCAGTAAGAGAGAACGCACAAGTCACCTAGTACCTGCACAAACAATCAAGAACCTTGGAAACAACGCGATAAAGGGGCGGTCAATCCCTTCATGGTCACTCGCAAAAGTTAGATCTAATAAAGATAATAAAGTAAATATTTTTGGTATTTTTTTTGTACAGATTGGAAAGTTAACATTGGAAAATAAAAGAACGGCGACAGAAATTGGCAAGTTGACGGGAAACTAATATGATGTAAAATAGACCCGGGAGCCATAGGTTTCACTAGTGGCTTCTCTCAAGATAGCATGTATTACGGTGGGTGAACAAATTACTGCCGAGCAATTGATAGAAAAGCGCATAGTTATGAGAATATCTAAGGCAGTGATCATGAATATAGGCATCACATCCGTGTCAAGTAGACCGAAACGATTCTGCATCTACTACTATTACTCCACACATCAACCGCTATCCAGCATGCATCTAGAGTATTAAGTTCATAAGAACAGAGTAACGAATTAAGCAAGAGGACATGATGTAGAGGGATAAACTCAAGAAATATGATATAAACCCCATCTTTTTATCCTTGATGGCAACAATACAATACCTGCCTTGCTGCCCCTACTATCACTGGGAAAGGACACCGCAAGATTGAACCCAAAGCTAAGCACTTCTCCCATTGCAAGAAAGATCAATCTAGCTGGCCAAACTAAACTGATAATTTGAAAAGACTTGCAAAGATATCAAATCATGCATATAAGAATTCAGAAAAGAACCAAATAATATTCATAGATAAACTTGATCATAAATCCACAATTCATCGGATCTCGGTAAACACACCGCAAAAGAGTATTACATCGAATAGATCTCCAAGAACATCGAGGAGAACTTTGTATTGAGAATCAAAGAGAGAGAAGAAGCCATCTAGCTAATAACTATGGACCCGAAGGTCTGTGGTAAAGTACTCACGCTTCATCGGAGATCGTTGGAAAAGGCCCCAAGATGGGATCTCATAGGTATAGAAGGTCGTGGCGGTGGAAAAGTGGTTTCGTGGCTTTCCCTGATGTTTCTAGGGTATAAGAGTATATATAGGCGAAAGAAGTACATCGGTGGAGCTATGAGGGGCCCACGAGGGTGGGGGGGCGTGCCTACCCCCCTGGGAACGCCCTCCTGCCTCGTGGCTTCCTCGTGGCGTTCTAGACTGCAACTCCAAGTCTCCTGGTTTGCTTTCGGTCCAAGAAAGATCCTCGTGAAGGTTTCGTTCCATTTGGACTCCGTTTGGTATTCCTTTTGTGTAAAACTCTAAAATAGGCAAAAAAATATAGAAACTGGCACTGGGCCTACGATTAATAGGTTAGTCCCAAAAATAGTATAAAAGAGCATATTAAAGCCTATTAAGCATCCAAAATAGATAATATAATAGCATGGAACAATAAAAAATTATAGATACGTTGGAGACGTATCACCTAGCAGTGCAATAAATGTCTCAAATATTGCATGCGGGTCTGAAAAATGCGGGGTGCTGGTACATGTCATGTGATGACCTCCTTTGAGGGCACGAGAAGATTCGAGGCCAAGGGAGCAACATGACCCACACTTCCTTCACAAACTAAACACTTTCCGTCTCGATACCTAGAAATGTTGTAGTTTACAAGCGGCCTCAGATGTGGCTTATTCGAAACATGCCCAAAAATACTAAACCCGCAGTGCCATGATGTGGGTTGCTCGTCGTATTAGGATAGACGCTAGTAGTAGCTACAAGCCATGACGAGTTCCCGAACGGCGCAACCCACATGATGGCACTGCGGGTCTGGTACATGTCATCCGATGGACCATCCTACCATTTAAACCACTCCTGACGCTCATCCTTAGGTGAGGTGGGACTAAACTAATCTCGCACAATGAAACAACCCTTTGCCGAGAGCCAAGTCACGGGCTCTCGGCAAAGCATTGCCACCATCACCGAGCCGTTCGCCCCTGCCGGATGTGCCACGTGGCACCACTTTGCCGTGGGTTCACTGTTTGGTACTCGGCCAAAATAGAGTTTGTCGAGTCTGCCTTCTTCATCATGTCCTATTCTCGGCAACAACATATACCGTTGTTGTGTCATTGTCTTTGTCATCAGCTACTCTCGGCATTGGTGTTTTTGCCGAATGCCCATGCTTTGGCTCTCAGCGAAGAACCCGGAATTCGGCGTACGCTGAAATTCCAGTAGTGTGATGAGAGTATTCTCGAGACAGAGACTGTTTTATACATGCAACTTTTCACTGCAAAAAATGCACATTTGTGGAGCTATTTCCCAGTGAAAATTCATTAGCACGTCAAGAATTGGAAGCCATTATGGCAGGCTTCCAATCATTAAGTGTGGACGAAAATTAACTCAACAATCTTACATTCGAAACTAGTTTTTTTTTCCAACAAACACTATGAGATTGGACGATAAACTAACCAAACAGAGTTCGGCTCCTCCCATTTGGGTTGCACTTCCCGGTGAACAGGCTGCGGGCAAGCCCGATGTACAACTCTGGGCTTCTCTAGAACCGCCAATGGGCACGGCACCAGAGTTGGAGGAGGTAGATCAAGCTCAGACCGCTAGATCAAGGTCAGAGCCATGGTGTTCTGCTCAAGCAGCTCAGAGAGGAACCGCCCGAATGACACCAATTTCCCTAGCGCTGCTATCCACTCCTAAAAAGGGAAAAAAAAAAGGAGAAATCACAAAAATGAGCACCAGAATACGACCAGATGCTGACTAAGTATGGAGCCAATGTTGCCTACCCAATCTCAGTCGGCTCTAGAGACGGCGGGAACAGATATGTCTCATCTCCCATGGCACTGTTGAGAGTCCCGATCAGATCTAAGATTAGATTCAGCATGCCTGCGGTTGCCTAAGGCTGTTGGGGGCTAACAAGAACGGGACGGGCTTTCGCAAAAAAAAAAAAAAGACAAGAACAGGACGGGCATGCACCATGATGGCCGATGGCGATGGGATATTGGCCGGCGGCGGTTGCGAAAAATTCGAATATAAATGAGACGGAGACAACAAAGGGATATGCACCTGTCCTTGAATTACAGAATTACCAAGGGTGTATGTTGTATATTTGACAGCATGTAGTGTTGGTATTCAACCCTGTTCCTACAGTCCAGATCCAACAAATCACGCCATACGGGAGGAGGAGGAGCATATCCTGTATGGTATCACCAGATATGTTCTCCATCCGCGACAATATATTGGGTGGGACGATAAGGTGTACACCGCTTCCCGACCTGATCTGCATATCCGGTCTCCTTCCCACAATTCCGCGACCCTTTGGAGTAGCACTCATTGCTACATTACCGACACCTCTCACGCCTGCAGATTGCAAACCGTTTTCCATCAAAACAAGGTTACATTTTCTTCTTGAAAACAGAGGCGACTTTGGTTTTGAACCAACAGCCGTCCAATTTTCTTGACATATTGATACACAACTATGCTTCTTATAAAGGCATGGTGTGTGCGCCCCACCCAAATATTCATCCTCAAGCGGTGACAAAATGAATGAATAACTTAATACACTAGTGACCAACCATATATATCCCGAAGAAAATAAGTTAGGTGAGACGCTGCACCAAACAAACTTGCTATGTGGATTGTAAAATAATACCACCCACATGTTATATGAATTGCAAAAAGAGGAAAATACTTCATTTTAAAATGTTGCCAAAATAAAGCAATTTGAGTAACTAAATATTCGGTAGCAACAAGTGCTATTTTCTGGTGACTTTGCGTTAGGGAAAACCTTACACGAACCACTCCACCCACTTTTTGCTGAACAACATTTGATAAACTTGGTGCATAATACTGTTGACATATAAAAACTACAAAGATGCATTCAAGTATCAAAATCAGCACAACACCAGCTCCATGAATCTCCTAAAATATTACTCGGTGTCACACCATCACCAAAAAGTTATTATGAACAAATTCATGTTTTTTTTGACAAATAACACAATTCATGGTTCTTGATCCTACAAACTTTCCGACATGTTGAAACTCGGCAAAGCCATATGTGGCCAACAGGCAATTTTGCCAACTTGAACAAAATAATAGTTAGACAATCATATAATAGGTGTATTTCACACAAAAAAATCATAATTGATAATAGGTGCCTGGTTTCCTCAAATCAACCAGGAAATTCTCTTCTCACAAAAAAAGATCTAGGAAAATCTCACTCTCTTCTCAATTAATGAAAATGATAAGTCTCTTACTTTGTTTCAAAAAGACTTAAGCTAGCGTGCCTGGATTCTCTCTCTCCCTCTCCCTCCTCGGACCAATATGCTTGCTCACCACATTTCTTTTTAGATCCACACTCCTATCTCTATACAAACCGGGCTAACACAAATGGACCTTGTTGTGTTATTTATTTCATCCACAGCTGAATTGGGTGGGTTTTGCTCAAAATGAAAAGCTGAATTGGTTGGTATGTTGTGTTGTAGCCTTATTTCCTCTCTTGCAGTATAGTGGAGGATCGATCCGTGCAGGGAGCCAGGGAGTAGAAGGGTGCTCGCACATGTGGCGACCGTTTGAGAAGGACCATGGGTAACTGCACCTCGACACATCTAACGACAACGCACGACAGGGCGGAAGGAGATGTTTTCTTGCAACAGAGAACCCATTGGTGATGCCAACTGTACTAAGATCCCGTGCTAAATTCCCAACTTCTCTCAAGTCTATTGATTGCATACTATTTTCTAGAAAACAATGTTACTTTTTTGAGGCCAACAATTTGTCAATTTGTCTTGATGTATTGCTTCACAACTATGCTTCTTATAAGGACATGGTATGTGTGCCCCCACTATTCATTCACCCTCTACCGCAAGGTATATCATTGAATGAATAAGTTCAAACTCTAGTGACCAACCATATCGGCTTGCCATATATTGTTATGTCCAGGAAAATAGAAGTAGGTTGAGATTTTATTTACTGCAACCCAAAAAATGCTATGCCAAATGTACATTAATACAAACTATGTGGTATACCACATACCCATTGCTAAAGAAGCTACAAGAATTCGTTCTCAAATGACGTAAAAAGAAAGCGATTTGTATCAATAACTCAATATTCCGTGGCAAAAAGTGATATTTACAAGTGAAATTGCGTAAATAACGATGCATGAACCATCACCACCCACTATTCGGTGGAAAATTTTGAAGACTAACTCAAGTACAAAGTATCGAGCAGTGAAGTATCATAATCAATACATTATCAACTCCATAAATCTCCTGAAAAAATTACTTCGTGTTCACCAAGACCTAGAAATTATTATGAACACAACTCATTTTTCTTGAATCCCCAAAATTTTCAAATTGTTGAAACATGTCAAAGCCATATGTTGCCAATATACATTTTCCCCAAGTTGAATAAAATAATAGTTACACAATTAATTTTTTTTTGGAGAAAAGACACCCAAAAGGAAAACGGTAACCAAAATGTAAAGAAAACAATACACAATTGATCGGCAAAAACTAAAATTACATCAAAATCCATAGTGGTCATCTTTCTTTGATTGGACACCGCATACCGAAGTTTAAAATTACACTGAACCAATATTAATGGAAAGGAACACATGCAAACGCCCTTGACATATAAGGTTTAATTTGAAGACCTCATTAGCCACTCGGGGCTAGAAATGAGATTTCATAATAGTCAGAGGAACATCGGTCATCACCGCACAGAACACAAAGTTTTAATCCTTCACCGTTTGTCTAGAGGGTTGGAGAAACTAGGCCATGCCATACAACAAAAGGAGGATGTCAAATTAGCCGCACCAACATAATGAGCATCTTCAAACTCCTCCTAAGAGTGTGTTATGGTTTAAATTGTATAGGGAGAAACTATTTTAGGGAGCAAAAAGTGAAAGAGAAGGGCCAATTGGTATGCCTGGAATAAAATGACAAGGCCAAAGAAACAGGGGGCTTGGTGATGGTCTTCCATATGGGCGGCTCTCACCATGTCGTCTCCCAGATATGTTGGCCGGGCCGAGGACCCCCTTGTCGGTTCGTGAGTGGGCCACATAGGGTAGCCCATGACGTATAAATACAAGGCCCTGAAGACTATTGGTATACTCCAAGGTGATGGATTCGTCGTGGAAGACTCGCTTTCCTTGTACATAGCCGACTAGTATACTGTAACCCTAGAGACCCCCTTGTACTTATGTAAACCGAGGGGATGGGTCATAGAAGAAATATTAAAATATCAGGGTAGACATATGTAATTTGTATTCAATCAAACGCAATGAACACATGTAGGACGTGGAGTATTATCTCCCAGGGGATCCCGAACCTAGGTAAAACCTCGACCTGTTATCATTGTGCTTAAACGCTTAGCTCGGGATCCATACCACGAGATCTGTCGGATTTATCTCCATTATTGGTGGCCCATACTGGACCCACAAACAGATCATCGCGGTAAGATGGGAGTTCAGATCGTATCGGGCACAATTTGCACGTACGCTGGAATAGATCTTCATCTTGAGCGCGATCTCGTTCATCGCCAACTCGACTGGTCAACTCTGCCAAGTCAAGGACTACGCCCCCATGTTAGATATGTTACAGATTTGACGGGCGTCTTCATCATCAACAGCTTCAATGTAGCCAGGATCATGGAAAAAACTGATGGAGCCTGGGGGCTCAACATCAACTTTGCCCTCGCGCGACCGTGCATAACTATCTAGACATCAGATTCATTTTCATCGTCATCACCTCCTTGTGCATCTTTTCGAGTCCGCGCACATTTGGAAGAAGGAGGCCAACGGCCAACTCCAGCGTCCTTTGGAAGATCCAACCATTCAGATCATGCGGAATTGTCATGTCGAGAACTCCTCAAAATTTGAGCTCGATCTGACAATTCAAACTCCACAAGGAGCCTGAGAAGTGCATCAATTTTTGAATATGTTTCTACGAAAAAAACCCGACTTGTGTTCATCTTTATTCATGAACGGATTATTGGACAACCTCTGATTGAGGGGAATTTTTCTGCGTTGGGGATGTTGTGTTATGTTCTCAAACACATACCCGCAGAATTTGATCCTATTCCGAGGTGCTCTTCGTGGTCGAGCCATTGTCGATTCAGGACTACCTTGTCGCTTTGGGTATTCTGACCTGCATCGACATCTTCACGTCAACACTCCGGCATCGTTACCTCGTCGGGCAAAACTCATCGCTCTGCAGCACTTATTTGCCCCATCACCTCGGCTGGCTTGGGGCCTTCCACACCATCACTTCATCAACCTGCTTCGGTTGCTCCAGCATCACCCCACCGACCTGCCTCGTCATGTCGGCTTGGCTGAGGGCTTCATCTTGTCGCGTCGACCGTGCATGTCGTCACATAAACGAGATGAGCTCCTCGCTCCGCCACATTAGGATCGGCTTAGGGTCCGGGACCTCGTCCCGCCACGACCCAGACAGTGTCATAATTGCCTAGAATATAGAAAGCAACTAAGTGATTCCTCCCAAATATATCTACAATTTTTTATTACTAAATGCTATCGTGTATCACTTTTTATATGTTTTTATACCATCTTATTATGTTTTTGGGACTAACATATTAATTTAGTGCCTAGTGCAAGTTTCTGTTCTTTTTTTTGCATGTTTTTGGTTTCACAGAAAATCTATACCTAAGAAAGTCCAAACACGATGAAAATTTACAAGAAATTTTTCTGGAATATAAGAAACACCAGAAGCTTCAAGGATAGAATAGAAGACTCATGAGCTTCCCACGAGACCAGGGGGTGCGGCCCGGGGGTGACCGTCTAGGCTTGTGGGGACCACAAGCACCCGTTTGACCTAACTCTTCGCCTATAAATTCCGTAATATCCCCAAACTCTAAGAAGCGAACCAAAAAGAATTTTATCGGCGCCACAAGCTTTAGTTCCAAAGAGATCCCATCTTGAGTCCTTTTTCAGTGCTCCGCCGGCAAGGGAAACCATTAGGGAGGCCATCTTCATCAACCTTGTTGTCCACATGATGATGTGTAAGTAGTTCTATTACAACCTATGGGTCCATAGTAGTTGCTACATGGCTTTCTCTCTCTCTCTCTCTCTCTCTCTCTCTCTCTCTCTATCTATCTATCTATCTATCTATCTATCTTCAATACAATGATCCTATTTAAGCTCAATACGATGTAATCTTTTCTAGTGCGTTTGTTGGGATCTGATGAATTTAAATATATGATCAGATTATTCATTGAATTTACATGAATCTCTTGAACTTTCTTTACTGCGTAATTTTATAGCTTTGTATTTCTCTTCAATCTATATGTCTACTTTGGCCACGTTTGATCGATTGATCTTCTGTGGGAGAGGTGCTTTATAGTAGGTTCAATCTTGCGGTGATCTCGTCCAGTGATAATATGTATGAAGGCAAGTATTGTATTGTTGCTACTAAGAATAAAACGATGGGATTAATCTTATTGCTAGGTTCTCTTCTATCAACGTTATATCATCTTTCTTATTGTGTTACTCTATTTTTTATGAACTTAATACTTTGAGATGCATACTGGATAGGATTTTGGCGTGGAGTAATAGTTGTAGACATCAGTAAGTTTATGGTATACTTATCACAGAAGTAATGCCTATGTGAGATTATGCCATGAATGATCAGAATTATAATTTGTGCTATTCTGTCAATTGTCCAAGAACAATTTGCCTACCATACTGTTGTCATGCTTTCGAGAGAGATGACACTAGTGAAACTATAGTCCCTGGGTCTATTCTCCATTAAATAGAAAACTCCTACAATTGCCCTTTTTACTCTTTTACTTTTTGTTGTTTCCTCTATCAATATATATTTGATTTTCATCTTGTAAATGGCAAGAACAAGAATATTGATAGCCCCCTTGTAACACCCTGAGTTTTGATTCTCTTTTTTTTCCTTCTGCGGTTAAATTTTCATTTGCTTTTCTTCCTTAGATTTTTCTTGAATCAATTTTCTTGGACTTTGCAAACTAAAACACTTAAAATTTGGCTACCAACCAGCAACCACTAGTTCTTAACCCTCTGACACCTCCCTCTATCTCTCTCTCTCTCATGAGTCCCATTTCTTCAATTTTCCCCTTGAGGTTTATTCTTTTTCAGAAAATATTAAAAGCACCCTAGTTACTTGAGTTGTGAAACAACCACCTTTTCCCATCTTGTGGAAATTCCCAAACAATTCTCATAATTTTTTAGGTACTAATTCAACCAGAAATGCACCCAGGACCCCCAGAAGTTTTTGCATTGAGCTCCTCTTTTTCCAAACCAATTCTGATCCAAACCCTAGGTTACACAACAAGTGCCTTTGACCTTGCTCTGTTGTGGCTGAAATTTGGTGAAGTTGATCACCTTAGGGACTATCTAGACTCACCCAAAATTCATACCTAAACCCCACTCCTCTCCTCTTAGCACAACACAAATACCTAGGTAACAAAAACTTCTAGAAGGTCCAGTTGGCAATACAGATGTCCCTGGTCTCAGCTGTAGCAACACACACACACACACACACACACACACACACACACACACACACACACCCAATATACCCCCTAGTTCATGGACAAGGTCATGCACGCTCGTGAACACACAGGCCATAGCTGCCTCGGTGACCAAGGGACTGGCATGCCAGAGCGCGTGCTCTACGCAGCGCCCGACCTCCTGGCTACACGGCCTCAGCACGGAGCGCATCCCTGGCACTTAGATCCTGCACAACACTCCCCTCGGACTCCCAAGCCCCTCCCCGCGTCCAGCCAATGCCGCTCTAGCAGACCCCTCCACTACTAGAAAAAGGCCTACTAATGGCGCACCGGTTTTGCCTACTAATGGCGCACCACCGGTGCGCCATTAGTACCACGCCATTAGTATTTATTACTAATGGCGCACCTAAGGTGCGCCATTAGTATCTGGTATACTAATGGTGCACCAGGCAGTGCGCCATTAGTATAGGCCACGGTGCGCCATTAGTATAGGCCACCGGTGCGCCATTAGTATTTTTGAATTTTTTGAATCTGGATCTGGATCGTGATTTTTTGCCCATTTTTTGCACGTTTTTTTTTTGCTCGTTTTTTGGCACGACATTATTTCAAATTTTGTTCCTGTTTTTGGATCTTGTACGTTCTTTTGCCGTGTTCTTTTGCCGGAGAGGAGTTCGCCGGAGAGGAGGAGGAGGAGGTCACTGGAGAGGCGCTCGCCTACATCGCCGGAGAGGAGGAGGAGGAGGTCGGTGGAGAGGAGTTCACCGGAGCATCGGAGAGGAGGAAGGAGAAACCATGAGGGGATGTGAGGAGAGGAGGGAGGAGGAGCTCACCGGAGAGGAGGGAGGAGGAGCTCACCGGAGAGAAGGGAGGAGGAGCTCACCGGAGAGGAGGAGGAGGAGCTCACGGAGAGGAGGGAGAAGAAACCGTGAGGGGAGGGAGGGAGGGAGGAGAGGAGGGAGGAGGAGGTCGCCGGAGATGAGGAGGAGGTCGCCGAAGAGGAGAAGGAGGTCGCCGGAGAGGAGGAGAGGAGAGGAGGAGATGGAGTGGAGGAGAGGAGAGGAGGAGATGGAGTGGAGGAGAGGTGGAGTGGAGGAGGTGCGCCTAGCCATATATACGACATACTAATGGCGCACCATGGGCCGGTGCGCCATTAGTAATTTTTTTTTATTTTTTTGACTTATTTTGAATTTTGAAGGCGGGAAGATACTAATGGCGCACCATTGGCAGGTGCGCCATTAGTAACTTTTTTTTTTATTTTTTTGACTTATTTTAAATTTTGAAGGAGGGAAGATACTAATGGCGCACCATGGGCAGGTGCGCCATTAGTGAGTTTGAATTTTTTTGAATTTTTTTGAATTTTTTTGCCTCTCCAGATCTTAAAAGCCCCGTATCTTTTTTTCTGTTAGGTTTTTGAGGATTTTGAAAATGTTTAACGGGGTTCCCCCCGTTCAATTTGGATGTAACTTTTCGAGTAGATGATTTTTCATATAAAAAACTTTTTCATCCGAGTTAGTATGCAAAAGTTATGCCCATTTTTATAAATTCTCGAGAGATTTTGCAAATGAAGTCGAAATTCATTTTTGCAAATTTTCCCAACAACTAGACCACATATCACATTGGAAACTTATTTTCTTTTATTTTTTTGACATTTTCATTATTTTCTTTTATTTTTTAAAACTGAAAAGGCGATCCACGGGGTGCATTGGGTGGAAGGTGGCCAAGTTACTAATGGCGCACCGTGGGAGTAGTCGCCATTAGTAGTTTTGATCCACGGGGGGGGGGGGGGGTGCATTCGGTGGAAGGTGGCCAAGTTACTAATGGCGCACCACACACCAGGTGCGCCATTAGTAATATATTACTAATGGCGCACCGAGACATGGTGCGCCATTAGAATATAGTAATGGCGCACCACATCACAGGTGCGCCATTAATAGTCATTCCATCTATAGCCCTTTTTGTAGTAGTGCTCTCCCCAGAGCGTGTCCGTGGCTCCGGTCTCTGTTCGACCGTGACCCTACCTAGAAACGTCGCGGAGCGTAGGCTGGCGTAGAGGAGGTTTGGCTCCTTTCCTTTGACCCCTTGGACCAGCCCAAGCCCCAGCTAGGCTAGCGCAGACCCAGCTGGCCGTCAGTGCTGAGCACGGCGGCATCCCCGGCAACCCCTCCCGGGCCTATAAACGCACCCGTGCATCGTTGCTCTCCACACCAGCCCCATTCCCTCCCCTAGCTACCCCGCACTCGCTAAGCCTCGCCGTCACAACCCCTATCGAGCTAATATGGCCAAGCTTCGCCACTCGGGCCTCACCACCGGCAGCCCACCCATGGCTCCTTGAGCCCAGCCTCCACCACCAATAGAGTAGGTTGAAGATGTTGTATCTATGTTAGGTGCGTCCATTAGTATTGACATGCGAGAAATCTTAATATGGTAATTAAGAAAAAACTTGTACTGTAATTGTTCATTGCATGCGGTATGTTATTTCATGTGGTATGTTTATTAATAAGTCTATAGTTAGGAAGCCGTAGGTCTACTTTGTTATGTCACAATAATCTAAATTTTATATGTTGAGATTATGTGCTAATGTACTTGATGATGTATGTAATTAGATAAAATAATTCATCTTAGTAGCAAACAAGAAGGAGATGACGTGATTGAAGAAATTGTGTTTCCATCTTCGCTGTCCCTTTTGAGGTGATGACCACATACATGCAAGTGCTATTTTCATACTTTTGATAGCAGAAAGAAAAATCCGTGTGTAATATTGATGTTCATGTGATAATAGGTTGACTCCGTTCATATAGTACTGGTGACGGAAATTTATTCAAACTATTTGGACTCTTAATTGCATTCGAAAGCACATCCATATTGGAGCTAAGGTATAAAATGACACCGTAATTTTGTTAATATTTTTTATATTGATGTACTGTTGTGAATAATGTGCATGCTGCTGCAAATATTATTATTTGTAAATAAATGATTGCTATCGTATGATATGAAAAAATTATATAAAGTTGGAAGAAATTAAATGTTTTACTCATATGATATTAAAATGTTATTATCGTACTAGTATGTTTAGTGGTTGTTTGGATAGCGAGTAGTTACCATCGGTTTTGTCATAACCTGTTGTAAGAAAATTAGTTTTTACTCTCGTAGACAAGTTTGAGAAAAAATAGATCTTTAAATACACGTTAACCAAACAACCCCTTAAAGTCTAAGCAAATGATTCTAGAAACAAACCGAATATTTGTAACGAAAATACGGTTATTATTTTAGTCGTATGATATGTAAATGTTGTCATCGTTACTAAATGTTCAGTTACTAATTATTTGAAATGTAAACATGTATGGTGGTTAGGTACTATGGAAAATTTAGTAGTGTACTATGGGAACGTCTTACGCGACGGTCCATGCGGGGTGGATGTGTCCTTCTGCGAGTCGACTACAGTTGTAGTGAGAGACATGGTCAACGTGGGTTACGCAACAGTTAGAAGGTGCATCCGAGCGGTGTTTGGCCCAGTGATGCAGGAAAAAAAAATGACAATGGAGGCCTTCGTCGTTGACGGAGGAAATGATGGGACAGTTGCCCGTTGGGGTTTGCGGCCTGTCACGGTGATCGGTCGTGGGTCGTACATGAGGTTTGCAAGCAATCCCAATAACTCAATGTATGGTCAGCCGATGGTGTATGTGGAGTTCATTTCAGTCACTGATGTTGCGGATGCGATAGCAGGGGTGGTGAGTCGAGTTGGCCATCACATCAGCCCCTAAGCGTCGGCCCATCGAACCGACGGCGGCCAGCCTGTGTGACACAGGATATTGGTCGTGACCGTTGACATGAGCGAACACGTGGAGGGATTGCCGGAGGCGCTAGATGATGATGATCATTCTTCTGCGTCTTCGGAGTCAAGCGGAGAAGAAGATGTTCCTCCTCAGAGGGCGGTCGCGGCGGCACTGCAACCTGGGTTTTTACAGGATATGAGCATCACCAACGAATTTCACTCTGCTTCTGGCCTAGGAGCGGGAAGCCTGGAGGTTGGGCAAGTTTTCCCAGATAAGAAGTCTGCTTACCAGGCAATGGGTAGCTATGCAATCGGCATCCACCGCCAGCATAGAGTGAAGCAGTCTGATAAAAAAGAGTTGAAGGTCATATGCATCCACACCGCGAAAGGTTGCCGCGGAAGAGTTCTCGCTAGACTGAAGCCTGGGGTATGTCAGTCATGGCATATCACAAAAATAGTGGAGCATACCTGTGAGCAAACTGGGACTCTTTCAGATCACTGCAATGTGACAGCAAAATTTGTGGCACAGACGATGGAAACAATTGTGCAGGGAAGTCTCAACATTAGTGTTAGGGCTCTGCAAAAAGATGCAGAGGATCTAATTGGATTCCTGTTAGCTACAGCAAGGCTAGGCGTCGAAGGAAAATATATTCAAGAACTTGTATGGTACCTATGAGGAGGCATATTCTTATGCCCCTAGAATGCTTCATCGGATAGCAAGTGCTAATAGGGGACTCAAGTTTGGCGGAGAGAACGTCAAACCCAATGAACCGGGTGAGCTACTCTGGACCGCTTATTCGGGCATTCGCCCGACTATACAAGCCTTCGTGCACTGCCGCCTGTATTATCTGTTGATGGTACCTTTCTCCTGGAAAGTACAAGGGCACACTATTGGTGGCGATTGCAGCGGATGCAAATAATCAGCTTCTTCCTATTGCATATGCATTGGTCGAGAGCGAGAACAAAGATAGCTGGTTGTGGTTCTGAGCTGCGTGAAGATGGGTGTCGTGAAAGGCGTGAAGGTGTTTGCGTCATCTCTGATCGCAACACTGGATTATTAAGCGCTCTTGAAATAATTAAGGCGTCGGAAGAAGAGTGGGGCTGGCCCGATCTAGAGGGAAGGTGGTGCATGAGGCATTTGGCAGCAAACTTTTACTCCAAATTCAAAAACAAGGATTGGTTCAAGTTATTCAAGAGGATGTGCATGCAAAAAACTGTAGCCAAAATGAATGCGATCTGGGCAGGTATCAATGGTGAGATTGACCGCGCGGCCTTGCCGCAGAGAGAAGACCGGAGGGGTCGTAGGACGCCCATAAATTTGAGCCAGTGGATCACCGAGAATTGCCCTCATTTGGAGAAGTGGGCGCAGGCTCACGACACCGGGGCTCGGTATGGAATAATGACCAGCAACATGTCAGAGGTGTACAATGGTGTTCTTAAAGGAGTGCGAGCACTGCCTATCACAGCCCTAATTGAAGAAACTTGGAACCGGACCCTGTCATACTTTGCAGATAGGGTCACCGTCGCCAAAGCACAAGTTGAATTGAACAAGCCATGGTCCGAGAAGATGCAAAGACATCTGGACGAGAAAGCAAAGAAGTCCCAAAGTCATGGCTGTAGGAAAGTGGGCGACTTAGGAATAAGTGGGAGGTCAATGTCTGAGCCAAATCGTTAAGGGTCACCACAGAGGATCAAAAAAGCAAGTTGTCACCCTTGGCTCAACCTCCTGTGAGTGCACTTGTAACAAGCCCAAGCTCGAGGGCTACCCTTGCAGTCATGTGCTCCGGGCGGCTGCTGTTCAAAAAATCAGCGTCGAGCCATACATATCGCCGTACTTCAACATCTACAATCTGTACAACACTTGGAACGGTGAGTTCTGGGCTTGGGGCATTGATATGAACTACAAAATGTTGTGGCCAGATGGGCCGAAATGGGTTCCGAACGCCGACTTGATGAGAACCGCAAAGGGACGACGTCAGTCTAGGCGTCATCGCAATGACATGGACCATAGCCAGATGGGAGAAACAAGGTGATGCCGCGTTTGCAGGTGTCCTGGACATTCACGCAAAGACTGCCCGTATCGAGCCAACAACAACACATGATGTTGATATATATGTACTCGCCATGTCTATTTATATTTCTACTCGTTATGTGTACTTATATTAAATTTAAATTGATTCTCTTTGTATTATTGTACTCCTGATGTTAACTTCAGATAATTAATGTAAATCGTATCTCTTTATATTTTTTAAGTTAATTTTGATTTGCATTTGTATTTCTGTCTTCCTTGTAATTTATATTTGTATGTTTGTGTGCAGGTTATGGGTGAAGTGCCAGTGCTTTTGCAGGGGCCCCATGATGCCGGCCACCGTTGCCACCTATTTTTGAAACCAAATACTAAGCATGATTATCGGCCTTTCAGACTTCGAACCATAAAGAAAACATGGCCAATACACAATCATTTCCTTGCTCACCTTGACGCTTATGGACTACAAGGTTTTGCTAGGCTCACATCATGCGACGACCAAATGCGTTCGGACCCATCCTTTTGACATCCCTCGTTGACGGTGGAGACCTGAAACCCACACCTTTCACTTTCGTTTTGGGGAGCTTGCACCTACACTGAAATATGTTTCTATGATCACTGCTCTACCAATTAGAGGTGAGCCGGTAGTCTCTCCACGAGTGTCTCCATCTTGGGCATTAGATATAGCAGCCCGTCTTGGGATGGAAATGCCAGAATCACAACGTTCTGGTAACCCTCGGGGCATCCCACTGCCTGCTTCCGTGATAACTTTCTTAATTTATCTAGCTTCGCCAATGAGGAGACTAGAAAAAGACATTTGTTTGCGTATTTGTTGTGGCTCCTCGGGAATCTATTTCCAAATTCACATGGGGACGTTGTTGTCCCTGGTCTCATCTACATTGCAGAGAATATGGTAGATGAACATTTACCCGAGCAGCCAAAATACAGCTTCGGTTCTGCCATGCTATCTCATACATACAGAGGCTTGTGTGATGCCACGCAAAATACCTCTTTCGCACAAAAAGCTCCATTACTTTGTGTCGCCTATGAGTTTCTACAGTTGTGGTCCTGGGAATACCTCCCTGTAGGACGACCTCGTATAGTACAACCCATATACCCATACGACTTTGGTGAGGGTGCTAGCGCAACTATGGCCACCAGGTGGACAAAGGCACGGAAACGTTGGTCTCCAGATATTGCGAAAAATTGTTACCCTGTGTACCACCAGCAGTTTGAGATACTTGATGAGGCAGAAGTCACATGGAACCCGTGGACTCAGGACCAGCTAAAAATGGTCTTTGATGCTCGACACTTCACACCAGGCATGTTGACCGATAGTGCATTTTGGCTGACTCGCTGCAACTTATTGTTCCTGTGGTGTGTTGAACCTTACAACCCAGAGCGTGTAATGAGACAGTTCGGTCTCTATCAAGAAATTCCACCACCTTTTCCCAGACGTATCGACGAGGAAACACATAAGTAAGATGTGACATCCCTAAATAGTTAGTGTCATTTTTAATTTACTAAACTCACACTTTGTTACATAATTTGCAGGTTAACAAATATGGGCAGGGGTTGGAGTTTATACGATTGGAGGAAGAGAACAGTGAATGGGTACACAAGTGGGAAAATGAAGCGCTAGCAGATATAGTCGTCAACTTAGGTATATTTTATGTACATTATTTTTTACGATGATCATACGATGCGTGAAGATGCTTTGCTTTCATCACAACGGTTTATGTAATTATTTAATTTCGCAGACCGTACGATGGAAGTACAGATCAAGCGTACAAGCAGTGGTACTACATGAACACACGTGCTAGCCTGGCCAGTCAGCCAGCTACTATACCAACACATCTCACACAAGAGGAGCAGGTGCGGAGACATGTTGAGCTGCATGCAGCTTACTATCGTGACCACCTGGTAATCACTTGTAACTTTTTTAGGTCCATCATTTCATAATCATTTGAACTAAATAACATCCAAATATTGTTCAGCTTGAAAATGTTAACGAAGTAGGGCAGATGGCTACGGATAGCATGCCGGCCCAGGGCCCATATCGCAAGACATTCCAGAAACTTTTGCAACAATTCGTGGCAAAGAAGTTCAGATGCGGTAGAGGCGACGACGTTGCCACTGGAGCATACATGCCGGTAGCGAGGTCAGCCAGACCAAGTGCGGCACCGTCGTTCAGACCAAGCGAGGCGCGTACGAGCCATGAGCAATGGGGGGAGGGTCCGAGTACTAGAACGACATTGCCACGACATGACTCATCTCTGCCGCTGCATCGCTCTTCTTCGATGCAGCTTCGTCAGGGGCAGACATCTCAGGACCATGGCACGGGCTTGGATTCGATGCCCGAGCAGTTTCTTTCCCCTAACCCATATGCGTACACAGGATATGATGCATACACCCAAGGTGAGGGATCTCAGCCGTATCTCTCCACGCGAGGGATCCCCATGCCCGAGGAGACTCGTGTACCAGATTTAAACCAGCACCACGTACAATGGCCAGACAGTATAGGAGAGGGATATGCTCAGGTAGTCATGTTTACATTTCAATGCATTTATAATGATATCATATATTATCCTCTAACAGTTTGTTTAAAATGTTTCTATGTGCAGGACACACCTGATGTTAATTGGGGCGATGAGAACACCCAACGCGGCGTCAACACAGGCCTCTGGGGAGCATCACATGATCATGGCGTCAACACAGGCCTCCGGGAGCATCACATGATCTTGGCGACACGGTTACATCATTAGTTACAGAGTTCTTGGAGGGGCGTTATTGGCCCATCTTTTATCCCCAGATTCACAACCATCGCCTACAATTCGCTTCAGGTTCGCAGCAAGGATTCGCGACTCCACCACCTCGCAGGACTCGCAGACACATGAAGCCGAATTGAGTACGGCCGCGGTCTTCGTGTGCCCCGCCACCTAATCGCTTGTCGCCTTCGGTCGTAAGGAAAGGCCAGGTGGTCGTCGTAAAGTAGGGTGATTCATCTATGCACGTCGCGACCCATTGTATCTACATATGTGTGTATCAGACTTTTCAATTTGAACATCTATGTATGCTGAAATAAAATGCACCAGTCAGAACAATTTTTCCGCCTATATCTCCGCCATACTATCCCGCTCCACTCTTTTGCTTATGTTAGGCCGAAATGAATTTTTTTTAAAATTTTGGCTCATGAATACTGTGCAACCATTGCCCGTCTTAGACATTGAAAAAAATTTATTTTCAAGCAACGCTTTCCCCTCAATATTTTCCCGCAAACGCTTTCCCTCCATATGTTCCGCCACCCGTTTCCCGCCAACCCCTTCCCGTCATATCTTCCTGCCACCCGTTTCCCGCCATATGTTCCCGCCAACCCTTTCCCTCCATACCGCAGTCGTTCTTTCCCGTCATTTTCTCCTCTTTACCTATAAAACCCCCTTCAGACGGAGGTGGATAAGCATTCGAGTGTAGTGTAGTCGAGATGTCCCATTATCCTTTCGATCGTAGTTTTCACCCTGGGATGAGCAGCACTCTTCTGAGGCTAGCTACCGATTTCAGGATGGACAATAGGATAGTTTCATGGGACGAACTCACCGGTAGTGACACCATAATGAATGAGTTGGCTCACCAATTACGTAGGTCTGGGTGGCCTGAAAGGACCTATGAGGAGGTACGTAAAGAACTTCTTAGGTTGAATGCAAGGTGGAAGAAGGTAGTGGAGCCGAAGAGTGAAACTTTCAGAAGGACTGCAGAAAAGCATCCATTTTTATGGACTGAGGAGAGCGAGGACGAAGATGATATCTTCATGGCGCCGCTTCCGGGTGCTGCATCGTCAAAGGGCAAGAGTTCTGCATCGTCTAAGAGCAAGAGTACTGCATTCTCGAAGGGCAAGAGTTCTGCATCGTCCAAGGGTAAGAGTTCTGCATCCTCGAAGGGCAAGAATTCTGCATCGATGGAGGATGACGATGATGCCTTCATGTAGTTTTAAGCTGTATTCCAGTTCTACCGTTTAATTCAGATGTACTTCCATTATTAGTTTGTACTCTCTTATTGTAGGGCATTATGTTCTATCTTTGTTTTATTTTATAGTTGTTGCACGATGTTCGATATTAGTTGAGGGAAATAAAATGCCACTACTTTATTCTAAAACTATATTTTTTTCCATTACGACACGGTACAACTGAAAATAAGATACATCGTAGGAATAAAGCTACATTTAACTCCTGAAATAAAGCTACATTAAAGTGCAGAAACAAAGATACAAATGATTGCGAAATTAAAAATACTACCACAGGAATCTACTGAGTCCAGCGTGGATATTTTCCTTTTCCATCGCCAGCTTCTTCTTCTGCCTTGGCCTCACGAGCCCTTTCTTTCTTTCTCTGCCTCTCCGCCTCACGAGCCTCCTTTCGCTGTCGTTCCTGCTCCTCCATGCGACGAGCCTCTTCCCTGTTTTTCTTTCCTAAATCCTGAAAAAAACGGTGTTGCTCCGCATAGTATTCTTTTAACTCTCTCTCTTGCTCTGCTTTCTCCTCGGCTTCCGCCTTCTCGCGTCGCTCTTCCACAAAGAAACTATCCCACGCACGGCGACTTCTTTCACGAATCTCAGTCACTGCCCAAGCCGGCTTCTCCGTGTCAATCCAACGATAGTACATGCACAGAGGCGGAGGAGACTACAACAAGAAACAAGAATGTTACTAAAGAATCAATCAAAATACCAACAATATCTATTCGTGATGGTTAAAGCATACCGGAGGCTTGTCGTACTCTGAAATAGCTACGGCAGGATTTTCCTCATAATTGGCGCACATGAAAAACTTCATGCCCAACCAATCTGAAAAATCCGTCACCTCCTTCACCTTGCAAAGATCGCCACACCAACACCGCAGGACTGCCACCCCCGGAGGCAAACTTGCATTCTTCATTTTCCTCGGCCTAATGCTTTGATCCGAACAAGGCAAACTCATACCGACTGAAAAAATGCGTTACACACTTTGCGCACTGGCGATTTCGAGGATGGCTGGCCGAGAGCCTCGGTGTCTCCTTTTATAGGCTCAGACGATAAATGATGGCGAGAAAATAAGCGAGAACAGAGAAAATTAGGCGGGATATTTTAGGATCCCTGTAGTGTCGGCACAACAGGTTCCCGCTGCATCGGATTCCCGCAGCGAGTGACTGATTACCGCAGTGTCGTCGCATCCGCTCAAGCAATAGCCAGACAAATTCTCGCAGTGCCGTCGCATCCTATGAGGCAAAAGTAGCAAAAGTAGGACTGATTCCCCGGCGAAATAACCAAAAGCAGGCATCAGCGTCCATATCCCCGCGCGGAAATCACGCTCTTGGGTGCTATCACCTCACCTGCAGCAGCAATTTTCAAAGCATGAGAATGAGCGCCATTTGCCACAGTTCCACACTGCAAGGAATCAGTGCCCGGATTAGGCGCATGCAGCAGTGGGCCGCCTGTGCTAGTGGCGGCCGGGCCCGCGCCTCGGCCGGCGAGCAGCAGAAGCTGTCGGCCAGCAGCTGTCGGCAGGGGTGGCCGCCTCCGCAAGTGGCGGCGAGGCCCACTGGCGGGGCCCGCACGCAGCAGGGCCTGTCGCCCAGCCAGCGACCGCGTCAGGGCTGGCCACCTCCGGCGGTGGCGGCGTGGCCCACCTGGCCCGCCCCGTTCCGTCGCGGCGCGACGCACAATGGGGATTCCGTTCGCCTGGAGTGGCCGCCTCCTGCGGTGGCGGCCGGGCCCGCCGCCTCCTGGCGTGGCGGCAGGTGCCACGTGTCGCCTGCCGCGCCTGCCGCCACCGCTGAGGGGGTCCTTTTTGTCAAAATAATCCAGAGGTAGTCTTTTTTGTTAATTCATCTCGGCAGGGATCCTTTTGGACAAAAAATCCTTTTATGGTACCCTGGTACTACTCCATAGAGAGGATCGGGAACAGAGCGCACTAGCAAAATCAGACTCTCTGTATTTTAGATCTTTTTCTTACTCCATCCTAAAATAGCAGTAAATGAATCTTCTTTGAAAATTTTAATTTTCCTCATGGGAACCGTCCTTGATAGATGTCGTGAACTCGTGATCCACTGCACTATGCATCCTCTCATGTAGTGTGTGCGCAGCGCCCTCGCCACCCCACTGTTGCAAGTCAGCATCCCCTCGACGGCAGACTGCCCCAGTATCCAAAAATCTCCTATGCATGCGAGAGGTGACGACCACACAAGATCGTAATTGCAGCCATGCACGGGGTGCCCGTACCGGTGAAAGAATTTTCTTTTAGAGTATCCTAACGGTGATCTGGCATTGACCGTCGACGCAATCAAAAGGCCCCGTACATCCGTGATTGCACAACGCCGCGACACCACCTGTGTCGTGAGGCGCATTTAAAGGGACACATGAGTCCAAGACGGCACCACGGCACCTCTGTGCCACCGGTGTAGTCGAATGGCATAGCCTAGCAAACCAGACCACGACACTGCACCGTCGGCGCAATAGAAAGCCACCACGCAACCGAGACTGCACAACGCCATGACGCCACCTGTGTCAGGGTACATTCGAAAGGTTGCGTGAGGCCAAGTCAACGCCACGGCACCTGTGTGCCACTGGCGTAGTCGCTGGGCATAGCCTAGCAGAGACACACCAAGGAGCACTCAAGCACGACACGCACCACCGTTGACCCCAGACCGGCCACACCACCACCACCGTCCGCACCAACCCACAACCACCGACCTCAACCCGGCAAAACACCATCATCCCGGACCTCAGGCGAGCAACATGGAGCAGCGTCTCCAAGACAGGCGCCACCAAGGTGGTAACAACGTCGAGGGCACCACAGTCGTCCGATCCAGGAGCTGGATCAAAGGCTTTCACCCAGAGAATGAACAGAGTAGGCGAGGAAACGATGCATCACATGACCGCACGTCCAAGGAGGGATCCGACGCCACAGGGCGGTGCTGCCGCCGGTGCAGACCGGCCGACATAGAACTTTCGCCCTTTTGCATCACCCTCGCCACCCAGATTGTATCTTCGAGCAGGATGAGGGTGTATCTTCATCCGGGATGCGAACAATTGATCGGAGTGTTGCAAACAATTGATTCCGCGCACGAAGCACACACACATCTGAAAGGGGGTAGGGCTGCAAACTCTTTTCTAATTGTAGATTTGACTATCTCCTAGTTACCATTTTACCCTTGGAACAGAGCTACTCCCGGAAGATAGGTTGGTAGTACTCTCTCAAAATTGGGCTAGAGTACCAGATGTATTTAATCGTTGGATAGAATTAACTGGACGGCATGTATCAACTTTGGGGTATTAAGAGAACTCCCCACAAGACACACAGAAATATTTGGGTTTCTAGTAGTGGATGATGTGCCGCGTACACACTCCCCTCCCTTGCCTGTGTCCCTAGTGGAGGACAGGGAGCTGGCCCGGCTGGCCACGAGATGAGTGCTAGGACCATTGTGTGTCGCACATTGGCACATCTCCGGCATTCCCAACGACGATGGTGGTTGCATAAACAGCGACGCACGGTGGCGTGGGGGGAGAGTAACGTGAGAAACTAGTAAGGCTGGTTGTATTGCGACTCATTGCTAGATTTCCGACGCCTCTCAGGCCTATAACTGGCATAGCCTTATTCAAAGGTTACTTTGTTTTTGGGACCAAACGGTTTTGTCAAATCTTCTTGATGTATTGCCTAACAGCTATGCTTCTTATAAGAAGTTAAAAACATGCATGGTCTGTGCATCCCACCCAATTGTTCACTGTCTACCTCAAGACGACGCAATGAATGAATAATTTGGTACACTAGTGACCAACCATATTGCCCTGCTATATATTGTGATGTCTTGGAGAAAAGATATGTCCAGATACTACAACCATTAACATGCTATGATAAATGTACATTTATACAAACCACATGGTATACGAGTTGTGGAAGAAGCTAAAATACTTCAATGTGAAATTATGAAAAAAAAAGTGATTGGTATCAATGAGAGAATATCAGGTGGAACCAAAGTTAAAATGGAAACCGATGAAAACCACTTGGAGACTATATTTTGAAGTTTCAAAAAATTTCTCAAAGAATATATTATGTTTAGAAAGTGATGTTCCATTAGCATGTAAAATTCGAAGTTCAAAGTCTAATTAAAAAAGGGTAATAAATAGTGCAAAACAGTAAAAGCCACTATTCATTGCTGAATTTGCTTTTTTTTCGTACCTAGCAAATGACTTTGTGCTTGAACTTGAAATTTCACATGCTAATAGAACACCACCATCTTCATGTACCGTATTTATATTTCCATGAAGTGTTCATTGTAACTTGGTTTCCACGTGATATTCTCTCGGTATCAGTTACTAAGTGTTCGATCACAACAAATTATGTTTGCAAGGGACTTTGCAAACAAAAAAACATGCACGAACTGTTCCTCAACAAAAAATTTACATGAACTGTTCCACCCACTTTTTGATGAACAAATTTTAAGGCTAACTCGGTGCAAATTACTATTGAGATAAAAATAACTGCGGAGCTGTGATGTCGATCAATGAAGTATCATAATCAGTACAACACTAGCTTCCTATACCCTTGAAGATTATCCTCACTAACTAACCCTGTCGATTACTTTTTGATGAACAATTTTAACTAACCAATGCAAGGTGGGTTGGGAAATTGTATGTCAGTTGTACGAGTATGGTGGCCTTGGGATTCTGAACACTGACAAGTTTGCTCGTGCTCTGTGTTTGCATTGGCCATGGTACGAGTGGAAAGAGCCAACCAAGGTGTGGATTGGCATGGGCAACCCGTGTGATGAACAGGATCTCAACTTCCTCTATGCATCCACCACCATCATCATTGGCAATGGCGCCAAAGCACGATTTTGAGACTCTCCTTGGCTTTTCGGGCACAAGCCAACATCATTCCTCCCCTCATTCATGATGCTTCTACAAGGAAAAGTTGGAAGGTGCAAGAGGCTCTCCACAACAATGCTTGGATTCTCAAGATCACCTCTTCTATCATGGTCACCGTCGACCACATCCAGGAATTTTTACTATTTTGATGCATATGAATAACTTTCACCTTGGCGACCTTGCAGAAGACAATATCACTGGAAGCACACGATGAACGGTATCTACTCGGTGGCCTCCGCTTATAAGGCACAATTCTTGGACAAAACACTCTCCTCCATGGACTATATGATCTGGAAGGTTTGGGCACCACCTAAGATCAAATTCATTGCTTGGTTGGCCCTCCAAGATAGATTTGTAGAAGAGTTGGACCTCCAAGATCAAACTCTTTGCTTAGTTGGCCCGCCATGTGAATTTGGGCCCCCGATAGATTTGCCAAGCGGTGTTGGCCAAATTGTGGTCTTTGCATGCTTTGGAGCAGTGCAAATCTCACTTCACCCTGAGACTTTAGTGCTTGGTTAAATATTTGTACACCTAGAGAATTTCGATCCCGCTTCTTGGCACTTGGAGCGATTTGTAGAAGAGTGGTGGAACAACCGGGCCGGCTCTAGCACACCTCATAGAAAAGCAATTGCTTCCCTCACGATGCTTGTTAGTAGGACAATTTGGAATGAATGGAATGCAAGGGTCTTCAAGCATAAGAGTGCACCACATCGAATCTTTCTCAACACCATTAAGACCGAGGCGAGGCTTTGGGTCGCCGTGGGTGCCGAAAGACTAGGGGTCATAGTTCGGGAGAGTAATCATTCAATGTAAAGGGGTATCATTTGTGACAAAACTCTATTCTCTTCTTAATTAATGGATGAGGCGAATATTTTGCCTCCATTTCGAAAAAAAATCACAACTCAGAGTTATCTCATCGAATTGATTAACTGAATGTGTCAAAAGGCACAGCACACGTGCACAGCCGCACATAAAGAAGAAAAGAAGAATATTTTGTGGACACCATTCTTTACGGTGGTGAGGAAGGGGAGTACTCCCTCCATTCCCTTACAAGGTCACTTCATATTTTTATGTCCAACTTTGACCATTAATTTTATCAAAAAAAAATTGAGTTATGGGGCTATTTGTTTAGCGTCTAGGAGTGCCCCGCCAATTGAGGGCGTGCCGATTTTTCGCGGAGGATTCTGCCGCCGCTGCCAAGCCAACACATGGGTGCAAAAAGGGAAGAGGATGTGTACTGGTGACCAGAAAATTAGCAAGGTAAGGAAATGCTGGCACAAATCCAAATGCCCCCCAGGCTGGTGGTCAACACCAAAATATTGGCATGGCAGCTCTCGACTGCTATCCAAACAGACCCTATATGCCATAAAAAACATTTAAATGGACGCACATTAATTTAAAAGAACTTTACGATGATGTATCTTGAATGCCATTTAATACATATTTTGTTGACTAAAATTATAAGTCAAGGTTTGACAAGAAAAACAAAGTGGCCTTGTATATAAAAATTGAAATGTTTCCTTTTTGGCCCACGCTCCCGTCTCTATTAACCCAAGCCAGTATGAACGGGGGTGAGTTGTGTTATTTTTCTTTCGGCCCGCCTCCATCCGTGGCATAGGGTGAGACATTGCGCTGCAAACTGTCCTTTTCTCGTCTATCTCGCCAGTGGAGAGATGATCCAAGCAAAGGGGATCTGGCCATGTTTCCTTCATCATTGAAGATGGACCATGATGTGTCGCGTGCCGGCACATCTTAGTCGTTCCCCCCACCGGCGGTGGGTGCATAAATGGGGATGCATGGTTACTTTTTGCACAACTTTGACTCGTTGCTAAATATCCAACAGCTCTCAGACCTAAAGTTTGCATGCCATGTTTAATGAAACACACGGTTACTCTATTTTTGGGGCCAATAGCTTCCCAAATTTTCTTGGTGTATTGCTTCACAGCTATGGTTCTTAGTGGGACATGTTGTATGCGCCCCACCAAATTATTAACCTCTACCACGAGTTGTCGCAATGAATGAACAACTTAAACACTACTAACCAACCATATTGCCATGATATATGCTGCCATCGATATCCTGAAAAATGTTAGATCAAATACTACACCTGACAAAAATGCTACTCCCTTGGTGACCTAAGAGGTCTTACAAAAGTTTACAGAGGGAGTACAAACCATATGGTATACCAATTGCGAAAGTAGGTAAAAAAAACATGATAAATGATATAAAAAGGCAACGCCGGGTATCACTAACTAATTATCCCCTAGCAACAAGCGATATTTGTAATAGACTTTGTGTAAAGAAACTCACATGGACCGCACCACCTGCTTCTGGATGAACAAATTTTAAGACTAATAATCGACCGACACAGATTATTATTGAGATAAAAATAACAACAGAGATGCAATGTCAAGCATGAAAGTATCATAATCAATACAGCAGCAGATCCATGGATCTCCTGAATAATTTCCTTGGTGTTCACACCAACACCAAAATTCATGTAAATTTGACTCGCCAAACAATGCTAACTGAACATGAATGAGTACAACCCGACGAAACTCGGACTTCTTCCACCATGAGCTAGGGTTGGTAGTTAGGAATGGTAATTGATTGTCAGAAGACACATAACACATGAGCACACAGAGAAAAAACTTAGCAGGAAATCGTTGGAGACGAATGTGACAAAGCTCTATCATCGCGACAAAGCTCAATTGAGCAGCGGGTCAGGCTTGGCTCAAGCTCATTGAACATCACATCATCCATGTGCTTCCAGATATGGTACTAGAGAAGCGAGATAGTGAAGCCTGATGCATCGCAGCGTTGTCGCTTGGGTTCCTTTTTTTCTTTTGACCTACTTCTACTTGTATGAGGGTTTTCTAGCCACTCTGTACCGTTTCGATCCTTTGGGCTTTAATATAAAGTTGGGCGAGAGCCTGCTTCGAGAACTCTTAGTGGAAACGTTTTTATGACATTGCCTTCGATACTAAATTTCCATTACCTTAACTTTTAGATAAACAGCTTTTAATCCCAACTAGGTAAAAAAAATTATTTAGGTACAAACGGAGATGCAATGTTGAATTGTAAAGTAGCATCCTGAATGGAATCTTCATTACAACACACCTCAGTGTGTCCCATTGCAACGTGTATTGGAAGAACTCAAAGATGTGAAGTACAAACAACTAAGGGTTGGCAAATCAAACCATACTGTTGATATATACTGTTATCCTGGCAAAAAAGATAGGCCGAATTATGCAACAAAACATGCTCTATTGGGTGTGCATCAATACAAAACATGATATATACTTGAGAAAGCAGCTCGGATAGTACGTGAGATGATGCAAAAAAATCTTTCGACTCATGACAGACTTCCTCTGAGCAGCTCAGTGGAGCTCCTGATATATGTCCTTGTGTGTTACCAAAACAGGGAAATTTCATATGAACACCTGGCATTTCTTGACTCTCCAGAACTTCTCTTATTCGAACATGAACGAGTACAACCAGATGAAACAATATATATATCGTAGTTCAAGACTAGTTGTAGTGGAACATGTTTGTTTCATCTGGTTGTACTCGTTCATGTTCCAATAAGAGAAGCTCTGGCTGTACTCGTTTGTACTCAGAGCGTTGAGGAAGATGTCTCCGTCAAGGATTAAGATCATTAAGCATGGCCACAATTAATCGTACGACTCTCTCGATCAAAGCTTTCAGGGTAGAAAGAAAAATGCCGACACAGAGGACTATTGCGCACTTTTGGGGCACGAGATAAGCAGTCTTTGCAAAAAAAAAAAAAAAAGGTACTATGTAGACTTACAGCTGCGTGTTCGGTTCCTCCGCTCCCTCGACTGCACTCCTGGAGCGGAGCAGGCTGCAGCTCATTTTCATGGAGCGGCTCAAACCGAGCTTCACGGAGTGGAGGGATTCCGAACACGGCCTTAATTTTAAGCTTCCTTAACACAAATGATAGTTTTAAATAGCCCGCTATAGCTTCGCTATAGCACGCTATAGCGTTTACAGAAGGTCTTGCGCTAAAAGACTTTGATCCAAACAAATGAACAAACATTTTAAATAGCGCGCTATGGCTCCGCTATACCACGCTATAGCATTTAGAAGAGGTCCGCCGCTAAGAGGCTTAGCGCGCTATTTAAAACTATGAAAAACGTATATTCGAAAATGCTATGTGAACTTTACCAGCTTAATGAACTACAACTAGCCCTCCTTGTGCACCACCAGGTGGCAAGCGGAAGGATTACAATTTCTATTACTGGCTTTTGTTTTGCTTTTGAGGAAAAACCTTGTTGGCTGCTAGTAAACAAAATTAGAGGTTTGCTTTGCCAAAAATAAGAAAGCTTTTTTGGAAACATTTTCCTCAGTTTTTCTCTAAAAAGGAAGTTCTTCAGTCATTTTCCTCGACCCCAGAACTCTTGACATCTTAACTGAGTTATCATGACTAAATCCTCAAGTGAAGATATGTGTTTATATCACTTGGTTTATATAGAATGTAAGCTGTCACCCAGGCTGCTGTCACCTACCTCCAGTTGTCTAGACAATGTGTTCTCTCTCTCTCCCATATATTCCACCCTATCTGAGCACATCGTCTCTCCTTCATCTACGCTTTAGACACTTTGATAGAACTCTTATCATCCAAGCACTTCCACATAGTAAATAGGCCAGGCACAAAATGGAGACAATCCGCCAAACATGCATGTATGACTAGGAGGCATGGGGAAAGAAGCATGTACAAGTTCAGCGTATTGAACACCTAGAAAGAGTCATCGTCTTGTTGATACTCTGATTGAGCGATCCAACATGGGTGGCACCCTTTAGCCGACACAGTATGGTATAGCTGCTGCAGCAGGTGTAGCTTGCAATCCATGTTACGTTCGAGTATCCGGAGTATCAAACCAGTGAAGCCTCGTATAAACATGTGCTCGCTGGTTCTGCATATCTCGTCAAACACCTATTCCTGGCAGCGACTTATAATTACCTGCTTTACTATGGAATAGCAACTCAATTCTTACAATATGAGTCAGGACTCGAGACAATGGTAGAGTGCAGCGATTCCGTGCCCGGGCTCGTCTGCATCCGGTTAGAAATAAATTCATAAAAAATCAAAAAACTTTAATTTTTTCCATGACTGACAATTTATTGCGCGAGGTCCGCTTCAATTTTTATCTCATTTGAACATCTGAGTGGCTCTCTGCAAAAAAGACAAATCTGGTCAAAACAGTACATGAACAATAAACTGTTTTATCGACCCTGAATTTGCTTTCTTTTTGCCGAGAGTTGCTCAGTTGTCCAAATGATTTGAAAATTAGGACGGACCTCACGCATCAAATTGTCTACCATGCAAAAAATCTATTTTTTTTAATTTTTCTAGTATTTATTTTGATTTTTTTGTTAAACACGGGTGAAAATGAGCCTGGGCTCAGAAAAGGATTTTTGTTTTTTCTTGAATACACACGAGTGTGCATACTATATTATAAAGAAATGAGTGGGGTAAAGAGCCCCTCCACGTCAGTGTTTACAATTTACATGTACACGACACCACCCTTACTTCCCACCTTGCGCATGACCCAAATTATTATTATTGTTGTTCTAGCCCGCATTTATACTGCATTAAAGAAGGTGTTCATGTCTCCTTTTAGTAATCCCGCTTGCTTCCACGCTCTTCCCTCCTTGCCTATCCGAAGTATGACGTAGTTCTTAGACAGCGATGCTCCATCAAAAATCATGGCGTTGCGATGCTTCTATAGTTCCCACATGGCAAGAATGAGTACTTCCGCTCGGTCTCTCTTTTGCCGCGTTGTACCTCCCTTGTCCGCGCACCACCCCAAGATGGTTTGTCCACCCGTTGGCATCCATTACGTCTTGCCCAGCGATTGCAGAATCGCTGCCCACACCTCTCTTGCAAACACACAATGCAACATGATATGCTCTATGGTCTTTTCCTCTTGATCGCATAGAGGGCATCTATCTTGATGGTCCAGTCCACCTCTTGCTAGCCGGCCGGACGTCCAGCACCTGTTGCGGGTGGCAAGCCATATAAAGAATCGGCATTGCATTGGTGCCTTGGATGAACTACGCTGTTGGCACCACCTCACGCCCCCAGAACTTGGTGTCGTAGGCCGATTTTGTGATGAACTCTCCATTCATTCCCCATGTCCAAATAACCGAGTCATGATCCTCCTGCACTAGTTCCACCTCCGTGATCCTCATCCATAGTTGCATATATTCGTTTAGTACGCCCGCTGAAACCTCTGGTCCAACATCTCTTGCCCACGTGTGCTCGCGCAAGGACTTTCGTTGTTCATTGAGTGTATTTAACCGGGTCCCTAAAGAAGGAGTTTGTCTCTATCAAAGTATCAAGGGTTTGGATTTTTTACCAAGATCATGTTTTAAATGTAATATTGTCTGAGGCGGATCTTTCAGGGTAGAATATGCCGAAACGGAGCAAGTATTTTGCAGTTCCGAGAGACGGACGCGATGAGGCTTTAGATCTACGTCTCATCAGTAAGAACTGCCGGAAATCATGATTCATCCAGCCGTACGGAAGGGAGAAGGGTCGATCTCAGGCCTGGAAGACAGGCTCCGGCAAGGCGCCTATCTCAGGGACAGGGTACTGTGGACGCGGGAGGTGGAGATGGGAACGGCCACAGCATACAGAGGAGCGGATCTATCTCTCTACCAAGTTGCAACATTTCCCACATGCCACGTGTCTTCTTGAAAGGATGAGCCATGGTCGGGGATCATAAGAACAATCTCTAAAAATAACGATCAGACTAGTGATAGTTGGTTTCCCATCAGACTAGTGCTCCATATATAGCTGGATTGATGTCTCTAGGCCTGGAACGTCTGATGTCATACATGGGCCTAGCTAGGTAATTAGGAGTACTCCCTCCGTTCCTAAATGTAATTCTTTTTAGACATTTCAAATGGACTACAACATACAAATGTATATAAATAAATTTTAGTGTAGATTCATTCATTTTGCTATGTATGTAGTCACTTGTTGGAATCTTTAAAAAGACTTATATTTGGGAACGGAGGAGTAGTTTGCATGTGTTCCCTTTGTTCCGAATTACTTGTCGCAAGAATAAATGTATCTAGATGTATTTTAATTCTAGATACATTCATTTCAGCGACGAATAATTTAAAACAGAGGGAGTAGCTAGTGTGCTAATTGTCATTCGTTTCCGTCAACTAGTCCCCAAAAATTCCGTCAGTAGAACTAGCCGCTTTCGTGCTGCTTCCTCTGTGCCCCATCTAAGTCTATACTAAACTAGGGGAAACGGTGCATATGGGATACTGGGTGAATCTGATGCATGCTATTGGTCAAGTTTCAGGATAGGAAGCACAACATGTTCTACTAACAGTTAATGATATAAAATTCTAAAATTCGTCTCCGCCCAACACTATATTTAATCTTGTGATGCTGTTGTTTCAGTTTCCAAAATTGCTGGATCTGCTAGTTGTTACAATTTAGTTATTATTTGAACAAGTTACGGATTCCTTGGGAATTTCTTGTTTAGTTAATCTACAATTCTAAAAAGAAAAAAAAATTCAAAGGTGCTATCCAGAGCTATAAAAACCAAGCTTTCAACATACTTCTATTACTCCCTCCATTCCAAAATAGATGACCAACTTTGTACTAACTTTAGTATAAAGTTGGGTCATCTATTTTAGAACGGAGGAAGTATATTATTATTCAAATTTGACCTGTGCATGTGAAGATTAAGGTGCTATAACATAATTCCAACTGGCAAAGATGACCCACTTGATTCCATACAGGAATAACCCATCCAATGCTTCGTCTTTGATAACATGACCAGAAATGCGGTCATACATATGAAGCTAATCAACTACTCCCTTCGTTCCTAAATACAAGTCTTTGTAGAGATTCTACTATGAACTACATACCAACAAAATGAGTGAATCTATACTCTAAAATGCATCTACATACATCTGTATGTAGTCCATAGTAAAATCTCTACAAAGACTTATATTTAGAAACGGAGGGAGTAGGTTACTTTATCATAATTATGAAATGTATGTCGAAATGTTATGCTGAAATTTTGTGTGTTTACTTTTGAGGCAAGTTGGAAGCTTTTAGTACTCCCTCCATCCAAAATAAGTGGCGCAGACCTTAGTTCAAAACTGTGACACTTCTTTTAGATCGGATGGAGTAATTTTATTTTTTAATAAATAGATATACCTATAATAAGTATATTGATATTCCTAAGAAATAACTATTGCACCAGTGTATCCAAAATTAGCGCCATATACCATGGAAATAACTATTATTATTATTATTATTATTATTATTATTATTATTATTATTATTATTATTATTATTATTATTATTATTATTATTATTATTATTATTATTAGTTGTTGTTGTTACATAATTAGATCATACAGATTGCTGCAATGTGGTACTAGGAAGGTATATGAGACATTGAAATTTGAGAGAGTGTTAGTGTTTCTTAACGAACTGTGGTCCGTGTGGTTTATCTCCCCCCTTGACATGGTGTGGCCGTGCAGTCCTTACTGAAGTTCACAACATTCTGCAATCCTTGTATGGGAATTTGGGTGAATGTTGAGAGGGGGTGGGCATTAACAATGATCTGATACATTGATCAGGGAGGGAAACAATCAAGAAGCAATGACAGTAATGCTTGAGACGCCACATGCTTTTGCTAGCTCCCACTCTAAGAAACAGTTTCATAAACGTTGATAGAGCATAAGTCCATTCGGGCATGATAGCTGGGATGATGACACCGAGAATATTTGTCCAGTTGTACCCATGAGCGGTCTGAAGAATTCCAGGGTCCCACTGTAATGTTGGCTGCCTCCAGTATATCAAACTACAAGAGCAACTTCACTAAAACTTTATGCCCAAAGAGTTGGATTTCCAACAAATGCATATTCCACGAAAAGCCACTGACATGGAATGCAGATCGAGTCGGTGCCAGACACACTAGTAGAAAAAGGGTCAAATGTGAAACACAATAGTGCCGGTTTGAATTTCAGCCGGCACTAATGTGTACACTAGTGCCGGTTCGTGGCGGCGATCAATAGCAACGGTTCGTGACGAACCTTTAGTACCGGTTCATGCCACGAACCGGTACTAAAGAGGCTGTGTCAGCCTGCGGTCAGGCTATGGCCCCACCATCACCATTTAGTGCCGGTTCGTACCACGAACCGGTACTAATGAGGTTATGGCAAGCTGTTTTTAGTCCCACCTCGCCTGTTATAAAATTTAATTAGATATTAATTAGCTAGGTATGTGAGATTTGAACTAGTTAAATAATTAATATAACTAGTTTATTTTTAGTAAGAAAATTGTCGAACTAGTTTATTTAGGTATTTGAGATTTGAACTAGTTGAATAATTAATATAACTAGTTTATTTTAGTAAGAAAATTGTCGAACTAGTTTATTTAGGTATTTGAGATTTGAACTAGTTGAATAATTAATATAACTAGTTTATTTTTAGTAAGAAAATTGTCGAACTAGTTTATTTAGGTATATGAGATTTGAACTAGTTGAATAATTAATATAACTAGTTTATTTTAGTAAGAAAATTGTCGAACTAGTTTATTTAGGTATTGAGATTTGAACTAGTTGAATAATTAATAGTAATGTCAATTGTTAGAGATGAATATAGTTAGATATATATTTGAATTGGCTAGATATTAATTAATGTTAGATAGTAATAAGTGTTTAATGTTTCACCTATATGAACATATAGGAAATGTCATCTGACGACGAAAAAGATTTCATTATGTGCGAATACTGTGAAGACCAGCGGCTCTGTGCGACAGAAATTTCCTTGTTGATGGTAGGCGCTTCAGCATCAAGCTGAATGAGACATTCGAAGTGGATACAGTAAGTCACAACGGCAATTATTATTTGAATGCAAAACTTATGCTTCATTTGCTTCAACTTATAATTTTAAAGCATGACTTATGCTTCATTTGCTTCAACTTATAATTTTAAATTTTCACTATTCTACTAGCGCATCCCCTGCCATGCAAGAATTTTTTTTGTCTTGGATAAGATAGGTTTTAGTGCTATAGATGATATGGAGGTAAAGAGAGTTTACTTGAAGACGGAGCATGGGTATAATTTCAACGTCAAATTATATAATGGAGACACATACATCCATTTTGAATGCAAAACTTGGCAAGCACTATGCAAGGCTTATGCATTTGAGCCTGATATGGTTATCACCTTTGATATTCGTCCGGAAGATGATATTGAAGGTAATATAGACATCTGGGTCGATGTGCAAACGCCTCCAGTTCTACCATTATGTGAGTTTTTCTCAGCCATGCATGCATATGTTTATGTCTTTGATACAGTTTATTCAAAAATAGTTGACAACTAATTTGTATTGTCAGCTTATTTCGGTTCAAGCAAACATGTCCGGCGCTTGGTAGACAGGACCTACTACTGCCCCGGGGCTCAACTAAACTGCGAGGAGATAAGTCATTATGTTTCATGGCTTGAGGATCTTAATACTATCAAGACAATTTTTTCCTGAACTTAGAAATGTTAGTACTCAAAGCGTATGACCAATGGTGATCGTATTGAACTACGGTCACATCTATAATCGAAAGATGGTAAGATCTTAACTATTTGTCCTTAATTAGTGCATCTTTGCATACATTATTTTTGAAGCTAAACTTTCATTGCTTAGTATATTAATTACTATACGATGTTCTTTCATCAACAGGGACTTCCGATGACAGTTGTGCCTCAGTGGATCGAGACAAAACGTCGCATGTCAATGGTTAGCTTACGACCAAGATTTCCTACATTACACATGAGTGCATTTAGGATTTCTGAAAGCGAAGAATGCTTAATAGTGAAAGATTGGAGCAAAATTGTAAACGATCGCAGAGAAGTACTAGGGAGCAGCAAGGAGAAGCGCAACCCAAGATTAGGAGACAGATTCATCTGCATGCTCCAGTATGATGAATCAGGAGAGCTATACATGTTCTATGCTATTCTACCTGAGAGGGAGCAGCAGGAGTAGCTAGTTCATGCTCTTAATTAATTAGTACTTGTCCTCTCTCATGCATGACCGTATTGTCCTGAACTTCGATGTTGGTGATGATTATGTTGAACTCGATGATATCTTTGCTTCTGTTACAAAGTGAACTCGATGATTATGTTGGTGATTAGACAGCTAGCGGTAATGACTATGATGATTAAATAGTGGTAACTAATGATGACTATGATGATTTTTAGCTAGCTAAAGTTTATTTATTTATTAATATGCGATGATGATGACCACTACAACTCACTATAACGTAAAACAATCCTAAATTAAATTGATAACACAAATTTAATTGAAAAATAAAAAATAAAACAAAAACCCACAAACATTTAGTACCGGTTGGTGTTACCAACCGGTACTAAAGGGCTTCCTGCCCCCGGAGCTGCCTCGTGCCACGTGGTTGGCCTTTAGCACCGGTTCGTGCTGAACCGGTACTAAAGGGGGAGGGGCCTTTAGTGACCACACTTTAGTGCCGGTTGTGGAACCGGCACTAAAGGGCCTTACGAACCGGTGCTATTGCCCGGTTCTGCACTAGTCACGTCAATCGTGGTGATTGTTGTTGCAGGTGTAGAAATGGTAGGCATGACCAACTATGGATGATTTGTTGTTTGAGTTGCTTAATCTAGGCCCAACACTCTTACATCATGCATTATCTAACAAATTTGTAGAGTCTCAAAAGAACGTCCTGCAAACGGACCAAAACCAACCCACATACCCTGGAAATCCACAGGAAGAAGTCATGTCAACCATTTCTTCTGCCATTACACAGGGGATGGTAGCGCGGACGGCGAGGATTTGCATGAGGCATTTCCTCAAGAACCTTACGCCCAAAGCATCCATGTGCATAGTGAAGCTGACCTCCAGATCAAGGACGCAACATAGGAGGCATCAGCAGCGCCTCCGGCACTCGGGATCGGCCCTGATCAATACTCGTTGTAAGCCATCTTCTCCCTCGAGTACCTGACATTTTCGAACCGATGGAGCTCCGCGACATCAATGGCGTGGCCTTTGGGTGACTAGGCGTGATTTGTGTCAAGGACGGCCGGGAGGGATGGAGGCCTCGTTAGGCCTTGTTTGGTAGGAGTGGATTTGAGAGGTTTGGGGAGGAGGGGATTTCAGGGGATTTGGTGAATCCCCCTCTTCCACCCAATCCCCTCACATCCCCTTGAAACCTGAAATCCCTCTCCCGCCACAATCCCCTCCATATAAAACACTGTTTGCTAGGCAGGGATTGCCCTATTGAGTTAAAATGGTATAAAACAGTTAAAAATCCAATCTTTACAAGTTAAATAGCATCATAGCAAGACAAACTTGCTAGAAAATTATGAATGACACCTAATAAAAATGTGACAGCAGTTCTTCACATCTTGACTTAGAATCAGTATCTCATCACAGCAATATCAATCACATCACAGCAACATAATCTCTCATAGCTCACAATCAATTATATTTTTACAGACCAAGCAAGGGTGAGAATGATGTTGTCCTACAGATGAATTGACAGCGAGTTCCTCTTGACGACGGACGAGCCTTCCTCCAACAGACTTGAAACCTCAAGAATCTGCAACACAGCAAAGGTATTTACACCTTCTATAAACAAGGGGAGCGTAATGTTGTATTACTATTGAGTAAAGGAAATATAACTGCTAGCTACCACTTCAAGCAAATGATGTTCTTCAAAACACATTTATTAAACTGCAGAACACAGTTTCTGAGTTTTGTCACACCGATGGGTGGAGATATTAATAAGGCTTAAATCTAGCTCCTATCTTGTTAAAAATTACCCCCTCCGTCCCACATATAAGACGCTTTTGCAAGCATATTTAGCTTGCAAAAACGTCTTGTCTTGTGGGACGTAGGGAGCATTAAAACTGTATCTTCACATGGAGCTGGATGAATTTCCTAACACAAGAAAAATTGTGTATATGCACATATGCTGCTAAGACATACAGAAATCAGGGGGACAACTATACCATCCATACCAAATGGCATAAGGAATACACATGCAGTGATGTGAAAATATCACACATCCATAAGAAGCAATTATTGTGCATCAAGTTAATTATCTGACAAAATAGACAATTGGCTCAACAATGTACATTGTCAGTACATCAGGTTAAATCGCATTTCAAAATCTTATCCAGTTTGCCATTGACTACTATATAATGATTATGCAACTTCCTAGATACCAGCCTACCATGTATGGACAGTTCTGATTATGCAACTAACTATAAAGGCATCTTATTCTTAGGACATGTCACATGTGTGCGTCTACCCTGCATCCAGCGATTTGTCGAGTAATGTTCTCGCTAGCTAGTACAAGCATTGAGAGAAGGAATTCCTTGACACGAAACATTGGCGAGGATAAACTTTAGTGCACACTTGGCATCATATGTAAGTAGGAAAATTGTCAAATACGCAGATAAACTTAGCATTATGTTTTCCAGACAGTAACATTCTAGGTAGCTGATAATTCATGTCGCTAGTATCACATCCAGCATTAACATGTTTTAATTCCAAGGGCAGCAGTAAAGCTCAATATAGATATTATGACAGGAATTGTAAATCCTTTTTTCTATAATTTAAACTGTTATATCAGATAGCTGAACAAAAGTGATAGTATGACATGAATTGTAAACTAGACAGCTAGCAGGACGAGCTCCCGAACTGACCACTCTGTCCTTCCGTGTCTACGTACCAATTAACTACTAGCAACAACAGTTATACAAAGATAATATACTACTGCATTATTCAGTTTTGAGTCAAGCTGTGCCTCAAACGGAAAGAATCAGCTATTAGGCTAATAAAAAATACTCCCTCCTTCCCAAAATATAAGGCGCGATTGACTTTTTACGGTCTTTGATGCACAACTTTGACCATTAATATATATCAAAGTATATGGATTGAACATGTATAAATGACATCGCTGTATTTGTCTTGCAAAACAATTTTATTTCATATGTATGTATAATAATTTTATAGACATATAATACATAAAAAATATAGTCAAAGTTGTGCAACGAAGACCAGAAAAGTCAAACCGTGCCTTATATTTTGGGAAGGAGGGAGTATAGGAGAAAAATAAATGAAAAAACTGATACAAACTAGTAAATCACTGTATGTCCTATAATCTCATGTAAATCATTGTAAATCATCGTCTCCGATCCAAATATGCTCAAATTAAATAGAGGCCGATAATCTCATGTAGGATTACATTTAACCTTTTTCTCAGTATTGAGGACCTACATGTTTATACAGAGCCAAAACTGCTAGAGTAAACTTGTTGTCGTATAGACAGTTGAAGTGGTCGTGGACTGCATTGTTGCAGCCATAATCACTTGTAAATTTGTATGCATTATTTAAGCTGAATTGATCTGACGCTCAATAGCTATCCAAGCCATGATCAAATTCTGTATAGTTCATCATATTTGTGGTAACCCAGGAAATTTACTTAATGCTAAAATACAATTGTATTTGTGAAACAAAGGAGCCAATCTAATATCTCAAGCAGTGTTGCCGCTTGCCGGTAGGCTTCACTGAAACATGTGATACAACAATACTGATGACAGCAAGATGATAGACATCAGATCAGGCACAGATCTTAAAACAGCTCCGCCCGCTGCATACCATCACCCAAGGTCGAGCGGGAGGACTGCCAAGAGGACGAGGAGGAGACCGGCGGGTCTCCTCTGTACCGCGATTGGCCGCCGGTGCCCAAGCGGCAGAGGACGGCCGTCTTGTTGTCGCCGCCGAGCTCCTCCGCGGAGCATCACCACGGGAACGGAGGGGCAGCCTGCACGGAGGTTGCGGCTGCTCTGGATAGGCTGGCGGGGACGTACGAGCGAGCTGAGGCGGCCAAGCAGATGGAGGCGACACGGCTGGAGGACCACCGCCTGGAATCCATGCGGGAGGGGGCAGCCATGGAGAGGAGGGGGGAGGGGAGGGGAGGGGCTGCGATTACTAACCACCGGGGAGAAGTCTAGTATGCCGGAGGAGATCACCGACGTCGAGGCGTCGGGCGGCGCGGCGTCTTGGGGAGGAGTTGGCGCGGCGACTTGGGGAGGAGTCGCGGCGGCATGTCTGAGTCGAGCGGCGGCGAGGAGTCGCGGCGGCGTGTCCAGTCGAGTCGGGCGACCAATTCCTCGAGGGGGGCCTCGAGGGTTCTGAAGCCCGTGGAAGCTAGTGGATCAAAGGGGAATCGGGAGGCTTGGGCCTTCGAAGCCACGCTTACCAAACAAGCCAACGGGTATTTGCGAGGTTTCTGGGCCCCTCGTGGATTTTCCTTTCGAAACCCCTTCAATCCGCTCGCGCCAAACGAGGCCTTAGGGATCTCGATGGTCGTCCCCTTATACACGCTCCTAGGACCACCCAGCGATGTGCCGCTCGCGTGATTCCCTCCTGTTGACGTATAAATGTGTTACATAGTCTCTTCCATTAGATCATTCCTGTGGTTATATCGGCTAGAGCATGCACTTCTACATGGTACCAAAGTGAAGAGGTCTTAGTTCAAAACCCGGCTGACAAAACTACACAACAGCCCATTTTCGGTCCACCCTTAGGCCTGAGGGTGTCATACGTGAGGGCGAGTGTTGACGTATAAATATTTTGCATAGTCTCTTTCATCAGTTCGGTCTTTTGGTTGCATTGTCTAAAGCATGCACTTCTACACCTCCGACCGCAGGGATGTTATTTTTCTAGTGAGCCAGGGACGTTCGTTGGATGGAGAAGACTAAGAGAGATGAAGGCTAGCACAGTGTGACACATTTCTGCTATTTGGTTTGAGACTAAGTTTGCTAAAGGTTGCCATATCTAAAGTTAAGCAATTTTAACAAATTTAGGTAGGTGTTTGGTTCAAGTCATACCTTAGAAAAGCCACTCTAAGGCACCATGTTCCATACACATAAAAATTATGGCAACATTCACTTAGGATTGTCAACTTGTGGCTTCCATTTTATTAAACTAATCTTAGACAAGTTTAATAAAAAAATATGCGATAAAGTGTGGCAATCCAAGGCATAGAACCAAACAGCCCCGAATGGGCACGAACGGGCATGGGCTGCGTTTTCTTTGGTCCTGACAACAAGAATGGGTCTGGGCTGCGTTATTTTTGTTTGGGCCCGCCTCCATCCGAGACTATGTAGGATGATGTGATGTACACCGCTGTCCTCACTTCCTGACCTGATAGGCACCTCCGGCCTTCTTCCCTCAGTCCCACACCGCTGTCCTCTCTTCCTGAACAAATTTGAAAATTCTTCACCTTTTCAAAAAAGTTCCATAATTTGAAAAATTCTTCATAGTTTCGAAAATATGATGAGAAATTTAAAAATTTATTCAGGTTTGTTAAATTATTCGTATCTTTAATAACGTGTTCAAAATTTGAAACATTGTTTTCAATTTTTTAAGTGTTTACGCAGCTAAAAAATGTTTGCATTTTCAAAAAATGTTCGAAGCATTAGAAAAAAGTTTCCGTTTCAACTGTTTGGTCATGTATATAAAAAATCTTCTCCTTTTCAAAATTGTTCTCAGTTTGAATTTTTTTTTCTGAATTTAAAAAGTTGTCCCCGTTTTAAAATTTTGTTCACCAATTCAAAAAAAATTACATTTTCAAAAAATGTTCTGGTAAATATTCATGTTTCCAAAAATGTTCTCAAATTTTGGAAAATGATCGAGTTTTAAATAAATTTTTCTAAATTTCGAAAGATGTTCCATTTTTCGAGTTTTGTTTACAAATTTGAAAAATGTTCCAGAATTTGAAAAATTCTTCGTAGTTTAGGAAGATGATGAGAAATTATAAACTTATTCGCGTTTCTTAATTTATCGTAACTTCCATAAAATATTCGAAATTTGTAACATTGTTTGCAAATTTGAAGTAACGTTCAGTTTCCGCCACTGAAGAAGTTCTTTTAAGATACCTCTGTTCACTAAGTTAAGAACAGTCATAGGGTGACTGGTCATCCCAATACATGCACAAGCAGTTGGTCTGGAGTTCAAATCCCAGCTCCCGCGTCACATTATTTTTGTCCAATGTTTCGCCAGACAGCTCGCTTCAGTTCAACTCGAATGGGCCGGCCCAGTTGCGCGCGCCCTGTGCGAAGGGACGACTGCTTGCCGTAGAACGCGGCGTATAGGAGCTCCCCCTCCGGCCTTCTTCCCTCAGTCCCACACCATACTGATTGGCACCTCCGATCTGATTGGCAATCACTGCTACATTACCGACACCCCTCAGGCCTACAGTTTGCAAACCGTTTTTCATCAAAACAAGATACTTTTTTATTCTTGAAAACTGAGGTTACTTTGTTTCGGAACTAACGGTTGTCCAATTTCTTTGACGTATCCATGCACATCTATGCTTCTTATAAAGGCATGGTATGTGCGCCCGACCAAAATATTCATCCTCAAGCGGTGACGTAATGAATGAATGACCTAATACTTTTCTTTGGTGACGTAATGAATGAATAACTTAATAAACTAGTGAGCAACCATATTGCCATGCTATATATAGTTCTACCCTGAAGAAAATAAGTTACAGTGGGACGTTGCACCGAACAAACATGCTATGCGAATTGTACAATAATATTGACCACGTGATATTTTTGCAAAAGTGCTAGTGAAAGAATTCATTTTTTTCGCCAAAAAAGGATTCATTTTAAAATGGTGCAAAAATAAAGCATTTTGTCTCAGTAATTAATATTTTCTAGTGACTTTGTACTATTAAAGAAAACCTTACATGTACCTCTTCACCCACTTTTTGATGGACAATATTTGAGATAAACTTGGTACATATAACTGTTGAGATATTTTTTTTACAAAGATTCAATGTGAAGCATTAAAGTATCAAAATCAGTACATCACCACCTCTCCGGATCTCCTGAAAAAATTACACAGTGCCGCACAAGAAACAAATATTTATCATGAACACAATCATGTTTCTTGACTCTCTGAACTTCACCAAACGTGGAAACTCAACAAAGTCATATGTTGCCAGTAGCCAACTTTCCCAAGGTGAATGATATAATAGTTGCACAGTCAGATAATCGGTGCATTTTCCCAAAAAAATAGATAATCGGTGCATTTTTTTTCTGGTAACAGATAATAGGTAACTGGTTTCCTCAAATTAACCGCTAAATTCTCACTCTCTTCTGAATTAATAAAAGTGGAAGTTCTTTTGCTTTGTTTAAAAAAAGAATTGAGCTAGCGTGCCTTGACTCTCTCTTCTTTTTTTGCGAGCCTGGATACTCTCTCTTTCTGGAGCTATTATCGGTGGAAGTCGTAGAACTTGCTTTAGATGTTCAATTTGGTGCTAAAACAAAAAAAATACAGATTTGTAGTCAACTAACTTGTCATTGTGTGCAAATACGGTCAAAACGCGTATGCATATACAGCGCTTACGTTGTGTGCCACGTGTGTACAGCGTGCAGCATATTTTTACAGAACATACCCTTGTCTTTCTTTTATTTGCGCACGGAGGCCCTCCCTTAATCTCTTTCTGGAGCTATTATCGGTGGAAGTCGTAGAACTTGCTTTAGATGTTCAATTTGGTGCTAAAACTTAAAAAATACAGATTTGTAGTCAACTAACTTGTCATTGTGTGCAAATACGGTCAAAACGCGTATGCATATACAGCGCTTACGTTGTGGTGCCACGTGTGTACAGCGTGCAGCATATTTTTACAGAACATACCCTTGTCTTTCTTTTATTTGCGCACGGAGGCCCTCCCTTAATCTCATGTAGACGTGGGTCCCATTGTAAGTGCACAGTGATTTGGGAATAGGAAATAAAAAAAATGTTGCAGACGAGATTGTAACCCATGACCTCGCCGCGGAATAACTCAGGCATGTACTAACCACTAGACCAAGAACAAATGCTTGCTAGGATAATGGACAAATATCTTTTTAATATAATGTTCGCCTATAAACGAAAACTAAATATTCTGTGTGTTTTTTTTTATGGAATTTTTTTTGACGTGCTACTGGTACATGACGGGATGCTCCTATGCACTCTCTAAATCTTGATGGAACACCGGTTCGACTACGTAAAGGCTAGTTAGTTTACCTGTGCATAAATTACATTAACTTAAGACATAATATATTTTGTGAACTCGGGATGTCCTTTTTATCTAGAATTTTGTACCATAATTACTTTCATTTATGTGCTGTAAAAACCAATTGGTTTTATTTATGTTTCCTTTACACAAGAGCACACTATTGATTCAAAAATTTCAGGCCCATATTATGTCCGAAGATGTATATCAGCCCGTTTTATTTTATTTCAAATTTTTCTAAGTACACAACACAAAGTTTTCAAGAATGATACCTTGCAAATTTTCACCCGTGTTGTCAAAATTGACGGATTTTTTCCATTTAAAAAGACAGACGACATTACATAGGCACATGCATAATGAAATTGTTAAAAGTGTTATATGCATGCTGCCGCACAAGCACAACTTGAATTTTCAACGCGTCCAATAGTTGGGTCTGTAGCCTTTTAGCTTCCTTTTATTTAATCTAATTTTGGCGTTGCCATTTTTGGTTTGCTTTTATTTATTTCTGTTAGACTGATGTCCAGGCTGGAATATGAGTAGAGAAATATTTACCTGTTTCATTAGCAGCAAATGTTTGCTAGTGGAGTGGTTAGTGCATGTGAGATCTAACCTGTGTGACGTTCCTGGTTCGAATACTTGGGGGCCTGATTTTTGTTTCTATTTTCTCTCAACAGAGATTTAGGAATACATTTCACTCTGATGGAGTGGCTTTGTGCGTAATTAAATAAATGACAGGGGGTTACTATAAAAATCATGCAGGGGTTCTCTTGCATAATTCAATAAAATGCTAGGGGTATTTTGCAAAAGATCCAGCATGCACATGGCATCCAACGCCTCCCCACTCCCACCCGCTGACCGGTGGGCCAGGCGTGCCATGCGAGCAGGCCATACAGACAGATACGGAAGGAGGCACCGTATATGCATGGGATGTCAAGTTAGGTGACCACAAATCCGTATTTTTAAGTTTTAGCATCAAACTGAATATTTAGAGCAAGTTTTATGACTTCTGGTGATATTAGCTCCTCTTTCTGGGATCAATGCACGCACACAACAGTTTGTTTTAGCGTGCATGGACTCTCTCTCCATCTCCCTCTCTCTCTGTACAACCTACGCCAACACCGAATGTGTTTGTAGCCTTCTGTCGTCTCTCATGCTACAGTGGAGGGCCAGGTTGTAGGAGGCAGCTTGGACAAGTGGCCACCGTTTGAGAATGACCATGGGTTAGTGCACGTCGACACATTTGGCAACAACGCATGGTAGATCCGAAGGAGACGCCGGCTTGCGGCGTATGATCCAGTGGTAATACCAACTGTTTTAGGACTCCATGCTAAATTCCCAACACCTCTTTTTTTTTTCTCGAATATGCACGAGCGTGCATATTATATATTAAAGAAGAAAGGCAAAGAGTGCCTTCACCATAGTTTTCAAGAGTTCCGTTACACTGTACCCTTCCCTACGCGCCCACCTTTCTAAACTACCAAGAAGGGGTCCACATCCCCTTTGAACTTGCCGGCTACCGACCATATCCTCTCTTCGGACTTCACCCTACCAAGAGGCACATCCATCGAAGGGGATGCTCCGTCAAACAAAATAGCGTTGCGATGCTTCCACAACTTCCAAATGGTTAGGATGAAGATGGTATGTAGATCCTTGCGTAGCAAGTTGTTCGGCCCTTGCTTATCCCGAAGCCAAACGCCAAGGGTGTCTTGTGCCGTCGGCGTCCAATCCATCTTGCCCAAAGCCTGACAGATCACAACCCATATCGATCTAGCAAACACACAAGTTAGTAGCACATGGTTGATCGTTTGCTCCTCCTGGTCACACAGAGGACATGCATCCTGATGCGGTAAACCTCTCCGTGCAAGTCTATCCGAGGTCCAACACCGATCCCGTAGTGCTAGCCAAGTAAAAAACTTGCAAGTAGACGGCGCCCGAGATGCCCAGGTCAGCTCCGCCATGCGCTCCACCGTTCGGCCCTAAAACCTTGCCGCATAAGCCGACCTCAGCGAGCAGCGTCCGTTTGTCTCCCAGGACCATGATACCGTAACTGGCACATCCACCTCCGGCTCCCACGTGCACACACATAGCCATAGCGATAAAAATTCCCACAGTGCTTGCTCCCCAAGCTCCGGGCCGACATCAAGTGCCCAAGAGCCATCCTCGATGGCTGGTGCCACGTGTCTCGTCAATCTGACGCGCCGAGGGATCATGTCATATATAGTTGGTGAAAGCTCCTGCACCCTCATTCCATTAATCCACCGGTCCTCCCAGAAAAGGGTAGTTAGCCCACAATGCGCCTCACTCCTAGTTGCTGCCTGGAACATAAGTTCCGCTTCCGTTGGAACTCTAATTCTGAATTCACTCCAAGGTCTGCTCGAGTCCACCCGTTGAAGCCATGGCCACCTAGCCTGCATGGCCACATTCATCCATCTGAGGTTCGGTATTCCCAGTCCACCAGCCCATTTCGGTGCACATACAGAATCCCAGGCGACTGCACAATTGCCGCCGTTCACATTGGCCCGCTTGCACCAGAGGAACCCTCTGCACACTTTGTTCATTACAGCAATAGTTTTCATCAGAAGATCCAAGGCCATCATGGCATGAATGGGCATGGCACATAGCGCCGAATGGACCAAGGTCAACCGTCCACTCTTCGGCATTAGAGCCGCCTTCCACTTTGGAAGACAATTTGCCATCTGATCCACCAAGTATTGCAACTGCGCCGGAGATTTCTTCCTTAATGCCAACGGCAGGCCCAGGTATTTGATTGGAAAGGACCCTCTCGGGCATCCAAGCACACCACTTACCATGTTTATTTCCTGTTCCATGCACCTTATCGGGAGGGCCGCTGATTTCGCCATATTTATCCACAAGCCTGATGCCTCCCCAAACACCTCGAAGATACGCTTTGAAGCCTCAAGCTCCACTGGCTTGGGTTTGATGAAAACCACCACGTCGTCCGCGAAGATGGACAATCGTTGCCTCATTCATCAAGAGGCCAAAGGCTCCAAAACCCTCTTTGCGTGGCCCGCTCAAACAGCCTTTGCAAAGGATCCATAGCGAGGATAAATAGCATAGGTGATATCGGGTCGCCTTGCATGAGCCCCTTGCAATTATAGATAGTGTCCCCGGGGTCTCCATTCACCATGATCTTGGTGGTAGATGTTGCAAGAATACCACATATCCATGATCTCCACCTAGGTCCGAAACCAAGTTGTTGCATCACCTCGATCAGGAACGACCATTGGACGGAGTCGAAAGCCTTCGATATGTCTAGCTTGAGTAGTACCGCGGGGTTGCGCAAGGCATTCAGTCTTCGAGCCGTACTTTGGACCAACTTGAAGTTGGCATGCAAGGATCTGCCCTTCACGAAAGCACTCTGATGGTTCCCCACAAGCTTCGGTAGTTGCCACACTAATCTACATGCAAGCACCTTCTCGAAGATTTTTATAACTCCATGCACGAGGTTAATTGGCCTAAAGTCGGCCACATCCAGGGCACCGTCCTTCTTGGGCAGCAGAGTGACAAGGGATTTGTTGATCGCGGCCAAACCTTGGACATCCCCATTGTAGAAACAAGATATGGCCTTCATGAAATCATCTTTTATGACATTCCAGCATGTGGCAAAAAATCGGCCCGTGAACCCATCCGGCCCGGGCGCCTTGTCTGGGGGCATCCCTTTGATGACGCCTTCCACCTCCTCATAGGTGAATGGCTCTTCCAGCTGCGATAAATCCAGCTGCGGCAAATCCAACTCATGTAGATTTATAGTGTAGCTCCATGAGTCCGTGGTACCAAACGCCGCGCCATAATAAGCATCCACCACGGACGCCACCTCCTCCTGCCCAGAATAGATGTTTCCGTTATGCTTCACCAAACGGAGAACATTCTTACGCTGCCTATGGCTCGCCTGCTGATGGAAAAGCCTTGTGTTGCCGTCTCCTTCCCGCAGCTGCAGCTGCACGCAAGCGCTGCCTTGCTATGGTTCTCTCAAGAGAGGACAGCCCTAGTAACTTCTTCTTCGAGCAACTCCTCAAACCTCTCTCCGCGCCTGAGAGTGGCCTAGTTTCCATAGCGATATCCAGTTGCTTTATTACCTCCAGGGCAATGGAAATTTGGAGTTTAACATTCCCAATCCAGCGAGTGCTCCACCGTTGAAGACTGATCGCCGTAGCTCGTAGCTTGTTATGGACTATGAGGTACACATTGGGCGCCTCTGGCGTCGAATCCCAAGCCGTTTGCACCGTGTCCATAAAACCCTCCGCCTTGGTCCAGAACGCTTCAAACCTGAATCTTTTCCTCGTACTGATCTCCATGTTCATATCCAAGATAAGTGGGCAGTGGTCCAAGATCTCCGTCCCTAGAGCGGAGAGGAAGCAGGATGGGAATGCTTCATCCCACTCATTGGAGACAAAAACATGGTCAATTCTCTCCAACATTGCATTCCGCCTCTCGTTGGACCAGGTATAACGCCTCCCATTGAGGTATAATTCCTTGAGCTCCAGCCTGTTCAACTTTGCTCTAAACCTCCCCAACATCCTTCGGTTAACCAGCTCATTGCTCTTGTCCTCATGTTGAGCCAGGAGGTTGAAATCCCCAGCAACCAACCACGGCCCCGCGTGCAGGTCCCGAATGTCCACCAAATCTTGCATGAACTCAATCTTGTCGGCCTCATCTTGTGGGCCATAGACACACGTAAGACACCACGCCTGCTCATCCTCCGGGCACTTAACCAGCACGGTCAGCATATGGTTAGTGTAATGTGGGTTTGATAGATGGGTGATAGAGTCATCCCAAGCTACCAATATCCCACCACGAGTACCCACCGCTGGCAAGTAGAAAAAGTTCTCATATTTATTTCCGAGGCATTGCTGAACAATGTTCGCCGATACAACTTGAATCTTAGTCTCCTGAAGATAAAACGATTGCCGAATTGACTGTCATCACCACCTGGAAAAGTGCGTTTCTCCTAGCTCGAGCATTCAGCCCATGAACATTCCACACTAAGGCTTTTAACGGACCCATCTTCCAACACCTCTCAGGCCTACTGATTGCATATCATTTTTCAAGAAATGAAAGTTACTTTGTTTTTTTTTGCGAGAAACTTCCAATCTATTTATCTTCAATCATGGCAGTACAAAGAACAACAGAGGTAATAAAAATTACAACCATGTCTGTGGACCACCTAGCGACCACTACAAGCACTGGAGCGAGCCAAAGGCACGTCGCTGTCATCGCCCCTCCCTCACCAGAGCCGGGCAAACCTTATTGTAGTAGACAGTCAGGAAGTCATCATACTAAGGCCCCATAGAATCAGCGCACCAGAATAGCAACCATCATCGATGAAGAAAGTCGTAGATCAGAAGGATCAAACATGTAAACACCTAAACGAAGACTAGATCCAAATAGATCCACCGAAGACCGGCACTGACCGAATCCCGCAAGATCCGACGGAGACAAACCTCCACAAGCCCTCCGACGATGCTTGACGCACTACCGGGACGGGGATAGAATGTGGGAGACATTATTCCTACTAAGGGACATCGCCGCCACTGCAGATCCCCAACCAAGATGCTAACTCTAACAAGAGCAAGAACGGGGTCCCTCTCGCTGGCGGGGGGGCTAGATCCTCTGCACCTCCATGGCCTAGAGGCCATCGGAGATGGAACGGACCGGCGGTGGCGCCGACGGGAGGAGAAGAACTTTTCTTGTGGAGGAGGAAAGAGATATGATCTTTTTTTCACTACTAGGAAAAGGCATGCTATTTGTGCACCAGTTTTGCCTTCTAATGGCGCACCACTGGTGCGCCACTAGCATCACGCCATTAGAATTTTTTTCTAATGGCGCACCACCTGTGCGCCATTAGAATCTGGTGTTCTATTGGCGCACCATGTAGTGCACCATTAGTATTGCCCACAGTGCGCCATTAGAATGCCTCCCAGGGGGCCATATGTACCCATGTGCTTTGGCATACTAATGGCGCACCAGTGAGTGATGCGCCATTAGTGTGATTATCACAGTGCGCCATTAGTGTCTTGTCTGTTGCGCCACTAGTATGAATATTAGGGATTTTTTTTCTTTTCTGACATTTTCACAGGTTACAAAATATATTATTGGACAGAATTTAGACAACATCACACAGCAACAGCAGATTCATCAAATACAATAGAAGATTAGTCTCCGAATACAATTCATCATATTAGTCTCCGAATTCAAAAGACGAACAAAGATAGAACATTACAAGTCTCGAGACCGCGAGTAGCGAGTTTGTCTTCACATTACAAGTCGATATCGATCATCTAAACTACCGTCACATAGAAGAGAGCTGCGGTCATCATGATGAGTGTCGGTGTCAAAACCGGCGGATCTCGGGTAGGGGGTCCCGAACTGTGCGTCTAGGCGGCTGGTAACAGGAGACAAGGGACACGATGTTTTTACCCAGGTTCGGGCCCTCTCGATGGAGGTAATACCCTACTCCTGCTTGATTAATATTGATGATATGGGTAGTACAAGAGTAGATCTACCACGAGATCAGAGAGGCTAAACCCTAGAAGCTAGCCTATGGCATGATTGTTGTATATTGTATATATGTCGACTAGCCTGGCCCTTGTTTATATAATGCACCAGAGGCCTAGGATAACAAGAGTCCTAGCCGAATATGCCGGTGGGGGAGGAGTCCTTGTCTTGATCACCAAGTCTTGTGGAATCTTCCTTGTATGCGGCACCTGTCCGGACTGCCCATGAGTATGCGGCCAGGGGTCCTCGGCCCAATCTAACCGATTGGGGGACACGTGGTGAGTACCCCTAGTCCAGGACACCGTCAGTAGCCCCCTGAACCGGTCTTCAAGTTAGGGACGCTCCTCGATTCTTCCGAACTGTTCTTCATCTTCGGTTGCCGGTCTTGAAAACTGGTTCAACAAATCTTCTCATCTTCGATCTTGAGGATCGCCGAAATGCATTCGGCGAGTTTATACGTCGGGTATCCGAGGAGCCCCTTTAAGTTTCCGGCCTTTATCAATGCCTTGTTATTTTTATGCCACACCTCGGGGTTGAAGTTGTTCCCGGGCGGCAGCGTCCTCTTGCGTCCGAGCTCCAACGCCGGACTGGATTCGAGGTATCTTTTGCAGCCGAGCACCAAAGCCGGACCGCTTCCCAGCTCTAACGCCGGAATGTATCCGAGCTCCAACGCCAGACTGTATCCGAGCTCCAACGCCGGACTATGTGTCCGAGCTCCAACGCCGGACTATGTATCCGAGCTCCAACGCCGGACTGTATCCGAGCTCCAACGCCGGACTATGTGTCCGAGCTCCAACGCCGGACTATGTATCCGAGGTGTCGTAAATCACCTTGGTTCACAGAAGTTTGAAGGAGTTTAGCCGAGCTTAATGCCGGAAATGCCCTCTAAGGAGCCAACCACTTGCATCCGAACTATATGCCGAATTGCTTCCGAGGTGGTGGACCACCCCGAATGTGGGCTGATTTTTGGTCAATATTTTATATTGATGCAATTTATTCTCTGACGAGATATATAGCCAGTAGCCCTCAAGGTGTGTATCGGTCTAAAACCCGAGATGCACCTGAAGGATGACATAAGACCGCTGATCCCAGTAACCACTGAGACTCAGGTTGATTTGCCAAATCGGCCTGAGGATCAAGTCCTAGCTCGGCAGAATACTTCGGGACGCAAAAAGCGGCATGCTCAGACCTCGAGACTCAGGTTGGGTGCGGCCGACCAACCTGAGGATCCAAATCTCCTCGGAAACTGTATTGCACTTAAGATTTTCTGCATAGAAAAAGCAATGCAGTAGCCTCCGAGACACTGGTCGGGTGGCAACACCAGATCAGGGGATCAATGTGCCCCTTTAATATTTGTAAATAATAAGCCCGAAGCCCAGTAGCCCCCGATCCTTAATGCGGGCACGGGTGGCCGAATTAAGGATTGATATCCATAGTAAAATCACAAATTATGTGTAATGACTCTATGTATCCAAGTACTTTACGTCATTAATGCTCGGATCCGCATTGTACAAAACTTTGTTGACCGACCATCGGCTTCAACCTCCTCGGCCAGTAGCCGAGGAGTGTTCGTCCTACTTTATAAAGCCTTTATGAGGGCAAAGATTTACGACAAACAAGGAAATCTGGCCATACGGTTTTATAAACAAAGGTACACAGAGAGATAAGTTATATTACTGTTTAACAGAAGAAATGTCTTCCAAAGAAAATAGTCCCGCTATCGGTTCCTTTCTTTGGGTTGTCATGCTAAGCGTGATCATGAAACCTCAGCTCCAATGTAAGAGCAAAAGATCGAGGATTTAGTTTGGGAGGCCAGTTAATAGCCCCCGGTAGTGTTCGGCGACAGTTGAGGTCAAGCCGTAAACACTTCGGCCATTGTTATGAATGGCCCGTCATTTAACACCGTCATCGGATCGCCGACCAGTTTACGCTTATTGTGACAGTCAGTTTTCGGCTTTCTCCACTGAGGTGCTTAACCATGTGAGCTGGAAGCACAATCGCAGTGGTTCTCCCTTTGCACACCTAGCCGAACAAAGCGGAATGTAGGAGGCAAGCGCAGGAGCCGAGCAACCCAACCATTGACCAAAGACACAATTCGAAACCGATGCATATATAGCAATATCCGAGAATGTTTTTGCCAAGTCTCTAAAGGAGTCCGGCGTTGCACTGCGAGACTTGTGCTGAAAACACACAAATAGTTTAAAAGTGCCAAAAGCTTGGAAAACCAAAAAACGTCAGTAAAAACATGACATCCGAACCAGATCAAGTGTTCGCTGCCAATCCGAAAATTGGACATTAGAGAGAAAAAAGTGCTTCTGCCGTGCTTTAACATGACACATCCTATCTCAAGACTTCAAGCGGGTCAGCCTACGACTTCAGTCTCCCATCCCGAAGGTGGAGTACTTCCCATTAGGCCAGTTTAGAAAACTAAACCCTAGCGGTTTTGAGAGAGAAATTAGGCTCCCCGGCTAGTGACCGCACACTCGTGTCGATAAAAAGGAGTGATAAATAATAAAAACTTTGCAACGACTAAGAAGAAAAACACTTAGTATGAAACGGCTCAAATAAACATAAGAGCCCCCAAGTGACTTGGGTAAAACTTGACTATATAATGTAAGGTTACATGTAGAATGCCTTCTAGCCGGATTGTAGATCGTTTGTCGTAGCGGACCTTTTCGCTTCAACCTCTGGACCCAATAGTCCGGAGTGTGTCCGAATACCCTCGCGGTTATAAAAATCGGGGCATGCGTGGAGACCAGGCGTAGGGGTCATTAGTGCTTTATCAGACAAGTGCCCAACTAGTTATGTTATATTACATGGTTAGTAAGAAACATCTTCCAGGGAGAATAGTTCCGTTAGGTGTTCCTTTCCCTGGGAGGCATGCCCTAAAGTGCATGTCCGGACTGCGAAAAGAGCAGAAAAACATCTGGGGGCAGGTAAATAAATAGGTAAGAAATTATCTTTTAGTTCACCGACCGAGTATTCCCTTAAGAACGCTAGCTTTCGGCTTCACCCAGTCTGAGGTACACATCCGGCTGACCCGACAAGAATAATCGCAGAGGTGCTCCTTTACCACCTAGCCGAACAATCGAGAATGTAGGGTAAGCACAGAGCCAGCAACCCAGCTTGGCCAAACTTAAGTCATATCGATGCATATAATGGTGAATAAAAGGTACATGCGGAAGTGTGACACATGTGTTGGGCATAAAGCCCGTATTAATAAGCTTCTGTTAAAGAAGCCCCGAGGTATAATGAGCGCGGGTAGCGCGTCAAGTATGTGCGAACAGAGTTTGGACAAGGAAAAATTTTACAAGCAACTTTTTTCCAAAAAAGTATAATGCTTGGTCGAACCGAACACAAGTTAGAAATTTAAAACTTTGAGCATGAAGGCAACTTAGCTAGTTAATGCGTTCGGTGTTGACGACGCGGTCCGAGCTTGATGCAGGACAAGGTTCCATCCCCCAAGCTGGTCCCGAGGTGGCGGAGCAATGAGCTCGGCACTCCGAAGTGGTGACATAGCACGGTCAATGCAGGACGGCAGAGTGATGCCGAAGTCCCTGGCATGGGGTAATGAAGTGTTGACGAAGCCCCCCTTCCAGCCGAGGTGACGTCAAAGGATATAGTCCGGCTGGATCATTTTCCTGTGCACAAAAAATAGTGCAAACCAGTGATAATAGTAATAAAAAATATTGTTGCATAGTAAATAATTTATGCAAAGTGAGTAATAAAATAAATATGGCCTGGCGCCGAAGTCAATGTCGATGCAGGGCGGCGGCGTGATGCGGTAAAGGCATGTCAAGGCCTGAATTCACAGGTCGGTTCGAGTTCCGGATGCGGCGTTCGCCGGACTATGTACGGAAACTGACCGAACCACCATGCAACCATCGTTAATGCGGCCACCATTTGATAGACCTGCGTACATATGATGGACAAACCAGAGTAATAATTCGTTGGAAAAAATGAACCCAAACAAGCAAAAATACTAGGATTAATAGCACCTGGTTTATTTGTTGTAGCAATCTGAAGAAAGGTGATTCCCAGAATCGGGACTCGATCCGCGCACCCATTGCCTGATGGGCGATAAAACGATGGCATGGTAATGCTGGCAAAGGTTGGCTCGCCAAGACAAAGCCCTCGGCCCAGCTAACGTGACGGAGCTGGTCGGCTAGTGATGCCGAAGTGTCCGGAGTAGGTTGATGAAGAGATGATGAAGCCCCCGGTCCAGCTAACGTGATGAAGCCTTAGTGTCAGCCGATGAGTCGAAGTAGGTCCTGACGTGGTCGATGCCGGCTTGACGAAGTGACCGTGCAGCGATGCAGGTGTGCCCGCTCCGTGTAATCCGTGGGGCGGTGATGTTTGGTAATGATTTATCCTTCGCGATGCCGGACTCTTGTTCGGCTTGCCGAGATGATGATCCGAAGAAGTTGAGGGCGGCTCAACAAAGTGACGACGTGTCTAGCGCAAGTCGGCAGCCGTGGAGCAATATTGCTGGACTGGTTTGACACCAGCATGATGTTGAAGATCATGTTCAAAAGATTGTAAAGTTAGTGGGATGTGTTCGGAAACAAAACACAATACCCCATACAAAACTTCCTTCAAAAAGGATGTCCGAAATTCCGTTCATAAAAAAGACGAACTCGGGTCGGATTCGTTTTCGCGCAGAAAATAGATCTGAAAAGTGATGTACTAATCGGAAGGTTCCCGGAGTTTGGACGGTCGGAGCGAGCTGAAATTTGGAGGGATGGTAGATATAGGAATCCCGCAGCCGATCAACGGTTGGATCTTCCAAAGGACGTCCGAGCTAGAAGCTGGACACCACGCCCTAAACTCGTCCAGATTCTTATCCAGATTTGACAGGGCTCCTGTATATCGTGGATTGCCAGAGGTTCCTCCATCGGAACTCGATGAAATTTTCCAGGGTTATTGTAGACTCAATTACGCACTATTTCACCGAAGGAATCGTCGAACCGACGCTCGAGGAGGCAGTGACGGCGGATAAAAGTTCGCTGTCCAGGAAAACAGCACGGTCGCCCGAGGGAATTGTTGACGTTGAGCCCCCGGGCTCACTAGATGATTCCTCCATGATCTTGATAGAGATCGGAGCTGATGTTGATGAAGGCCCTATCCGAACATGACGATCGGAGATAGGGCGCAGTCCTTGGTCGAACCAAGGTGACCAGTCGAGCTGGTGACGAATATGCCGAAGTCGCAGTTGATCTGCTGGCGAGCCATCGACCTTTTGCCGAACACACAGAGGAACTCTCAATGAAAGCACCAATGTCGGTGTCAAAACTGGCGGATATCGGGTACGGGGTCCCGAACTGTGCGTCTAGGCGGATGATAACAGGAGAAAAGGGACACGATGTTTTTACCCAGGTTCGGGCCCTCTCGATGGAGGTAATACCCTACTCCTGCTTGATTAATATTGATGATATGGGTAGTACAAGAGTAGATCTACCATGATATCAGAGAGGCTAAATCCTAGAAGCTAGCCTATGGTATGATTGTTGTATATTGTATATATGTCGACTAGCCTGGCCCTGGTTTATATAATGCACCAGAGGCCTAGGATAACAAGAGTCCTAGCCGAATACGCCGGTGGGGGAGGAGTCCTTGTCTTGATCACCAAGTCTTGTGGAATCTTCCTTGTATGCGGCACCTGTCCGGACTGGCCCATGAGTATGCGACCCTGGGGCTCCTCGGCCCAATCTAACCGATTGGGGGACGACGTGGTGAGTACCCCCTAGTCCAGGACACCGTCAATGAGCATCATCGCGATGAAACTGGTCTTCATCCCGTTCCTCCAACGCTCCCTCCTCTCTCCTGCTAGATAGCGGGTGTATCTAGATTCCGCCTCCGCCCTAGTGGTGTACCCTTTGTAACTGTTACCGCTGAAACGGTGAACCTGTCTCCGACACTCCTCCCGGTCGTCATAGACACCGGAACCTTACCCTTGTACACCTACATACGGCATTTACATCTATATGCACAAGCCAAACAATGCACAATATATAAGCAATATATAAGTATGCAACAAAAGGATCGGAAGAGAAAAGCAAGACATTAATAGCATCGATTACATCTAAGTTGAACGATCGTCCAACCCACGAGACATACAAGTTCATTAAAGTTTAATTACAACATGAGCCAATCAATGTTTCAGAACTACACATAGCATCACTCTCGCCGACTCGACTCATGGGACCGGAGCGTGGATGAAGCCGCCGTCTGTCGTGATGGTCATGAAATCGCGGCGTTATCAGCCTGCATTTGTAGCGTTGTGTCTATCTCACTGTTCGACGGTTGATGTCTCGAGGTAGAATTTCCCAGAGGTACGGCGACATCTTGATGGATAATTTCCGCAAACTCGATTGGATGCGAAAGAATTCTTGTCGATGTCCGCATCCTGGATTGCCGACAAGCTCGCGACCCAATCTTTGAGATTATCCGGTAGCGAAGGTGATGATGGTCCCGCACGATCGCCGGATGTGATGGAGGCGTAGTAGGCATCCTTCGACCGCCAAAGCGGCTGCTTGATGCAGGAGAAATTTGTATTGTGGGCAAACACGTGCGCGCCGTACCGCCTACGAGCTGGCTTGGCGAAGGTGCCTCCAGATTTGGCGTAGCCGGGGAGAACATCATCAAGAACTTTCTTGATATTTGTGTAGTCTATCTTGGAGTCACGGTCCGGGTCGAAATACGTGGCCATGGTATATTTTGGGATTAAGAGGATGAGTGTGCAATGTGTGTCACTGCACAGAACACGGAATGTTAGAAAAAAAGAACGATCGAAATCTAAGAAATCATATGTTACGGGCGGTGAGGGATGACTTACTCGGAAAGTAAGGCACGAAAGTTATCCTTATCCGGGTTTGCGTAATGACGCCTTCGAGGTAAGAACTCGCGACTTGCGGTCCCCAACGCTGCCCAAGATCTTGGCACGCATGTAGAAGGGGTCGACTATCACGATATCCCGGGTCTTGTCTCTAATGATCCGCATCTCCATACTCAGCAAAAACAGCCGAACGAAGGTGTAGTGCAGCAGATGAAGGTTAAACATAGCAAAGATGTCATCAAACCGCAGGACGATCGTACCCCCGACGGCGCCATCCACAAAGCCCTTGCCCTCTGGCACCTTGGCCACGAAAACTGGGTATGCCACATCATTCTCTCTGAGACGCCGCTTCTCCAAAGAAAGAACACTGTCATGCAGACTCCGCATAGCACCGGTTGCAGCATTGAGCATATTTGTCGGTAGCATCGCCCTACCCGCCACATGCACCCTCCTCGAGATATCCTTAGGTGAAGGTGGCCCGTCCTGAGCACAGATCGTACTCGGTGCCGGCTGGCTCGCACCCTTGTTACTCTTTCTTTTCCGTCCCTTCTTGATCTTCTGTTGTAATGGGACCGAGTTCTGCTCACAGACCGCCTTCTTGAGTGTGTTGGGGCTGATAATATTTGGCACCTCGGCTATCTGAGGCTCGGTGAAGTCGGCAGCTAGAGGCGTCTCATGAGAACTGAACGCCAGACGACGCCTGTTGCAACTGGGTTTCTCCGCCGTACCAGCTTTACCGCGGTCTTCTTGGTTGGGTTCTTGAGAAACAGGCCCGCAGAATTCATCATCGTACCCATGTTGCTAAATGTATGGCCGGTGTCGTTGTCGTTGTCGTCCAGATCATGTGCCATATGCATGTTCGGATCATGTGCCATAGGGATGTCCGGCATGTCCGGTAGCGTTGCGGCGGTCTTGCCATGGCTTGGCGCCGGCACGACTGGCGGTGTTGTCTTTGGGGTGGTGTCCCCCGCCCCCAAACGAATCTGGCTCTTCGGCCAAAGCAGGGCCAGCTTAGGCGGCGCCGATGGTCATCGATCATCTTCGCCGCCCCGCGGTCGAATCGGAGGTAACAACTCGTTGCAGCCTGGCAGCACCTGAACCAGTTGAACCCTATACACGGTGGGTGGCATCGGTTTACCGTGGAACACGGGGTTGCCTGGTTGAATGATTTTTCCCTTGGCGACATCGACCAACTCGTTGTTCACGAAGTGCAGGAGAGTGCACGGAACATCGGCAGCGCCCTGCGAAAACATGTAGGGCGTCAGGGATGCCCAGTCAAAGGCAAAAGGAGATGAAGTCCTCGGCCGAGAGGCTTAATTAGTTACCGTGATGATGGCGTTGAGCTCGGCTAATGTCGAGGCACTGCCAACGGCGGGCGTGCAACTGACGGAGGGGCCGCTTGGTGCCGGCCGGCGTACACCCGGGTGCATTAAGCTCCAATGTCGGCCGTGCCGCCGCCGCCGCCGGAGACACCAATACCGCCGCCGCCGGAGACACCAATGGCGCCACCGGAGACACCAATGGCGCCGCCTGCGCGTTGTGCAAGTTGCTGGCCGTGAAGCTGGGAATCGGGGGCGGCCCCTGTTGGCCACCCGCAATCCACGCCGTCAACCCATGAATCAAGGTAGGCATAATGCCGGTGAGCGTCGATCCCAGTTGTTCGTGCACTTGCTCTTGGACAATCTCCGGAATCCGCGCCACTTGTGCCTTGAGTTCTTGAACCTCGCGATCGCTTTCCAAGCTGGTCTTTTTCTCCTTTCGCCCACCAGCGGTATAGTATGACGACCATTTTGTGGACAAGCCTTTGCCGGCCACACGACCAGCTGACGACGTCTTACTGAGCTTATCCTTGTTTTTCATTACGTTCAACGCCCTATTTAGAGTGTTGTCCCAAGCATGGGTGCTCTGAGATGACCCCACGCTACTGCTTTCAGTCTCCTTCCCCAGAACAAGCTTAAGCGCCCTGGTCTTCGGATCCGTGATAAGCTCCTTTGTTATCGGGTCCTCCTTGTACCGGGCCCTGACATAGTTCCTGGTCTGCTTGTCACTGCTGTATTTCTCGAAGCGGGGTGGTAGGCATTGCTCGGCACGCTCCACGTCCTCCTTGTCTCATATAGGCTCCTCCACTCTGTAACCGCCGGGGCCGAGTTTGTGTTCCCCTAAGTTCAACTCCCGCATTTCTTTCCCCATCGACTTGATTCGAGGTTGCACTGCTCTCTCGCTTGATCTTGAACTCCTTGTAGTCCTCTTCGCTGATCAAGGATTTTTCGCCTTGATCTTCTCATAACTATCACCTTTCTCAATCATTCTCTTCACCGCTTCTCCAAGTAGACAGGGTCGTGCTCATCCTCGTGAGGGCTGCACTGCTCACTTTATTCCCCGAGAGGCGTGTTTTTCAAAATCAGCGGGAACTTGTATCGTTCGTGCAGCTTCGAAGAGGAGGTTGCGCAAATTCCTCGGTCCTTATGCCTAAGGTTCTCGGTATTGATCGAGACGGTGCTCCGGAGAATGCACCTGAGCTGAACCGAGTACCCCTTGACTATATGTTTGGGCTCCGTTGGATTCCGGTCGGAGTCCACTTGAGTAAATTCCTCCTTGACGGTGCGGAGTGCGTTGGGCGCCGGTCCTTCCGCTGCTTCTTCGGTTGGCTGCCATCTGTGCATGCGCCGCCATCATCGATGGTCGATCCTCGGCGACACCATCGGGTGGCATCCTCGGCGGCACCATCAAGGGTGTCATCCCCGACGCCACTAGGGGTTGTGTAGTCGGGATCGGTGTCTTCATGGCGTCCTCATAGCGGTGAGGTTGTTCCTCCATCTCCGGACAGCTCCTGAATTGCTTGCCACCCAACCGCCGCATCATCGCTGTGGGCCATGTTTCGCTCTAAATAGGAAAAAGTTTGGTCAAAAGTTGGTTGTTGTCAAGGAACAAGATCATGGTCTCATCATTTAGGGTTTGTCGACACCGAGGCATCCTAAAAGCTAAGCTTTTATCATTTAGGGTTTGTCGACGCCGAGGCATCCTAAAAGCTAAATGCTAAGTTAAGTTTTCATCATTTAGGGTTTATCGATGCCGAGGCACCCTAGGTTGGGCCTAATCACTTGGCACTAATCACTTGGCTCTATTGCCACCTATGGTTTAATGCAGCAAGAATAAAGGGGCAGTTGATCCTACTGAACTAACTACTAAGATACCCCGGCCCATGCATTAGTAGCAAGTACCCCATATGTCCGATTTTTAGCAAAGTCATGCTAAAATTCATGAAAAATTTCAGCATGACCTTTGCTGAAAATAGGCATATGGAGTACCCAAATTTGCCGGAACGGAAGTTAATCGACATTCCGGCAAACTCAAGGGCCTCTCGGGGTACCTGGAAATTCATCACGACACAATGGTCGGAGAGAAAACCCAGCAAACTAGTAAGATGATCATCATCTTTGCAAGACAGTAGCCCATGTTTTTGACAGTAGCCTCTGAAGAAAACAGCATTGCAACATTCAAGTTCAGACATACACACTAAACATTTGACCACTTACCTCACGAAGAAAATATATCGCTGACTATTGGATACAAAGAAAACAGCTATTGTAAACATTAAGTCATGGTAGTGTCTTGCTGAAACAATTACAGATAGGAACAACAACACAACAAAGAGCTCAGTTACTAGAGGACTGTAAAAAACAAACAAAAAAACACAGAACAATCATTTCCTTGTGTGTGCTATACATATAGATGAAAATGGATTTGTTGCTTCAGTGATTACAGTTCTAAGGAAAGGGAGTTACAGTTTAACATCATCAAGTAGTGTTACATAATATAGGTGCAAATTACAAAGGCTGACAGAGCGACAGATCATAGTATTGTGTCAAGTAGTGTTACATAATACTACTGTCCAAGCAAATTAACTGAATAGTATTGTGTCAAGTTCAGTTTGAAAATTCAGTTACTGCTTGAGTGATTTGACACCAAAAATTACTCCCAAAAATTACAATGACTGTATATTGACTATATATATTCACCATGGACTGAATTCAATCAAGAAAACCTGTCAATTTCTGTTCACTGCATATATTCACTGTAGAGGCTGTCAAGTTCTATTTCAGCTCAAGTTTCATTACAACACAAACACTGTAATTCATATGCTCACAGAAAAATTAATAATCAAAATCAAATTACAATAGGGGTCCCAGGTTTGACCCCATGATACGTGCTATCCTGGGATTATTCCTCTTATGAACAAACCATCATGCATCATTTTCTAACCAAGGCATAGCTCAGGAAAACCACTTGCTTTGACTAGAACTAGCTGATTACCCCAAATCTCATGGTAAAATTAGCAAGGCAGAGCATTTCTCTTACATGACCATAGCAAGAATGACACACTCAACTTCATTGCTTCAACCACATGGACAACAGAGCAAATGTTGGAAGTTGACAATATACTTTAGATTCACACATGCTCCCCTAATTATTTTGTCTATATCTTTAGATTATCTACTTTAAGGACAATTATACATAATTCTGACTAATTCATCACTGTAGGGCAGCATGAAACACACTCCTCCAAAAAAAGCCTAAAATTCCACTATTATTGCCTGTAAAAAGGCCTAATATCCACTAGTATTGCCTCTAAAAAAGCCTTAAAATTCCACTATTATTGACAATCAAAATATGATCTGAACTGTAAGGAGTTAACTGAGAAATGAGTGGTTGTTGGCATGAGGGAGTAAACTGATTGTTGGCACAAAAATATTGGTTCTGCAAACATGAAATCAGTCACAACAATAATGCACTTGGTTTGTGTTGAGTTTTTTCTTTCAGGGATTGGTTTGTGTTGAGTTGTTAACCTAAAGGTTCGGCAGTTTGAATCTCCTTTAGCTAGTTTGAATCCATGGACTACCCACGGTCGAGGGGAGGGAGGGAGGAATGGGGAATGGTGGAGAGAGGAGGAAGGAGGAAGGAGGAGAGGTACCTGGTCACGGAGGGGTCGAGGTCGGGTCGGCGAAGGGGTCGGGTCGGGGTCCGAGCTCGTCCAGGTCCTCGCCGCCCTGTGATCGAAGGAGAGTAGGGGCAGTGGCGGAGGACGGCAGGGGCAGGCGGGGTGGGCGGCGTCGGGGCCAGGCTCGCCGGCTGCTGCAGGGCCGGAGGAGGCCCTCGCTGTTGGAGGGAGGAGGTGAGGAGAGGAGCGGCGGCGCTGGCCGGGCCGATCCCATTCGGGGCGCGGGGCGGCGGGGTGGAGTCCCAGGGGTCGGGCGGCAGCGTCGGGCAGCGCAAGACCACAGCTGCGGCGGCGGCCACCGACGACAGCGTCAAAGCAGCGGACGGAGGGTCGGAGCATGGGGCGGCGGCGTACGGTTGGGTCGAGTGGCTCTGGCGAGGGAGGGAGGGAGGCAACAGTGCGAGGGAAACATGTGAACTGGACGGAGGGATCTAATGGCGCACCGCACCACTAGTGCGCCATAAGTACAACCATTCTAATGGCGCACCCCGCCCCGGAGCGCCATTAGAATTTACTAGCCCGACTAGTCAGGTTATATTCCACATAACCCCCAATCCATTAGAACAAGCCCACTAGCCCGACTGGTCAGCACGCATCACACACACCAGGAGGTCTTGGGTTCGATTCCCAGGCTTCCCATTTTTTGTATTTATGCATTTAAAATGCTGTTTGATATTTATTTGTGTTTAAATATGTTCAAACTTGTTTAAATCATAACAGTAATATTTTTTTATAAAAATAGTAATAATTTTTTAAAAAATATCATCAAATTTGTTATTTGAAATTTTTTATGAATTTGAAAAAATATCATCAAATTTGTTATTTGAAAAAATAATCAAATTTGTTTTTTAGCAATTTTAGTTGCATTCATTTGTGACGGTGGAGCGGGCAGGGAGGTGCGGGGAGAGGGTGCGGTGGTCGTCGGCGATGGTGGAGTGGGGAGGTGCGGGCTGGGGGTTGGGCGGCCGGTGGAGCGGGGAGGTGTGGTGGGACGTCGGTGGCGGTGGAGTGGGAGGTGCAGGTGGTCAGTGGCGGTGGAGTAGGGAGGTGCGGGCCGGGGTCGGCGGTGGTGGAGTAGGGAGGTGCGGGCAGGGGGGCGGGCGGCAGTGGAGCAGCGGAGGGTGCGTGGGGACGTCAGGGCGGTGGAGTGGGGGAGGCTGCGGGCAGGGGTGCGGCGGCGGTGGAGCGGGGGGGTGCGGTGGGACATTGGCGGTGGAGTGGGGAGGTGCGGGCTGGGGTCGGCGGCGGGCAGTGGAGCGGGAGGTGTTCTGGGACGTCGGGGTGTGGAGTGGGGAGGTGCGGCTGGGGGTGCGGCGGCGGCGGTGGAGCGGGGAGGTGCGGTGGGGCGTCGGGCGGTGGAGGAGGGGGGGAGGTGCGGGGGTCGGGCGGTGGAGTGGGGAGGGTGCGGGCCGAGGGTTTGGGCGGCGGCCGGCGGAGCGGGAGGGTGCGGTGGGACGTCGGCGGCGAAGGGAGTGGGGAGGTGCGGGGGGTCGACCTGTTACTAATGGCACACCACTTCAGGTGCGGCATTATAAATTTTGCAAAAAAAAAGTATATATTCTAATGGCGCACGGTGTGGCCAGTGCGCCATTACTAGTTAGCACTAGTAATAGCGCACTTTGCTACGGTGCGCCATTAGAATGTTTGGAAAAATTAAAAAAATTTGTTTCTAGTGGCGCACCATGTAACTGGTGCGCCATTAGTGTCCTCCACACTAATGGCGTACCAAAACATGGTGCGCCATTAGTATATACTAATGGCGCACCACCTGACAGGTGCGTCATTAGAGTCTATCCCATCTATAGCCCTTTTCCTAGTAGTGTTTGTAAGTTACTTGGTCTTTAGGCCCAACTGTTTCTCAATTTTTTGATGTATTGATTCACTACTATGCTTCTTATAAGTATATGGTATGCGTGCCCCCACCAAATTATTCACCATTTACCGTATGGTGTCGCATTGAATGGATATAACTTAAAACCCTAGTGACCAATCATATTGGCGTGATATATATTGTTATAATATCCTGGATAATAAAAGTAGGTGGAGATTTTATTTACTACACACAACAAACATGCTATGCCAAATGTACATTAATAGCAACCACGTGGTATCCCAAGTGCTGAAGAATCTCATATTGTAAAATGATGCAAAAAGAAAGTGATTCATATCAACAACTGCATATTTGATAGCAACAAGTGATATTTACAAGTGACATTGCGTAAATGACCTTGCGAAAACCACCACCATCGAATTTTTGATGAACCATTTTTAAGACTAATTATATTGAAATAAAAATGACTGCATAAATGCAATGACAAACAATACAGTATCATAATGAGTATATTGCCAACTCTGTGGATGTCATGAAAATTTTACTCGGCGTGCACCAAGACCTTTTTTTAGAGAAGACACCCAAAAAAGGCATCTTACATCAAATATTCATCAAGGAAAGCAATAAGAACATTGTAAAGACAACAACACATAAATGCCAAGCAAAAACAAAATCACATCAAAAGCTATGCAGGTTGTCTTCCTTCCATTGTATGTCTCCCATGGAAGCTTTAAAATTGCACTTAATAGACATTATGGGAATGGAACACAAGCAAACAGCCTTCCCATATAAGGCTTTGAATACCTCAATAGCCACACACTTCTAGAAATGAGATCTCATAACAGGTGAAGGAACATCGGCTGGGGATCACCCCACACCTTAAAGCTTGCAATCCTTCACCACCATTCCAGAGAGTTGGAGAAACTAGACTTTTCGATACAAAAATTGAAAGATGATTTCGAATTAGTTGTGCCAACAACCAGCCAACTACTTCTCTTGATTAACACACGAACTAACTAGATACGAATAGGGCTAGCAGGTTTGGCAGCACATACCCTCGGAGGCCCTTTGTCACGCTGACTCGGAAATCGTCAAGGTTGGGAGAGGCCAAAGAGACCTTATTTGAATGCATCATCTCCGCCACACCTCGCAGATGCCTCTAGGGAACGAAAACCTAAAGGTAAAAGGATCTACTAGAACAAAAAGGTGAACAGAGCGGGTCCCTACTCCTCTGGTCGTCGTTGATGCCGTTGGATGGAAAAGGGGAGATGGTCCTGAGGCGGCGGCATGGAGGAGACCTTAGGTGGAGGGTCTATGGTTGGGGAAAAGAGAAAGAGATTGTAGCTTTGGACATTGTTGGATTAGGTGAATGGTATAAACTACTTATTGTAGATACACAGTTCGATGAGAGGTGCAGTTCAAATTAAATTAGGCTTGTGTGGCATGATTTTCTCTTGGAAACACACATATGATACCTTTTGTTTTTTGCACCACATATGCTTCTATCTAGGTATAACCTCAGCCAACACAAATGGACATGTGCTATGGTACTTCTATTTGGGCCCACGTCTATCGATGGTATATGGTGGTAGATTGTGCTACAAACTGCCTTTAGTCGTCTATCTCATTGGTGTGAAGGTTCTATTCAATCAGTAGGAAAGGGAACTTGCAATGACTTCCACCATGATTTCAGAGGGACCGTGCGACGTCGCGCATTGGCACATCTCGGTCGTTTTCTAAGAAAATAGTGGGTGCACAAATGGTGGGACATGGCTATAGTTTGTATATTTTGGACTCATTGCTCAATTTCCGATACCTCTCATTGATATAGTTTGCACACCCTTTTTATCATGAAAACAAGGTACTTGGGTTTTACGGACCAATAGTGTGTCCCTTCTATGTATTGCTTCACAACTATGCTTCTTATAGGGATATGTTGCGTGCTCCCCCATCGAATTCTTCACCTCTTCCGTGAGGCGTCACAATGAATAAACAATCTAAAACACTAGTGACCAACCATTTATCATGGGATATGTTGCTATATTGTGAGAAAGTTACTTTGGGATACTACACATGACAAAAATGATATGCCAATTGTGCTTATGCAAATCACATGTTACACTAGTTGCAAAAGTGAGTAGAGAATTCATTGTGAAATGATGCAAAAAAATACACTGCTTGGTATTCATAAGTTAACATATTAGCAATAAGAGGAGTTCGCAATATACTTCGCATAAAAAACCTTACACAAACCACTCAACCCACTTTTGGATGAAAAACTTTTAAGACTAATAACACGGTAGAGCTTACTACTGAGATAAAAACGGAATACAAAGATGCAATATCGAGCCCTAAAGTATCATCTTCAGTACATCACCAGCTCCACATGTCTCCTGAAAAGTTTCCTTAGCGTTCAAACCAACCCCAAAATTTATTATGAACAAACTTTGCTAACTTGAACATGAATGATTACAACCAAACGAAATTGACTTCTTCCACCATCAAGTATGCCTAGACTATACTATCTCATTGGTACTTAGGATTCGATGAAATCAACTCATGACTCAGGGATATCTCACAGATTCAATTACCTGATTGTGTAAGAAGACATAGCACATATGAGCACACACACACAAATATCTTTTTAGATGGAACCTTGATCTCATGGAGAAATAAGAAATAATACATATGGGCATCATTTTTTACGGATGTGAAGAAGTAGAGTACCTGAGGTGGGACACTTGAAGATCGAGAGTGGATCAATAGAACATTTTTCCAGTATCCTTCTATCTCTTTACCTTTCTATTTTTTATGGATGAAAAAGCAGGAGTTTTGCATTAGGAGCACCAATGGAGGCACCTTGGAACCTCAGGGACGACTGCTGTCATGTTCTCCACATCACGCGGAAGCTTGGCATCTCACATCCATCACACATATGGCTAAAGCTTCATCGGCTCATTGCACGCCTTCATGGACACCTAACTAGCTAGTTGCAAGCAGAACTCAATCTAAAGTTGCTATGCATGAATCAAGATTAGGGTGAACATAATTGCTTCCTTCTGCCCAATTTTCTAAAGGTCATAGACAAGTTGTAGAAACTGACTAATCCATAAGTTGCCAATAGGGATTTTAAAGTCGATGATAAAATAGTTACATAATTAGATGAGGTGCATTTCAAAATAAATTAGTACATATGTCCCTTATGAAGGGACTTGGAAAGCCAGAATGAGGAGATGTATTATTTGCCATACCGAAAAAGAGTTTCCCCCACTATATATATGAAGCAACAATCACCAAGCCAGCCGATACAAATACATCGATACAAACACGCGCCACAACACCGCAAACACCCAAGGCATGATACAAAGACGTTGATAACAACAAAACTACCCCAAGCAACTCCCAATCAATAACAAGTGGACAATAAACATCACTGTGGAGATGTCAGGGCCCTCATTCGTGACAAAGCCACCGCAATGAGACGAAGCCATGTATGAAGAACCATGGGGGCCCAAAGCAACCCCTTTAGGAAGGGAACAACACGGTTCGCCACCATGGCCAAATCCGAGGATCAGGGTTTTCCCCGAAGCACCACGACAAACAATGAGTACCCGTAAAGACGCCTTCAAGAAGGGGACGACACTAAAACACCGCCGACGCCGACCTGATAAGTCAGAACAAGTTTTGACCCTAGCCAACACTAACTAACACCAAATGGAGGCACAGGTGACTGCACTACAGCCATCGAATGTCACACCCTGGCCGCCATGGCGCCTGCAGGACCATGGTCACCAAAAAGTGCCTAAGATGTGAGCTCCTCTGTAGGACCTTGAAGTATGTCTAGAGGGGGGGGGGGGTGATTAGACTACTTGACCAATAAAAACTTAACCTTTTCCCAATTTTAGAGTTTGGCAGATTTTAGCTATTTTAGGACAAGTCAAGCAATCATCACACAATTCAAGCAAGCATGCAAAGAGTGTATAGGCAGCGGAAATTAAAGCATGCAACTTGCAAGAAAGTAAAGGGAAGGGTTTGGAGGATTCAAACGCAATTGGAGACACGGATGTTTTTGGCGTGGTTCTGATAGGTGGTGCTATCGTACATCCACGTTGATGGAGACTTCAACCCACGAAGGGTAACGGCTGCGTGAGTCCACGGAGGGCTCCACCCACGAAGGGTCCATGAAGAAGACACCTTGTCTATCCCACCATGGCCGTCGCCCACGAAGGACTTGCCTCACTAGCGGTAGATCTTCACGAAGTAGGCGATCTCCTTGCCCTTACAATCTCCTTGGTTCAACTCCACAATCTTGTCGGAGGCTCCCAAGTGACACCTAGCCAATCTAGGAGACACCACTCTCCAAGAAGTAACAAATGGTGCGTTGATGATGAACTCCTTGCTCTTGTGCTTCAAATGATAGTCTCCCCAACACTCAACTCTCTCTCATAGGTTTTGGATCTGGTGGAAAGAGGGTTTGAGTGGAAAGCAACTTGGGGAAGGCTAGAGATCAAGATTCATATGGTAGGAATGGAATATCTTGGCCTCAACACATGAGTAGGTGGTTCTCTCTCAGAAATGGTAAGTTGGAAGTGTAGGTTCGTTCTGATGGCTCTCTCCATGAATGAAGAGGAGGTGGAGGGGTATATATAGCCTCCACACAAAATCTAACCGTTACACACAATTTACCAAACTCGGTGGGACCGAAACGTCAAACTCGGTCAGACCGATTTAGTAAACCTAGTGACCGTTAGTGATTTTTGGTGGAACTGACATGCATCTCGGTGAGGCCGATTCGGTTAGGGTTAGGGCATAACGTAATCTCGGTGAGACCGATTACACAAACTCGGTGAGACCGATTTGGTAATAAGCTTTCCAGAGAGTTGGTCAGGTAAAGTCGGTGGGACCGATTTGCTCTTTTCGCTAAGACCGAAATGTTACAAAAAGGAAACCGAGAGTTTACATTGCAATCTCGATGGGACTGATCGCTCACTTTGGTTAGACCGAAACGTTACGAAGGGAAACAGAGAGATTGCAACCCCATCTCGGTGAGACCGAGATCCCTATCGGTAAGACCGATTTGTTTAGGGTTTGTGGCAGTGGCTATGACTTTTGGAATCGGTGGCGCCAGATAGAAAGAATCGGTGTGACCGATCTTGGCTTTAGGTTTAGGTCATTTGTGGATGTGGGAAAGTAGTTGAGGGTTTTGGAGCATATCACTAAGCACATGAAGCAAGAGGCTCATTAAGCAACACATCATCCCTTCTTGATAGTATTGGCTTTTCCTATAGACTCAATGTGATCTTGGATCACTAAAATGTAAAATGAAGAGTCTTGAGCTTTGAGCTTGAGCCAATCCTTTGTCCTTAGTATTTTGAGGGATCCACTTTCATCATCCATGCCATGCCATTCATTGAGCTTTCCTGAAACAATAGTCTTGAAATAGCATTAGCTCAATGAGCTATATGTTGTTATGAATTACCAAAACCACCTAGGGATAGTTGCACATTCAATCTCCCTATTTTTGGTAATTGATGACAACATATAGATCAAAGCTTCGACAAATGATAATAAAGTTTAAATAACATCGTCGCTTCGAGAAGTATGTGATAAGCAAGAGCTCCCCCTAAATTTGTGCATAGTTTTAGATTTGCTTTGGACTGCAAATGCACAATGAATTAGGCTCATGGGTTACTCTTCCATGTCACATACATCTTGGTGGAGCGCTCAAAATAATAAACAATGAATACATGCACTCATCACCAAGCATAGTGAGTGATCACATAAAATAGATAGGATAATATCAAGCATGCATACGTGTAGCTTATGATCAAACACATGATCATCAATGTCTCACAAGCATAGTATCTCAACCAAAAGCAAACAAAGATTGAAAAACCACCAAATAAAGCAAGAGAGAACAAAAGCAACACACTCTCTCTCTCGAAGCCTATGATCTATAAATTTTTCTCCCCCTTTGGCAACAAGTTACCAAAAAGTTCATAGAAAATGCATAGTGCTAGATCGACTCTCAGGCTTGATCGTCTGGTGGTGGTGTAGAGATGGCTCATTGGATGAAAGCTTCAGTTGAAGTGGATGGAGCTGGAGGAGTTGGTGCTGGAGCTGGTTGCACTGGAACTATAGGGGCAATGGCTGGTGCTAAAGTTGTTGCTCTAGTGTCTGTCACTGGCACTGCAACTGACCTCTGGGCTCTGGGCACTCTGGAAAACACATTGGTGGTAGTCTTGCCCTTCCTCTCCTACATGTCATCCTGCAGCTGCTCCACAACCGATCAATCTCGCCACCTTGACATCTAGATCATAGAATTTTTGTTCCATGATTCTTTCCAGGCTCTCCTGGTTTTGAGTTAGGGTGGTCAACCCCTTCTCAATCCTCATAGATGATGCTATCAAGTAACCAAGCTGCTCCTGTTTGGTTTTCAAGAAATATTCAGATGCCTCCTCTTGAGTTGGCATCTTGGCAGCCTTCTCCCTCTTTGCCTTCTCCTTCTTCTCCTGAGCTTGAACTGATTGTGGATCATCTTCATTCATGACAGCCTCATTTTCCTCAAAGTCTGGATAAAGTGGAAAGTGTTCCTTATCCAACTGATATTTTCCTGTGCCCATCTTTGAGTTTATCAATTCTTGAATCTGAGGTGCATATCCACAGCTCCTCTTCTGATCTGCTGCAGTCCTCTTGATTGTTTCAATGATCAGGCTCATGACTTTGAACTTCTGTGGCACATGAAACACACGCAACATGTTGATGGCATGTCCTCTGATCATGTTATGGTCACCAGACTTGGGCAACAAAGTGTGCCTCAGAATCCAATTTATGGTTGGCAACCCTGACAGCAGAAAGTGAACTGATCCAAACTTGTGAGTCTCTAATGCCTTGTCTGGAATTTCCTTGTACATGTGAGCCATTGAATTGTGACCCAACTTCTTCTTTGCATAAATGTCTAGGTCATCCTCATTCTCCTTGGGGGCATTGATCAGACTTGCCCATTCTTCAATAGTGGACTGGTACCTTGTACCTTCAGACATCCAAACTATTCTTCCGTCTGGGTAAAAGTGTGCTGTGGAGTAGAACTGCATGATAAGCTCATCATTCCAGTTGGTGAACTTCTGTTCAATAAAATCTGCAACTCCACAAGCAACAAAGTTGTTTTGCACTCCAGGATAGTGTTGTTCATTTTCCTTGATGAATTTCCAGTCAACCCACCTAATGTCACAGACTATGGGCTTCTTGTCCAACAGAATTGTTTCATATAAGTCCTACTATTCCTTTGTGTGGAACCTGTAGTCAACAGCAGTTCTTCTTCTTGAAGCATATGAATCTTCCATTCTCCACAGTCTCAGCCCTGAATCCTTCCTGATTCTCATGTCCTCAGCCACAGGATGGGCATCATTGTGGTCTGGTATCTTGGGCTTGAGCTTTCTTAGAACCTGTCCTTCTTCTTTTGAATCTTCAGCAACATTTGGCACTGGGGCCTTGTTCTTCTCAGCAGCTGTAATACTCCTAGTATTCCTCTTTGGAACTTGCTTGGCCTTGGAGGCAGCTTTGGGTGTTTCCTTGGGCTTGGATGTTGCAGCCCCTGATCTGATTGCATCTCCCATAAGCTTAGCTGCCTTTGGAGCTGGTGCAGCAAGCTCTTCCTCTTCCATCATGGAAGGTTGACCAACAATTTTGGCCATGGTCTTCTTGACCCTTTCCTTCCTCTTCTTTCCTTTAGCAGCTGGCTCTTTGGGATCAGGCCTTTTAGGCAGTTGAGTTGATGCTCTGGCCTTGGATATTGGTTGTCTTCCTGCAGGCCTTTTGGTCTTCATGCCTGGCTTTGTATTCTTTGCTGAGTCATATTCCTTCTTGAGCACCTCTTTCTTGGAAGTAGCCTCATCTTCCTCATCTTTGTAATCTTCATCCTCTGAATCTGAAGTTCTTTTCCTCCTTTGCCTAGTTGCAGCCTTAGGCAAATTGCTAGGAGTACTTCTGCTCCCTTCATCTGAAGTTGAGGGACTAGTGCCCTCACTCAAGTCCATCTGCTCTTCTGACATGTTTTGGCTGTCACTTTGATCAGACATACTGCAAAAGCTGACTGCTGACCCTGTGAAGAGTTATAGATGAGATAGAAAAGATGAGCATCACAAAATGCAGAGGTTTTGCAAAGAATGACTCAAAAGTTCAGTCTTAGTTTTCCACGAAAGCATTTCGATCCACCCATTTTCAAACTCGGTGATACCAAGCAGTTTTGGAACCTAAGCGATGATCTCGGTTGGACCGAGTTTCAGTTCGGTGGTACCGAGACTGCTAGGGTTTCACAGAATCCTCAAATCGATTGCATCGATTAGTAATTCTCGGTCAGACCGAGAGTCACTAGTGCAATGGCATAAGCCAAATCGGTGAGACCAAGTTTTTCAACTCGGTGGGTCCGAGATGGTTTCGGCGGAAACCTAACCCTAAAAATTTGAATCACACCTAATCTATGAACTACTTTGGCTGGATAGAAGAGTTTCAATCGTGGCAAGAATCAATATGAAAACAATGTGCCGTGAATCGACGTGGATAGCACAAAGATTAAGTCCATACCCTAACTTGGCGGTGGACTTGCTACGGCGGCAACGGCGGGGACGAAATCCGTTGACGGCGGCGGAGACCAGCGACAGGAGGCTGCTGGCGACGAGGAGACGATCCAGAGACCACGATTGCAGAGCAAGCTGTTGCGCGGGCGAAGGGTTTCGGAGAAATTTCCAAAATTTTGCCCGTGGCTATATATATAGCTCGACCCTGTCGGTGTGAACAAGTGGAACAACTCGGTGGCACCGAGATGCATAACTGTGTTCAGTTACAGCAAATCGGTGAGACCGAAAAGTTCAAATCGGTTGCACCGAGATTGAAAACTCAGATCAACTTGATGATCTCGGTAGGACCGAAATGGAAGGATCGGTCGGACCGAGAATCACTAAGAGGTTTTGGAAGTTTAAGTCTATGACTTAATCGGGACTCGAGTGCTCCTCACACGAGTGGTTCGAATCGACTTGATCAAATTTTGTGATGTAGCATGAATAGAGTTTGAGACGAGAAAAGCATAGATAGATAAAGAAGGTTCTTAGGCATTCTTGTCCATCCACTTGGCACAAAGAAAAGAATCCAAACAAACAAAACAACAAGTGGATGTCCTTGAATGAGTAAAATATGCACCAACATGCTCACACAATAAGATGGCAATTGAAATATGTGGCAAAGCATGCACAACCAATTTTATCATCTATCAAGCAATTGGCAATGACTAAGTCATCTATATATGAGTATATTGACATAGGAGTTAAATGAGAACATTTGATCATAGGTCATACTCATCGGTTAATCTCACGTGGGGTTACCACTTTTACATAATGCATTAATGTGTTCACACCATTAGAGTTTCTTTGATTCAATTCTTAGAGTTAAGCTCCCCCTAGATGTGAGATCCCCCTTAGAGGGATGAACTAACCTTGGGTTTTGTCGATGATGACTTCATGTAGGTGTTGAAGATGTAGATGCTCAATGTTGATGTAGGTCATTTGGAGCAATCCTTTGGAGTGAGTTGCACTTTCAACTTGCCTACATGGGTTAGTCCCACAAGGAACAAGCAAGAATATCCATAGACATAGAGTGATGCACACACAAGATGATGTCCATGAAAACATTAGGTTACCTTGTCCCTTGCCTTACCAACATGAGGGTTTGTGACTCCCTGAACTAGTGCAAGATGTGAAAGTTGATTGCACTTGTTCTTGCCAAAATGATATAAGTGAAGAATGTTGGCGGAGTCACCCTCAAGAACTCTCTAGTTCTTCTTCTTCGGATCCACATCATCTTGATGGGAATCCTTGGAGTTGTAGTTGTACTTGATGAAGTAGAACTTGACGTAGTCTTGGGGACCCACTTGAACGAGGCTTTAGGTGCTTCTTCAAATGCATCAATCTCTTCTTGAAGCTTGTCCTTGCCTTTGTTCTTGTGGTCTTGTGGTGGAAGATCATCTTGAGCTTGTGTCCCTTGAAGGAAGTAGGATCATACTTCTCTTGTTGAGGAACAAACTTTGTCTTGGGGTATTGATCTTCTTCCCACTCAACTCCATTGGCGTTGAACTTTCGCTCAAAACCAACACCTTGATTCTTCGGTGCCTTCCTTGCTTGCGTACAATTTCCTCGAATTGCTTACTCCCGGCAAGGCTCTTGTAAACACCTTTCTCTATAATTCCCTTCAATAAACTATTTTCTTGCTCAAGTGTAACTTGGCTAAGAGAATCATTAGTGGAATCAAGAGAACTACTAGAAGCAACAACATTGGATTTCACATTATTATTGTTACTACTAGAGGAAGTATCTTTTTGTACTTGCTACTAGACTTGACTTGAGGCATGTAAGTAGATAAGAGTAAATGCTTGGCAATGTAAGAAGAACTTTTCTTGCGGAGATCATCATTGATTGCCTTTAGGAACTCATGCTCTTGCTCAAGATTGAGCTTTTCAAAGCATAACTTCTCATGAGCCCTTAAAAGTTCTCGATGATCTTCGAAGATAGTTTCATGAGCCAACTTAAGAGTGTTTAGTTCTTTAGTTAGAAGCTCAATTTTCTCCTTATCATTGTCATTCGTTTGATTAGCATGATTAATTGATGTTTCATCATAGTATTCATCACTAGAGTTGTCAACAAGTAAATCATCATCCACAAGCAAGTCATCTTCATCACTATTAAAATCAACATACTCGGGATGTGTTACCTTTGGACCTTTGGCCATGAAGCATCTTCCAACACCTTCATTTGGTGAGTTAAATATGTCGTAGGAGTTGGTTGACACAAGTGCTAGACCGGCAACACCTTCATCTTGAGTATATTCGAGTCGAGTGATAGCTTCTCTCGGAGTGATTGTCGAGTCGAGCGGAAACCCATTCACCAACATGAGCTTGATGTCTTCGTTTTGTGTAGCTCCTTGATGACTTGTCCTTTCTTTCTGAATCCTTACTTCTCTGTGAGGGTCTTCGTTCATAACGATCATCTCAACTCCTCCTCTCTCTTGGTGGTGATTCTTCTCTTTTGCTCCTTCTTCTTGGAGAATCTTCTCTTCTTTTGTAGGGTGCCGTACACTCATTGGAGTAGTGTCCGGGTCTCCCACAATTGTAGCAATTGCGCTCTCGACTAGAAGATCTCTTGTCATGTAAGACCTTGACTTGGAGCTTCTTTTTTTGTATCTACTTTTGTAGAATTTGTTGAAGTTCTTCACAATTAAGCTCAATTCTTCATTGAAGGTTGGTTTCTCACTTGATGATGTGGGGGCTTCACTTGAGGCTTTGTAAGCACCACTTGACTTGTTGTGAAGTTCCTCCTTATCCTTGAGTGACATCTCATGAGCAACAATCCTTTCAATGACTTCCGTTGGCTTGAGATCTTTGTAGTTTGGCATCATTTGGATCAATGTGCACACGGTATCATACTTTCCATCCAATGCTCTTAGGATTTTCTTGATTATGAATTTGTCGGTCATCTCTTCACTCCCTAAGCCGGCAATCTCATTTGTGATAAGAGCAAGCCTAGAGTACATTTCAGCGACACCGTCACCATCCTTCATTTTAAACTTGTCAAGCTGACTTTGGAGCACATCCAACTTGGATTCCTTGACGGACTCGGTACCTTCATGCATATCAATCAAAGTATCCCAAATTTCCTTTGCATTCTCAAGACGGCTGATTTTGTTGAATTCTTCGGGGCACAATCCGTTGAAGATGATGTCACATGCTTGAGCGTTGTATTGCAGCATCTTCAATTCTTCCGCATTAGCTTCACGGTTCGGTTCTCTCCCATTGAAGAATTCACCTTGCAAGCCAATACAAATAATTGCCCAAACGGCGGGGTTATGTCCAAGAATATGCATTTTCATCTTATGCTTCCAACTAGCAAAATTAGTACCATCAAAGTAAGGACCTCTACGGTGATAATTTCCCTCACTAGACGCCATACTCTCCTAGGTTGTGAAACCAAGGCTATGACCACCACAAGCTATGGAAATCAAAGCAAATGGAGACCAATGCTCTGATACCACTTGTAAGACCTTGAAGTATGTCTAGAGGGGCGTGATTAGACTACTTGCACTACTGGAATCTGGCACTTTGCCATCTGCCATGGTAGATGGCAAAGGCATGGTCGGCGGATGGCAAAGGCTTTGCCATCTGCGCCAAACAGATAACAAGCAGTTAAATCTCGAAACCCTGCCGGTAAAGGCTTCTTTGCCATCTGCTGGCTGATGGCAAAGAGCCTGTGGCTTTGCCATCTGCTGGCAGATGGCAAAGCCTCTTAACGGGGTTAGCCCCGTTAGAAGGCTAACGGCATGCTTTGCCGTCTGCCAACAGATGGCAAAGGCTGCATGCTTTGCCGTCTACCAGCAGATGGCAAAGCTCTTTGCCATCTGTTGGCAGATGGCAAAGGGCCCAAATAGGCCAGCCCAAATTTTACATGTGGATTACACGTGGCCTCTTTGCCATCTCGCCACCGATGGTAAGCTCTTTGCCATCTGCCAATAGATGGCAAAGTGCCTATATTGCCCCATTTAATATATTTTTCTTATATCAATTCATTTTCACAGAAAATCAAACACAAATATATTTATATGACCAATATAGCATATTCAACACATATTACCAATAGTCATGAACACATATATATCGAACACATATACAACACATGTTACCAATAGTTTACCAATAGTAACAAGTTTCATCCATACATATACATAGTTTCATCAATATTACACAGTTTCATCATAGGTAGCAAGTTTCACAAAGTCAAAACAAAAACTAAAGACAAGCACTCCATCAACCCAAGCTTCCGTGATCTGAAGCAAATCTACAAACTGGGACATAGAAAGAATTAGAAATATTCCCTTAAAAGAAATAGAAAGAATTAGAAATAGCCCGTCAAAAAGATTCATGATCACGTACACACATAAGCAGTTGTCCAGACCTCATGCTAAGAAAAAGTAAAAGAGGGCAGGTCGGACACGTACATAAGTCCTGGCCATGTACGCACATCCATGCATATATGAGTAACCAATCCTCATGAATGCAGAAGGAAGGTAGGTTCCTGACATCTCAGTCCGCCATCGACCGGCACCTGAAATACAAAGGCTGGGATGTAGGGGTGGTTGTTCTGCTTGTCGACAACTCAGCCAGAATGGAAGGGACAACTTAAAAGATCACACGGTTAGATAAACATGAGGGTTCACCTATGAGCGTGACCGCACAAATTCATCCAGCCGATCCCACACCTCCAGAGCAGCCGGTCTGTCTTGATGCCTTTTATTCTTGCTTATCTGCACCATAGGTTAATAACACAATTAATAAAGCAGCTGTAAGTGGGAGCAAAATAGAATTTGATTACAATAACCAAGAAAACATATGAAAAATTCCTCCCACTCACAGATATGATTTTGACATTCCACTGTTTGACCACTTTTGCTGAATCGACACTATCATCTTCAAAGCGCATAAAGAACCCAATAACCGAGAGAGAAAAGTTTAAAATGTTAGGCCACAGATGGTATCGACTTGCTGTGCTGAAAAGAGAAACAGAGCAATCTAATGTTCCATGTTGCATTACAAATACCATAAATTTTGACCAAGTTTAGTGGGAGGCTTTGCTAGAATGACACAAAAGGTGCGGGCAAACGGGTATGATTTGGTTAGTCATAGCAGCAGTGATTTCCTGCTCGACACCAATGTCAATGCCAAAAACAAGCATCATTTTAACCCAATCTTCTATTATATACTTAAAACAATAGAAAACTAACGGTTAAGATTCATCTATACAAAGTTAAGATATTGAACGTTGAGATTAGTTAAATAGAAACTCATAACACGGAATAAAAAAACATGACACCGCCAGTCCCATGTACAACCAGATTGTACTATCATGTTGGACACGCTCAAGTGTAGAACAAGGAAACTCATACATAGAAAAAAACATGACACCGCCAGGTCCCATGTACAACCAGATTGTACTATCATGTTGGACACGCTCAAGTGTAGAACAAGGAAACTCATACATAGGAATAATCCATCACGGATCCTAAAAAACAAAACCATCACGTATATATACGGTAACAAACAAGTCATGTCCTACTAGGACACGTTTTTCCTAAGAAAAAAAACCTACGACGCTGCTCAAGAAGCCCTTACGTTTGGAATAGATTAATAGGTCGGTAGGTAATATTATGTCATCTTGGGGCATCTCCCGTTCGGATCGCAAGCAGCTGCCAGCTACGTCTAGAGGCAGATCACGTCAATGGCCGGTGGATACAATCTCTGCATGTAAATTGAGGAGGAAGAGAAGACTTGATGCACGTACACATCCAAAGGACTGCAGCTAGACATTCGGATCACAAGCGCACGGCAGCCATCGGCCACATCGAAAGGTGGACGACGTTCATTCCGCAATGGGATCTAATCCCTGCATGCAAATTTAGGAAGAAGTGAACATTTGATTCACGCACACATCTAAGAGGCCGGAGCTAGACGTTCGCAAGCCGCCGGCTGTCCGCTATCGCCGGCAACCTCTAGCGGCTGATGAGATCCAATTCATTCATCAAATTTGGGAAGAAGGGAAGACCTGATGCATGTAGACATCCAAGAGGCTGGAGCTAGACGTTATGTATGTTTCTTTCTCTTGATTTATTTGTTTGTCGATTCTCTTGATAGATCTAGACAACACATCATCTTATAGCTGGATATGTATGTTTCTGGTCATCTTTTGTCATATTTAGCCTTTGTCTAAGGGTGAGAAACATTTGGCAGAAGATAGATTTGCTATGCATGGAGGAGGAAAATATTTTAGGAACACAAGTAGAGCATAGGTAATCTCTAAGCAGAGAGACTCACAAATAAAAAGCGCAACTGGGAACTACATGGTGATTGAACAGGTTTGATCGGAAGACTATACCTGTGCTTCTGGCAAAAAAAAAGAAGACTATACCTGTTTCGGGTACCTGCTAAACCTGAAGCACACAAGAAAAAGGTGAAAAACGGAGTAGCACTCTGATCCGTACAGTAGGAAGTGGCAATATTAAAATTAATGAGGTCATAGATGATATCTTTTTTTTCGCGAATACGCAAGCTGCGTATCTTTGTATTGATAGAAGGAGAGTACAAGCATGGGATTACAACGCTTACAAGGCCATGTGCGCACTAGGCATGGTGAACAAGCGAAGGAGCATAACAGAAAGGGGTATGCCCGGCCCCAAGGCTAGAAACTAGAGACTACGCGCCGGGAATAATGTTTTGCAGTCCGGTAGCGCCCGCCTTGACCCATAGACGCGCCTCGTCCTTGATGGTGTCGGAGGTGAAGGTAATCGATGGCGTCGCTCCGTCAAAGATGCAAGCATTTCGATGCTTCCAAATCAACCAGGCGGAGAGGATGATGAGGGAGGATAGGCCCTTGCGCATGGAAGTGGGCGCGAGGTCGAGAGAGGATTGCCACCACAATTGAAATGGCGTGTCGTGGTCCGGGAGGCTAATGGGCACGCGTGCTCAGCCTAGGATCTCGTGCCAAACTTGGCGAGAGAAAGAGCATCCGGTAAGAAGGTGGTGCATGGTCTCATCCTCCTGGTCACACAAGACGCAGGCGTCGTTGTGGGGTAATCCGCGGCGAGCCAGGCGCTCCGCGGTCCAGCAACGGTTTTGCATGGCCAACCACAGGAAGAATTTGACGCGTAGAGGAGCCCAAGGCCGCCAAGTGAGCCGCCAGAAAGGGTCTTCACAGGCTCCAAAGAATAGAGCCTTGTAGCAGGAGCTTGCCGTGTATGTAGCAGAGGGGGTCCAACGCCAGCGTAGCGTGTCCGGCTCGCTAGAGAGCTCAATGTGTCTCACCGAACGCCATAGTTTGACGTATTGCACCATGGCCGCCGGCCCGAGCGCACCTCGGATATCCTGCACCCAGGAGCGCTGCTGCAGCCCATCTCGCACGCATCTCTCCTTCCGAATGCGCCTCGGGACAAGAGCCAGAACGAGGGGGGCAATCTCGGCCACGGACCTGCCAGAGATCCAATGGTCGGTCCAGAATCGGCAAGAATCTCCTGTTCCCAGTTGCCAAGTCATGGAGGCTCTGAAAATAGCACTCGCGTCCGCATCGTGGCGGATGTGAAGGTGGCTCCACGGGCAAGTAGCATCGGTGCGTTGCAGCCATAGCCAGCGAACGCGGAGAGAGATGCCCGTACGCTGGATGTCACGGATGCCAAGGCCACCGAGGGATATCGGCCGGCACACACACTGCCAGTTGACAAGGCACTGGCCCCCATTGGCCTTATCCGATCCAGCCCATAGGAATCCGCGGATGATCCGGTTCACCTTCTTGATGGGAGTGCTGCTGAAGGCGATGGCCATGAGGAAGTGCGTGGGGATGGCACTAAGGACGTGGCGCACAAGGGATAGGCGGTCTCCCTTGGATAGCATAGACGCCCGCCATGTGGAGAGCTTGCGCCCAAGCTTGTCAATGATCGGCTCCAAGCTCGTCGAAGAGGCCTTGCGGACTGAGAGGGGCAGCCCGAGGTAGGTGATGGGAAAGTGAGTGACGGGGCATTGTAACTCCCCGGCTATAGCAGCAATGTGATCGTCGGTGCATTGAATAGGAGTGGCCGAGCACTTGTCAAAGTTGGTGCGCAGCCCAGAAGCGAGGCCAAAGACGTGGAGGAGCCTGCGAACCGTGGTGAGGTCGTGAGAGTCCGGGTGGCAAAAGATGACCACATCATCGGCATATAGGGATATGCTCGAAGCTGCATGACGGGTGGTCAAGCGATGGAGGAGGCCAAGATCCACCGCACGCAGCAGCATGGAGTTCAGCATGTCGATGACCAAGGTGAAGAGCATGGGCGAGACCGGGTCGCCCTGACGAAGGTCGTGAGCGTGATCAATCAGAGGTCCTGGGTGGCCATTGATGAGGACTCTCGTGGAAGCCGTGGATAGAAGCATGGAAATCCACTCACGCCAGCGTGGGCCAAACCCCAGGTGCTGCAGAAGTTGCAGGAGGAATGGCCAAGAAACACTATCGAACGCACGAGCAACGTCAAGCTTGAGAAGCATGCGTGGCGCCTTCAGGTTGTGTAGGAGTCGAGCCGTCTGCTGCACGAGCAGAAAGTTGTCATGGATGCATCGCCCCGCAATAAACGCGCTCTGGTTGGTGGAGACCATGGTGCTCAGCCGAGGAGCGATACAGAGAGAAAGAAGCTTCGCGACCAGCTTGGCGAAGATGTGTATGAGACTGATGGGTCTGTAGTCGAAGAGGGAGTGTGCATCAGCACGTTTGGGCAGCAGGAGAAGAAGGGCCTCATTGAGCTTCTGAAGGCCACGACCATTCATGGCGTGGAACTTGCCGAAAGCCTCAAGAAAGTCGGGCTTGATCGTATCCCAGCAGGCAACCAAGAACTCGGCGGTGAATCCATCGGGGCCGGGCGCCTTTCCCGTGGGCATGCTCTTAACGGCGTTCCAAATCTCCTCCTCGGTGAAAGGCGCATCAAGCGCAATAAGATCGAACTGCGGCACCCGAAGGGCATGAAGATCAAGCGTGATGTCCCGATCGGAGGTGCTGCCAAGGGCGCTAGAGAAGTGGGTGAAGGCTGCCTCGGTCATCTCATCGTGGTCGGTGACGATTTGGCTGCCAACGTGCAAGCTCGTCATATGATTTCTCTGCTTGCGATGGGCCGCATGCACCTTGAGATAGGAGACCGCGGCGTCGTCGCTCCGGAGCCAAGCGAGCCGCACGCGCTGCCTAGCGATGGATCGCTCGAGGGATGCAAGGCCAAGGTAGGACGCCTTGAGCTTCCGGCGAAACCAGGTCTCGAGGGGGGAAAGCGGACGAAGATCTTGAGCAGCGTCAAGTCTCGCAATGAGCTCGCGTGATACCGTAAGCTGAAATGACAAGTTGCCGATCGTGCGGGCGCTCCAGCTATGAAGCCTCCTGGCCGTCGCCTTGAGACGTGTCACGATCCGTCTGAAGGGATCGGCGTCCGACGGAGTAGAGGCCCAAGCCTCCACAACCACATGGTGAAAACCCTCCAATTTCGGCCAAAATCTCTCAAAGTGGAAACGTCGTGCTCCCGGAGGGCGGATCACGCAGTCAACAAGGGTCATAGATGATATCAGCAAGCAAATTGTTTGGTTCAGAAGTAGATCATGGGATTGACCGTCCTCAACAAAGCAATTTAGCAATTTACAGTACCACTAATTTCTCTATATTATTCTGAGAGCTGTTTGTAAAAAACAAGAAGATAATATGATGTATTGATTCCCATTGTTTCATTCAATTTATAACACACTGCAGACTTATAGGAATAGATTGGATACAATGACAAACGAAGAAACAAAAGTAGCAGCGTGAAGCCGTACATTATGTGCACACTGTACTTTTTGGCTCTAAAGAAACTATATACCCAGAATAAATGATGGAACAAGCCAATGTGATTCTAAGTAAAGGGAAGGGCACGTGCAAGAGGACCACATGCATATCAGTTTAAAACTAGAAAAAAATAGAGCACCTCCCACATGTGTTATTTAGTTCCTTCGTGAAATACACATAGATATGTCAAGATTTAAAGTGCGAGGTTATTTAGCATTTTTTATTAATACACCTGATTAATTTTATATTGTACTACACAGCTAAGCAACAGAGATAATTAGAGCAACACTATATTGGCATGTGTAGAATAGTAGAAGCATCTCTGTACATGATATTGCACAATGCAACTTCAATAATGACGAGGTGGTTCTATTAGACATTAATGTTATATTATAAGTCTTATTAGAGAGTCTTTTAAAAATTGTCAGTAAAATAAAAAAAATAAAAGGGCAGTCATCGAAAAAAGGCAAAACCAAATTGATTATTTAGAAGAAGAAAAGAAAAAGATAAAAAAAACCCCAAATATATTAGCATGGCATCCAGGCAGCACAATCCAATGGTTTTCTATTGTCACATAGTACAAAATATGTTACTACCAACACAATAAAAAAATTCAATAGTCCGCTATATGCGTTATTTTTCTTTTATTGACAAATGTGTATTGTATTTTTGGTAATGTCTAAGGCTTACCAACATATCAATACCAATATGCATATAAAGGCACACTGGAAATCTAGCCGCGCAAATTGCGCGGGTCACACCGCTAGTTGGGTTAACAAAGTAAGCACTCAAAGTATATTCCCTCCCGGTACAGAACAACCCTATCCTGCAATGTCGATGGACTATTCGGCGATCACTATGAACCTCTCAGTACGAAAATTTTGAATCACCGATGTGATATGATTATTTCTAGTCATTGAGCAAAAACTAACGAAGCTCTCGGAGATGCAAACACAACAAATCACAGATATACTACAAGCAGGCAAGCAGTAACTAGAGTGGCAAACCTTTGTTGAAGATGTCGACATGGCCCTTGAAGGGCCAGTCCTTAAACTGCCACTCTTTTCTGAGCACAAACACGACCACGACACGCGCCCAGTCGTCGGCCTTGAGCTAGGCCGGCTTGTCCCTGACCTCGAACGCCACCGGACCGGCAGCAAGCGCGGATCCAGCGGCAATCGCAAGCAAGCAGAGGCAGTATCGATGGGAGGAGGAGGAGCTCCGGACGAACCTGGGTGAGGAGGCGGGATGGGTGGCGGATCGGGGACGCGAGGCGGCCCGCCGGCAGGCGCGGCTGGTGGTCGTCGGCGGGGACGGCTGGGAGTCAAAGGGGATTCCACGCGGATGGGGTGGGGCGGAATGGACGGCGGGATGGCCTATCCTCCGGCCATGTAGGGGAAACCGACGGCGGCGGCGACCGGTGAGGGCGGCGGCGAACCCTATCCAGCAGCACGCCGGTGCTGGGATGGGCGCAGGGCGGCTGCGGTGGCGGGAGGGGCGGGGAGGGTTCGGTGGCGGGAGGGGCGGGCGGGCGGCGGTGCTTGGCGGTGGCGGGCAGGGCGGTCTTGGGTCGTCCGGCGGTTGGGGCGCACGGTGCGGTTTGGGGTTGGGTTTTTTTTTGACAAGTGGTGGGTGGGTGAGGTGGGGAGAGAGAGAGGGGTGGGGCCGGGCTGGGAGAGAGAGAGAGGGGGGGGGTCGGGCTGGGAGAGAGGGGACGACATTTTTTAGAAGAGACCTCTTTGCCATCGGCCAATGGATGGCAAAGGCCCATATCTTGCCATCACCCGGTGGTGGCGGATGGCAAAGAGGTGGGGCTACTGGGCCGTTACAGCGCCGTCATCCATTGGGCCCCACCCACTTCTTTGCCATCCGCCAACAGATGGAAAATATTCTTTGCCATCTGCTCGCAGATGGCAAAGAGGTGGGTTCATAGGCCGTTACAGCACTGGACCCCTACCCACCTCTTTGCCATCTGCTGGCAGACGGCAAGGATTATTTGCCATCCACTAGCAGATGGCAAAGAAATGGCTGATGGCAACCATGTTCTTTGCCGTCTGTCAGTTCTTTGCCATCTGTTTTTTATAAGCAGATGGCAAAGATGTTCTTTGCCATCAGCTGGCAGATGGCAAAGAGCTGGCTGATGGCGAATTCCCAGTTTCCAGTAGTGTTGACCAATAAAAACTTAACCTTTTCCCAATTTTAGAGTTTGGCAGATTTTAGCTATTTTAGGACAAGTCAAGCAATCATCACACAATTCAAGCAAGCATGCAAAGAGTGTATAGGCAGCGGAAATTAAAGCATGCAACTTGCAAGAAAGTAAAGGGAAGGGTTTGGAGGATTCAAACGCAATTGGAGACACGGATGTTTTTGGCGTGGTTCCGATAGGTGGTGCTATCGTACATCCACGTTGATGGAGACTTCAACCCACGAAGGGTAACGGCTGCGCGAGTCCACGGAGGGCTCCACCCACGAAGGGTCCACGAAGAAACAACCTTGTCTATCCCACCATGGCCGTCGCCCACGAAGGACTTGCCTCACTAGCGGTAGATCTTCACGAAGTAGGCGATCTCCTTGCCCTTACAAACTCCTTGGTTCAACTCCACAATCTTGTCGGAGGCTCCCAAGTGACACCTAGCCAATCTAGGAGACACCACTCTCCAAGAAGTAACAAATGGTGCGTTGATGATGAACTCCTTGCTCTTGTGCTTCAAATGATAGTCTCCCCAACTCTCATAGGTTTTGGATCTGGTGGAAAGAGGGTTTGAGTGGAAAGCAACTTGGGGAAGGCTAGAGATCAAGATTCATATGGTAGGAATGGAATATCTTGGCCTCAACACATGAGTAGGTGGTTCTCTCTCAGAAATGGTAAGTTGGAAGTGTAGGTTCGTGCTGACGGCTCTCTCCATGAATGAAGAGGAGGTGGAGGGGTATATATAGCCTCCACACAAAATCTAACTGTTACACACAATTTACCAAACTTGGTGGGACCGAATCGTCAAACTCGGTCGGACCGATTTAGTAAACCTAGTGACTGTTAGTGACTTTCGGTGGGACTGACATGCATCTCGGTGAGGCCGATTCGGTTAGGGTTAGGGCATAACGTAATCTCGGTGAGACCGATTACACAAACTCGGTGAGACCGATTTGGTAATAAGCTTTCCAGAGAGTTGGTCAGGTAAACTCGGTGGGACCGATTTGCTCTTTTCGATGAGACCGAAATATTACAAAAAGGAAACAGAGAGTTTACATTGCAATCTCGGTGGGACCGATCGCTCACTTCAGTTAGACCGAAACATTACAAAGGGAAACAGAGAGATTGCAACCCCATCTCGGTGAGACCGAGATCCCTATCGGTAAGACCGATTTGCTTAGGGTTTGTGGTAGTGGCTATGACTTTTGGAATCGATGGCGCCGGATAGAAAGAATCGGTGTGACCGATTTTGGCTTTAGGTTTAGGTCATTTGTGGATGTGGGAAAGTAGTTGAGGGTTTTGGAGCATATCACTAAGCACATGAAGCAAGAGGCTCATTAAGCAACACCTCATCCCTTCTTGATAGTATTGGCTTTTCCTATAGACTCAATGTGATCTTGGATCACTAAAATGTAAAATGAAGAGTCTTGAGCTTTTGAGCTTGAGCCAATCCTTTGTCCTTAGTATTTTGAGGGATCCACTTTCATCATCCATGCCATGCCATTCATTGAGCTTTCCTGAAACAATAGTCTTGGAATAGCATTAGCTCAATGAGCTATATGTTGTTATGAATTACCAAAACCACCTAGGGATAGTTGCACTTTCATCCTCCTTCGAGCACCATGGCTCATACCACTATGGCCACTGCCCCAGCGTCCATGGAACCAACTCCATCCCCGCCCAGTGCTCGTAACCTACACGATAGAAGAGACGGCCAGGAAGACGCCTCCTTCCCCACCCCTGAGCAGCCCCCCAGATACACTTCTGGCAAGAGCTAGCCTACACCGCCCCACCCTACCCCACCCGGGCAAAGGCGAGCTCCCTCGTGCCACGCCGTGATAAGACGGGAGGCAAAGATGCCGTTGTGGCCCCCCAAACATACCTCTTTGTTTTAACGGGAAAATAGTCAATGTTAGTTAGATACACCCAAACCAAATCTCCATGGAGGTTCGATCTCTCTTCTGACGCTACCGCCGCCTCAAAATATCTTCCCGTCCGGCAGTCATAACCTCTACTTTCAACACTCGGTCAGTAGCTCATCATCTAAGCTAGCATCTAGACGTTGTCGTATATAAAATCAGGGAGAATTACACTTCCCCAGCCTCTGCACCAACTAGGGATGCATAAAATCTCCAAGGAGTGAGCCTAGCTCAACTAGTTGGGGGAGTGAATGTACAAACCCAACACCTGGGTTCAAATCGTCACAGAGGCGAATTTAGGGTCCTATTTATTCTTCAGTACCAGGCTTTCCTGGTACTCACGCATTTATTGTGGACTAGGCTCAGTGCGTAACCGAAATTAAAAATCCTAGTACTCATCTTCCAAAGGCCATATGCATCCCTAGTTGGTGCAGAGGCCGGGGAAAATTCTCCCCGAATTTTAGGTCCTCGTTTCAGCGCCACCCAACCCCTCCTCGCCCTCCCCCTTAACCCAACCCTTTGTCACCGGCCCCCTCCTTCTTCCCGCTCTCTAATACGTTTCTATCGTATCTACTTTTTAAAACTCGCTCGCCCTAGTTTTGGACTCTAACTTGCATGATTTGAATGGAACTAACCCAGACTGACATTGTTTTTCGCAGAATTGCCATGGTGTTATTTTTGTGCAGAATAAAAAGTTCTCGGAATGACCTGAAAATCAACTAAGATTATTTTTGGAATTAATAAAAAATATTGGTGAAAGAATCAGTAGCAGGGGGCTCACACCCTAGCCACAAGGGTGGGGGCGCGCCCTCTGGAGTCCGTTCGGGGCTCCGGAGAGGGGAATTCGTCGCCATCATCATCATCAACCATCCTCCATGAGCAATTTCATGATGCTCACCGTCGCGCGTGAGTAATTTCATCATAGGCTTGCTGGACAATGATGGGTTCGATGAGATTTACCATGTAATCGAGTTAGTTTTGTTAGGGTTTGATCCCTAGTATCCACTATGTTCTAAGATTGATGTTGCTATGACTTTGCTATGCTTAATGCTTGTCACTAGGGCTCGAGTGCCATGATTTCAGATCCAAACCCTTTATATTTTCATGAATATATTTGTGTTCTTGATCCTATCTTGGAAGTCAATAGTAACCCACTACTTGTTATGATCCGGAAACCCCAGAGTGACAATAGTCGGGACCACTCACGGTGATGACCGTAGTTTGAGGAGTTCATGCATTCACTAAGTCTTAATGCTTTGGTTCGGTACTCTATTAAAATGAGGCCTTAATATCACTTAATTTCCAATAGGACCCCGCTGCCACGGGAGGGTAGGACAAAAGATGTCATGCAAGTTCTTTTCCATAAGCACGTATGACTATATTCAGAATACATGCCTACATTACATTGATGAAATGGAGATAGTTCTATGTCACCCTATGTTATAACTGTTGCATGATGAATGCTATCCGACATAATTATCCATCATTGATCCATTGCCTACGAACTTTTCACATATTGAACTTTGCTAAGTTACTTTTCCATTGCCACTGTTACGATTGCTACAAAACTGCTACTGTTACTTTTGCCACCGTTACCGTTACTTCCATACTACTTTGCTACTAAATACTTTGCTGCAGATATTAAGTCTTTCAAGTGTGCTTGAATTGACAACTCAGCTGCTAATGCTCAAGAATATTCTTTGGCTCCCCTTGTGTCGAATCAATAAATTTGGGTTGAATACTCTACCCTCAAAAACTGTTGCGAACCCCTATACTTGTGGGTTATCACTCTCCCCTCCCCGCCGTCGCACATGCGGGTGCGACGGCTGCGACGGAGGCACCGCCCTGTCACTCTGGGCTCGAGATGCATGGGATCCCCGATCTCGAGAATGAGGCCCCGATCGATGGCAGCGGCGACGATCTGGCCCTCAGCGGTCTCCATGAGCGCGGCGGCGTGGCGGCCGGCCGGTTCCAAGGGGCGGCTGTGGCAGCAGCCCGGCCATGCTCTGCCCGATCTGGGGCGGAGGGTGTTGGATCTTGCACGGCGGCCCCTGGGTTGGCGTCCGGGTGTGGCGGGGCAGGTGGGCTGTCGAGGATCGGTTTGGGTGGCCGGTGATCCTCCGGCGGTTTGGTGTCACGGCGTTAGATCTGGTGGTTCCCCTCTCTCCTTTTGCATCTCTCGTCGTCCCGTGGTTTGCCATTGCAGGCTCCGGTGATGGTGAGCCTTGGTGGTGTACCTTGGGTCTGGGGAAAACCTTGGCTGATCTGACCGGGCCAGCGGCAGCATTGTCCACGGGCGTCACTTTCCTTCATGAAGGCGCAGCCGAGGGCCCAATCTACTCAGCCCGATCTCCTCCGGGTGAAAACCTACAATCCTCTTCGGATTTGGCGGCAGTGGCGCTTCACGTCGTGAGCCTTCCTAGAGGAACTGCAGGTGGAGGGGATGGGTCCCAGTGGCAGCAGGTGGTGTTCGCGAAGGAGGTCCGGTGTTGCATCTGACACGTCAACAATGATGGGTCCCATCGGCGTGGAGCAGCGGGGTCTAGCTCCTGGGCTTGTGTTGATGGACGAGCGTAGGATGGCGGCGTTGTCTGGCTTCGTGGTGGCATCGAAGGCAGCTAGACAGGGCAAGGTTGATGCATCAATACATCTCTGAAGATGGATTGGTAGCAGTTGGCGGTGGCGGCCTCTGAGTGTATCACGGACCGGTGGGTGCCCCATACCCGACAGGTGGCTTGGTTGGGGCCTCAGGTCTTAGATGTTAGGTTTGGCTGCGAGGTATGTTTGGTATTAGGCCCAGACTATCGACATCCCTTCATCAACTGGATAGGAGTAGCGACAGATGTTGCCTAGACAGTGGCTTCAGTCCAGATGCAGAGGTCTTTTGTAAGGTCTTTTGTGAATAAATAATAAAGTGGTTGCATGCATCACCCAGATGCAGAGGCTGGGGCGATTCCTCCTTTTCAAAAACAATCTAGACGTTGTCATGCAGGGCATCATGCATTACAGCCATGCCATCATCAATTTTTTTTAGAATGAAGGCTCAAGTAGAGCCCCACTTTGAATTAACAGAGCCATCAACCGGCCAGGATTACAACTTCGGATTACAACCGCACACCAACTAAAAGGAAAGGAAAACGAACGGCAAAGATACAAGGGCGCCTAGGAGCAGCTCACAATGGACATACAACAAGCTAGCTAGAAGATGGACATAGAACACATAGCTTGGAGATGCCAGGGACCCCTTACACACCGAGAACCAAGGCGAAAGCGCTAACCGGGTCAGGAAAGGGCACCGACAACGATGCAAGGCACGCCGTTGCCAAACACCTGGGCTTGAAGAACACACATCGATCCAGATCCATCGTCACGGAAGGCCCCTGCCTCCTCGCCTGGCTCGAAGGCGCCGCACCGTTGAACGATGGACATGCTCACCCTAGAACCTGGATGTATGGCATCGAAGGAAACCATAGGGGCGGAACCAGGCATTCCCAGCCTGCCGCCGCCGACTCACCTAGAGCAGAGCAACACTAAATGCCAGAGTTCAGGCATGAAAGGGGCGTGAGCAGTCGGAATACACAAATGGGCAGCAGCAAGGGCCAAGACCAAATCGGGAGCTACGGCTCGCTCGATGAGTTGAAGAGCAGCCATTGGAGGAGGGGAACCCTACCCCCTCCCGTCCTGGAAGATCCACGGGCACCGGAGGAACACACTGCAGCCCAACGAAGAGCACCAAAATACCTTGACCACACACCCAGGGAGACACTGCCGCCATTGGAGGCACGCTGCCGCCGCCGATACACTCCACCTACACCACAACGAAGCCCACAACCCATCTTTGTTCCCAAAATAGCGCCTTCAAGAAGGTTACGGCGCCATGGGCATCACCACTACCCAGATGGGATGAAGGCCTAGTCTTTAATATATTTGAATTTTTTTAAAGGTCCATAAAAATAATATTTCAGATATATATGAAAAACAAACAATGTGTATGTAAACAAGTAGACATCAAAACATATTTTTGAAAAAAAACATGTATTTGGAAAATATTAAACAGGTATAAATACTATTCCTAATGTATAGACATTGAACACTTTTTCTCAGGGAAGTATAAACACTTTTCTTACGTATGTGTTTGTTCCTCCTTTTTCTATTTTCTATCTTATTTTATAGTTCAAAAATTTCAAAAGAAATCAATAAGTTATTTACTCAAATATATAAAATATCAGCGCAATGCCAACAAACGTTCACCCAACTTTTGAAAAAATGTTGATAGCATTAATATTTCAAACATGTTCACGCATTTAAAACTAATTTCCATGTTATTTCTAAAAGACTGTTTATCCATTAGAAAAATTGTTGGCGTTATTTTTAAATATGTTTCGTACCATTTAGAAAAAGGTTTGTGATATTTTTAGAAAAATGTTCAAGCGAATCGAAACATATATTTTCTAGATAAATCATTAATAACTGAGGTAACCCCGCAAGATGCTAAGGGGCTGCGGTTGGATGACTGACTTTCGACGCAGGTCACTAACCTGTCATGACATACTTTAGACACATCCCTCACTTCATCGTTTTGTGAGCACATTGTAATGGGTGTATACCAAAACTATAGTGTAACTCAACACGTCATCCCATAAACAAGCAAGTCCTCATACCCATGCCTATTTCCATATCACGGTTTACAACAAAAAGGTTTTGTTATTTAAAAGGTCCGGGCAACTGGAACATTTTACTAGAACAATACTTGCTTGAATCTTTGTCATATATAGGGCACATCCTCCCGTGGGTTCCATACCCGGACTTGAGATCTTTTCACTATATCTCGTGTTTCATACAACCTGCATATTAAGCAAGAAAATTGAATAATCAGACTTAATGATGAGCTTAGGTAGCTAACGTTTTGCCACTAAACCCTAGCAGCCATGATAATATTTGCATAAACCAATTAGAGGCGTGTAACTTAGTTTTCAGAATTTGCATGCGACGTGGTACATAGCCTTCCCTCATCTATACGGATATAAAAACACCCAAAGAAGCAGATCCCTACAAATCTCGCCCATCAATCCAGGTCGATCCAATGACATAGGTTGTGATCGACATAGGTTGCTCCAACGGTGAGTGCTCAACACGTTTATCGTGCAGTTAATATCATACCAAATATAAATTGCAACACTAATCACATAATAAACACACAAATAATATCCTACCTAATATCCGTGTGCAGTTAATATATTATCTAATATCAACATGCATTGCATGTAGGGGCTTACTAGTATTGATAAGATTTGAATGAACACATGTGCATAGGGGCATATGTATGAAGAATTTTCGGCTATCGTCAGCAAGTCAGGCCAGCTCCGTCAAGGGAGCACGGCGGCGACTTGTTCTAGTGCTGGTAATGGTTGTCTGATGGTTTAGAGACCTTGATTTAAAAGTTTCTACTATATTTAGGGCTCTTTATTTATAATTGTGGTGAACCTTTCCGATAGTTGTCGGTACTCTTTATTTTTAAAATCAAACATTTGTTACTTAACGAATTATAACGAGTCGCGGTGAGTCACTCGTTATCTGTCCCCACTAGGTATAATGTTGGTGCCAAAAAAAGGCATAATGTATTTTTCCTTTTTTTTCTTTCTACGAGTGGCAATGTACGGAAAAGTGAAGGAGCACGTGATATGGGCCGAACCCTTATACAAAAGCGGTTGTGTGCATCTGTTCCTAATGCCCACAATGAGCGGAAAGTAGCATTTACGGACAAGCTCTATCGGCATGCTACCTTCTCTCATCACTCTCACAAGTGGAGGATCATCATTACGAGCAAGCGCGATCCGAGAAGAAGTGATATCGGTTGCAGCACTTCGCGACATCTTCATTGTTCCTCATGCCAGCTGTGAGTGCATAAACATCGGTGCGTGGTGGAACGAGGGGAGACGCTGGCGCGCCGCCTACCATGCACGGGTAGCACCAAATTTATTATGACTCATTAGAAAATTCCCAACACCTCTCAGGCCTATGGTTTGCATACCATTTTTCAAAAAACAAGATTCTTTGTTTTTTGTTACTAACAGTTTGACAAATGTTCCTAATGTGTTGCTACACAACTATATGCTTCTTATAAGGACATGGGATGTGTACCGCACCAAATTATTCACCATCTACCACAAGGTGTCAGATTAAATGAATAACTTGAAACAATAGTGATCAATCATATCGGCATGATATACTACACCCAGCAGACATGGACAAATGTACATTAATACAAGCCACATGTTATACCAACTGTGAAAGAAGCTAAAAGAGTTCGTTGTGAAAGGATAAAAAGGTGATTGGTATTAAATATTCGATATGGACAAGTGATATTTACAAGTGACTTTGCATAAGAAAGCCTTGCAAGAAATACACCTCCCACCTTTTAATGAACAGTACAAATTACTATTGAGATAATAATATCTATAGAGATACAATGTCGAGCAGTAAAATATCATACTCAGTACAATCCCAGCTCCTTGGATCTCATGAAAAAAATTACTCGATGTGTCACCAACACCAAAGAATTACTATGAAAAGAACTCATGTTTCTTGACTCTCAAAATTTCCTAATTGTTGAAACTTAGCAAAGCCATATGATGTCAATAGGCATTTTCCAAAGTTGAAAAAATAATAGTGCAATTATTAGATGAGAGGTGAATTTTAAATTAAATTAGGTTATGATGCAAACTGCGTTATCATTTCTATCCCCCCTGGAGTGGAGTATCAATCCAAGCAGCCAGTAGGCAGGGGAGCTTGCACCGGTGAAAGATCATGGATGTCGCCTAGAGGGGGGTGAATATGCGCTTTAAAATAATTACGGTTTAGGCTTGATCAAGTGCGGAATAAAATTGGCGTTTAATTTGTCAAGTACAAAACCTAAAACAACCAGCCTCACCTACGTGCACCAACAACTTATGTTATGCAAGATAAGTAACTAAGTAATAGCAAAATATATATCGTGAAACACATTATGGCTATCATAAAGTAAAGTGCATAAGTAAATGACTTGAGTAAGAGATAACCGAGGCACGTGGAAACGACGGTGTATCCCAAAGTTCACACCCTTGCGGATGCTAATCTCTGTTTGGAGCGGTGTGGAGGCACAATTTCTCCCCAAGAAGCCACTAGGGCCACCGTAATCTCCCCACGCCCTCGCACAATGCAAGATGTCGTGATTCCACTAAGGGACCCTTGAGGGCGGTCACTAAGCCCGTACAAATTGACAACCATTTGGGGCGGTCACCAAAACCCATACAAATTGCTCGGAGCAATCTCCAGAACCTAATTGGAGACTCCGACGCTTGCCCTGAGCTTTACACTACCATGATTGGACTCCGAAGCACCACCAACCGTTTAGGGCGCCCAAGCACCCAAGAGAAACAAGCTATAGGATACCAAGTACCCAAGAGTAATAAGCTTCTGAACTTTCACCTCCACGTGTCACCGTGGAGAACTCAAACCGATGCACCAAATGCAATGGAAATGACACGTGGAGTGCCCAAGTCTCTCACCTCTCAAATCCCACCGAAGCAACGAAAGCTATGGAAGAATATGAGAGGAAGAACAAGAAGCAGAACACAAAGAACTCCAAAATCTATATCCAAGGGGTTCCCCTGACATAGAGGAGAAAGTGATTGGTGGAAACATAAATCTAGATCTCCTCTCTCTTTTCCCTCAAGAACTATCCAAAATCATTGGAGGGATTGATAGATAGCAAGCTCGAATAAGGTCAACAAAGGGGGAAAACACAAGCTCAAGGGATAAAAATCATAGGGGAAGAAGACCCCCTTTATAGGGGGGGGGGGGCGGGAATCCAATAGTTATGCCTTCAGCCCGACACAAGATGTACTACCACCGCAGTATAAATGCATGGGCAGAGCGCCCCGAGACGGTAGTGCCGCGCTGAGCGGTACTACCGCTCGCCCTAGCGGTACTACCGCTCGCCCTAGCGGTACTACTGTTTGGGTGCATTACACTAGTAGAAAACATGGCTTTGGTTGGGGCCTGGCCAGCCCATTAGTCCCGGTTCAGTCACGAACCAGGATCCATGGGGGGCCTACGTCCCGGTTTGTGCGCACAGGGGGCGGCCGGGCCTCGTGGGGCATTGGTCCCGGTTCGTCAGGACCCATTTGTCTCGGTTTCAGGCATGAACCGGGACCAATGGTCCTCGCTCCTGGCCCATAGCCATTGGTCCTGGTTCGTGGCTGGAACCGGGACAGAAGGGGGGCCTTTAGTCCCGGTTCCAGCCACGAACTGGGACCAATGAGGTGGCTATATATACCCCCTCACCGGCGAGCAGAGCACTCCACATTGCTCTGTTTTTTTGGCCGGCGAGGGGAGAGCTTTGTGGTGCTCTAGCTTACCTCCTATGCACATGAGGTGTTCGATGAAATGCCCGAGCCACACTAGTTAAGCTTTCTCCTCTCGAAGCTCGACCTCAAAGCTCCATTTTGCTCGAGATTTGTCTAGATTTAGCGGTCTGTCACGTCCCGTCCCTGTCTTCACCGCCATCAATCGCCCGCGCCGATCTCATCGCCGGCACCGCCGTGGTGAGCCTCTTGTTCTAATCTTCTTTCTGAAAGAAAAATTCTTACTTTAGATAGATACTTGTCTAATTTTCTTACTTTTATTATTGCTTGTTATTATGTAGTGCGATGGTTTCGTTATCCGCCCCCGTCGGCCCTCGTCCTGTCTATGATTCGGATGTGGTATATATATTATATTTTATAACTATTTTGTTCATTTATTGTTTATGACAATTATGCCAACCAACATGACATAGATTTTATTTATCTAGGAGGTATGTGAACCAGAAATTCCAACCGACCCTATTGTCGAGAGACTAATTTAGTTGAAGAAGAAATAATTACTTGAAGGAAAAAATAAAAAAATTGAGGAGGAGAAGATGATATTGGAGTTGCATGTTGTGGATGTCATCGATGATCACAAGATCAAGATGGACGTAGTGCTTTTGAAGACTAGAAAGATTAGAAAACATGCCATTCATACTGAGGCTTGGTATCATTATGCCGTTGGATCAATTGTTACCTTGGTTGCGATTATGATCGCATTTCTTGTTGCATTGAAATGTTTTACATAGTTTCAATGTATGGTTTAATTAGATGCTCTGGAGAGCTATATGTTGTTCAATGAGAACTATGTATGTACTTTGGTTTTAATGTGATGATGAACTTCTATTAATTTGGTCACTTATCTATCAATGATGTTCTGTAATGGTTTTGACACACTTAATTATATATAATGCACGCAGATGAACCGGCAATGGATGTACGGTAACAGACACACCTCCGAGTACGTTAAGGGCGTGCATAATTTTCTCGAAGTGGCTGAGGCAAACAAGCAGAATGGTTTTATGTGTTGTCCATGCCCTATATGTGAGAATACGAAGTCTTACTCTGACCGGAAAATCCTTCACAGCCACCTGCTTTATAAGGGTTTCATGCCACACTATAATGTTTGGACCAAGCACGGAGAAATAGGGGTTATGATGGAAGACATCAAAGAAGAAGAGGACGATGACAACTATGTGCCCCCGGAATACGGTGATGCTACAATGGGGAAGCTGCTAAAGATCAAGAGGAACCAGATGATATTGTGGCCGTCAATGATCTCTATCGGGTCATTGTTGATGCAAGGAGATAGTGCAAAATTCAAAAGGAGAAGTTGAAGTTCGACCGCATGTTAGAGGATCACAAAAAAGGGTTGTACCCCAATTGCGAAGATGGAAACACAAAGCTCGGTACCATACTAGAATTGCTGCAGTGGAAGGCAAAGAATGTTGTGCCTGACAAAGGATTTGAGAAGCTACTGAAAATATTGAAGAAGAAGCTTCCAAATCATAACGAATTGCCCGATAGTACGTACGCAGCGAAGAAGGTCGTATGCCCTCTAGGGTTGGAGGTGCAGAAGATACATGCATGCCCTAATGACTGCATCCTCTACCGCGGTGCCTACAAGGATTTGAACGCATGCCCGGTATGCGGTGCATTGCGGTATAAGATCAGACGAGATGACCCTGGTGATGTTGACGGTGAGCCCCCAGGAAGAGGGTTCCTACAAAGGTGATGTGGTGTGCTCCTATAATACCACGGTTGAAATGTCTGTTTAGAAATGAAGAGCATGCCAAGTTGATGCGATGGCACAGAGAGGACCGTAAGAAAGACGGGAAGTTGAGAGCACCCTCTGACGGGTCGCAGTGGAGGGAAATCGAGAGAAAGTACCGGGCCGAGTTTGCAGGTGACCCAAGGAACATTTGGTTTGGTTTAAGCACGGATGGCATTAATCCTTTCGGGGAGCAGAGCAGCAATCACAGCACCTGGCCCGTGACTCTATGTATGTATAACCTTCCTCCTTGGATATGCATGAAGCGGAAGTTCATTATGATGCCAGTTCTCATCCAAGGCCCTAAGCAACCCAGCAATGACATTGATGTGTACCTAAGGCCATTCGTTGAAGAACTTTTACAGCTGTGGAATGGAAACGGTGTACGCCTATTGGATGAGCACAAACAAGAGGAATTTAACCTGCACGCGTTGCTGTTTGTAACCATCAACGATTGGCCCGCTCTCAGTAACCTTTCAGGACAGACAAACAAGGGATACCACGCATGCACACACTATTTACCTGACACCGAAAGTATATAAATGGACAAATGAAGGAAGAATGTGTACCTGGGCCATCGTCAATTTCTTCCGACCAACCATCAATGTCGAAAGAAAGGCAAGCATTTCAAAGGCGAGGCAGATCACCGGAAGAAGCCCGCCATGTGTACCGGTGACCACGTACTTGCTACGGTCAATGATTTACACGTAATCTTTGGAAAGGGTCCCAGCGGACTATCTGTTCCGAATGACGCTGAGGGACGCGCACCCATGTGGAAGAAGAAATCTATATTTTGGGACCTACCCTACTGGAAAGAGGTCCGCTCTTCAATCGACGTGATGCACATGACGAAGAACCTTTGTGTGAACCTGCTAAGCTTCTTGTGCGTGTATGGGAAGACAAAAGATACACCGGAGGCACGGGAGGACCTGCAATGTTTGCACGAAAAAGACTGCATGCTTCCTGCGATGCCCCCGATTCAATCGTACACTAATCATACACGCAAACGTGTATGATCAAGATCAGGGACTCATGGGAAGATATCACAACACAACTCTCAAATAAAATAAGTCATACAAGCATCATAATACAAGCCGGGGGCCTCAAGGGCTCGAATACAAGTGCTCGATCATAGACGAGTCAGCGGAAGCAACAATATCTGAGTATAGACATAAGTTAAACAAGTTGCCATAAGATGGCTAGCACAAACTGGGATACAGATCGAAAGAGGCGCATGCCTCCTGCCTGGGATCCACCTAAACTACTCCTGGTCGTCGGCGGCCTGCACGTAGTAGAAGGCACCCTCAGTGTAGTAGGAGTCATCGAAGGTGGCGTCTGACTCCTGAGCTCCAGCATCTGGTTGCGACAACCGAGAAGAATGGAAAGGGGGAAAAGAGGGAGCAAAGCAACCATGAGTACTCATCCAAAGTACTCGCAAGCAAAGATCTACGCTACATATGCATGGGTATCAGTGTAAAGGGGCAATATCGGTGGACTGAACTGCAGAAACCCAGAATAAGAGGGGGATAGTGATACGTCCATTTTGCATCATGCTTTTATATTGATAATTATCGCATTATGGGTTGTTATTACACGTTATGTCACAATACTTATGCATATTCTCTCTTATTTTACAAAGTTTACATGAAGAGGGAGAATGCCGGCAGCTGGAATTCTGGGCTGGAAAAGGAGCAAATATTAGAGACCTATTTTGCACAGCTCCAAAAGTCTTGAAACTTCACGGTAGTTATTTTTGGAATTAATAAAAAATACTGGCGCAAGAATCCATTAGAGGGGGCCCACACCCTGGCCAGGAGGGTGGGAGGCGCGCCCCCTGCCTCGTGGGCCCCCTGGCAGGCCTCCGGTGCCCATCTTCTGCTATATGAAGTCTTTCTTCCGAGAAAAAAATCATAAGCAAGCTTTCGGGAAGAAACACCGCCGCCATGAGGCGGAACCTTGGCGGAGCCAATCTAGGGCTTCGACAGAGCTGTTCTGCCGAGGAAACTTCCCTCCGGGAGGGGGAAATCATCAGCATCGTCATCACCAACGATTCTCTCATCAGGAGGGGGTCAATCTCCATCAACATCTTCACCAGCACCATCTCCTCTCAAACCCTAGTTCATCTCTTGTATCCAATCTTTGTCCCAAAGCCTCAGATTGGTACCTGTGGGTTTCTAGTAGTGTTGATTACTCCTTGTAGTTGATGCTAGTTGATTTATTTGGTGGAAGATCATATGTTCAGATCCATTATGCATATTAATACCCCTCTGATTATGAACATGAATACGATTTTCGAGTAGTTACGTTTTTTCCTGAGGACATGGGAGAAGTCTTGCTATAAGTAGTCATGTGAATTTGGTATTCGTTTGATATTTTGATGAGATGTATGTTGTCTCTCCTCTAGTGGTGTTATGTGAACGTCGACTACATGACACTTCACCATTGTTTGGGTCTAGAGGAAGGCATTGGGAAGTAATAAGTAGATGATGGGTTGCTAGAGTGACAGAAGCTTAAACCCTAGTTTATGGGTTGCTTCATAAGGGGCTGATTTGGATCCATATGTTTCATGATATGGTTAGGTATACCTTAATACTTCTCTTGTAGTTGCGGATGCTTGCAATAGGGGTTAATCATAAGTGGGATGCTTGTCCAAGTAAGGACAGCACCCAAGCACCGGTCCACCCACATACCAAATTATCAAAGTAACGAACGCGAATCATATGAGCGTGATGAAAACTAGCTTGACGATAATTCCCATGTGTCCTCGGGAGCGCTTTTCTCTATATAAAAGTTTGTCCAGGCTTGTCCTTTGCTACAAAAAGGATTGGGCCACCTTGCTACACCTTGTTTACTTCCATTACTTGTTACCCGTTACAAATTACCCTATCATAAAACTATCTGTTACCGATAATTTCAGTGCTTGCAGAGAATACCTTTCTGAAAACCGCTTATCATTTCCTTCTAATCCTCGTTGGGTTCGACACTCTTACTTATCGAAAGGACTATGATAGATCCCCTATACTTGTGGGTCATCAAGACTCTTTTCTGGCGCCGTTGTCGGGTAGTGAAGCGCCTTTGGTAGGTGGAATTTGGTAAGGAAATTTTTTTATAGTGTGCTGAAATTTACTGTCACTTGTTACTATGGAAAGTAATCCTCTGAGGGGCTTGTTCGGGGTATCTTCACCCCGACCAGTAGAGCAAAGAGTTGCTCCTCAACTTACTGAACCTACTGAAAATATTTACTTTGAAATTCCTTCGGGTATGATAGAGAAACTACTAGCTAATCCTTTCACAGGTGATGGAACATTGCATCCCGATTTACACCTAATCTATGTGGATGAAGTTTCTGGATTATTTAAGCTTGCAGGTATGCCCGAGGATGTTATCAAGAAGGTCTTCCCTTTATCTTTGAAGGTAGATGCATTGACATGGTTTAGGCTATGTGATGATATGGGATCATGGAACTACAACCGATTGAAATTGGAATTTCATCAGAAGTTTTATCCTATGCATCTTGTTCATCGTGATTGTAATTATATATATAATTTTTTGCCTCGTGAAGGAGAAAGCATCGCTCAAGCTTGGGGGAGGCTTAAGTCAATGTTATATTCATGCCCCAATCATAAGCTCTCAAGAGAAATGATTATTCAAAAAATTTATGCTCGGCTTTCTCTCAATAATCGCTCCATGCTCGATAATTCTTGTACTGGCTCTTTTATGATGAAGACTATCGAATTCAAATGGGATTTATTGGAAAGAATTAAACGCAACTCTGAAGATTGGGATCTCGACGAAGGTAAGGAGTCAGGTATAACACCTAAGTTTGATTGTGTTAAATATTTTATGGATACCGACATTTTCCATGAATTTAGCACTAAATATGGACTTGACTCTGAGGAAGTAGCTTCTTTCTGTGAATCCTTTGCTACTCATGTTGATCTACCATAGGAGAAGTGGTTTAAATATAATCCTCCCATTGAAGTAAAAGTAGTTGCACCTATTAAAGTTGAAGGAAAGACTATCACTTATAATGATCCTGTTGTTCCTACTGCTTATATTGAGAAACCACCTTTCCCTGTTAGAATAAAGGATCATGCTAAAGCTTCAACTGTGGTCAATAAAAGTAACATTAAGACACCCAAACCCCCTGAGAAAATTAAGGTTCAACCTAGTATTGCTATGGTTAAAGATCTCTTAGCTGATAATATTGATGGGCATGTTATTTACTTCTGCGAAGAAGCTGCTAGAATTGCTAGACCGGATACTAAAAATAAACATAGACCTGTGGTAGGCATGCCTATTACATCTGTTAAAATAGGAGATCATTGTTATCATGGTTTGTGTGATATGGGTGCCAGTGTCAGTGTAATACCTTACACTCTATATACGGAAATTATGCATGATATTGCACCTGCTGAGATAGAAGAAATTGATGTTACAATTAAGCTTGCCAATAGAGATACTATTTCACCAGTTGGGATTGTTAGAGATGTTGAAGTATTGTGTGGGAAAGTTAAATACCCTGCTGATTTTCTTGTTCTTGGTTCCCCACAAGATAATCTTTGTCCCACTATATTTGGTAGACCCTTCTTGAATATTGTTAATGCTAGGATAGACTGCGAAAAGGATGTTGTTACTATTGGCTTGGGGGATATGTCTCATGAGTTTAATTTTTCTAAATTTCCTAAACAACCCCGTGACGAAGAATTCCCTAGTAAAGATAAAATTATTGGTCTTGCTTCTATTGTCGTGCCTCCTAATGATCCTTTAGAACAATATTTGCTAGACCATGAAAGTGATACGTTTATGAATGAAAGAAGGGAAATAGATGAAGTATTCTTTAAACATGGACCTATTTTGAAACACAACTTGCCTGTTGAAATCCTAGGGGATCCCCCTCCACCCAAGGGCGACCCCGTGTTTGAGCTTAAACCATTACCTGATACTCTTAAATATGCTTATCTTTATGAAAATAAGATATATCATGTTATTATTAGTGCTAACCTTTCAGAGCATGAAGAAAAGAAATTATTGAAAACTCTGAAGAAGCACCGTGTTGCTATTGGATATACTCTCGATGATCTTAAGGGCATTAGTCCCAGTCTATGCCTACACAAAATAAAATTGGAGAAAGACGCTAAACCAGGTGTTGATCACCAACGACGGTTAAATCCTAAGATGAAAGAAGTGGTAAGGAAAGAGATACTAAAGCTTCTGGAGGCAGGTATAATTTATCTCGTTGCTGATAGTCAGTGGGTAAGTCCTGTCCATTGTGTCCCTAAGAAGGGAGGTATTACCGTTCTTCCTAATGATAAAGACGAGTTGATCCCACAAAGAATTGTTACAGGTTATAGGATGGTAATTGATTTCCGCAAATTAAATAAAGCTACTAACAAAGATCATTAACCTTTACCTTTTATTGATCAAATGCTAGAAAGACTATCCAAACATACACATTTGTGCTTTCTAGATGGTTATTTTGGTTTCTCTCAAATACCTGTGTCCAAAGAGGATCAAGAAAAGACCACGTTTACTTGTCCTTTCGGTAGCTTTGCTTATAGACGTATGCCTTTTGGTTTATGCATGATGGCAATATTCTCTGATTTTTGTGAAAAGATTGTTGAGGTTTTCATGGATGATTTCTCCATATATGGAACTTCTTTTGATGATTGCTTGAGCAACCTTGATTGAGTTTTGCACAGACGTGAAGAAACTAACCTTGTCTTGAATTGGGAGAAGTGCCACTTTATGGTTAATGAAGGTATTTTCTTGGGGCATAAAATTTCTGAAAGAGGTATTGAAGTTGACAAAGCTAAAGTTGATGCTATTGAAAAGATTCCATGTCCCAAGGACATTAAAGGTATAAGAAGTTTCCTTGGTCATGCCGGTTTTTATAAGAGGTTCATTAAGGACTTCTCCAAAATCTCCAGGCCTCTGACTAACCTCTTACAAAAAGATATTCCTTTTGTCTTTGATGATGATTGTGTAGAAGCATTTGAAATACTTAAGAAAGCCTTGATTTCTGCACCTATTGTTCAGCCACCTGATTGGAATTTACCCTTTGAAATTATGTGTGATGCTAGTGATTATGTTGTAGGTGTTGTTCTAGGGAAAAGAGTTGATAAGAAATTAAATGTTATTCAATATACTAGTAAAACTCTAGACAATGCCCAGAGAAATTATGCTACTACAGAAAAAGAATTTTTAGTAGTCGTATTGCTTGTGATAAGTTCAGACCCTATATTGTTGATTCAAAAGTAAATGTTCACACTGATCATGCTGCTATTAAATATCTTATGGAAAAGAAAGATGCTAAACCTAGACTTATTAGATGGGTTCTCTTGCTACAAGAATTTGACTTGCATATTATTGATAGAAAGGGAGCTGAGAACCCCGTTGCAGACAACTTGTCTAGGGTAGAGAATGTTCTTGATGACCCACTACCTATTGATGATAGCTTTCCTGATGAACTATTACCTGTCAGAAATGCTTCTCGTACTGCTCCATGGTATGTTGATTATGCTAAATATATTGTTGCTAAATTTATACCGCCTAGTTTCACATACCAGCAAAAGAAAACGTTTTTATATGATTTAAGACATTACTTCTGGGATGACCCACACCTTTATAAAGAAGGAGTAGATGGTATTATTAGACGTTGTATACCTGAGCATGAACAGGAACAGATCCTATGCAAGTGTCACTCTGAAGCTTATGGAGGACACCACGCTGGAGATAGAACTGCGCATAAGGTATTGCAATCCGGTTTTTATTGGCCTACTCTCTTCAAAGATGCCCGTAAGTTTGTCTTATCTTGTGATGAATGTCAAAGAATTGGTAATATTAGTAGACGTCAAGAAATGCCTATGAATTACTCACTCGTTATTGAACCATTTGATGTTTGGGGCTTTGATTACATGGGACCATTTCCTTCCTCTAATGGGTATACACATATTTTAGTTGTTGTTGATTATGTTACTAAGTGGGTAGAAGCTATTCCATCTAGTAGTGCTGATCATAACACCTCTATTAAGAAGCTTAAAGAAGTTATTTTTCCGAGGTTTGGAATCCCTAGATATTTAATGACTGATGGTGGTTCAAATTTTATTCATGGTGCTTTTCGTAAAATGCTTGCTAAGTACTCCCTCCATTCCAAAATAGATGACCCAACTTTGTACTAACTTTATGGAAACAAGGTTAATTCATTTTTGGGACTAACAGTTTTGGCGATTTTCACTCATGTATTGGTTCACAACTATGCTTCTTATAAGAACATCGTCTGTGCACCTGACCAAATTATTCACCCTCTACAACAAGGTGTTGCAATGAATGAATGAATGCCGTAATACACTCGTGACCAACCATTATTGGCATGCTACATATTGTCATATCATGGAAATGAAGTTAGCTCGATAAAATATACCCAACAAAATGCCAATTGTACATTAATACAAGCCACAAGTTATACCAGTTAGGAAGGTAGCTGAAAGAATTTATTGTAAAATGATGCTAAAAAGAAACAACTTCTCATCAATAACTAAATATTTTATAGCAACAACTGATAATTGTGAGAAATTGAGTAGAACAAACCCTTACAGGAACCACTCCACCTGTTTTTGGATGAACAACTTTTTAGACTGATAACTCGGTGCATATTACGATTTACATAAAAAATTGCATTGATCGATGCAATCTCCAACATTAAACTACCAGAATCGGTATATACAACACCAATGGAAGAAGCCATCCGTCTTTTTTTTGAAATTCATCACCCCTTTTTATTAGCTAGTAATTAAAACATTGTCTTTTACAAGCAAGGGTATGATGGCATCCGGTGCTTCATCAAACCAGGAACTGGGGGAAGAAAATTTACAAATTCTAGCTAGCTCATCAGCCACAGCATTAGCTTCCCTATTGTGACGCCCGGGTAATCAGGCTACAGTAATCCCGTGTTAACGATGCCATGTCACCTCGGTTACTGTTGATAATCCCACGTTAGATCGAAACGGATTCAAATTCTAAATTTGAATTAAAGTTAAAACAATTAAAGTTTTCAAAATTTAAAACTAAAATGCTCGATGTGTTGAAAATATTCCCTAACTATTTGTCATGAAGAAACCATGTTTCTATATAAGTCCTATATTTTTAAAATGAGCTAAAACAGTAGAGAAAATAAAGAAAAAGGAAGACCATAAAAACAGAAGACAAAACTACAAAAGAGAGAGAGAGAGAGAGAGAGAGAGAGAGAGAGAGAGAGAGAGAGAGAGAGAGAGAGAAGCCCTGCACCACTTGGGCTACGGCCCACCCGAGCCAACTGGCCCAGCAGGCCGGCCGACCCCCCCCCCCCTCACCGGTCGCTCCCTCCCCTTCCTGTTCCCCTGCTCCGTATCGCTACAGGGGCATGGTCGACCCCGACCACCTCGCTGGCCTCGCCGAGGAGAGGATAAGAGACGCCCTCGGGCTCCCTCGCCTCCCTCACCCACTTGCGCCTCTCCTCCCCAGATCCACCTCTCCTCTCCTCTCGCGATCCCGAGCTCGGTCGCGCGAGCTCGTCGCCACCGATCGCCGTCGACGTGGCCACCGTCCACGCCGCGCCTCGCCAACACGTTCCCGAGCACTGCCGTCGCCGCCCGAACCTTGCCTCCGCCACCCCCTCGTCGCCGGCGCCGTTCCCGACCAACTCCGGCGAAGCCAACACCACCGTTCGACTCACGGGCGAGGACTCGTCCGAACGCAGCCAACCGCGCGGCAAATGGTGCCCTCTAGCGCCTTTCCGGGCTGCTCCGCCGCGCGCCGCCGTGCTTTGGGTCGCCGGAGCAGCTCCGGCGACGCGTCCGACGTGGCGCCAGCGTGGCCGTGGGCCCCACGCGAGCGGGCCGCTGACCGCTGGGCCCCGCGGGCCAAGTTGACCAAGTCAACTGCCCACGTGGCAGCTCTGGCTCACTGACATGTGGGTCCCGAACGTAAAACATTTTTAAAAGAAAATAAATAAAACGATTAATTAAAATGTTAGTTAAATTAGTTAGTTAATTAGTACTAACTAGTCACTGACTGGTGGGGCCCACGCCCCCTAACTAACCATGTTAGTTCGCTTAAGCCTCTGTTAGATAGAGAGGCGACAGTGGGTCCCACTGTCGGTTTGACTGGTCAGCAGAGCTGACGCTTGATCTTGGCGCCACTTCTTGACGCAATAAACCTTTTCTGCTTTTAAAATATTTTAGAAATTGGCTTAAACTTCAAAAATCCGTAACTTTTAAACCGTAGCTCGGATCGCAAAAGTTTATACATGAAAGTTGCTCAGAACAACGAGACGAATCCGGATACGCAGTCCGTTCGTCCGCCACACACCCCTAACCTATCGAACCTGCAACTTTCCCCCTCCGGCTCCTCTGCCCGAAAACACGAAACACCGGGAATGCTCTCCCGGATGTTTCCCACCTTAACCGGTACCACCTCATACCACGTTAGGGCACGCCTAGCATCGTTACTTGTCATGTCATGCATCGATATGCATCTGTTTACATGTTATTCATTGTTTCTTCCCCCTCTTCCCTCTGGTAGACTACGAGACCGACGCTGCTGCTGCCCAGTTCGACTACGGTGTTGACGACCCCTCTCTCTTGCCGAGCAACCAGGCAAGCCCCCCGATCACCAGATATCGCCTACTCTTCTCTATACTGCTTGCATTAGAGTAGTGTAGCATGTTACTGCTTTCCTTATACCTATCCTGATGCATAGCCTGTCCTTGTTACTACTGTTGTTACCTTTACCTGCAATCCTATATGCTTAGTATAGGATGCTAGTATTTTCATCTATGGCCCTACATTCTTGTCCGTCTGCCGTGCTATACTATTGGGTCGTGATCACTCGGGAGGTGATCACGGGTATATACTTATACTTATACATGATACATGTGGTGACTAAAGTCGGGTCGGCTTCTGGAGCACCCGCGAGTGATTCACGGATTGGGAGCTGAAAGGACCTTGGTCCCGACGGCCCTCTGGATGGATCTTTGTGGCGGAGCGACAGGGTAGGTTGAGACCGCCTAGGAGAGATGTGGGCCTGGCCCTGTTTGGCGTTCGCGGATACTTAACACGCTTAACGAGATCTTGGTATTTGATCTGAGTTGGCTACGAGCTTATACGCACTAACCATCTACGCGGGAGTAGTTATGGGTATCCCGCGTCGTGGTATCACCGAAGCACTTCAGACGTCGTGACGGAGCGGCGCGCGCCGGATTGGACTGGGCGCCTGCTAGGCTAGGTCTGCGCTTCGGCCGCCCTACTAACGTGCAGGTGTGCTTTCGAGGCGATGGGCCCTGCACCCTGCGCGCTTAGGTTTAGACCGGCGTCTTGGCCTCTGTTGTGCCTAGGTGGGGCTGCGGCGTGTTGATCTTCCGCGGCGGGCATGACCCAGAAAGTGTGTCCGCCAAATGGGATCAAGCGTCTTTGGGTAAGATGGTGCACCCTGCAGGAAGTTAATCTATTCAATAGCCGTGATCTTGATAACAGGACGACTTGGAGTTGTACCTTGAGCTTATGACAACTAGAACCGGATACTTGATAAAACACACCCTTCCAAGTGCCAGATACAATCGGTGGTCGCTCTCTCTCAGGGATATGAGGAGGGGATCGCCGGGTAGGATTATTGCTATGTGATGTTACTTGGAGGACTTCAACCTACCCTCCTCTACCTGTTGCAAGACAGGTGTCCAGAAGCGTAGTCTTCGATAAGACTAGCTATCCCCCTCTTATTCTGGCATTCTGCAGTTCAGTCCACTGATATGGCCCTCTACACATATATCCATGCATATGTAGTGTAGCTCCTTGCTTGCGAGTACTTTGGATGAGTACTCACGGTTGCCTTGATGACGACTACTACTCTGGAGGTGCCTACTACTACGCAGCAGCCCGGCGACGACGACGGGGAGTAGCTTAGGAGGATCCTGGCGGGAGGCCTGCTCCTCTTCGATCTGTATCCCGGTTTGTGCTAGCCATCTTATGGCAACTTGTTTAACTTATGTCTGTACTTAAGATATTGTTGCTTCCGCTGACTCGTCTATGATCGAGCACTTGTATTCGAGCCCTCGAGGCCCTGGCTTGTATTATGATGCTTGTATGACTTATTTTTATTTGTAGAGTTGTGTTGTGATATCTTTCCGTGAGTCCCTGATCTTGATCGTACACATTTGCGTGCATGATTAGTGTACGATTAAATTGGGGGCGTCACAAGTTGGTATCAGAGCCGACTGCCTGTAGGAATCCCCCTTCCAACTCCTTGGCCGAAGTCGAGTCTAGACATTACAAAACTTTTACTAACATGACTGTGCGGCCCATGGGCCCACGTCGCCATTGGGTGTTATTAGGATCTTTTACTCCTCGATCTTTACTCTGGGATTCTGAACTCTCTTCTATTCGGGTTAAACGATTTTGCTAAAAACAAAACTAACTTTAGGTTCTCGCGAGTACTTTCTCCCGGAGAGCCCCTCACTTCAGATGATCGTCTGCTAATCAGAAGATTCCGAAAATACTCTCTGATGTTCTCTCGAGACTTTGTGCCCATCACTTTTGCTATTCCTGACCACCGATAAATCCGTATGGAAAACTACTTACACTTGCCATTCATACGATCATCCCCCATTGATCTTGTTATTACAAGATACCCCGAAGTTTTCTTTATTGTTCCGAGAATACCTTGTGCCTACTGCCTAGCAGTTCCTTGCCACATGAATACCCCTTCAAATAAATACTCGCACTTGTCGAGTATCCGTTCATCCCCAGTTGTCATGTGTTTCTCAAAAGTCTTCTAAATACTATTCGATCTTCCGAAAATCCTCTGGAGCCTTGGCTCTTGAAATTCTTGCTTGCTTGCATTATGGATAATCCCATAAGTCTTGTAGTCTTATTGACATTCCTTGTCATTATCATTTTGGGTCTATTGACTCACTATGTTTGCGAATACACGCAATCATCGTTGATCCTTATAAATTACCTTTCCGGCTGAGCTGCCATTCTTTTAACTGGAATTGGTTCTCGACCAATCCAATTGTCGTTGATTGTACCCCTAAGTCTATTCAGCTTATCCATTCTCGATCAGAGCATTTGCTCCTGATCCCTTGATTTGAAAATCATAATTACTTTGCTAATTAAGCGTTGGACTATTCAGCTGTTCTATAAACCGATGCATTTGCAATCTTTCTTCCTCTGATTGGGTATCGATACTCATATCAGCCCCATCGTGGATCGCCATATCCACTGTTGGGTTATTATCCGACAGTGTCCTTCACAATTAATCACTTTGTGAGTTCCTTCTCCGATACATAATGCCTTTGGTAAATTGTATCCTTTCCTTTTGTCAACCATGCTCTGCTTTCGAGCTGGTGGCATTTACTACTGAAGCTTGTGGTATATGTTTCCATGATACCCTGACGGGTTGAACCTATGCCTTCCTTTATATGTGTGAACTCGGAAGTTTTCACGAGTCATACTCATCTGGTATTTCACCAGGTAAAACTTTCAACACTAATGCCTTTATCAAAGCGAGAAGTGAATGGAAGGTTATACATTGAAGAAGTGGGAGTCGACCTTGAACTTTATGTTCATGCCCATGGACACGATGTACATCTTCTCATCGAAGCTCCTTTTAAAATTAATTATTCCCTTGATATAAGTTCATCTTATATCCGGGTCCGCCTTTACAATCGTGGTTCCACCATGTTCTCCTTTAAATACCATTTTCGATGCAAGTGTAAACAATTGTCTCCTATGGATCAATACACCAGTCCAACCTTTACTTTGATCTTGTGTCGATTATTACCCCCTGGTATCTCGAGATTATCATGGAACTGCATAACTTCTTATGAGTTCTTCATCAAGTGCTACCTTCCCACTGATTCCATTTTTTCACAGGCTCTGAGTTAATAAACACTCAAAGACACCGATAACTGAACCAAGTCCGCACTACGGTTCAACAACTCTTCAGTAAGCTTCTATAAGTACGAGTTTGTACCCGACCACGCCATTCCTAGCCTGTTTGGCTATATCATTGTCGTGATGATTTTAACTGTGCTACCCGGTCCTTCTTCTCGGAGCACAATTTTCGACGATGAACTAACCTTACGTCGATCCTCATCGTCATATCATTTCGCCTTGAACAACAAGCTTGGTTTAGAGTTTGTGTCGTACCCTTGGTTCTAATAACCTTTCACTTCATCATTACTTTGACTTGATGTCGTCGCCGATCGATTACATCTTCAGGAACTCTCGCGACAAAGGTGTCGTGAGCGTCAACATTCTGAGCTCATCCAGGATATCAATTGAATTCATGATGAGAAATACCATCCTTGCCCTCGATGAATTGTATTATCATCGATCACTTTATTGCCATTCCCCCCCAACACAAGCTTGTTCATGTTTGGTGTTATACCTTGAGTTCCTTGCTACCCAGCAATTGTTCTTCTTTACCTTGGAGTATTACCATCCTTTATGTCAAGAATGTTCTGAGATTTGTTCCACCTCTTGAGGATTCTTGACATAGAAATACTTCTCACCATCACCATTCTTTCTGGGTCCCCGTGTTAATTCCAACAAGTGGACGGTGTTGTTAGGATTCTTTCCTTCTAGCAACCCTATTTTTTTTAAGTTAATGGTCGATGGTTCATTCTTAGGCTATCGATTATTGAATCACCATTCTGACATTGGTCGTGCAACCCAACCCATCGGGCGCACCTTTCAACCAATGTTTACTTGTGTATGTTTTCCTCGAGCATACTTCCTTATATCATTTGATCTGACAAATGTTATCTCCTAGTTCACTTAAATGTGGAAGTCTATCTTTTGGGAATCTCGGTGAATTGCCATTGAGTTCACCAGACACCTCCTTGTCCTCTCCTTGGGTTAATGATGGACTCTTGTTAACGGAAATCACTTCATAGTTCATTTCCCTGAGAATCTTGAAATGTCATTTCGTCTATTTGTGTTGCACCTTTTCTTCTCGGACATCCTGAGTCTGAGGTATCATGACACCAATCGGATCTGAATCTCGGTCAGATATGATGGTTGGGACAACTTTCCAAGAGCTATGATATTGATCCTTTGATGACCCGGTAACATGATGTCATGCCTAGCACCCCGGCTGGAGGACCTATCATTATAGATTCCTTTTCAGCAAGGTTATCCATTCATCCTTGAGGAAATTGTAAGACTTATTCTACAAGTTATTCCTGATGGATCCTTCGTGTTTCCAAAGTCTGATCTTCACCTGTTGGCCATGTCAATGCTATCTCGAAGCATGTCTATGGTACTCCAATTTTCAACAAGAACATTTGAAGCCCAATGTTAAATGTTTCCTGCTCAATTATCCAAACACCGCTGTATGGGTAATGTCATGAAATTTCTCTCCCCTTACCTAAGGAGTTTTCTACGTTATATCCTGGCATGGATATCGTGCTCTGCTTGTCCTTGGGAAGGATATACCCCCTGAAATATGTGTTTAAACACATTTTCCTTTCCATTGTTCTGTTTAATCTGGAAATCACATTTTCCTTTCCATGGTTTTGTTTGACTTTTCTTGGGAATTATATGATCTAAGCAGTAATAATTCCCAACATATGCAAACACCTCGATGTACAATTCTGTCAGCAAGACCCTGTTACTATTGTTGATGACATGTCGGTAGCCACCGATGGACGAGAACCTTGCCTATTGGCCCGCCTCGTTCGACGAGCAGGAAAATGGTTCTCTTCGTCCCTCGCCCTTGGTGTCGATGATGTTGCCGGCATAACTGACAGGCTACCCTCTGACACGCCTTGATATCGTGACCGAGCAAGATGCCAGCCCGCTTCCTACTTTCAAACACATGGTGGGCCCATAACCCACAGTTCCACAGGATCGAAACATGACTCTCCTGTACACCCCCTGTTCCCAAAGTTATTCCTCCCGCGTGGACTCGTATGTAATTAATGAGCCACCTTCCGATGAGATCATCAATTCTGGCATCGGACAAAATAATCATTCCGTTGCTTTGCAACCCCTTTCACCTTCTGACTAGGCATTGAACGATTGCCTGGCTGCTTGAAACTTCTTATTGTACCTTCAAACTTTACTCTCGATGTGTTTTATTTGTTCAACTCGAGAGGTACTCATATGCTCATTCATGGGTTAATCCCAGATTATTACCCTTATAGCATTCTGTCGTTGCTGATCTGCCCCGTTATCTATTCGTAAGTACGATGAAGATCCCGAAGAAAGGATGTCGACTTCATCATGATGACCTGAAGCAGAGAAATGAAGACATCAATGTATTGAACCGGTCTCTTCGAGAAGAGCAAGCCAGAATGAGAAGACCCGCTAGATTCGTTACCAAACCTTCCCCCCTTTCACTACCTCTTAAATCTCGGGACGAGATTTCTTGTAGAGGAGGAGAATTGTGACGCCCGGGTAATCAAAGCTACAAGAATCCCGTGTTAACGATGCCACGTCACCTCGGTTACTGTTGATAATCCCACGTTAGATCGAAACGGATTCAAATTCTAAATTTGAATTAAAGTTAAAACAATTAAAGTTTTCAAAAGTCAAAACTAAAATGCTCGATGTGTTGAAAATATTCCCTAACTATTTGTCATGAAGAAACCATGTTTTTATATAAGTCCTATATTTTTAAAATGAGCTAAAACAGTAGAGAAAATAAAGAAAAAGGAAGACCATAAAAACAGAAAACAAAACTAAAAGAGAGAGAGAGAGAGAGAGAGAGAGAGAGAGAGAGAGAGAGAGAGAGCCCTGCACCACTTGGGCTTCGGCCCACCCGAGCCAACTGGCCCAGCAGGCCGGCCGACCCCCCCTCACCGGTCGCTCCCTCCCCTTCCTGTTCCCCTGCTCCGTATCGCTACAGGGGCATGGTCGACCCCGACCACCTCGCTGGCCTCGCCGAGGAGAGGATATGACGACGCCTCGGGCTCCCTCGTCTCCCTCACCCACTTGCGCATCTCCTCCCCAGATCCACCTCTCCCTCTCCTCTCGCCGATCCCGAGCTCGGTCATGAGCTCGCCGCCACCGATCGTCGCCGACGTGGCCACCGCCCACGCCGCCTCCGCCAACGCTGCTCCCGAGCACCGCTGCCCGCCCAACCTTGCCTCCGCCACCCCTCGCCGCCGGGCGCCGTTCCCGACCAACTCCGTGAAGCCAACACCATCGCTCGACTCACGGGCGAGGACTCGCCCAAACGCAGCCAACAGCAAGGCAAATGGTGCCCTCTAGCGGCTTTCGGGCTGCTCACTTGCCGCCGCCAGGCTTTGGGTCGCCGAGCAGCTCCGCGACGCGTCTGACGTGGCGCCACAGGCCGTGGGCCCCACGCTCGCGGGTCGCTGACCGCTAGGCCCCGCGGGCCAAGTTGACCAAGTCAACTGCCCACGTGGCAGCTCTGGCTCACTGACATGTGGGTCCCAAAGTAAAACATTTTTAAAAGAAAAATAAATAAAACGATTAATTAAAATGTTAGTTAAATTAGTTAGTTAATTAGTACTAACTAGTCACTGACTGGTGGGGCCCACGCCCCCTAACTAACCATGTTAGTTCAGTTAAGCCTCTGTTAGACAGAGAGGCTGACAGGTGGGTCCCACCTGTCAGTTTGACTGGTCAGCAGAGCTGACGCAGTGCTGACGTCACTGCTGACGCAATAAACCTTTTCTGCTTTTAAAATATTTCAGAAATTGGCTTAAACTTCAAAAATCCGTAACTTTTAAACCGTAGCTCGGATCGCAAAAGTTTATACATGAAAGTTGCTCAGAACAACGAGACGAATCCGGATACGCAGTCCGTTCGTCCTCCACACACCCCTAACATATCGAACCTGCAACTTTCCCCCTCCGGCTCCTCTGCCCGAAAACGCGAAACACCGGGAATGCTCTCCCGGATGTTTCCCACCTTAACCGGTACCACCCCATACCACGTTAGGGCACGCCTAGCATCGTTACTTGTCATGTCATGCATCGATATGCATCTGTTTACATGTTATTCATTGTTTCTTCCCCCTCTTCCCTCCGGTAGACTACGAGACCGACGCTGCTGCTGCCCAGTTCGACTACGGTGTTGACGACCCCTCTCTCTTGCCAGAGCAACCAGGCAAGCCCCCCCCCCCCCCTTGATCACCAGATATCGCTTACTCTTCTCTATACTGCTTGCATTAGAGTAGTGTAGCATGTTACTGCTTTCCTTATACCTATCCTGATGCACAGCCTGTCCTTGTTACTACTTTTGTTACCTTTACCTGCAATCCTATATGCTTAGTATAGAATGCTAGTATTTTCATCTGTGGCCCTACATTCTTGTCCGTCTGCCGTGCTATACTATTGGGCCGTGATCACTCGGGAGGTGATCACAGGTATATACTTATACTTATACATGATACATGTGGTGACTAAAGTCGGGTCGGCTTCTGGAGCACTCGCGAGTGATTCACGGATTGGGGGCTGAAAGGACCTTGGTCCCGACGGCCCTCTGGATGGATCTTTGTGGCGGAGCGACAGGGCAGGTTGAGACCGCCTAGGAGAGAGGTGGGCCTGGCCCTGTTTGGCGTTCGCGGATACTTAACATGCTTAACGAGATCTTGGTATTTGATCTGAGTTGGCTACGAGCTTATACGCACTAACCATCTACGCGGGAGTAGTTATGGGTATCCCGGCGTCGTGGTATCAGCCGAAGCACTTCAGACGTCACGACGAGCGCGCGCGCGGATTGGACTGGAACGCCTGCTAGGCTAGGTCTGGTTCGGCCGCCCTCATAGCGTCTTGGTGTGCTCGAGGCGATGGGCCTGCACCCTGCGCTTAGGTTTAGACCGCGTGCTGGCCTCTGTTGTGCCTAGGTGGGGCTGCGACGTGTTGATCTTCCGCGGCCGGGCATGACCCAGGAAAGTGTGTCCGGCCAAATGGGATCAAGCGTGCTGGGTAAGATGGTGCACCCCTGCAGGGAAGTTAATCTATTCAAATAGCCGTGATCTTCGGTAACAGGACGACTTGGAGTTGTACCTTGAGCTTATGACAACTAGAACCGGATACTTGATAAAACACACCCTTCCAAGTGCCAGATACAACCGGTGGTCGCTCTCTCGTGGATATGAGGAGGGATCGCGGGTAGGATTATTGCTATGTGATGTTACTTGGAGGACTTCAACCTACCCTCCTCTACCTTTGCAAGACAGGTGTCCGAGGTTTAGTCTTCGATAAGACTAGCTATCCCCTCTTATTCGGCATTCTGCAGTTCAGTCCATCGATATGGCCCTCTACACATATATCCATGCATATGTAGTGTAGCTCCTTGCTTAAGCAGTACTTTGGATGAGTACTCACGGTTGCCTTGATCCCCTTTTTCCCTACCTCTACTCGATTGCTGCAACAGACGATGGAGCCCAGAGCGACGCCACCGTCGATGACGACTACTACTCGGAGGTGCCTACTACTACGTGCAGCCCGCCGGCGACGACCACCAGAGAGTAGCTTAGGAGGATCCCAGGCGGAGCCTGCTCTTCTTCGATCTGTATCCCAGTTTGTGCTAGCCATCTTATGGCAACTTGTTTAACTTATGTCTGTACTCAGATATTGTTGCTTCCGCTGACTCGTCTATGATCGAGCACTTGTATTCGAGCCCTCGAGGCCCCTGGCTTGTATTATGATGCTTGTATGACTTATTTTTATTTGTAGAGTTGTGTTGTGATATCTTTCCGTGAGTCCCTGATCTTGATCGTACACATTTGCGTGCATGATTAGTGTACGATTAAATTGGGGGCGTCACACCTATGGCAATGCTCATAACGCACGCATGTGAAATCCTTTGCCATGTGGAAACAATCATCCAAAATTGCAGCAGAGGAGCCTGACGTATTCCCCCCATCCTGCATAGCCAAAATTATGTCTGAACTGTCAGAGTTAACAATCCCCTTTGAACAGCCAACCGATGTTGCCAGATTTAAACCAAACCGGAGTGCTAGAGCTTCTGCCATGAACACATCTGTACAGGCCCCAGCTACATTGTTGCTTGCTGCCAAGAACAGCCCCTTACAATCACGCAAAACAGCACCCACGGTTCCTTGAAGTGAATCAGCATCAAACGAGGCATCGACGTTTAGTTTGACATATCCTGTTGGCGGTCTCTGCCATGGGTTTCTCTTTTCTTTTGCAGAACTAGTAGCAGCCACCGAGAAGTTCTCAGCAAGGGCACAGATAGATAGAACAATTTGGTTTGGTTGTTGAGTGTGTTCCCCATGAACCAGCTTCCTCCTTTCCCACCACAAGAACCAGCATGCGGTAGCAATGATCAAAGGCCCTTTTCCTTGCCCTAGAACCATTGTCTCATTTGTAGGAACAGATAACAAATATTCAAGAACAGCTTCTCCTGCTCGGTCGACAGCGCATCCTCGCTCAATCACCTCCTGGAGACCCAGCATATACCATACTTGCTTTGCTTTTGGGCATAAAAAGAGCATGTGCTTAACACTTTCAGCTTCTTCGCAAGCAGGACACTTCGTGGATAGTTTCATATGCCGATCTGCTAAGTTTACACGGCAAGGAAGCGTGCCATGTAGAGTTCTCCAGAGAAAGATCTTTATCTTAGCTGGACATGGAAGTTTCCAAATGAATTCCCATATCGGGTTTGAAGCTGCAGCACTTGGACTGTTTCCTCTTTCCACTTTACTTTCATAACAGTTTTTCCACACCTCTAGGTAAGCCGATTTCACCGAGAAGATACCATGCTTGGAGGGATGCCATGCCAAGAAGCCATCCGTCTTATCATAAAGCAGTGGGCGTACAATTGACGTCAGCGCTGCTTCTGTAGCTTCCACGAAACCATTTTGACATGCACCGTGAAGTACTAATGTAAATACAGTGTTACCAGCCCCTGGCGTCACGGGGGGCGATCTACCGCGCCGGCCCTAGGCCTCCGCTCCTCTCTCCCTCCTCTTGCCGCTGCTCGAGACCAGGCCGACGTTGCCTGGCCAGTGACGGCGGCGGCGGGGCCCTCCCCCTCCCGCGGTGGTGGCGATCTCATGTCGGCGGCGAGTGTGACAGCAACGACAGCGCAGGCGCGTTCTCCCCGCGGCCGAGGAGCACATGTGGCGGCGGCCCAGATCGCAGGCCTCGTCTGCGGGCCGGCAGATCTGGAGGGCGTCTACAGGCGGGTATGGTGGGCCTAACGACGCCGTCTTAGGCACCGCGGTGGTGCCGTGGCTGGTCAGGCAGCGGCAGCGGCCTGGATCCATCGTCCAGTCCCCGGCAGAGATGGCGGTGATCCGCGCACGAGATGCTTGATGGAGGTCCTTCGAACAGATCCAGGTGAAAACTTGCTTTCGGCATACTGCCAAAGCCGGCGGTGGCGGTGCTATTTTGCGACATTCCCTTCTTGAAGGCATCGCCGAGGAGAGTTTCAAGGTCACTGTCTGCTACCTCCGGGGGAAATCCTAGATCAGTTGATCGGAAGACGGCGGTGTTCTTATGTCGTTCCCCCCTTGGGGGCGTCGTTCTTGGAGGTGTGCACGGGCTCGAGGGACCGGTGGACCGCATCTTAGGTGGAGCGGTGCTTCATCCTACACATCGGTGGCGACGGATCTCGACGGCGTGGCGCAGTGCAGATTCGGCGTCCGATGTGCGAGGATAGACTCGCGCAGGAGGACGACGCTGTCTGGCGTCGTGGTGGCGTCGATGGCAGAGAGACCTGGCATAGTAGATGCAACAGTACAACTCTGAAGATGGGTTGGTGGCAGGTGGCTGCGGTGGCCTCATACCCGGCAGGCGTCCGGGTTGAAGAGCCCGCCGGACTGGTGGGTGCCCCATACCCGGCAGGCGTCCTGGTTGGGACCTCAGGTCATAGATGTTAGGTTTGGCTGTGAGGTCTGTTTGGTATTAGGCCCAGACTATCAGCATCCCTACATCAACTGGATAGGAGTAGCGGCAGATGTTGTTTAGACAGTGGCTTTAGTCTTACTGTTGTATGACTTTGTAAGGTCTTGTGAGAATAATTAATAAAGTGGCCGCATGCATCGCTCAGATGCAGAGGCCGGGGGTCATCCTCATTTTCTAAAAAAAACTAATGTAAATACAGTGTTACCGGTTAAATACTGGCTAGTATTCCGTCTAGAAAAGAATGTTGATTCCACATAAAAGAGAAGCAGCATACAGATTGCCCCATTTGTTTTGGTATATATTGTGTGCTTGCTCTTCGGCTCTCATGCAGGAATACGCACGTACCTGCAACTGGACATGCTGCGGAAGCAGCATCGATATAGTTTGTTGAACATGTGGGTGTTCTTCTGTATTGTGACTGGAAGCTGCATGGCAAATATTATAATTGACTAGGAAAAGGGCCCGTGCGTTGCAACGGGAGAAAAAATACCACACGCTCTTAAATTACAAAAAATAGTCTATAATCTAAGTATTTGTAGCTATAGCCCAAACAAAGATGGTCTTTGCCTACAAAAGCGCAAGTTTAAGACTCCACATGTCTTCTGTTTAAACAAGGTTTGCATGTGTATTTAATATGTACAAAGAAACGGGCAAGTGATTTTCAGTTTCGTCTCCAATCCTGATTTTGCTAAGATGTTCATCTACAATCCGGATCAGTACCGATATGAAAGGAAGGCGGATAATGCATTGTTGATTAAGATTATATCCTAGATAGTTTTTTTAATTGGTTAATAGGTAAAATAACATCATATTCAGATTATATATATATTCCTAATCAAATTCCATATATAACATGCTAAATTTGGAGTTGCAATTTAGAAGATATAAGTATTTAAAAAAACATTTAATATGTATTGCGGGTTTAATATCAGAAACATTAGTGAGTTTTTTATAAAATTGCATGACGGACTAAGAATACCTATTTCTTTTATTAGTAGGTATAGATATCAAAGTCGCGTCGTATTTCATGTGGACTGACAATGACGCAAGCAAGACGTTGAGACGATACGTGTCTTGTGAAACAAAAATGTTTTCTGTAGGTATTATGTGCTGATCTGGTGGTAAACCCGTAATGATGTTTTACTGTGATCTTGGTCAGTAAAAAGCAGCGCAATTTTTACAAGTTTGAGAAAGAGACGCTTTAAGTGGTCTCTTGTCTCCACCATTGGCAGCATAAACTAATTTTTTATATACACTTTGCGTTCGGGAGGACAGGGAGCTTTTCCACGAGTGGCCACGATGGGAGGGGTTGGACCATTGGGTGTCACACAATGGCACATCCCCGTCGTTCCCTAAGCCGACGGTGGTTGCATAAACAGCATCACACGACGGTGTGCTGCAACTCATTGTTAAATTTCTGACGCCTCTCAGGCCTACAGCTGGTATAGTCTTTTTCATTTGTTTTTGGGACCAAACGGTTTTGTCAAACAAAATTGATGTATTGCCTCACAACTATGCTTCTTATAAGAACTTATATAAGAACATGGCATGTACGTCCCACCCAATTATTCACCCTCTACCACAAGACATCGCAATGAATGAATAATTTGATACACTAATGACCAACCATATTGCCATGCTATATATTGTGATGTCCTCGAAAAAAGTTAGGTCCAGATACTACAACCAATAAACATGCTATGACAAATGTACATTGATACACGCTACATGTTTTACCAGTTGTGGAAAAATCTAAAATAATTTACTGTAAAACTATGAAAAAAAGGAGAGCGATTGGTATCAATAACTAAATATTCGATTGCAACAAGTGATGTTTGTCGGTGACTCTGCAAACAAAAACCTTAGACGAACCACTCGACAAACTTTTTGATGAACAACTTTTAAGACTAACTCTCGGTGCAAATTACTTTTGAGATAAAAATAACTGCGGAAATGCGATGTCGAGAAGTAAAGTATCATAATCAGTACAACGCTAGCTCCATGGATCCGTGAAGATTATCCTCAGTGTGACACCAAAGCAAAACAAAAATATTAGGGACCTGACTATCTGAACTTTGCTGACGTGAACATGAATGGGAATGAACCACCTCTTCCTACACGAAGTAGGCCTCAACTATATGGTTTCATTGGTAATTAGGATTGGACAGAATGAACTCACAAACTCTGGGTTATCTCATGAAATTGATTAACTGATTGGGTCAAAAGACATCAGATATGTGTGCACACACGCAGAATAAACAAATTTCCAAGCGAAACCTTGATCATGAGGAGAAGGAAGGAAGAATATTTTGAGGACACCATCGTTTATGGAGGTGAAGAAGCGGAGTACCGATGATGAGAGCCTTGAAGATCTAAAGCAAATAAAGAGAAGATATGTTTTCTCATCTCTCCTCCTGAGCTTTTGATTAGGAACGACAAGTGAGGATGGTGAATCATGTTTCTCGTATCTCTTTACCTTTCAATTTTACCGGAAACAAAGCAGGAGTTTGTATTGGGAGTGTCAATGGAGTCATTTGTGGAACCTCGAAAGCGGTTGTCGGTGGTAGTCGAGTGAAGCCACTGAAGTTTTAAGGCAAAGAAGACCCAAATATGGCCACCATGTTTGAATTTTACTATATATGTTTCTTGAGGTGAATGAACACATCGAGAAAATGTTTGAACTCAACATTTAATGTTTTATTTTTTAGTAGACTATCTCAAGTTGCCCTCAAAATTACAAGGACATTTTCTAGGACAAAATGTTCTTTATTCACAGGGTTGAATAATGACGGAACAGAAGGAATGAAACATTGCTCAGTTCATTCCACAACAACCGGAGTAAGGTGCCTAGTGCAAACCAAACAAAAAAAATCAAAACACTACAAACATTTGTTCATCTTAAGAAAAAATAATAACTGCAGTAGGCTAGAATGCCCCAATTCTATCTATAGACATGGGAGGGAGGAGAGAGATATAGAGATGAAAGCACGACTGCATGACACATTTCACTTTTTTGCCCACGCTCCTATCTCTATTAACCTGAGTAATAGCGAACCAGATTGGTTGTGTTATTTTTTTATGCGCCAGCTCCATCCGTGGCATAGGGTGGGTCGTTGTGCTGCAAACTATCTTCACTCGTCTATCTCGCCAGAGTGGAGGGTCGATCCGAGCAATGGGGAGCTTGCAGTGGTTTCCTCTGCGATTGAAGAGGGACCTTAGACATTCCCCCGCACCGGCGGTGGGTGCATAAAAGGGGATGCATGTGGCAACTGCTTCCAGATCACCGACTCATTGCTAAACTACCGATACCTCTCAGACCTAAATGTTGCATGCCATTTTTAATGAAACATGGTTACTCTGTTTTGGGATCAATAGCTTGTCAAATTTTCTTCATGTATTGCTTCACAACTATGCTTCTTATTGGGACATGTTTGCGCCCCACCAAATTATTCACCTCTACCACGAGGTGTCGCAGTGAATGAATAACTTAAAACACTACTGACAAACCATATTGCCAAGATATATCTTGCCATCGATATCCTGAAAAAAGTTAGGTCGAATACTACACCCGACAAACATGTTATGCTGACTGTACATTAATACAAACCACATGGTATACCAGTTGCAGAAGCAGGTAAAAAAGCGTGATAAAATGATATAAAAAGGCACCGCTTGGTATCACTAGCTAATTATCCGATAGCAACAAGCGATATTTGTAAGAGACTTTGCGTAAGGAAACTTAAGTGGACAACTCGACACAGATTATTATTGAGTTAAAAATAACAACAGAGATGCAATGTCAAGCATTAAAGTATCATAATCAGTGCAGTACCAGCTCCATGGATCTCCTGAAAATTTTCCTTAGTGTTCACAGCAATACCAAAAATTATTATGAACACAGCTCATGTAATTTGACTCTCCAAACCTTGCTAACTGAACATGAATGAGTACAACTAGACGAAACTCAACTTCTTCCACCATGAACTATGTCTAAACTACACAATCCTGTTGGTAGTTAGGATTGGTAACTGATTGTTTCGGAAGACACATACCACATGAGCTGACAGAGAAAACACTTAGCAGGCGAGAGCATAGAAGACGAATCCGCCAAAGCACTATCATCGCGAGAAAGCTCAATTGAGCAGCAGGGTCAGGCTTGGCTCGAACTCATGGAAAATCACACCATTCATGTGCTTCTAGAGATGCTAGTAGAGAAACAATTCAAAATAATAAGGTGTGCATCAAGGGGGGCTCCTCGTGCGTGCCACGTCGGATTCGCTAGGAGACAAAAAACATAAGGAAGAAAAGAAAAAACAAAGAAATCAATTGGCCAGCTGTCCACTCCCCCTATCCCCGTACCCCGATTCCTCTTCCTTTCCCTCGTCTGCCACCGGCCCACCGCCGCCGCCACCAGCGACGTCCCCACACCGCCGCCGCCACCCATGCCCTACCCAACAGCTGAAGCTCCCACCCCTTCTCTCCTTCCCTTGCCTACTCCTCACCATGGGCGACCTCCATCCCCCCAGCAAGAACGGATCGAGCAGCAGGTTGGGATGTGAAGCAGACTCAGATCCGGCATGCCCACAGCACTGGTTTCCGTTGAGGACGCCATGGATAATGTGCCCTGGCCCTGGTGCTGCAGCCATGGAGAAGGTGCCCTCCTCATATCTTCTCTCTCTCTCTCGGATTCGATTCGATTTGGAGTTGCTGCTGTGTTCGTCAAGCTCATTCTCTTCTCTGCTGCAGGAGAACATCTCTCTTTGTCTCTCTGTGCTGAATCAAGTTGGTGTGGTGCAACCTCAACGCCCCAACAAGCAGCCCCAACCCCAGCCCTTGCTTCCATGATGATCCAGTAGGCAGGAGGTCCAACACATGTACGAGTCCTTCCTCTACTCCCCTTCTCTGGTTTTCTCCATCCGCTAATTATTTCTGCTAATTGGCATCATATTTGCTATTCTCGTTGTCAATTCAGGCCCCAAGAACATCAAGAGCAAGCATGATGAAAGGATCTTCTCGTTCAAACACAAATACAGCTACACAGTAAGCTTTGATTGCTCACTGGCAAGGGATTGTGAAAAGCCTTGGAAATTTCTTCAACATACTTAAAGTGAACAATATTGGTTTGTTGAAACATAGTTTCCTTTTATTTCATGCTAATCCCTTGCTCGTCGCCTGTTCGTTGTTATGCTGCATCGTTGTATGGCTGTGTATGCGTCTTGTATTGTCGGTTTGATTTCCCCCTTTTTCCTTCGCTTCATGATGTGTGTGCTTAGAATTTTTTGAATGAGTGAAAGCCAAATCCATTAGAGCTGAATGTAGATTAAACCAAGAGGAATAGGAGCTAGCTATCTACCATCTTAGAAGATGCACTACACATAGATTTTTGTGACTTGCTTAGTTCATTTCTTGAATTTGTATATGTCAAAATTATGCTCTTATTGGATCCATTACCCTCTAAGCATAGCTAAAGGCACTCGTGTATCCTGAATTTAACCACCTAAATGGCCATAACCATCCCGCAGATTATCTGCTCCTAATGTATTAGCAGCAGCTGCTGTTTTTCCTCCTCAGATTTTGGCCAGTATGCTTATGTTTTTGTGGCGTATCAACTGATTATTACCTAGGAAAGAGTACTTTTAAAATTCGGTGGACCTTTTCTATGCTTGCTTGTGCTAATGTATGACCTGTTTCCTCCACCAGAGAATGAGAATATTGTTGTCGCCTGACCTTACTGAGGTCAACCTTGAGAGCGATGGGTATTATAATGGTTATTTTCTTTTATCAAATTCCAAGGAAGGAAGTCTGAAATCAGTTGCCGCAGTCAATGTTCATAAGCAAAACACCTTCTAGAATTGGCATATTCTGAAGAATGGTGGAACTGGTTATTGCATATCTCCAAAGCAGTTTTCTCTCGATCATTTTGCATTGCTATTTTCTCAGACTCCTTCAATTTAGTACAGACTGATTTCTTCTCTTCCAAGTGCCTCATTAATAGGAAATAAAGTCCAGTCAGGAACGCAAGCTTATACAGATCCCTAATAATGATATACCTTTGTGAGACCAAGCTGTATTCAGTAAATCACATGTTAACCAGGCTGTACATTTGGCAGGCTTGATATTAAGCTAAATAATAGGATTTCAGCCCCTCTACGAGCTGAATTGCAGGGAAAACTTTATGTAGCAAATCAACCAGACCATTTATGCAGATATGCAGTCACCCAGTACTAGGCAGGGGCGTACGTATGCTTTGGTTGGCTTGTTTATCTAAAAAATTCCAAAGAGATAATCATTCTCTGAACATTTTGCAGACAGAACAAAAGGGCCATTGTTAAATTGGTCTAAGCGGCAAGATAATTACAGGGTTAATAGAGGGAATTGTTTACCTGCATAAGCACTCCAGGTTCTGGCTTGTCCAAAGAGACTTGAAACCACATAATGTCCTCTTGGATTGTAACATGCATGATCCCAAAGATTGCTGATTTTGGATCATCTACAGCACTGTGTTCAGATGTAGCAGAGGAGCGCACGAGTAGGGTCATTGGAACCAGGTATCAGCTACGTAATATATCAATCATCACAGATTCCCACCATCTTGTCTTCAGTTGTTCTAATCTTACCGCTTTGATATATTTTGTTTCACTTTTCAGTGGTTACAAAGCTCCGAAGTATGCATCTCGAGGAGTTTACTCAATGAAGACAGATGTGTTCAACTTTGGCGTTTTGGTTCTGGTGATTATTAGTGACCGAAAGAATACCATACTCGACAAGCGAGTGGATATTTTTGGTGATCTTGTACGAGAAGTGAGACAAGTAAACATATATTTGAAGCAAGATTTCTTATGGTTCACATTCACGAGATGTTTACTTTTGTCGCTAGATTATTATCTTTCTTTTGCACTGCAGTTCTCTCATGTTGAATAACTATTTCAGGACTGGCATATGTGGAAGGAGCAAAGGTTGCATGAGCTTCTGGATCCATTGTTAGCGGACGGATATAAAGTCGCTGAGATAACAAAATGCTCTCATGAAGCAATGCCTTGTGCTCAGGAAGATCCAGCAGACTGGCCCACCATGACAGATGTTGATGCAATGCTAAACTCTAAAAGCATAAGCTTACCAATGGAGCCTAAGCAGCCGGCTGTGCTGATCCATGGGTGTGCCGACTATATAAGATCAGTTGCAAGACTGTACAGTGTGTATTTAAATGAGGCTAGAGGTAAATATATACTTCTAGAACTAAAAATCTATGGTAAAATAGATGCTCATGGTACTTCAGGTTCTTGTAGTCCACTTCAAATGTATGTGAGAATCTGATCTCATTTTGAATGTTTGTGTGTTGCTTTTCTCCAATTCCTCGACAGGTTAATCCAATTGGGTGATATGATTCATGGAGTTGATTTTCGTACTATTAGTTCATGAACATAAGAACATCACCAGAAAGATGTGCTTGAGTGGTTCTTACGAGCCAGACACATACCTCCAGCTACTTTCTTATTTTTATTTGTATTACAAAAAGGGTAATGTACAAAATGTTGGCCAGCTGATGTTTTAACCAGTTAACTTGTTGGGTTCTTTACATTGCAATTTTTTTTACCTATATGTTCTTATTGCAATTTCTGAAACCAAAGCTCAAATAAGTTTAAATGAGTGCAAGTTGGTACTACTTTGTAGTTAGTCTTTCATTTCCAGCCACCTTATAGTCTTATTGTTTTATTGTCATTGTCATTCTACAGTAAGGCTGATAGAACAAAAGGTTCAATCATCGTGACTAATAGTGCATTCAGTGGTGTTGAGGATCTCATATGTTTTCCCATTAAACATGATATACCTATACACATAGTCTTCCTTTCTTCAAACATTAAATGGTTCTTAAATTAGCTGCTAGATCAGCTATGAATGGGCTTTTTTAGTTGGTCATGTACATATACATAGGCTGATTGGCATCGCTAAGAAAATAAGGCAAACTGAAATGCTACAAGAAATGACAGCTTTATATACTTTGTCGATTGTTACAGAGTTTCAGCTGGTGAACAAGAGGAGCAAAGACAACTGCTCCGTCATAGTAAACTTCCACTTCTAGCCGAGCTTCAACCTGCTAGCCCCTCAAGTGTACAATTGGTTCTATCCAGATTGGTTTTACAATTTTTTGTTGTTATTCATAGGATATAGTGTTTAATCTGGTTGGGAACAATCCACCACCCAAGGGGATCAACGTCTCTAAGATATTGTTGTTTGTTCAAAGGAAGGTTGTTTTGTTATTAGCTGTAAAGTCTACTGCAAGTCCTTGCTTATATATACATGTTTGTCAGCAATTAGAGAAAAAAGGATGGAAGGGTCGCTTGTCAATCTGGCACCGCACAAACTTCCACTCAGGAGGCGCCACTGGGTGGCGCCCCAACCCCTAGTAAAGTGAAACCTGATGCATTGCAGCGTTGTTTTTGGGTTGGTAGTATTTGTGCTACTCACTCGGATGCCGTTTTTTTTTCTTTTGACCTACTTTTTCTTTTGAGGGGGTCTTGTGACCTACTTGTATGAGGGTTTTCTAGCCATTTTGATTTGTTTAATATAAATTTGGGCAAAAGCCTGTTTCGGGAATTATGACCGGAAATGTTTTAATGACATTAGCCTCATTTCTAAATTCTCACTACATATTATTTTCTCTGGAAAACGGCTGTTATGTTTTTGTGACAGCCTTAATATTTCTTAGGACATTGCTTCAAGACTATGCTCGTTATACAGAGATGTGGTGTGCGGGCAACCATATTATTCACACTCTATCATGACATTACAAGTACATGATGAATGGATAATTGAATAGGACTAGAGAGGCCAGACCAACCATACTATCATGATATACATTCTCCATAGTAAACTAGGCAGACCAACATAGTACACCCAACCAAAACATGCTATACTAAATATGCAGTAATACAAACCAAATGATATACTGATCGAGGAAGCAGCACAAAGAGAATTTAATGTGAATTAATACAAAAAAGTGTTCACCGTCAAACAACATTTGATAACAAAAGAGTGTTCTCTTGTCTCCACCACAAGGGAGATCCTTTTGATTGAACATTTTGTGGAAGCCCTTGAGCAAGAGGCATCCATTCTGCAATTTCTATTTTGCCATGTGGCGCCTTGGGCGTGGTGTGATGGTGGGCAAAGAAGTATGTCTCTATGGTACCAGGCCCTCTACCAGCATGCTAACGGATGGCACAGGACTCCTCGTTAGAGTGTAGAAAAAACGGCTTGACTTGAACCTCGCTGTGATCTTGCCGATGTCGTCGACGGTGGAAGGGTGAATGGACGGGGGAGCCAGCCCTCATTGAATTAGTTAAGTTGGTTGCAGGCATCACATGATGCAGAAGCCGGAGGATATTCCTATTTTTTAAATAATACGGAGTAGTACGGCATGTACTGAAAGCAACATGGAGAGTATAATTGATCCGATGTGGTCGAGCATGGGAGAATTTATTTTGTAAAAAAAGTATGAGTGAATTTGGGATATTTTTTGGGCTAGGACATCATTTGAGTTGCGTAAGAGTTTGCCAAAAGAGTCCAAGTGGTGTGCATGCAGCTGAATTTTTTGGTGTGGCAATATAGGTTATTTTCTGTTAGCTGCACCTCACCCGACATAAAATTTGTTACAGGTATTTTTGTCAATCTGTTACCGATGCACAGTCATGATTGGAGCGGTCGGACCATTGGGTGTCACACAGTGACGCATCCCCATCGTTCCCTAAGCCGACGGTGGTTGCATAAACAGCATCACACGACGGAGTGGGAGGAGAGTACTGCCAAAATTTGGTAAGGCTAGTTGTGCTGCAACTCATTGTTAAATTTCTGACGCCTCTCGGCCTACAGTTGGTATAGCCTTTTTCATTTGTTTTTGGGACCAAATGGTTTTGTCAAAGAAAATTGATGTATTGCCTCACAACTATGCTTCTTATAAGAACATGGCATGTACGTCCCACCCAATTATTCACCCTCTACCACAAGACGTCGCAATGAATGAATAATTTGATACACTAGTGACCAACCATATTGCCATGCTATATATTGTGATGTCCACGAAAAAAGTTAGGTCCAAATACTACAAACAATAAACATGCTATCACAAATGTACATTGATACAAACTACATGTTATACCAGTTGTGAAAAAAGGTAAATTAATTCACCGTAAAATTATGAAAAAAAAGGAGAGCGATTGTGAAAGTGCGTTATATCGACTAGAGGGGGGGTGAATAGGCGATTTTTATGAATTCTTCACTGAGGAATTTGTCGGTGAGGAAATTCCTTAGCTAAGAACTACTTGCAGCGGAATAAGTACTCAGAAGTAAGCTTAACAGAATACACGCATAGTCATCATGATGAAATGAAGACAATCACAGAGTACAGAAAGCGTAATCACAGGATAACACAAGATGAAGACAAACAGACTGAAGAAATTGAACTGAGGAAATTGAGAAAGTCTTCAGTCAAAGTCTTCAAACACAGATATGACAAACACTCAACACAGGTATGAGGAAATGAAAGGGTTGAGGAAATAGAACCAGTTAGGTTGGTGAAGACAATGATTTTGTAGACCAGTTCCAACTGCTGTCTCAGTTGTACGTCTGGTTGGAGCGGCTGAGTATTTAAACTCGAGGACACACAGTCCCAGACACCCAGTCGCTGAGCACGCAGCTCAGGACACCAAGTCCTCACCGTATTCTCCTTGAACTAAGACACCAAGTCCCGGACACCCAGTCGCTGAGCACGCAGCTCAGGACACCAAGTCCTCACCGTATTCTCCTTGAACTAAGATCACACAGACCTCGTCCAATCACTCATGGTAAGTCTTCAGGCGACTTCCAAACCTTCACAGACTTGGTCACTCGGCGATCCACAATTCCTCTTGGATGCTCTAGACCATGACGCCTAACCGTCTGGAAGAAGCACAGTCTTCAAAGGTAACAAGCGCCGGATCCACGCAGGATCAATTTCTTCATGATGCTCAATCACTTTGGGTTTGTAGGGTTTGGTGTTTGGGTTTTCCTCACTTGATGATTTTCGCCAAAGTCCTCGGAGGATGGGTTGCTCTCAAATGACAAGTGTCAAGTTCTCTCGAGCAGCCAACCAGCTAGTGGTTGTAGGGGCGGCTATTTATAGCCTAGGGAGCAGCCCGACATGATAAGACATAAATGCCCTTCAATGATATGACCGTTAGGTGGATAAGATATTTTGGGACAGTCATGGCGAAGACAAGAACGGTCGGAAATTTGAATATCAAATTCCTCGTGGCTATCATGTTCCTCATTTGTAGGCAATCCAGACTTGGCGAATTCCTAACTCCTCGGTCAGAACAAATTCTCAACACTGAAGAACTTCATCTCTCACATCAAGAAATTGACTGAACTGTATGAGATTTCCAAAGGCTTCACTCAAGGGATTGGTAGGTGTAGGATTTTGAGTTGAGTATCACATGGAAATTTTTCCTTAGTATTTCCTCGACCCCTTTAACAAAGACGGTGTTTCCTATGACTCAAGAAAGAGAAAACGAAACTACGAAAACAAAAGTCTTCACGCTTCATGTTCCTCAAATGAATACCAAGTCTTCAAGGTCACACCAATTTCTTCACTTTCAAAGTCTTGAAAAGTATTCAGAATATCAAAGTCTTCATTGAAGAACTTCATTTTAGGGTCGACTTTCTCTGTAAATATCAAACTCCTCATAGACTTATAGACCTGTGTACACTCACAAACGCATTAGTTCCTTAACCTATAAGTCTTCAATACACAAAAGTCACTAAGGGGCACTAGATGCACTTACAATCTCCCCCTTTTTGGTGATTGATGACAATATAGGTTAAGTTTTCAACGGGGATAAACATATGAATTGTAAATACTGATAATTAGGAATTTGATTGCAAGATATAGAAGAACTCCCCCTGAAGATGTACATAGTGAGGAATTTGCTTTTGAGGCAATGCACATTTGAAGAATTGAATCATGGAGATCTCCCCCTATATCTTGTAATTCATACACGCATTTGACATATAATATGAAGAATTTGAAATGCATGATGAAATATGGTGCTTGATGTTATGCAAAGTAACGATCAAGAGTATCGAGCCCAAATCGATTTGCTCAAGATTTTCAAGGAGCTCAAGAGAATCGAGCATAGTGCAAGAGCATAATGCATCAAAAGTATCAAAGCACCATCGGGTTTAAGATTACAACTCGATCCAATAAAAAGTTCAGAAGAATTTCTCCCCCTTTGTCATCGAATGACCAAAAGGATCGAAACTGAGGACTAACGCTCCTGAAGAATTTCAAGTTGAAGATGGAGCGCCAGCATTGTTGGGGTCGGTTGTTCAAGTAGGACCAGCCGCAGTGTCTTCCAAGTCTTCATTTTCATCAGTGTCGCGAGATGAAGAATAGGAGCTGGCCACCAAGGAAGGAACTTTGACCTTCTTGAATTTCTTCTGAGGAGGTGCGCACCAGTCAAATTCTTCCTTGAGTCCCATTGAAGCCAGTTCTTCTTCATCAGAGACATGTGAAAGAACAGCCCAAAAGCGCTTGAAGGTTTCATGGAGGTAGTAGTGGTTTTCTTCACCGCATTGTGTATTGAGGTCATGTTGTGAAGAAGAGTACCAAACCGACGCTTGACCCATTTATGATTACGATCAACTTTCGATGAAGACCGAGGAGTAACTCACGATCACCATCACCACAGGTGCGAGAGCTTGAGGACTTTGCTTGACCGAGGTATTTGCGGCAGAGTCATGTGTGGCGAGTCATCATTGGTGGAGTAGGATGCTGCTTTGCTAAACTGTCCATCCAATGGACGAATGCCTTCATCGATCACAGCAGTAGCCTTGCCCTTGTCATCATCTCGAGGTAAATGTCCGCTTGAGGACTTCAATCGGGGCAAGTAGCTGCAGTGGTTCAAAGTATCAGCCTTGTAATTGAGTGAAGACCTTGTCCCGATGAATCTCATAATCCAAGGCGATAAGGCTTCAGCTCAAAAGGTGACATAGCAATGTTTGCCGAGTCCTCATGAAGAAATCATGGAAGTTGACGGAACGCCATGGATGATGTTGAAAAGCATATTCTTCATGATGCCAACGACTTCTTCATCGCTCGAAGTCGTGACCTTTGATTGGACTCATTGTCTTCGCTGAATCCGATAGACAGTCCGAGGCACATATAATAATTCCTTGACAAGGAATTTGGTTCTTAGGGCCTGCCTTGGCTTCAAAGGCTTCATCAAGACTTGCATATAGTGATTTGTAAGTTCGGTTCATTGTAGATACGACGTGCACCATCAAGTGGAGGATCGAGTGGTAGGGCACGGCAATTCGCTTGTTGGTGCCTTGTAGTGAGTATTTTCAGACATCCAATCTAAGACCCATGAGTTCACGCCTTCAGCGTCTCCGGTGATGTGCAGCGTTGCATAAAACAAGAATTAGTTCTTCATTCCGGTCACGATATCAAGCAGAAATTTAGAAGTCCTACGTCGTGAAGAACACCGAGGACTGGCTCAAAGCTCCGGCAGCGACTCCATATCCACATGAGGAATATGAGCATGATCAAGATTTTATCCTTGTTGAAGAGCACCGAGGAATAGAAGTTGGCTTGGCTGGCAGTCCGTAAACGCCTCTTCCTAATGCGAGCGTAATCATATGGATTATAGTCGATGAAGAACACGTGCTCGGCAAAGAAATCTTCAGCCTTGAACTTTTGCTTGCTTGAGAACGGATTCTTTTGCTTGGGCAGAGGGGTGTCAGTGAGTTGCATCACCACCTCAGGAATCGCAAGTTCAGGTTCTTCAGGCTGAGGAATTTCTTGTTCCTCAACAGATGCAGTCTGAGGATCAGCAGCAGCAGTTTCATCAGCACTAGTGTCTGGAATTTCTTCATGCACAGAACCAGTGGGTTGATTTTCTTCAGAGTCCATTTGGACTGTTTGTGCAGGGGACTGAGGAATTTGTTGGAGCGGGGTGAAGAGAGGAGTATTGGGATGCTGACTTTCCCAAAAGTCATCATTGATCACCGGTGTGCTGCATCCAATATCCACATCTTCATCTTCACTTTCTCAACACCACCTCTTCACCGTGAACCGAGGCATAGGTGAGGAAATAATCGGGGTTGAAGGGATTGCATCCACTTCAATTTCTTCATCAATCTGCTCGACGGGCAGCGAATGATGTTCTTCATCGATCCGATTGGGATCTCATAGTCTTCTCAAAAGGAACAACGCCCTTTGATGGTATGGAGGAAATTGGAACAGCATCAATTGGATGTTCGTATGAGCTGGTCATAGGCCTCATTTTCTTCGCAGTCAAGAATCGACGCAGCTGATGATTTCCTTTTCTTCACAGCAGCTCGCTCGCAGCCTTGGTTTTCTTCACATCGAGGCGTATGGAAGAATTGGAGTTGGAGTTGGCGCAGGAGGAGCTGAGGAATGTGGTTCAGTTTCTTCAGACGCAACTGATGCAGTTGCCCTGTCTTGAGCAGTTTCTTCAGGCGCACCACTAGTGGGTGCCCTGGCAATTTCTTCAGCGGCTGGAATGGGATCACCAGCCCTGAAACTAGCATTTTCATCAGCAGGCTGAACGTCATCAGCGGTGCTGGCATGTTCTTCAGTCGGTTGGGCTGAGGCTTCAGCCTGAGGAATTTCATGTTGCACTGGGGCTGCAACATTTGTGAATTTCTTCGTCAGGTTCACAAATCTGACCTTGGCTCCTTGCCAATCAGCATAATATGAATCAAAGTTTTTGCTGAGGTCTTGAATTTCAGTCTGGACCTTGAGAAGCTCCTCAGGTGTCATCTTGACAACGTTTTTCTTCAGGAACTTCTCTTTCCTGTATTGAGCCTTTTTGATTTCCCTTGCCTTCTCAAACTTCCATTTTCTTCAGCTATGAAGTGAGTCAACATATGACTTTGTCCAGTGTCGATGAAGGTCGCATAGGGGTATTGGGATCCTTGTGCCGTAGATCAATATAGTCGAGGATTTTCTTCGATCCAACAGCAGAGGCACAAATGTGCCTTTGGCTCTAGCGGCCTTTTCTTGACGGTCTCGATGATTTCCGCAAGTTCATCATCGATGCCTCATCATCGAAGGCACATGGAATGCAACATGTTTCTTCCTTGGCTAGGCCGAGGACCTCGCCCAGCTGTTGCTTTGGTCTTCAAATGAGTCGGGCCGATGATGAAATGGGAGCTCTTGAGGAACTTGCGAAACGCTCGAGGCAATTGAGAAGCCAGCAGTCCTTTGACATGTAGCCAGTGCACAGGCGAAGACTTTGACGGAGCTGTTGAGGACTTTGGTGGAGCAGCAGCAGGTGTGAGGAATTTGCTTGAGGGTGCTGCCGAGGAACTTGGCCGTGAGGGCGCAGATGGTGAAGCACTTGGCTTATGAGCAGGCTTCTTTGCATGGATTTCCTCGGTTTGACCGAGACCTCGATGGTAGTAGCAGCGCAGAATCCTCATTGAATTTCTTCACCGCCTCCTTTGCTTGCTTTGCCAATTTTGCTTGACGCTTAGCCCATTCATCGTGAAAGTCCTCACCTCGCTTGATGCTTGTGGGATCAGCTACTTGGCCAGGTGCCAAAGGAGCTCTTGGGCATGGAGGATTAAGAGCGAATTTCTTCATCTACTTAGGAGTTACATATCTGTATTCCTCCATTCCCGTGCCCATCTCCGCTCAATCTTATGAATACGCACCTTGCGCTGATTTTTGTTTTCTTCATCCGTGTGCAGAGTCAGATAGATTTCCTCGTGGATTTCAAACGCAGTCATAACCTCGTGTTTCTTTCCTCCTTTCTCGTGGCTTCTTACCGTCTGCCATGTTCTTCGCTTGAGGAATTTGAACAATTGAGTTCTCTCAAGAAGTATGCAATTTTTCTTCGAGGAACGCTGCAAATGAGTTAAGTTGATGAGAACCTAGGGATTCAGCAGCGACATGTGTACCTGTGAACAGAGTATAGTTGCGAGGAATTTGGAGAGGTCATATGCGTTCTCGTAAGGTTTTTCAAAACAACAGGTTTTGAGGATTTTGACCAAATGAGTTTTGAAGAATTTCACTAAGCGTTCTTTGTCTTAGGTTCCAGAGTTGTATAGATCGAGGATCCACACAATTGAGGAATCTTGAAGAAAATCATTGCTTAGAGAAACGAATCAAGAGATTTGAGGTGTTCATATGTGTGAAGATTTGAAGAATAAACACCTTTGAAGATTTTAAGAAGGTTTGAGAATCAAAGCGAGTAATAAAAGTAACTTTTAATTACCCAAGTGAAGAACACGACGAACCGAGAAGAACAGTTGGGAAGTTCGTCTGCTCAGATCTTCCACGCCTAACTTGGCGAGGAAGACAGCTACGGCGACGGCGGAGTGAGGATTTCCGTGGTCGGCGCGAGTACGCCGGCGACGAGGTCGAGGCAGATGAAGCTTTTCCTCACCGGCGACGATGGAGAAGCGGCGGCGCTTAGGTTTGAGGAGCTCGAGGGAGAGAGAGGTCGAGCGAGTAAAAGAAATGAGGAAGGGAGAGGGTATTTATAGACACGGTGAAAAACGGATCGCCGAAGATTTAGGACTAACATGCCCCTGACCATTTCCTTCTCACGACATGTGTCACCCACGTCTTGTGTAGTGGAGATCGTACGATCGTGGGTGAATAAAATAATGCATCATGGGATGCGAACGGTTTGAGCGGCAAAACCGAAGGTTTGGATAAGATCAGTTTTAAAGTTCCGTTCGCAATTTCTTCAGCTGTCAAGGACACAAAGTGAAGATTTTGAACGAGTTTCAAAATAGAACGCATATGAAGAATTTGTGAATAGATTGGGTTGAGTATAGCATAGAGGGAGAAGGGTCCATCACATTCACTTAGCATAAAAAGCGACTTGAAGAAATAGCCATAAGTGAATGCTGTAGAGGACATAAATATATATATATATATATATATATATATATATATATATATATATATATATATATATATATATATATATATGTGTGTGTGTGTGTATATATATATATATATATATATATATATATATATATATATATATCCAATGAAGAAAGACGACGGAAACAGTGAAGATTTTGCAAAGTTGAAGAATTTAAAAAAAACTGAAGAATTTCAAAACTAAGGAATAACTCAAATTGAAGATTTTCAACTTTGGTGGTGGCGTGACCCACCGTATAAGAATGATGATTTCAGACACCGCGTACAATTGTCGTAGGGTTCTGAGAATCAAATTCTTCATTAATTTCTTCACACTAAGAGTGTTATTCTTCATTGATTGAAGAAAAACGTTTCTTCATGTGTTGCACATCTAAGTCATCAATTTTGCATAAGTGTTAGGATGTGTATCTTTTTCAAAGAACGTTTGAAGATTCTAAGATATTTAGCTCACACCGCAACTTGCTAAATCTCTTCTCATCCAAGGGCTTAGTGAAGATATCAGCTAGCTGTTCTTCAGTCTTCACGTGCTCGATGGAGATGTCGCCCTTCAACACATGATCACGAAGAAAATGATGACGAATCTGAATGTGCTTTGTCTTCGAGTGCTGAACTGGGTTGTGAGCAATCTTGATGGCACTCTCATTGTCACAGTAGAGAGGCACATTCTTCACGTTGATGCCGTAGTCCTTGAGAGTTTGCTTCATCCATAGCAATTGAGCACAACACGAGCCAGCAGCAATGTATTCAGCTTCCGCAGTAGACAGTGATACACAGTTCTGTTTCTTCGAGGACCAACAGACCAAAGATCGTCCGAGGAAATGACAAGTACCAGATGTTGACTTGCGGTCCACACGATCACCAGCATAGTCAGAGTCAGAATATCCAATGAGGTCAAAAGTAGAGCCCTTGGGGTACCATAATCCTAGTGTTGGTGTGTGAGCTAGATATCGAAGAATATGCTTCACAGCCTTATGGTGTGATTCCTTCGGTGTAGCTTGAAATCGGGCACACATGCACACACTAAGCATTATATCTGGCCTAGATGCACATAAGTACAATAAAGAACCAATCATGGAGCGGTATACCTTGTGATCAAGTCAATACCATTTTCATCAAGGCATAGATGGCCATTTGTGGGCATAGGAATTTTGACGCCTTTGCAATCTTGCATGCCAATTTCTTCAGACATCTTTGAGGTATTTCTCCGAGATATGAATATGCCATTGTGTTGTTGATTAATTTGAAGACCTAAGAAGAATTTCAACTCTCCCATCATAGACATTTGATATTCTTCACTCATCATATAGGCAAATTCATCACTATAACGCTGGTCAAGACAGCCAAAGATAATATCATCAACATATATTTGGCACACAAACAGTTCACCATCATAAGATTTAGTAAAGAGAGTAGGGTCGAGTGAACCGGTGTGAAGCCATTCTTCACAAAGAATTCCTTCAATGTATCATACCATGCCCGAGGGGCTTGCTTGAGGCCATAGAGGGCCTTATTGAGTCTCAAGACTTTGTCGATTCTTTGGATCTTCAAAACCTGGGGTTGAGCAACATATACTTCTTCCTCAAGCTTACCATTGAGGAATGCACTTTTCACATCCATTTGATATAAAGTGATATTGTGATGGTTAGCATAGGCGTAGTAATATGCGAATAGACTCAAGTCTAGCGACAGTGCAAAAGTTTCATCGAAATCAATTCCTTCAACTCGTGTAGCCTTGAGCTACTAGTCGTGCCTTATTCCTCACCACAAGACCATTTTCATCTTGCTTGTTGTGATAGATCCACTTTGTGCCAATGATATTATGCTTGCGAGGATCTGGACGTTTGACCAGTTCCCACATTGTTGAGCTCGAACTGATGTAATTCTTCTTGCATGGCCTGAATCCACTCGCCCGAAATGCTTCATCTACCTTAGTGGGCTCTGTGATAGATACAAAAGCATAGTGCCCATAAAAGTTAGATAAATGTGAAGCTTTTGAGCGTGTGAGAGGACCTGGCGCTTTAATGTCATCGATGATCTTCTCCACTTGCACTTCTTTTGCAACGCGAGGATGAGCTGGTTGTCGCCGAGGAATTTGATCATTTTCCTCAGACCATTTTCTTCAAAGATTATCTTCAGTGCATCACTCGACGTTCTTCACAGACAGAATGAATTCTTCAGCAGTTTCTTCAAGAGGAATGACATCCTCGCTGCCTTGAACTTGATAGATTCCTCGGTGCTGGTTCATCTAACACAAAGGTAGGTGCTCTCTTTGCAGCCATTAGTTTCATCGAACCGCACATCTACAAGGTCAACAATCTTGTGAAGAGTTATGTTGAAGACTCAGTAGGTGTGCGAGTCCTTTCCGTAACCAAGCATAAACCTTCATGTGCTTTCGGTGCAAATTTAGAGTTGTGATGAGGATCTCTAATCCAGCATTTAGCAATCAAGACTTTGAAATAACTTACATTAGGTTTCTTGTCGGTGAGGAGTTCATAGGCAGTCTTCTTGAAGAATTTGTGAAGATATACTCTGATGATGTGGCAAGCAAGATCAATTGCATCAATCCAAAACGACTAGGCGCTTTGTATTCATCAAGCATAGTGCGAGCCATCTCAACAAGAGTTCTGTTCTTGCGCCCACGACGCCATTTTGCCGAGGAGTATAAGGAGCAGATAACTCATGAGTAATACCAAGTTCATCAACATAGTCATCAAGACCGAATTCTTGAACTCAGTTCCATTGTCACTCCCGATGTGCTTGATCTTCACACCAAAGTTAGTTGAAGCCCTCGAGGAAAATCGCTTGAAGACTTCCTGCACTTGATTTTTGTAAGTAACAATGTGTACCCATGTGTAACGAGAGTAATCATCAACAATAACAAAGCCATATAGAGATGCATCATTAACGACAGCTGAGTAATGATTGGGACCAAAGAGGTCCATGTGAAGCAATTCAAGGACGAGTAGTGGTCATGATGGTCTTCACTGGATGCTTGGCCTTTGTCATTTTTCTAGCTTCACAGTTCGCATAAGTGATCCTTGAGGAATTTGACATTCTCAATGCCAATGACATGCTTCTTCTTCGCAAGCGTGCAAATTCCTCATGCTGCGTGACTAAGTCGTCGATGCCATAGCCAGCCTTACAAGCTTTTGCAAGTAGGCACACGGCTGGTTGTGGTCCCGTGGAAAAGTCAACAATGTACAAGTCTCCTCTCCTAAAGCCTTCAAGACTTTGGAATTGTCACTTCCATAATCACAACACAACGATACTTGCCAAAGATAACAACCATATCAAGATCACAAAGCATTGAGATCGACATGAGGTTGTATCCTAAGGACTCAACAAGCATGACTTTGTCCATGTGCATGTCCTTAGAGATTGCAACCTTACCAAGGCCCAATACCTGACTTTTTGCCTTTATCAGCAAAGATGATATGCTTCAGATGTGACGGTGATAAGGGAGCATCCATCAATAGATTCTTGTCACCAGTCATGTGATTTGTACATCCACTATCGAGAAACCACTCAGTGGCTTTGGGTTGATCATCCTGCAGATGAATTAGTACAACTTACGATCTCATATACTTCATCAGTGAAGAATATGATATCAATTTCATCGATGAATTTCATCACCAAGATAACAGATAAGCAAGATGAGGACGTGTGAAATGAAGGTTCATTTCATCATGATTAGTCTGCCCTTTCGTGCATTTTGTCGTCCCCAAAGAAATTCTTCAGACGCTTAATGCACGCCCGAGACCTGACCGCAGAAGAGGTTAGTTCTTTTCTTCACCACCCACATCTCAAGGGGTGGCAAAGAGTTCATCACTCATGCGAGCACCATACGAGAATGGTGGCATAGAAGCCAAACCATTTCGCTTTCACATAAGAGGGTTAGGGTAAGCATATGAATAAGCAGAGAAATTCTTCGAGGACTTATGAACATATTGGTTTGAAGAATAATGCACATATTCATAGCCCTTAGCTCTACCCTGCGAAACAGAGTTATTAGCATGATGATAATCATATGAGGACTTTGATCCTTTTGAGGAATTTGATCCACGTGAGGAATTTGGTCCGTATGAGGACTTGGATCCATATGAAGAATTTGGTCCATATGAAGAATTTGATCTGGGGTTCCTATTCTTCACTTTGGTGGTGTCATGAGGACATTCACCAAGACTTTCAAGGCACTTCTTGGGAACCCAGATTTTCTTCATAGGGGAACCGTTCCTGCAGTTAGTGCCAACATATCTAAGCAAATACTTCACCATTCTGATTTTTGAACAGTTTATAATTGAGTCAAATGACTCATCGGCAGAATGAGGAAATTCGCATGTAAAGCCAGATAAGCTAGATGGATCAATCGGAGGTCCCTTTGCAGCAACCCATGAGGTTTTGGGATACCGCTCAAAGCTTCCAATATGTTCCATCAAGATTGAGTTTCCTCTCAAAGGCAATACCCTCTTTCCTAGGGTTCCTGTTGAGGATCTGCTTTTTGAGCACATCACAAAGAGTCTGATGCCCTTTGAGGCTTTTGTACATGCCTGTCATGTACAATTCCTTCAGCCCTGCATCGTCAGTGATACTAGGAATGTCCTCAGATGAGGAATTAGTGATAGCCGAGGCAGGTGAAGAATTTATAACAGTTGAAGCATTTGAACATTCAGGTGAAGAATTATCAGATTCACGTTCAATGCACTTTAAGCATGGAGGAACAAATTCTTCTTGAGAAGCGCTGATTTGTTGAGCAAGTAATGAATCGCGCTCCTTCTAAAGATCTTCATAACTCACTCTTAGCTTCTCAAGATCTTGCTTTCTTTGAAGAAATTCATAAGAAAGTTTCTCATGATCAGATAAGAGAGTGTTATGATGACCTTGAAGGTTGTCAAGCCTAGATCAAGTCTCAAGATTTTCATCGTGGCTTTAGTGTGATCTATTTCTTCACCCAACATATCATCACTTTTGTCTAGCATGTTTTGAACCTTTTCAAAAGCCCTTTGTTGTTTTATAGCAATCTTAGCAAGTTTAGAGTAGCTGGGCTAGAGATCCTCATCGATTCATTTTCACTAGATTCGAGAGGAGGTGAAATTCAAGACCTTGGCTCCTTTTCCATGAAGCAATAGGTGGAGCGTAGTCATCATCATCCTCATCAGGCTTGTCGGCGGAGTCAGTTTCTTCAGTGTTGAAGATGGACTTGCTAACAAAAGCAGTAGCGAAAGCCAGATTAGCCACACCAGATTCGGATTCTTCATACTCCTCCTCTTCCTCATGTTCCTCTGATTCAGCTTCAGAGTCCATTTCCTTGCCAATGAATGCCCGAGCCTTTTTGGAGCTGCTCTTCTTGTGAGAAGAAGGCTTTGAGGATTTTGATGATGAAGATTTCGATGATTTCTTTTTCTTCTTCAAGGCCATCGAACTGTAATCCTTGTGTTTCTTCTTCTTTAATTCCTTTTCCCATCGAGGACAATCTTGGATGTAGTGACCAGGTTTCTTGCATTTGTGACAAAGTCTTCTTTATAGTCACTAGATGAGGAATCACCGCTTCTTGAGGATTTTCGAAGCGACCACGCCTTGAGAATTTCTGGAATTTCTTCACGAGCAGTGCTAGATCCTCGCCTAATTCTTCAGATCTCCAAGGCTACTACCGAGTCTTCACACTCAGATTCGGACACAGCCTTGGCCTTGAGGCACGTGTTTTTCCATAGCCGTAACCATAGAGATCTCTTTTTCAGCAAGTGGAACTCATGAGTATTTAGCCTTTCGAGGATATCGGCAGGATCAAGAGACTTGTAGTCAGCTCGTTCTTGTATCATCGCTGAGTATCAAATGAGGAATCAAGCGATCTTAATAATTTATTCACCACCTCATGGTCGGTGATGTCATGGCACCAAGTTCTTGAAGCTCATTTGAGATGTCGGTGAGGCGATCAAGGTTTGTTGAACATTTTCGTTGTCGAGTCTTTTGAAGCGGTTGAAGAGATTCGAAGAACATCAACTCGAGAGTCACGCTGAGTTGAGACACCTTCATTTACTTTGGACAGCCTGTCCCGGATGAGCTTGGCAGATTCCAAAGCACTCACTCTTCCATATTGACCTTTGCTCGATGGCCACATATGATATTCTTCGCTTGAGAATCGAGTTGCTTGAATCTCTTCACATCAGCAGATTCGTGAGAAGGTGTGGTGAGGGAACACCATTTTCCACAACATACCGTAGATCGTTGTCAATTGCTTCAAGATGCATTCGCATCTTGTTCTTCCAAGAGGGGTAGTCCGTCCCATCGAAGGTAGGACACCTGCTGAGACCTTGATCATACTGCGCGGTCGACATAACTAAAACTCCGTGGTTAAACTAAAATCACACGTAACAAGGAGTACCTTGCTCGATACCAATTGAAAATGCGTTATATCGACTAGAGGGGGTGAATAGGAGATTTTATGAATTCTTCATCGAGGAATTTGTCGGTGAGGAAATTCCTTAGCGAAGAACTACTTGCAGCGGAATAAGTACTCAGAAGTAAGCATAACAGAATACACGCATAGTCATCATGATGAAATGAAGACAATCACAGAGTACAGAAAGCGTAATCACATGATAACACAAGATGAAGACAAACAGATCAAGAAATTGAACGAGGAAATTGAGAAAGTCTTCACCAAAGTCTTCAAACACAGATATGACAAACACTCAACACGGTATGAGGAAATGAAAGGGTTGAGGAAATAGAACCAGTTAGGTTGGTGAAGATAATGATTTTGTAGACCAGTTCCAACTGCTGTCTCAGTTGTACGTCTGGTTGGAGCGGCTGAGTATTTAAACTCGAGGACACACAGTCCGGACACCCGATCGAAAGCACGCAGCTCAGACACCAAGTCCTCACCGTATTCTCCTTGAACTAAGGTCACATGACTCGCCCAATCACTCGCGGTAAGTCTTCAGCGACTTCCAAACCTTCACAGACTTGGTCACTCGGCGATCCACAATTCCTCTTGGATGCTCTAGACCATGACGCCTAACCGTCTGGAAGAAGCACAGTCTTCAAAGGTAACAAGCGTCGGATCCACGCAGGATCAATTTCTTCAAGATGCTCAATCACTTTGGGTTTGTAGGGTTTGGTGTTTGGGTTTTCCTCACTTGATGATTTTCGCCAAAGTCCTCAAAGGATGGGTTGCTCTCAAATGACAAGTGTCAAGTTCTCTCGGAGCAGCCAACCAGCTAGTGGTTGTAGGGGCGGCTATTTATAGCCTAGGGAGCAGCCCGACATGATAAGACATAAATGCCCTTCAATGATATGACCGTTAGGTGGATAAGATATTTTGGGACAGCTGGCGCCAAGAAGACAAAGAACGGTCGGAAATTTGAATATCAAATTCCTCGGGCTATCATGTTCCTCATCGTAGGCAATCCGCAGACTGGCGAATTCCTAACTCCTCGGTCGAACAAATTCTCAACACCGTAAGAACTTCATCTCTCACATCAAGAAATTGACTGAACTGTATGAGATTTCAAAGGCTTCACTCAAGGGATTGGTAGGTGTAGGATTTTGAGTTGAGCATCACATGGAAAATTTTCCTTAGTATTTCCTCGACCCCTTTAACAAAGACGGTGTTTCCTATGACTCAAGAAAGAGAAAACGAAACTACGAAAACAAAAGTCTTCACGCTTCATGTTCCTCAAATGAATACCAAGTCTTCAAGGTCACACCAATTTCTTCACTTTCAAAGTCTTCAGAAAGTCTTCAGAATATCAAAGTCTTCAGTTGAAGAAATTCATTTTTAGGGGTCGACTTTCTCTGTAAATATCAAACTCCTCATAGACTTATAGACCTGTGTACACTCACAAACGCATTAGTTCCTTAACCTATAAGTCTTCAATACACCAAAATCACTAAGGGGCACTAGATGCACTTACAGATTGGTATATTAATAACTAGATATTCGATTGCAACAAGTAATATTTGTCAGTGACTCTGCAAACAAAAACCTTAGACGAACCACTCGACCAACTTTTTGATGAACAACTTTTAAGACTAACTCAGTGCAAATTACTTTTAAGTTAAAAATAACTATAGAGATGCGATTTCAAGCAGTAAAGTATCATACTCAGTACAACGCTAGCTCAATGGATCCGTGAAGATTATCCTCGGTGTCACACCAAAACAAAAAAAAAATATTAGGGAGCCAGCGCATGTTTCTTGACTATCTGAACTTTGCTGACGTGAACATGAATGGGAATGAACCACCTCTTCCCACACGAAGTAGGCCTCAACTATATGGTTTCATTGGTAATTAGGATTGGACAGAATGAACTCACAAACTCTGGGTTATCTCATGAAATTGATTAACTGATTGGGTCAAAAGACATCAGATATGTGTGCACACACGCAGAATAAACAAATTTCCAAGTGAAACCTTGATCATGAGGAGAAGGAAGGAAGAATATTTTGAGGACACCATCGTTTATGGAGGTGAAGAAGCGTAGTACCGATGATGAGAGCCTTGAAGATCTAAAGCAAATAAAGAGAAGATATGTTTTCTCATCTCTCCTCCTGAGCTTCTGATTAGGAACGACAAGTGAGGATGGTGAATCATGTTTCTCGTATGTCTTTACCTTTCAATTTTACCGGAAACAAAGCAGGAGTTTGTATTGGGAGTGTCAATGGAGTCATTTGTGGAACCTCGGGGTGCGGTTGTCGGTGGTAGTCGAGTGAAGCCACTGAAGTTTTAAGGCAAAGAAGACCCAAATATGGCCACCATGTTTGAATTTTACTATATATGTTTCTTGAGGTGAATGAACACATCGAGAAAATGTTTGAACTCAACATTTAATGTTTTATTTTTTAGTAGACTATCTCAAGTTGCCCTCAAAATTATAAGGACATTTTCTAGGACAAAATGTTCTTTATTCACAGGGTTGAATAATGACGGAACAGAAGGAATGAAACATTGCTCGGTTCGTTCCACAACAACCGGAGTAAGGTGCCTAGTGCAAACCAAACAAAAAAAATCAGAACACTACAAACATTTGTTCATCTTAAGAAAAAAATAATAACTGCAGTAGGCTAGAATGCCCCGATTCTCTCTATAGACATGGGAGGGAGGAGAGAGATATAGAGATGAAAGCACAACTGCATGACACATTTCCCTTTTTTGCCCACGCTCCTATCTCTATTAACCCGAGTAATAGCGAACCAGATTGGTTGTGTTATTTTTTTATGCGCCAGCTCCATCCGTGGCATAGGGTGGGTCGTTGTGCTGCAAACTATCTTCACTCGTCTATCTCGCCAGAGTGGAGGGTCGATCCGAGCAATGGGGAGCTTGCAGTGGTTTCCTCCGCGATGGAAGAGGGACCTTAGACATTCCCCCACGCCGGCGGTGGGTGCATAAAAGGGGATGCATGTGGCAACTGCTTCCAGATCACCGACTCATTGCTAAACTACCGATACCTCTCAGACCTAAATGTTGCATGCCATTTTTAATGAAACATGGTTACTCTGTTTTGGGATCAATAGCTTGTCAAATTTTCTTCATGTATTGCTTCACAACTATGCTTCTTATTGGGACATGTTGTATGCGCCCCACCAAATTATTCACCTCTACCCCGAGGTGTCACATTGAATGAATAACTTAAAACACTACTGACAAACCATATTGCCAAGATATATCTTGCCATCGATACTGAAAAAAGTTAGGTCGAATACTACACCCAACAAACATGTTATGCTGATTGTACATTAATACAAGCCACATGGTATACCAATTGCAGAAGCGGGCAAAAAAGCGTGATAAAATGATATAAAAAGGCACCGCTTGGTATCACTAGCTAATTATCCAATAGCAACAAGCGATATTTGTAAGAGACTTTGTGTAAAGAAACTTAAGTGGACCAGCTTCTGGATGAATAAATTGTAAGAGTGACAACTCGACACGGATTATTTTTGAGATAAAAATAACAACAGAGATGCAATGTCAAGCATTAAAGTATCATAATCAGTGCAGCACCAGCTCCATGGATCTCCTGAAAATTTTCCTTAGTGTTCACAGCAATACCAAAAATTATTATGAACACAGCTCATGTAATTTGACTCTCCAAACCTTGCTAACTGAACATGAATGAGTACAACTAGACGAAACTCAACTTCTTCCACCATGAACTATGACTGAACTACACAATCCCGTTGGTAGTTAGGATTGGTAACTGATTGTTTCAGAAGACACATAACACATGAGCTGACAGAGAAAACACTTAGCAGGCGAGAGCATAGAAGACGAATCCGCCAAAGCTCTATCATCGCGAGAAAGCTCAATTGAGCAGCAGGGCCAGGCTTGGCTCGAGCTCATGGAACATCACACCATTCATGTGCTTCTAGAGATGCGAGTAGAGAAGCAATAAAGTGAAGCCTGATGCATTGTCTCGTTGTTTTTGGATTGGTAGTATTTGTGCTACTCACTCGGATGCCCTTTTTTTTTCTTTTGACCTACTTTTTCTTTTGAGGGGGTCTTGTGACCTACTTGTACGAGGGTTTTCTAGCCATTTTGATTTGTTTAACATAAATTTGGGCCAAAGCCTGTTTCGGGAATTATGACCTGAAACGTTTTAATGACATTAGCATCATTTCTAAATTCTCACTACATATTATTTTCTCTGGAAAACGGCTGTTATGTTTTTGTGACAGCCTTAATATTTCTTATTAAACCATACTGTTGATATGTACTGTCATCCTGGCGAAAGGATAGACCAAATTATGCAACAAAAACATGCTATATTGAGTGTGCATCAATACAAACATCACGACAGAATTTCCACTGAGCAGCTCAGATAGTACGTGAGATGATGCAAAAAAAATCTTCGACCTCACGACAGAATTTCCACTGAGCAGCTCAGTGGAGCTCCTGACATATATATTTCCTTGTGTGATACCAAAACAGGGAAATTTCATATGAACACCTGGCATTTCTTGACTCTCCGGACTTCTCTTATTCAAACATTAACGAGTATAACCAGATGAAACAAACATGTTCCACTACAACCTAGGCTTGAACTATGTGGTTTCTTTAACAAACAAGGATATGATGGAGTTAATTCACAGCTGGGGGATATATATCTCTCAGAATCGATTGACCAACTGGGATGGAAGAATATTGAACACATGAGCAAGCAGGTAAAAGATGTGCGAAGATTTGATCCACCCAACAAATGCAGAGTTTTGCAAGGGAAGTGGCAAAGATCAGCCATGGAATCAACGAGCTTTTTACTTACATGGAATCAAAGAGATTTTGGTTACACATTGAACATGAGTCACTGACATTTTGACACCATCCTACCAAAGAGTAAGACATGAATAATCGCAGGTAACTGAAAGGGGGAGTGGCCGAGGAAGCAAATGCGCAAGCATTGCTCAATTAGTTTATTGAACTGGGTGCCAAGTGCAAGCCAGCAATAAAATCAGCATGCTACAAAATTTTGTTCATCTTAACAACTACAGAAAAGGATCTATGAATCCGAAATCTAGAAGGTACATGGTCGGTTTTATCTCTCGTTTCACATCACTTGAGAAATCAAGAAACAAATCTATCACTAATTAACAGAACTTCCAGTGTTCAAATTCAAGGAAGTATGGCATGCCTGTAATATTATTGTTTCTTGCTGTTGCTGATGTTGGGCTTCACCGAGCAGGAGTTTTCGCCAACTGAGTAGGGAGGCTCTAACCAGTAGAGAACATGATCCTCTCCATGGCGTACTCGCAGATTAGGAGGTCCAAATTTGACTGAATTTACAAAGCTGATAAACAACAGGTGCTATTTCTGAATCTGTTGCCTGGAGACCAAACACATGGCATGGGAAGCGCCTATTGCAACCGAGATGACACGAGGAGGGCTTGGATCCTCATCACCATCAGCAAGAAAATTAACTTTAACAGGTAATGGTTGCACTTCTGGAAGATCGGGAACGCCTAGCTGGCAGTCTCTTGCATTTCCCCACATGTACAGGTCACCTTTCTCTGGCCACACAAAGAAAGTAAATTCAGGTAAGCTACTCATAGTGTGAAATTTTAGTTGCTTGCATTTAGCTGACATGCAATGTGATGTGCCGAAATACTTGTACAGAGGTAGTAGAACTAGAAGAAGGCAACATAACTAAGCTAGTTAAAACAAGAATATTCAGAGAGACATCTTATAAAACGAGTAAGAGGCTCTTACAGTGGCAATATATCTGGGTTTCATGTATATCAAAATAAATGGACTAACTGAAGTTTAGTTAGAGGGTGCTTGGATACGTTTTAGTCTCATGACTAAAAGTAGTGGGACTAAAACTTGCTAGCCTCACCCATGCTTGGATCCAAATACTAAAGAGACTAAAATCAAGTTAATGAGCATTTATTATCCTCCAAACCCTCCAATCCAGAACTCGCATGTGTTAAAGGAGAGGAGTTAAATGAGGAGAGAGAGGACTAATCCACATTTTAATAGGGGTACCCCTGACTAAAAAAATTTAGTCTCAAGACTAGTTTTAGCCCCTCTTTAGTCAGGGGTGCTTGGAACTTTAGCCTCTTGAAGAGACTATTTTTAGTCAGACTAAAATAAGTCCCTTGGATCCAAGCACCCTCTTACAACAATGGCATTTCTTCTTCATTATTCGAAATTAATTAAAGTGTGTGCTACAAAACTAGTAAGTAAATCTTAGAAATCCTTTCTTTTCATCAGCAATACATGCAATTAAATTTGTATGCAACGCCTGTTTCTTGCATAATTACAACAGCAACAAAATACTGATTATCTGCCTGACTGGTTAACTTTCAGAATTTTCTCTCTCATATCTCAATTACATGCCAGTCTTATAAACTATACACGAGTCCCCAGTATTTTCTTGGACTTACTAAATTAGTAACACTTTCACTCCCCAAATGGTTTTCAACGTAGACAGTTTTATTCTCAATTACTCAATGTCATGTGGTGGTGGTGCATGTTTACCATTTCCTATGAATCTTCAGTACAGACATTGTGTGCTATGTTTTACTAGTAAAGAAATGGTGAATGGAAGGTAGGTGAGACTAAGAACATGTCAAGAGCTCCCTGCACAGGAACAACCACCATGAATGACTATCTTTAAGATGAAAAAGAGAAACAGCATTCACCTGATATAGCAGCAGAAGTTGACCCCCCACAGGCTATGTAGACAATTCGGTCCTCAGACAGAGCTTTAATGGCAAGTGGAACTCTATGGTTTTGAATGGTTGGATGCCCTAGTTGGCCATGTCCACCATGTCCCCATGAGAGAACTTCACCTTCATCTGAATATAGTTAACAAGGTAAGATATGTCACATACTTGTATGCTGCACCAACCAGTACATTGTTCTGTGCTTGCTATAACAGCAGCCTGAAAGTAATACAGCTAAGTATATATCTCTAGGAATACAGTGGCGTTACACTGATTGCTTGCTGTAAGATCCAACAGAATTTGATTCACGATCAAATGTGGTCTTATGATTGAAGATCATTGTTGCAGTTAAAACAAGCAGTAGACATAATTAACCAACTTGCTGAGACAAAGGCAAATGTATATTCCTTTATTACTCCTGCCTGAATGTTTTATTTTCAGAACTTAGATTGCAAATTCTATTATTTTTCAAGTAATATGTCATCAAATTTTGATAGGAGATCACAAAAGTTGCCTTCCATTAGTTCAGAGAAAACACCTGAATTTCAAACAAGTAAAACATACCAGTCAAGGCTAAAGAATGGTATCCCCCGCATGCTACTTGGATTACATGGACATTTTTCAGGCTAGGGACAATTTGTGGCCTCCAGTCACTGGAATTGCTTCCTCTGCCCAGTTCGAAGTTTGAGTTTGCTGAAGATCATAGACAAGTTGTAGAAACTCAGTAAATCTATATTAGATGAGATGCATTTCAAATTAAATTAGTACATAAGTCCCTTACGACGAAACCTGGAAAGCCAGAATGAAGAGATGTTATCTTTGCCATATACTCCCTAAATATAAGACATTGAGATTAAGCTGCCCCAACGTCTTATATTTAGGAATGGGGGTAGTACTAAGCAAGATCGTTGAGATTAAGGAAGCTTAAGAGCATTTCAGAAAACTATCATAACCCATCTAAGTGTAACTTATGCCCAATGGATGAAATAAAAGGTCTGGGCATGTAGTTGGAGGAAAAATGTTGTGCTGCCACAACATTTCACATTAGCGGGAACCTTGTAAACTCATAATTGCAGCTTAATATGAACTGCATGGTGTTGCATTTCACATTAGCAGCAAGTTAAGTATACAACTTTTTCCCTAGTTTCTGTAGAAGAGCATCAGTGCAGAATAAATTAAATATATGATGTTTACTAGTTAATAAATTAATACACAGTGACATCCTCACCTCCCCAACTCCATAGCTGCCCATCCGAGGTCAGCGCAAGGGTGAAGAAGCCACCACAAGCAACCGCAGAAACTGGTACAGGCAGCGCGGTCACTTTGGAAGGAACACTGAGAGAGCCAGCTTCACCTGGACCACCCCCACTCCCAAGCCCTAACCTTCCATCGCCTTCATCACGACCCCAGGTGTATAGTTCACCTGTTACAAGCCGTCAAAATGCAAGGATCAGAGCTGAGGGTGTTTGACGATCACAAGGCCAATATTTCAACATGAGAATAACAGAAGTTTTATTTATTTGTGTCCACTTTCTCATACTATTCATTTGCACAAGGCAGCAAGCGATGACAAAAAATAGTGTATTTCTGTATTGAGCATGGATAAGAAGTTATAGACAACCTGATTCCGTAATCGCCGCAGTATGCGCTCCACTCGTGGCAATATGCACAATCTTCCCATCCCAAGGGCCCTTCACTTTCCTCGGCAACAGCTCTCTATGGTAAACGTAGTGCCCCAGAGCTCCAAATCCACCATAACCCCTGCAGACTACTAGAGTAAACTGAGTGATGCAGCAGCCAGCCACAACCATCAACCATCACAACCAAAATGCAGCACATTCTACTTCTCGCGATTCATCCAGCATCTGATCGTCAGTGAAATTTTCAGAATGAGCGAGCAATGTGGGAGTGCCGTGTCCTCACCAGGTGAAGACGTCGCCGGAGGCGGTGAGGGCGGCGGAGTGGATGCCGCCGAGCGCGAGGACGCGGAGGCCCGCGAGGTTGGGGTTGGCGCGGGGCACGAAGGCGGAGGCCTCGTCGCCGAGCCCGAGGCGGCCGCCGTCGCCCTTGCCCCACACCCAGGCGGCGCCGTCCACGAGGAGCGCGGAGTGGAAGAGCCCGCAGGAGATCCCCACCTCCACGCCGCCGGCCGCCTCCGTCCCCGCCGCGGGGGGAAGCCGCCCGGGCGTGGGCGGGAGGACCGGGGACGGGACGGGGAGGAGGAGCCGCGCGACCGGCGCCGGGTAGAGGCGGCGCTCCTCCTTGCCGCCGCCCAGCTGGCCCGACGCGCCGCGGCCCCACGAGAGCAGCGACACGGGGTGGTCGCCGCCCGAGTAGAGCGTCGGCGCGGGGCCGCTCGTGGACGCCGAGGCGGAGTAGCAGCGCCGGCGGAGGGGCAGCAGGCGGCGCAACATCGCCGGCGGCGGCGGCGGCGGCTGGCGGCTGGGTTCGGCTGTCAACCGACGGAAGGAAGGGAAGCAACTGGTAGTAGTAGCACAGAAGCTGGCCCGTTAGGCCGTCTCCTGCCCGTTAAGCGCCCAGCCCAACCCAACAACTCTCCGTCCTACCGGCACCGAAGGAGGAGGAGGAGGGGGGGAAAGGAGGCATCTTGGGGCTGGCGATGGCGAGCAAGGCGACGGCGGCGACGTCGTGGCGGTGGCGGCTGCTGCTGCTGCTGCTGCTGGCGGTGGCGGCGCTGTGCTGGATCCCGCCGGCGATCGCGATGGCGGCGGCGGCGTCGACGGCCAAGAAGGGGGCGCGGAGGTCGTTGCTGGGGTTCGTGGAGGCGCAGGGCAACTCCTCCTACCGCTGCAGCCCCTCCGGCCCCTGCATCCCCTGCCAGTACTCCGAGAAGGTCAGCCCTGCCGCCCCTCCCCTCCCCTCTCCTCCCTTCCTTCGACTCCCCCACCCTGCGGAGAGAAAACTAATCGATCTTGGGAGGATGGTTGATTGAGTTGGAGTTGGATTTGGGGATTGCGTGCTCATTGCTCCCATCGGTTTAGATGTAGCTCCGATTTCTTGGGAAAATGAAATTGTATGCCAAGAGAAGGCCGGATCTTGGTGAATTTGGATTGGGACAGGCGGACAGCCGAGCCCTTTCTGCTCCCAAATCTATCAGAAAGATTTAGTTAGTTGTAGGAGAAGTATACAGTACATTTTTAGTCATAATTTACCGTCCGAATCAGAGCGGCTGGTGAGTGCCTACATCAATTTGTTAGTTTATACTACCTCGATACCTCCATATCTAGACAAATCCGAGACAAGTAATTCGGGACAGAGGGAGTATGTTCTAGCTTGACATTTTTGTTTGTCCAAGTTGTGATGCTGTTAGAGTGAAGTTGTGATGAAGAGCATCCAGATAATTATCATTCGAGTGATAAAGGCTGCACAAGCAAAATAAAATATAGAAAAGTGTGTTTTGGAGGAGGGCATTTTGTCGGATTGGGGGAAACACAGACCTTTTGTGCCATGTGGAAAAATTCTAGTTTCATGTTTTAAGTTGCCAAATTGGTTTCTCTACCTCCCATCTTTATGTTGTGGATCAGCGAATGACCTTCAAGTGTCCTCTCTTTGTGCTATAACAGCCAAAGTTTCCTACTGGAATTGGAAATTAACCCTTCTATAGCTACGAGCAATGGCTCTGTTCCTATCTTCATCTTTTACTAGTATGTGTATTGTCTAGATTCTTAACATATTGCGTTTCCATATATATTAGTGATTCATTTCCATAATTGCCAAAAATCATCTGCCTTTGGTCATTGTTTGACTAAATAATAGCAAGAGAATTGGCGTTACAACTTGAGACAGAGTACATGGTAGAACTATGTTAGTTCATTCGTCTGAATCCCCATTTCCAAACCCCTGGCCTAGTAGTTCTGTCCACTCAGTTGATTGACTCCTTATTTGAACATTGCTTGGAATATGTACCTGAGAAGTGGTCAGACAGTTATATCGAACTTAGCTGCTCTTGGATTTGTAGCTGCTCTCATTGTCGAGTTTGATTAATTGTTAGCTTGATGATTGCATTACAGTACCGTTTTCCTGGACCATGGTTTATTCGGCATAAGGTGAGGTTTCCACTTTCCATGGTGATTGTGTGCTGCTTACTTGGAGATTTTTCTAGAAAATAGCTCCCGCAGTTACAGAGTACTCCATCACCAGCAGACATGTTGATTATGAGCTGCTGCCCCTTTCATATTTGCCTGGCAAACTTAATGTAATCAAACACTTGATAAATGTCAAGCTTGGGTGCAAAACTTTCAGTTAGCGCTGTGCAAGTACTACACTATCATATACTGAAATGACATGTGCTATGTTGTGCTATAAAAGCCAAAAGTTCTTACTGGAATTGGAAAATGACCATTATATAGCTAGAAACACTTCATCCGTTCCTTTCATAATCTTATAGTAATGTGTGTATTGTCTCTAAACATTAATAGTGTATTGTGTTTCTATCTATATTAGTGACTCCTTTCTGTAATTGCCCAAAATTGTCAGCCTTTTGTTGTTGTTTGACTAATGACTAGGAATTGGTCTTCCATCTTGAGACAGTGTACATGAAAGAACAATGTTCGCTCATAAATTACGCATTGTCCTTACTCTTTACTTGTCAGAATCCGCACCTCTTAACTCCTAGCATAGTAGTTCTGTCCTCAAAATTGATCGACTCCTTATTTGAACATTTCTTTGTCAGACGGTTATATTGAACTTAGCTTCTCTTGAACTTGTAGATGCTGGATAATTATTCAATTTAATTAATTGTTAACTTGATAATCACATAACACTGCTGTACCATTTTTCTGGACCATGGTTTATCCAGCATCTGATGATCACATAGCTTGACTTGAAGATTTTTCTAGAAGATAGCTTTTCTGCAATTACAGAGAATTCCATTACCAACAGCCATGTTGACTTATGACCTACTGCCCCTTTCATATTTGCTTGGCAAACTTAAGTCTGGGTGCAAAACTTCAAATTACCACTTGTGCAAGCACTGCACTGTCAAATACTGAAAGGACATTATTATATATTGGTTTTAAAGCTTACTAACACGCCATTTTCTTTCTTTATTTTAATAGAATGACGAGAAGTACTGTTGCAGCGAAACTGGCTACCGTTTGCCTTTGAAATGTATACAAGTACAAAATGGTACAAAAGAAGAGAACAAAACAAAGGATAGAAAGATGTTGGCTGAGACATCCACGCCAACTGGCCCAAAACATTATGTTACTTACAGGAGTTGTGTACCATTGGAGGATGAAGAGAAACTATCTATTCTTGGTTTTGAGGTAATAATATCATTAAAACCTTTTTTGGTTCTTACTAGTATAAAGCTGCATGATGCATCACCCTGCCATCAATTTGTAATATCATGTTGCATTTGGTTCTTACTTACAAAGATTGCATGATGTTTTCTTGTTTCCTATACCATAATCTTTGGATAAAAAGTCTTAAACTGTAAAAAAATCTTACAATTATTTTTTTGAGGAAGCGAGAATCTTTTGTAAGCTTCTCTTCAAAACTAGGGTATTATCTCAGATGTACGCAAGAGTCGATACATATATTTTGTTTTCAGTTTGTGGCAGTGGGTGTCTGGGCCATGAAATTTATACTGATATGAAGTATGGTGCGAATCCCAATTACTTTTGAAGATCGAAACTTCCAGTTCTCCAGTTAAAATTTGAAAGCTGCTTATCTACCCTTAGAAAATTGAACCATATGTTCTGCTTGTCGAACAACTTACATGATTGTCACTAATCGACTAGTCACAGTCACATCACTTTCTGTTGATAACCTAATTTCTACGGAGATCTCATTGATCGGCGTCTTGACAGTTATCCATGGTGTGCTTTGCGTCATTTTTTTCTGTGACTCTGAATCCCAAAGCAATGTCCTTTGCAGGTCCTCATGGCTGGAATGTTGCTTGTAAGTGGGCCGTTCGTGTATTACCGGAAAAGGCAAGCAAGTGTAATGCAAGGGGTTTCAAGAATCCCGACAAACCCTGCTAGGTTTTAGCACGGACCACTTAAAGGGATTTGACAGATCGCTCATGATGATTCGTCATGCCATTTTGGTTTCGCTGATTTCCCCTGTGCCATTGTAATTTATCTATCGACACATGTACCTACAGAGGAAGCTTCTGACAGGACTAGAAAACCACAGTGGCTAGCCTTCTTACATTGCGCCTTGGGTTGAATTCTTGAACCAAATCTCTTGTATCATACTACTATGTAACAAAGTGTACCTATTTCTTTATCACAGCAGCGGAATTTCCCTGATCGGTTGAATTCTTGAAATTTTCATGCTATTAACAAATCTCTTGATCATCACTTGAAGTCTTGAATTTTCTTCATCACACCAATTATTGTTCTTTTACCAAATCTCTTGCTGTCTACTGGCATCAACAATCTATTGGCACTAACATCCTTAGAAAAAAACTCTTACCAATGGGCACCAACATATATTGGGATTTTTATTTAGAAGAACAACCAATGGCCTACTAAATGAACCGATAATCCGGCAATCGCAAGAGACAACGGTACTACATAAGTAATCCGTCACTCGTAAATGATGAGAAGTCTACGGAGCGACCTTATTGATCCCGACTCAAATCTCTGGGATGTGGACCTAGTGAAGCAAACTTTCTGGGAAGTTGATGTTCAAAGAATTCTTGCTATCCCTTTATCTTCTTCAGGCATGCAAGACTTTGTTGCTTGGAACCTGACTCGTACAACCACTTTCTCTGTGCGCTCAGCATATTTATGCTGAATGGGAAGAACACTATGGCCAAAGGTTAAACATAGGTCGCCAAGCAATTGGTATTAAACCTCATCCAATTTGTGGTAAGAAATTTGGGGACTCAATGTGCCGGCAAAGGTTAAAAATTTTCTTTCGAGAGCTATGCATAATAGCTTCCTTTTCGGGTTACCCTAGCGAACCGCCATATCAAAGTGAGTGGACAATGCCCAATGTGTAGGATTGGAGTGGAAGACATTAAGCACCTTCTATTCAAGTGTCTGGTCTAATTGAGAAAGCATGTCTTGTACATCGTCATGGACAGGCAGTTTTGGAGGAGTTATTGTACTCCCACTACTAGAAAAAGGGTTATAGATGGGATGGACACTAATGGCGCACTATACAAATACTAATGCAAATACTAATGGCGCACCACATCCCACGGTGCGCCATTAGTGTGCAAATACTAATGGCGCCAATGTGTTGGTGCGTCATTAGTGTGCAAATACTAATGGCGCACCACATCCCACGGTGCGTCATTAGTAAAAAACAATTTCTTAATTTTTTTAAAACTACTAATGGCGCACCGTTAACTAGTAATGGCGCACCACCCCACGGTGCGCCATTACTAACTTGGCCCAAAAGTTCCTAAAAACTACTAATCCCGAAAACTACTAATGGCGCACCGTGGGGTGGTGCGCCATTACTAGTTTACCCCCGGACCGCCTTTTTAGTTTTTAAAAAATAAAATAAAATGATAAAAATGTCAAAAAAATAAAAGAAAATAAGTTTCCCATGTGATATGTGGTCTAGTTGTTGGAAAAATTTACAAATATGAATTTCAACTTTATTTGCAAAATCTCTCTGGAAATTTATAAAATGGCCATAACTTTTGCATACGAACTTGGATTAAAAAGTTTTTTATATAAAAAATCATCTACTCGAAAAGTTACATCCGAATTTTCAAAATCCCCAAAAACCTAACAGAAAAAAAGTTACGGGGCTTTCAAGATCTAGAGGCAAAAAAATTTAAAAAATTTCAAACTTACTAGTGGCGCACCATGGATGTGGTGCGCCACTAGTAATAGAAAAAAAATGGTTTTGAATTTTTTTTGAATTGTTTTTCAAAAAATGATACGTAATATGACCGGGAGGTTTGAAATATTTTTCAAAATTTCATCATAGTCATGAACATGAACAAAGTCCTAGACATCAACAAGTGCCTGTGAAGTGAGCTGTTGCTGGGGTTGGATAGAACTCTGAAGTTAAGCGTGCTTGACCTGAGATTAAGAAAAAAATAAAAAAAATAAAAATATTTCTGAAAAAAAAATTGAAAAAAAGAATACTAATGGCGCACCGTGGGCTATACTAATGGCGCACACCAGTGGTGCGCCATTAGTATACCAGATACTAATGACGCACCACTAGTGCGCCATTAGTAAAAAATACTAGTGGCGTGATACTAATGGCGCACCAGTAGTGTGCCATTAGTAGGCAAAACTGATGCGCCATTAGTATGCCTTTTCCTAGTAGTGTCCAGCACTGATCACTCATCAATTTTGGGACAAACTCTATCACCAGAGCTTGTTGTGGTGGCCAGTTGGTATTTATGGTGGGAGAGGAGGCAAATTACTTGTGGTATTTAGGTGCAGTCCCCTGAAAAATCCGCAATGGCAATCCGAGGGTTGGGCTCAAATTTTAGGTCTGCTGTGGTTCCTAATGCAAGAGAGAGAAAGGAGATTTGGACTCCACCAATGGGTGATTGCGTTAAGATAAACGTGGATGTCTCACTCGATCTAGATTATTTGAGGGGGACTACTGATGCTGTCATTCGAGGTAAAAAAGAGAAGTTTGTCGCTGCGAGTAATGTACAGTTGGATTTGGTTTAAGATGTTCTTTCTGCTAAAGTTTTGGCTCTTAAGAATGGGTTGCTCTTAGTGGAGTCAGTAGGTTGTAATAGAATTGTCGTGAGCTCAGACAACCTAGAATTAATAAAAGTTATGGAAAATGAGAGGCCACCTACGGGTATTGCTGCAACAATCTTCTATGATTGTTTTTCTATGGCGCATGTTTTTGTTAGGGTTAAATACGAGCATTTCATTAGGGAAACAAATTATGTAGCTTATGAACTGGCCCAGTTGCCTAAGTTCCAAGTCTGTAGGGTCTGGCTTGATGATCCTCCCTCCTCTATCGTACTCCTTCCGTCCTAAAATATAAGAACGTTTTTTACACTACACTAGTGTCAAAAACGTTTTTATATTATGGGACGGAGGGAGTACCTCTTATGATGAACGATGTAACAAGAAGTTGTTTTGAGGTAAGAAAAAAATGTCTACGAAGCGCGGCTGCGAGGTGCCAGCGAGCGACTGACTCTCGCGTGGCTCATCATGTTGCATGCGAATATGGATGACCTTAGCTAGCTGTAAACATATATATGGACTTCTCCTTTGGTTCGGCATTCCACATGACCCAATTGCCATTCCTGTAAACATTATTACCGATCAATAAATCCTAGCTCAACTATAGTTGCCAAAAGAACTTGTAAAAAAATCATGCACAAGTCACATGCTAGCCCATGCCATCAATACAATTTTTCTTGCTTGTCCATGTGTGTGTGTGTCAATATATGGCGTGGGCTTACAAGTCAAATCCACTTTTTTCAGAAAAGGAGGATTACCCTCGGCCTCTGCATCTCAGACGGTCATAGCCATTTTATTAAATATTGTGCAAGGTCGCAAACAAAGTCTCAAACAATCCTCAACAAAAGCTTAAAAAAGTTGCCACAACCGGCGAAGATAGGGTAAGATGACTATACACCCATCCTATTGTTGGACCGCCATCCAAATCGGTTGTAAGTCAAGCCCACTTGAACCAAAATATTAACATATATATGGCTTATTCCATCAATACAATTTTTCTTGCTTGTCCATGCAAATGACATTGCTTCATATTTATTATTTGCTCGTCACACACACATATATGTGCCAAATAAAATGTGACAAAATCCCGTCAAACAAAGGAATGGAGAGATTTGGAACTTACCGGCGAAGGCAGCAGCTCCCCATGCCTACGCCTGGTAGGCCCGCAGGGCAGCCCCCTGCTGGGCCTGTAGCTGTTGGGTGCGGTTCTCCTGCTCGGCCATCCGCACCTCCAAACGGCATACCTTGTCCTTCAGCCTGAGGCAGAGGAACCCCGGAGGAATGTTGAATGCCTGCATGATGAGGACGCGCGTATATGATGTGGTAGGCCATCATGAGCCAAAACGTCTCGTCGGTAAGCATCTTCATCTACAAGAGCGAAGAGGGTGTGGCATCCCTCTCGGCGTTCTACTCCTCTAGCCGTCGACATCTCTTCCTTCAGCATGAAGCAGAGGAAGGTGAGTGGCACACTCACGAGCTGGGCGAGGAGCACGTGTAACAAGGGCAGAGGTGGAACTATGTACATTATCGGGGCTATGTCCCCCTTGGATCAATTTATGAAGGAAATCTGTTGAGGAGTGCTTAGATTAACTTTTTAGCATTTGGAACCCCAAACGCCGCGGAGGTGCGGAGGAGCATTGGGTGTGAGGTGTGCATGGGCTGGGACGAGAATTTTTTGTTTATATTCTAAAAATAATAGAATATATAAAGTTTGTGACAAAATAACTTACAAAAAGAGAAAAACTTTTGAACTGAACTTACTGCGACGAGATCTTTTAACAAAAATGTTAAGCATGAACTATATATGTCATCTTTAAGCGTCCAACACATAGACCGTTCACGATCACAGATAAATTAACGCAAAACATTTTAACTTGCGATTAAGATTAACATGTATGACCTGGTTCCCAAGGAAAACACACATGTATTACTTGTTTCTATAATGCCAATGATCACAAGAAAGTATTCCTTCAGATACTACCATATATTGTTCCCGAACCATGTGAACCTTCATGGAATATTTCTCGCCCTTCACAAGTTACACCAGGTAGGATTTTGTTGGTCGATGAACTCGCTCCACCCTCCCACGAGGAGCATCCACCTGCCGGCATCTCGACAAGGCATACCTTCTCCACCCAGTCGGACGAGCGCCAATGGTTGATTCCCGTTGGATATATAGGAGCACACTAATTTTTATATAGCTACAATAGGATGAAATCAATTCACAATCACAGAATCGGTTAACTAATTGGACCGGAAGAACGCATTTGCAAAGTGTAAATGAGGGGTGGATTTTTATTTTGGAGAAGCTATTATTTCTTGTGGTGGCCCCTCTTGATTTCTACGGATCTTCAACAGCTCACCTCTCATCTCGGTACTCTTCTTCACATATCCTCCCAACAGGACATTTCTCCATACCTCCTCCCAGGGTACTTATTTGTGAGAACTCGGTGAGGACAATGTTTAAAGAGCACAAGCTAGGAAATGTTTTACTTGTAGAATCAAAAGTTGGCATTCAAAAATTTTCCTTTGAGATCACATTTACACTTTGTTGTTAGAATAGTTTTCATTTTAAGGAGTATAATATAGTTGATTCAACACAAAATGGAGCCATGAGTAACGTACTTATAGTAATTGGAAGGGGGAATGACTGAGAAACAAAAAGCATCAAAACGTTGCGTGTATGCTTTAGGAGCCACATGAAGCATCAATTTGCCAGTGAGCACCAACAGCAAACTAAGAACGCCTACAAATTTTATGGCCATGTTAACAACTTGAGCAAAGAAGTCGCACTGGACATCAAAGATAAAAGAGGAACATCATTTTTTAGTGGTTCCATCTCTCCCCTCGTTGCTAAATTCCAGATACCTCTTAAGCCTGCATGTTAGCTGCTGCTTCTTATGAAGCAAGTATTGTTATGTTCTCGTGCCAACCCTATCTCAAATTTTATTGAGGAATTGGTTCAAAATATTCATTTTATAAGGACATGGTATGTGGCTAGCCAAATTATTCGCCCTCTACCATGACATGACACAATGAATGAATAATTTGGTATCACTAGAGATCAACCATACTATCACGGTGTTTATTATTATCGTCCCAGAAAAGATAGGCAAAGATACTATGCTACAAAACAATGCATCAATTGTCGAAAGATCCCTAAAAGTATAAAGCCATGTGCATGAACCACCTAGCGATGAGTACAAGCACGGGCGCTCCACCGTCATCGCCCCTCTCTCACCAGAGCCAGGCAAACCTTATTATAGTTGACAGTTGGAAAGTCATTGTGCTAAGGCCCAATGGGCCATCACACTAGAACAACAACCCTTGTCAACGATTAGAAACTTTGATCATAAGGCTATAAACACATCAATGTCCACAGGCGTCACTCGAATCTAGACAGGTCCAACAGAGACCAATGTCCACCACATCCAAGCAAATCCGCCGAAAAGACACCTTCAGACACCCTCCAGTAGTGCTAGGTGCACCGTCGAAGCGGGGATAGTGCATGAAGGAGATTATTATAACTCTGGTATGCCACCGCCGCCTCCATACCCTGACTAGGACACTAAAACTGCCTACAGAAAAGACGTAAACCCTCCAACCGATGAGGTTTGAGGTTTGCCGCACCTCTAAGATCCATAGGGCTATCGGAGGCGGGGAGAACCGTTTACAACACCGACGATAGGGTTGAAACCCTAACCGTCTCTAGATCGCCTTGAGGAGGGGGTTGAAACGGTAGATCAAGATCAATACAAAAAACATGTTATACAAGTGAGAACGTGGCTCTGAGTACATCTCAAGATGATGCCAAAAAGGTAATCTTTCCACCTAATAATAAAATTATATGTAATAAAAGGTGTATTTGTTAGATACTATTATATATATAAAATCAACAAACCACTTTGCTCACAGTTTGTATAGACTACACACACATGTAGATGAGCAACTTTTAAGATCAACTCGGTATAAATTACTAAGACACAAACAACTCCAGATATACAACATCCAATTGTAAAGTAATGACATAAGATGATCATTAGCATGTAATCCTTAGTACTACTAGTGTCAAAAAAAGTCTTATATTATGGGACGAAGGGAGTACAACAATGGTTTTAAATAGCGTTTAGAACATGTCATGTGCTAAGGGGCTTTGATCCAAATACATAAACACACATATTAAATAGCACGCCATAGCTTCGTTATAGCACGCTATAGCATTTGGAAGAGGTCCACCGCTACAAGGCTCTATTGAGCTCACAAATTTCTTCAGCAGTTCACCAAAATCCAGAAATTTTGTATCAAAAAGCTAATGTTTCTTCACTCTCTGAACTTTTCTTTTTCGAACATGAAGAAGTACAGCCGGATTAAACCAACCTCTCCTCCACTACAACCTATGCCGAACTATGTGATCTCTTTGACAGTTAGGACATGATGAAATAAATTCATAGCTGAGGGATATCTGGTACAATTGATTGGGGAAAATAAATTCAAACACATGAGCACGAACAAAAAGAAGGGTGGAGATTTGATTTTTGTTAAGAAGAGTAACTAACATGAGAGGAAAGCCCTTCTAGATTTTGACGTAATTAAGAAAACATTTGTTTCCCATCTCCTCATAGGCTTCTTCTTGTTGGGGACATAGCGATGAAAACAATGTTACTTTGTTTTTTTGTCTCCATGGTGAGTAAGCATGTTCCTTTTTTTCGAAAAAAACTTTCAATCTATTCATCTTCAATTATGGTAGTACAACGAACACTAAAAATAATAAAAATTACATCCAGATCCGTAGACCACCTAGCGAAGACTACAAACACTGAAGCGAGCCGAAGGCACGCCGCTGTCATCGCCCCTCCCTCACCGGAGCCAGGCAAACCTTGTTATAGTAGACAGTCGGGAAGTCGTCGTGCTAAGGTCTCATAGAACCAACGCACCTGAACAGCAACCACCGCGGATGAAGAGTGTAGATCAAAAGGATCCAACCTGAAGACACACGAACGAAGACGAACGATGAATAGATCCGAGCAAATCCACCAAAGATAGATCCGCTGGAGACACACCTCCACACGCCCACCGATGATGCTACACGCATCACCGGAACGGGGACTAGACGGGGAGACATTTATTCCATCTTCAAGGAGCCGCCGTTGTCTCGCCTTCCTGAGCATGACACAAACCCTAACAAAGCTTGAAAAAAAGATATGAAAACGGAGCCCTCCCACCGGCAAGGGCCGAGATCCACTCCGCCTTCATGGCCCTAAAGCCACCGGAGATGGGACGGACCGGCACCGGCACCGGTGGGAGTAAAAAAAACCCTAGTTTTGGAAAGGCGGCGGCTGGCTGTTGGAGGCGACGGCTGGGTGAGCAAGCATGTTCCGTTCCAACACTCTGAGTAGAGCTTGGGGCCTACATGTGGTGCGATGAAAGCAAGGTTACCTTCTTCTTTGTCTCGATGGTTTTTTTCACTTCTCACCCTCAGATATCTCCAATAGATGACGTAAATTTGGAGATGTAAAAATAGGAGATGTATAATTTACATCATCAAAAAGTGCATTTTACACCTTCTAGAAAAAGCCAACTTCAATAGATGATGTATATTGATGATGTAAAAGTACAACTCTAATAGATAATGCAAAGTGGAGATGCAAAATCGGCCACCGACCACGCGGCTGTATACAGCCGCTGTACAGCTGTATAGCGGTGGGTTGGGCAGCCGTTCGGTGACGGCTTGTGCCAGAGGTGGCCGCATACCACCTAAGGACGGGCGTGGCCCTGCAGAGAACACGGCAGTAGCTCGGCGCACGGGGAGGCGGCGTCGCATGTTGGGAATTAGCACATAAATACACTTATGGTTAACTGAAAACTGCAGCGGAAACAAGTAATCTCAGCACCACATCCTGTACTAATTCAAGGATTGTTGCTTAGCACGGAAAGAAACATATGCATCAGCATATATGGAGGCAGAAAATGTTACTCAGCAGGCAAGACACTCCTCAGCCTAGTGTCTTGTGGTAGGAGTAAGTTTTCCTGACAGCATCAAGCATCAACAAAGAGACATCAGATTTTTTACGTGGAAAACCCCCCAACTTGAGGGGAAAAACCACGGGCCGAAGCCACCCAACTCCTCTTCCAATATTATCAAATGTGGGATACAACAAGTTCTTCTCTGGACAGCACTAGAGGATCTCATACATCAAGATTTCTGAATCTTGGATGAACACAACAAGATTTGGGGCTCAAGAACTAGGGATTTGAACAATCTCACCAAAGATGGTGGAACCGAAGCTTGAAGGAGACAAGGTAGTGGATCTGGACCATCACAACCTTGGGGAGGAGCTCCCTTTTCTTCTTCCTTCAATCTTCCTCTTCTTCCCTTGCTCTCTTGGTTTTCTCTCTTCTTCTCTCTTGGAGGATGAACTAATTTTCGTCACTCTTGGTGGTGGCTGCTGGAAGGAGGGTAAAGCATCCCCATCCACACATGTGCAAAGTCCAAAATGACCCTAGGTCATAACCCTAATGGGTAGTGGGCTTATGCACCTCTTTGGGCTGCCTAAAATGCCTCAAATGGTCATCTCCTCACAACCCACATGAGGAGGATATCCCAACATCGCATGGCGGGAAGAATGATGTCGGGCAGCCGTTGGGCGGGCGACGTGGCGCGCCTCCCCTAGCTCTGGCAGTGGGTCGAGACTAGCAAAAAAGCCCAACCCGTTCACAACCAAGCCGTCTACGGCATTACGCCAGACGTACCTCCGTGAATCTTCGATTAGAATCGGCGGCCGAAATCGAATCGGTAGCTACGGTCGACGTTACTCTGGCGAGGCAGACATCGAGGGACAGGTGGGCGGGGTGGCGGCGGGGTCAGAGGTGGGCGGGTGGGCGGCGATTTTGGGCAGCCGCTGAGCTGGCAGGTCGGGTGGGCAGAAGCAACGTGAAGGCAGGTGGGCGGTTGATGTGCGGCCACATGTTTTACATCTCCTATAGGTGGAGATGCAAATTTGCATCTCCATGTGTTATATTTTACATTTTGTGAAGGTGAATATGTAAAAAATATATGCATCTACATCATCCGTTGGAGGTGGATTTTTGGACCCCGAAGAGGTGTAAGTTATTTATTTTTGCATATACAGCATCTATTGAAGATGCTCTCAGTGAGTAAGCATTTCGACACTTTGAGTGCAGCTTGAGGCCTACATGTGGTACTCGACGTAGGATCGAGCCTCGTCTGACATGCAAATGGGGATGCCACTTCTTCCCTCCTGGAGTGTAAATGTGATGTTTTAGCTTTCACTAGGAAAATGGGCAGCTGCATAATGATTCGTGATGACCTGGTTGTGCAGAGGAGATAAAAGAAAAAATCACAAGGATTTAATACAATGTCGACGAACTGAGCTAACTGTTTGTTCCTGGTTTCAGATATAAAGCAGGGAAACATGTATTGTTAATCTTATGGTCATGTAGTCCAGGTTTCTGTGATAACTATGCATATTTTCATCTATTGTGTACGTGCTACACAAAAACCACATCCACATTTGCGCCACGATGCAGGCCACTAATGATTTTCTGGAGAACTGTAATAAACAATTACAGCATGGATTTCGTTGAGTAACAAGCTTTTTCTATAGGCTGGTCACAATCAGTTTGAATCATCCTTTTCTTAATATGAAGCTTGTAAACTCATCCTTTTCAATGTGGTTTGTACATGGAACAGAGTATATAATTGGTGGGGAAAATTAAGTGTACAGAGCAAATAGAAATGCTCTTGGAGCAGACCAAAGAATGTTCATGGGTAGTGGCGGGGCTATGCACAAGCAAAACTCAATGGCAATCCCAACCTACAGCTAAAACAGTAGTTGTCGGGGCTCAAAACGTAGATTTTTCAGGCTTCCCTTCAGCTTAACCAATTCTGGCCCACCCAACAAATTGTGCGTAGCTCCGCCACTACATGGGACAACTGACGGTTTATTAGTTCACAAATTAAAATTATCAAGAACGAATCAAAACTATTAGTTGGACAAATCAAAAGAAAAAAAATTATTGGCTCCATTTACATATCACGAATAAAACAAACAGTAAAATCACCCAGTGCAGAATAGGAATTACCAGAGAGGCTTGTGGCCCATGGACATTGCTCTTCATCATTTGAACAAGTAGCAAAGGAATTTCACGCTGAATTTCGGCAATAAGAGCATCAATTCCTACTTCATCTTCTTCATCAAGTCGGCACCTACTTGACAATATATAGCACACTTCACAGGGAGTTTCCTAGTGATCAGACCGGATAGATCCATATTCAGATGGACTGTCTTCTCCTGTCAATAATTTCAACAGTAAAATAATATTGCAAAGAAGTAATTGCACTATGGCATTTGTACTAGCAAAATTCAACAGCTGAGGGTTTAATTGTGTACTATCAACCTTGTTGACTCAACCTCTATCATTCGTTCAAAGAGGCAGAGATCGCCCTTCTTAACACGATTGCCACAGACAAACTGACACAAAGAAAGGTTGCGTCCCCTTCCATCAGGTCTGATGCAGAATTTGCATGGCCAAGCCTTCCTCTTCCCAGGCAGTTTGAGTGTGACAAATTGAGTTTTGTGTGGAAAGTATGAACGTGTGTAATCCTTAGGTATTACCTGATTAAAAGAGGGATGATTCATATGATGCTCTCTGTAATCCTTGGACTATCAGCGACAATATTTTCATAATATACACATGATCACAGTTGTAAACCGAGACGTGAATATAATGTCATTCAATTGCTTCATAAATATCCTTCAGAGGTTTGTCACAATTAACGGTGTTGAAAAAAAATAAAGATATTTAGAGAGGTGTATGTAGCTACAAGCATTTAGCAATACATACAGAATTCAAACCAAACGTGCCAGTTTAGGATAGTGGTTCACATTGTCTTCTTCTTCATCACCACAAGCACAGGGATTTTAGGTCAAATATTTGCGATAAGCGCGTTGATTCCATCCTCTTGTTCTTTTGTAAGATGGCATCGCACTGCTAAGACATAATCCTTTGAGAGCACCTGAAGATCATCCAACTCAATAGACTCGCCTTCGGAAAGACTATCTTCTGCTGTAAGAAGATTCAAGAGAGATCAACATGAAGTAATTAAAAGCTAGTCACCAAATAATACGAGTACACAACTAAACCTGATGATTCATCTTATAAAGAAGAATTTACTTTTTTTTTGTGGGAGATAAAGAAGAATTTACTGCAGGCGTCTTTCCTGATTTTCTACCATCTGAATCTAAAGCGACATCAAAGGAACTGCTCGAATATCAGCACAATATGTGCTCCCTATTTCGACATGAGTAGGATTTTTCACCCCGGCAACCAGATCCTCTCCTCACCATGGGAATCGAAGATGGTAACCTTGAAGCAAGAGATTCCAAGGTTTTGGAACATCAAATAACAGTTTTGGCACGAACAACCGCCTCCCAGTAAGAATGCAGGACTTATCTGTTCATCTTCTTGGCAACTCCAACAACATACATCTGACCATTAGGGGCTTCTAGTTGGATAGTCCCAGAGATCTTTCCCCCGAAATGGTCAACAAGACGCTCCGGTATGACCTGCAGTGGTGGAACCAAGGCCCAAAACAAATCATGCAAACTCCAGAAGATTGAGAGGCAGCGCAATACTGGACTAGGAATGAAAAGATATTGAGTCAAAATACCATGCTTTCTTTAAAGTTACCACACATCTGCATGATGAACTTGACTCTATTTCATCTCAACTGGGGCCTTCCTGCAAGATGGACCGTAGGCATAGATCATGCCAGATGGAAGTATATATTCAGACTTTTGCTTGCATACAAAATTCACGTTGATCCCGACATAACGGAAAAACTTTCTGGTTGTTTAGGAACAAAAATAAAACATCAACACTACAAAGAAACTAACCGCTAAGATCCCTACCACGTAAACAGAGATAAAATCCCTACCATGTGAATCCCAAAGAAACTTTCTGGGCTCGCATGCACACATGATCCCTGTTTCAAACCACATACAAAGCCAAGAAGGGAAACGAAGAAGAAGACCAAGCTTACTGCATCTTTTTTTTTTTTGAAACAGAGGCAAAAGATTTGCCTCATATATTAAATAAGGAGGAGAAAGAGTTTGTTACAACACACACCCAAGTTATGGCATGACAATTATTCTCGTGATAAAAAAGACCCCAGTTTCTTTGCCCCAACTTTGATCCAAAGGTTTGCCTCGCCGACAATGATGTCGAGCAAGATTTGCGGAGGTGCGCTCTTTTACCTGAACACCCTTGCGTTGCGCTCATTCCAGATGACCCATAACACTAGCATGGTAATCGATGCCTTTGCTTTTCTGTCGGTGGTGCCCGTGGTGCATGTGCTCGTCCACCAGGCCTGAACGGAGTCGAACAAGTGCCATGCGGACGTGTCCATGTCGTGGATGCGGAATTTCTGAATAGCCATGTTCCAAAGCCTGATAGTTAAGCGGCATCTGAAGAAAAGATGAGGGCCACATTCCTGCACCCGTCGGCACAAGGGGCAAGGGCCATAGTTAGGCCATCCTCGCTTCTTCAATCTGTCAGCAGTCCAGATCCTATCCTGAAGCGCAAGCCAAGAAAAGAACTTGACTTTCGGTGGGGCCAAGCCTTCCAAACCATTTGGTCCATGGGGGAGAGGACCAAGCCAAAAAAACTGTGCCCTGTAAGCGGAGGCCGCGGAGTAGTGCCCAGATTCCGTGTGCTTCCATAGGATGTCATCCTCAGTGAGCTCATCCAGGTGCACCTCGTGCAGTAGCATCCAAAGGGTGAAGAATTGCGCAACATGCTCGATGAAAACCGATGCGGGCGGTCTGATTTTGAGGATCCACGCATTGTCCTTGAGGGCCTCCCGTACCTTCCAGTGCTTCCGGGAGGAAGTCTCGTAAATGAGCGGAGCAATGTCCTTGGGCTTGCGACCAAAGATCCAAGGGGAGTCCCAAAATGGAGTCTTCGCACCGTTCCCGAGCGTGATGGTGGTACAGGCATAGAAAAAGTTGAGGTCCTCCTCATCGCACGGGTTCCCACTCCCGACCCACAGCTTTGTGGGCTCCTTCCACTCGTACCAAGGCCACCGCAAACGCAAAGCCCGCGCGAACTTGTTGGTGTTGAGGACCCCAAGTCCACCATAGGCGAGCGGCCGGCTGACAACATCCCAATTGACGTTGCACTTTGCCCCGGATGTCGTATCCGACCCCGACCATAGGAAGGCCCGCTCAAGCTTGTCGATGTTTTGCACAATGGCGGGTTGTATGACAAGTGGCGTGATGAAGTAGATCACTTGGAAAGCGAGGACCGACTTAACGAGGGCCGCACGGGCAATGGTGGTGATGTTTTGACCGTCATATGTAGTCAGTCTGCTTGCCAGTTTATCGACAAGAGATTATAGATCGGCGAGCTTCAGCTTCCACACAGATAGCGGGAGTCCCAAGTAGCGGAGCGGAAAGGAAGCCCTGATAGCCGGTAGCCCTTGTGGGATGTGGCCCAACTCAAGGTTGCCGCACCGAACGAGGACCATCGAGCTCTTACGGAAGTTGGTGCATAGGCCGGTGACTTCACCAAAACCTTGCAGAATGGCCGCGAGGTTGTTCACATCTCTTTTGATCGGCGCTACAAACACAGCCGCATCATCCGCATATAGAGAGGTTCGCACCATGACCCCTCTCCCTCGAACCTTGTGGAGAAGGCCCTTCCTTCCTTGTCGCCACATCAAGGATTTGTTATTTATGAAGGGAACTGCAGCCCAGATGTTGTCCACTTGAGCGTGCAGTTACTTCATGCAAGCTTAAAGGCTACGTACGTATTAACTAAGGAATTTGCCACGCTCATGTCCGTTACAATGTTCACCTTTTCACATTCCGTCGTGGACATTTCACCAAGCACCCCTGGCGGGCAGACACGGCGAGCGAGGCATGGTGGCCGCCGGTAGCAAAGGCGCGACGCCCGCGGTGCTTCGTCCCTGCTAGAGGAACCGTCACCGGTACGGTGGTCGAGTTTTTGCGGACGAGGTGCGGCCGCTGGCGCGACTGGCTTTGGGCACGGCGACGGCCGACCCATGGCGGCTTCGCGGGTGCCCGGCCGGTGCAACAGGGTTGTAGTACTGGTGGTGGGAGACGGCGCTGGCTGTTGGTGACAGCAAGGCGGGGAGTTGGCCCGCCGGCAGCGGCGTGACCAGCGCCGCCGCAGAGAGGAGCCTGACGCCATGCATGTACACGTGGACGTGCTGCCAGGCCAGGAAAAGACGGTAAACGATGAGAAGTCTAGGGAGCGCCCAGGCGCTGCAAGGTGCCAGCGACCGACTCTCCTGTGGCTGTCCTGGATTCATAGGCCTGATCAAGTTGCATGCGAAGCTGCACGTCCTGATCTGTTAAATGGACAAGGATGACCTTATATGTAGCTAACTCCCGGCAGATACTGACCACGCCATGCAATATATAGCCAACCAATTAGCTATACCAAACCGTCCGGCCATGTGCATGTCAATATGTGACATGGGCTTACCCTAAAAAAAGTATGTGTGTGTGTGTGTACTTGTAAAATATCGTGCACAAGTCACGTGCTAGCACTAACACGTTCCATCAATGCATTTTTTGTTGCTTGTGCATGTATTTATTATTTGCCTGTCTAGCACACATATATGAGCATGATTGATAAAATGTGACAAAAACTCATCAAGTTGCTTGTGCATGCAAATAACATTGCTTTGTATTTCTTATTTGCTTGTCAAGCACACATATATGAGCCTGATTGATAAAATATGACAAAAACCGATCAAACAAAGGAATGGAGAGATTCCAAACTTACCGGCAAAGGCAGTAGCTCCCCGTGTCCGCGCCTGGTAGGCCGCGAGCGCTGCCTCCAGTCTCGCGACATGACCCTGCATGGCCTGCTCCCTCTGCAGCGCCAGCAGGGCAGCCCCATGCTAGGCCTGCAGCTGTTGGATGTGGTTCTTTCGCTCGGACATCCACTCCTCCAAACTGTTAGGAATTAATTAATTAGCTTAATTAATTGTTAATCCATGCTAATGTCGGTGGCCATGTTTGGCAACCGCCTCCTTCGTAACCGCCTTGTAACGAGGGTATAAATACCCCAATGTTCAATCAATGAAACAACTGTTCCATCATTCGCTCTCCCTCTCTCGTTTTTATTTTCACACGTTATCAGCACTTGGCTCTCCGCTCGAGCGATTTGGTCACGGAGAAAAGGGGATCAGCCTAATAGACGAGGCCAACGAAGAACACGGGAACGAAACGACGAACGGCATCGTCCTCGACAAGAACAGATGCAACTCGGGAAGGAAGAACAGAGTAGAAGGAGAAAAGAACAGCGAGACCGGTGCACGCCCATGAGGCGACGCCCTCCGACGTTGATGAAACGGTGGCCCTCGGCCCCTCGGACCAAGCGGACGACGCGGCGAGGCGGATCCGTGTTCGGCCCCTGCGCCTCTGCACGCATCCGTGGCTCCTGGCGGCTACCGGCCACGGCCCCCGCATCACGGCGGCGCCCGGCACGTCTCCACGCTCCACAGCCGTTCACGGCGCGGTGGTCGGCGAAGACGGCAGCGGCCAGCACCCATCCTGGCCCGGCTCCTTGCGGGACGGCGCGCGGCGCGAAGCCTACGACTTGGCCGCCCTTTCCACGCTGCCGTTCCTCCCGGCGAGACACCGGAAGGCGGCGGCCAACTGCAGGCGCACATCCTGAAGTCACCCCACGACGCAGCATGAGGACCTTCAATCGGCAACGCGACCGCCCTTCCTGATTCTTCAAGACGGAGAAGCAGTCTGTGCAACGCCGAACCAAGCGAATCAATCGTTCGTGACTGCACAAAGAAAGACAAAAGCATCTTATCTCTTCGGTCCTTTTGACGTTTTAGCACTTCTAGTTACCCTTATTAGCATATTGGTTCTATAACTAGCATATAGACCAACAGGTTCTCTGTTTTTATGCAATTAAACTCTCAACCCTCTGCTATTTTGTATTGCAGTTTATCAGGCTCAATACTACCAAAACAGAAGCCATCAGGCTTATTGTTATTCTAGATTTTGGTTAATACCTTATATCCTATCGGTTGAGTTCAAGGCATTGAGCCTATATTTTTTGATGGGTCGACCATTACATCTGCAATGGATCCCCAAGATACTAGTGCTATTCTTTACAATAAGTGCAACAACTATGTTTTGCAGTTGATTTTCTTCTTGCAAATCATGATTTAAATTCAAAACAAGGATTGTGAAGTGTCATACTTAATATGACTACATCATATTTTATTTTGGAATCACAAGGTATTGATGGCATCTACTGCGTAATTTACGGATTATCCATCACTACTGTGAGGTCTACGTCTTGTCATTTTGATAAGATGAGTACCTTCAAGTGCTCTTCCAAATATTAATGTGACTATTCCAAGTTTTATTTGTGAATCACAAGGTATTGGTGGCATCTACTGCATAATTTGCAGATTATCCATCACTACTGTGAGGTCTACGTCTTGTCATTTTGATAAGATGACTACCTTCAACGTGCTCTTCCAAATTAATATTAGATGTGACTACCTCAAGATATCATAAGGTAATATTGGCATCTACTGCAAATTTTGCAGACTATCCACTATTACTGCAAGGTCTACATCATGTCACTCTGACATATGACTACCTTCAAAGAGATTTTCTTAAATATAGCATAGCATAAGGTAATAGAGATATGAACATCTACTGACAAAAGTCAGACTATGTTTTCTATTACTGCGAGATCTACACCGCATTCGGTGACTATCTTCAAAGTGTTATCCTATATAAATTGAGGTCTACACATATGAGAGTATAGCATCAGCTATCTTAAAATTTGCTCCTCTGAAGCAATTGTTGTTGTTCACTAAAATAGGTTACTCTCATAGTAACAAATATTAATGCATGGTCATTACATGTTGATTTTTTTTCTACCACTATCATTATTTAAGCCTCATTTTGATAGAATAAGTGGTAGAAAATTATGCAGATATATGCATACCATGGTAATTACCTTCTATTATATTGGTTAAATACATGGAAGTTGAGCCTATGTCACTATTTCTAATTATAGTGTCGTCCATTCATCAAAATGGATACAATAATTTATTGCAACGATCGAGTGTCTCAAACACGGTTGCAAGATCCACATCACATTGTGGTTATTATTTACATGGTACCTGTGACGCCCCCGATTTAATCGTACACTAATCATGCACGCAAATGTGTACGATCAAGATCAAGGACTCACGGGAAGATATCACAACACAACTCTAAAACATAAATAAGTCATACAAGCATCATAATACAAGCCAGGGGCCTCGAGGGCTCGAATACAAGTGCTCGATCATAGACGAGTCAGCGGAAGCAACAATATCTGAGTACAGGCATAAGTTAAACAAGTTTGCCTTAAGAAGGCTAGCACAAACCGGGATCTGATCGAAGAGGCGCAGGCCTCCCGCAGGGATCCTCCTAACTACTCCCGGTCGTCGTCGGTGGCTGCACGTAGTAGTAGGCACCTCCAGTGTAGTAGTCGTCATCGACGGTGGCGTCTGGCTCCTGGGCTCCATCATCTGGTTGCAGCAATCGAGTAGAGGTAGGGGAAAAAGGGGGAACAAGGCAACCGTGAGTACTCATCCAAAGTACTCGCAAGCAAGGAGCTACACTACATATGCATGGATATATGTGTAAAGGGCCATATCGGTGGACCGAATCTGCAGAATGCCGAGAATAAGAGGGGATAGCTAGTCTTATCGGAGACTACGCTCGTCACTGTCTTGCAACAGTAGAAGAGGGCAGGTTGAAGTCCTCCAAGTAACATCACATAGCAATAATCCTACCGGCGATCCCTCCTCGTTGCCACGAGAGAGCGACCACCGGTTGTATCCGCACTTGGAAGGGTGTGTTTTATTAAGTATCCGGTTCTAGTTGTCATAAGGTCAAGGTACAACTCCAAGTCATCCTGTTATCAAGATCACGGCTATTCAATAGATTAACTTCCTGCAGGGTGCACCAACTTACCCAAAGACGCTTGATCCCATTTGGCGGACACACTTTCTGGGTCATGCCCGCCGCGGAAGATCAACACGTCCGCAGCCCACCTAGGCTCAGCAGAGAGGCCAAGACGCCGGTCTAAACCTAAGCGCCAGGGTGCAGGCCCATCGCCTCGAGCACACACAAGACGTTCGCGCGTCTGTGGCGAAGCAGACCTAGCCTAGTGGCATTCCAGTCCAATCCGGCGCGCCGCTCGATTGGCCAGCGTCACGAAGTGCCGGTGATACCACGGCGCGGGATACCCATAACTACTCCCGTAGATGGTTAGTGCGTATAAGCTCGTAGCCAACTCAGATCAAATACCAAGATCTCGTTAAGCGTGTTAAGTATTCGCGAGCGCCGAGCAGGCCAGGCCACCTCTCTCCTAGGCGGTCTCAACCTGCCTGCCGCCCGCCACAAAGATCCACTCATGGGTGCTCCACCACCAATTCGACTTTAGTCTCCACATGTATCATGTATAAAGTATATAGTATATACCGTGGTCACCTCCCGAGTGATCACGGCCCGATAGTATAGCACGGCAGACGGACAAGAATGTAGGGCCACAGATGAAAGTACTAGCATCCTATACTAAGCATATAGGATTGCGTAAAATAACAACAATAGTAACAAGGACAAAGCTATGCAGCGAAGATAGGAGTATCTGAAAGCGGTAACATGCTACACTACTCTAATGCAAGCAGATAGAGAAGAGTAGGCGATATCTGGTGATCAAGGGGGGGGCTTGCTGGTTGCTCTGCAAGAGAGAGGGTCGTCAACACCGTAGTCGAACCGGCAGCAGCGGCGTCGGTCTCGTAGTCTACCGGAGAGAAGAGGGAAAGAAACAATGAATACCATGTAAACAGATGCATATCGATGCATGACATGACAAGTAACGATGCTAGGCGTGCCCTAACGTGGTATGAGGTGGTACGGTTAAGAAACATCCGGAAAGTATTCCGGTGTTTCGTGTTTTTCGGGCAAAGGAGCCGGAGGGGGAAAGTTGCGGGTTCGATAGGTTAGGGGGGTGTGGCGGACGAACGGACTGCGGAACCGGATTCGTCTCATCGTTCTGAGTAACTTTCATGTTGAAAATATTTTAATCCGAGTTACGGTTAAAAGATATGATTTTCTAAAGATTTTATTAATTTACGGAATTTAATTAATTAATTAATTAATTCAAAAATGGATTTATGACGTCGGCATGATGTCATCTTGACGTCGGCGATCAACGAGTTGACTTGGTCAACTGACATGTGGGTCCCGTTATTCATACTCACATTAGTTAATTAACGATAGTTAATTAGGTTAATTAGCCATTAGGTTAATTAATCAGATTAATTAAAATAATTATTTACTTAATTAATTAATTAATATTTTAATTATTATTTATTCTTTTAACGTTACGGGTGGGACCCCATGTCATTGGCATGGGCGGTCCAACAAGATGGTCGCCGGGTCAACAGTCGGCCGGGCCCCTAGGGCCCACGGTCGATGACCGGTGGCCGGCCGGCCAGTCGTGATGGTGGCGCGAGCTAGCCCGGCGACCAAATCCGTGACACGAGGCACGACCATGCGCGCGGGATTCGCCGTCCGGCACCAAATTAAGCGTGGCGCGCGTTCGAAAGGGAGAGCGCGGCGCACCGCGGGGAGCACCGGGAGGCCGAGGCCGCGGAGTTGGCGCCGGCGTTGAGCAATGGCGGTGGCGGAGTCGGCGCGCCGCAATCGGGCTAGGGGCTAGCGGCGGCGGCGGTGGCGTGCACGTGGCCGAGGCGGCCGGGGAAAGGGCGCGGCGGCGGCGGCGGGAGCCGCACGGGAAAACGGGAGGGGCCGGGCGGGACGGCCCGCGGCAGCGGGGAAGAGGCCCGCCGAGCGGAGGAGGCGCGAGGGGAGGTGGGCGCGCGGCCGGTCCGGCGACGGAAGCGGAGGAGGGCTGGGTCGAGGGCGGACGGCGGTGGCGCCGGGCGCGTCGACCGCACGGCCGGGAGGGCGACGCGGGCGTCTGGGGAGAGGGGGAGCGAAGGGGGAAAGTGCTCACGGGGGCGTAAGGCAGCAGGCGATGGGCTCGGGCGGTCGGGAAGACCGGCGAGGAGGAGGGCGGGAGGCGTCGGCGGCGACGGGCGGTCCGGCGAGGCGAGGGGTCGGGCCGAATCCGAGGCGACGTGGGGACGGGCGTCGGCGTCTGGCGGGCGCGCCAAGGCGTCTGGTGGCCGGTCGGGGAGGAGGGAGGACGGGCGGCGGGTGGGGTGGGGCGCCCGGCGTCGGGGCCGACGGATCGAGGCGATCCGATCCGGATCGGTGGGGAGGAGAAGGGATCGAGGGGAGTGGGGTCGGCTAGGGTTTCATCGCCCGGGGGTTATGGGCGGATGGGCCATGGGCTGGCCAGGGGGTTTTCTTTCTCTCTATTTGTTCTGTTTTCTTTTCTTTTATTTTTCTTTTCTGTTTTATTTCATTTTAAAATACTCGGACACTTTATAAAATGTGTGTACTCCACCATAATTAACTTTGTAATATTTGACAACCCCGAACATTTTAGTTTTAATTTTTGAAAACTTTTATTGCCATCACAATTTTGAATTGAATTTGAAACCGTTTTGATTTAACCCGGTTAACTACAAGTGATGAGGTGACGTGGCACCATCAACGTGAGATTACTGTAGCATGATTATCCGGCGTTACAAATCTCCTCCACTACAAGAAATCTCGTCCGAGATTTAGGAGGTAGAAGGAAGAGTCGGGGTATTCATCACGAAGACGATCCTCGCGTTCCCGGTGTCTTCGTCTTGAGTGATTTGACCATTTGGACTTTGAGGAACTTGATCGCCTTTCCGGCGTGTGCGGCGTTCAGCTTGGTCGAGAATGCGGACGGATGCTCTTTATAGGAGAGGTCTGTTGCAATTCGAGCACTTCATGGTCCATTGCTCGGATTGGGTCCTTGAAGCAGCGTCGGAGTTGTGACACGTGGAACACATCGTGAACCTGAGAAAGGTTCGACGGAAGCTCCAGTTGATATGCCACTTTTTCACGCCTTTCCAGAATAGTGAATGGGCCAATATAGCGAGGAGCTAGCTTGCCCTTGATCCCGAAGCGATGAGCACCCTTCATTGGTGTAACGCGAAGATAGGCATTTTCGGCAGGTTGATAGACCATGTCTTTATGATGACGGTCATAATTACTCTTTTGACGTGACTAAGCAGTCTTGACATTCTCGCGAATAATGCGGACTTGTTCTTCGGCATGTTGGATAATATCCGGACCGAAGAGTGGACGTTCCCCAGTTTCTGACCAGTTCAGAGGGGTTCGGCACTTTCATCCATATAACACTTCGAAGGGGGCCATCTTCAGACTAGCTTGATAGCTATTATTATAAGAGAACTCAGCATACGGGAGAGATTCCTCCCATTTCTTGCCAAAGGAAATAACACAAGCTCGAAGCATGTCTTCGAGAACTTGGTTGACACGTTCAACTTGCCCTTGTGACTGCGGATGAAACGCAGTACTGAAAGATAAGTGAGTCCCCATAGCTTCTTGAAAACTTGCCCAGAATCTTGAAGTGAATAAGCTGCCACGGTCCGAGCTGATAACCAGTGGAATACCGTGAAGTGAAACAATTCTGGACATATAGAGCGTTGCAAGCTGACTAGCAGTGATCGTTTCTTTGACCGCCAGGAAATGTGCAACTTTAGAAAGCCGGTCAATGACGACAAGAATAGCATCATTACCTTTCTGCGATTTGGGAAATCTAGTGACGAAGTCCATTTCAACATGGTCCCATTTCCATTCAGGAATAGAGATAGGTTGCAGAGTTCCAGCAGGCCTTTGATGTTCTGCTTTGATACGACGGCAAACGTCACATTCAGCAACATAACGAGCAATGTCCTGCTTCATATTAGACCACCAGAATTTCTGACGAATGTCCTGGTACATCTTTGTACTACCAGGATGGATACATAGCGGCGTATCATGAGCTTCTTTCATAACCTCCTGAGTCATATTCAGGTTTTCCTTCTTACATGGCACCACTTGGCGGCCTTTGAAGTACAAGGCGCCATCATTAGCAATAGTGAAGAATGAGGGATTTCCTTCTTTGAGGTCGCGCTTAATCTTGTAGACTTCAGAGTCATATCCCTGCATTGTCTTTATGGAGCCCACGAGATCGGGTTCGACAGCCAGGTATAGAGGAACCCTGGGAAACAACACGGAGATTCATCTTGTGGAACTCCGGAGGAGGGGAGCGAGTGCACCGGAGGAACAATATGGAGGTTCAGCTTTCGAATTCTTCAACAAGTGAGGCTGAACTTTGTGAACTCAAGGTGGTTGCAGTAAGACTTGCGGCTCAAGGCATCAGCCATTACATTAGCCTTGCCTGGCGTATAGGAAATACCCAAATCAAAGTCTGCAATAGTCTCCATCCATCTCTGCTGACGGAGGTTCAGGTCTGGCTGAGTAAACAGATACTTCAGACTTTGGTGGTCGGTGAAGATCTCGCAACGATTACCGAGTAGGTAATGTCGCCACTGTTTTAGCGCATGAATGACAGCATCAAGCTCGAGGTCGTGAACTGGGTAGTTCTCTTCGTGAGGGCGCAATTTTCGAGAGGCATAAGCAACCACTTTGCGCTCTTGCATTAGGACACCGCCTAATCCCTGATGGGAAGCGTCGCAGTAAATGACGAAGTCCTTCTTAGTATCAGGAGGAGCTAGCACTGGGGCAGAAGTCAACTTGTCTTTGAGTGCTGGAAACTTTCCCGACATTGATCATCCATTGGAACTTGGCGCCTTATGCAACAGGTTAGTCGAGGCTCGGCAATCTTGGAGAAGTTCTCGGCTAATCGGCGGCAATAGTGGCGAGACCGAGAAAACTTCGACTTGCTTAACGTTCTTCGGAGGAGTCAATCGAGAATAGCCTGAACTCTTTCGGGGTTGACAAGAATACCATCCTTAGAGATGACATGCCCGAGATAGGTCACTTCGGAAGCGAAATTCACATTTGGAGAACTTGGCATAAAGTTGATGCTCTCGTAGCTTTTCGGCACAAAGACGAAGATGTTCAGATGTTCTTCTTCATTCTTGGAAAATATCGGGATATCATCCAGATAAACCACGACGAACTTGTCGAGGTAATCCATGATTATATAGTTCATCGGTAGAGAGAAGGTGGCTGGAGCATTGGTTAAGCCGAAAGACATGACGGTGTACTCGTATGAACCATAACGAGTCACAAATGCGGTCTTGGGGATATCCTCCTCACGAACACGGATCTGGTGGTAACCCAACCTCAAGTCGAGTTTAGAGAACACCGATGAACCAGCCAGCTTGATCATACGGATCATTGATCCGAGGAAGAGGATACTTATTCTGAATGGTAGCTTGATTTATAGGACGGTAGTCTTGGACCAATCGGTTTGTCCCATCCTTCTTCTTGACAAAGAGAGAAGGTGCTCCCCAAGGAGAGCAACTTGGGCGAATGAAACCACTTTGAAGAAATTTGTCGATTTCCTCCTTGAGCTCAAGGAGTTCATGCGACGGCATCTTGTAGGGTCGCTTGGCTATAGGAGTGGTGCCTGGTTTCAAGTCGATGACGAATTCGACAGCCCTAGCAGGGGGAATCCCTGGAAGTTCTTCAGGAAAAACGTCCTGAAAGTCGCGAACGACAGGAATGTTTTCAATGCCCTCGAGGGGTGCGGCGTTCAATGCGTTCAATGCATAGAGCCTTGCCTCGGCATTTTGCACCAGATGAGCTCGGTAAGTGACTATTTCATCTGAAGGGTGTAGCAGATGGACGGTCTTCGTGGCGCAAACTATGGAAGCAGTATGCGCTTTCAACCAATCCATCGCTAAAATGAGGTCGATGTTAGACGTCTTCAGGATAATGGGTGAGGCATAGAATTCCAGCCCTTCGATTTCCACGGGGACGTCGACGCCAACCATGGAGGTTTGACATTGTCCCAAGGGGGTTTTTACCACTACCGAAGAGTTCATCTCCTCACACTTAACGTCATGCTTGTATGCAAAATCTTCTGACATGAATGAATGCGATGCTCTGAATCGATAAAAGCAGATCGTGTACTGAATTTACGAGGAGTGTACCCATCACGATGGCAGGCTGGTCTTGAGCTTCGTTCAGATCAACGTGGTTGGCCTGAACTTCGACCATAAGGCTTGGCATTGTTGTTGCGGGTTGGGTGTTTCCACGCCGATCGCTGGAATGGCCACTGATTCTGTTCGTTGCATTCTCTAGCACGGTGTCTTGGTTGTCCACACCAAGCACAAACCATTATTGGGGGTGGGAGCAGGGCTTGGGGTGGTGGAGCTGGAAGCTTTGGCTGCTTAGTTGAAGTAGGCGGGGAGGTGCAGCATAGCTCTGTCTTGGAGCAGTGCATTCGGCCGGTACATGCTGTTGGGAATCCATATCTTGCGCTTCTGCGAGGACAGGCCCGAAGATGAGCCCGTGTCACGGTTGCGCCTGTTAGAGCTCTGGTATTCCTGCAAACCAGTTTCGACATTGATAGCTTTGTTCACCAAGGTGGCGAAATCAGCAAAGTCGTGCACTAGAAGTGCGAGCTTGATGTCAGCATGAAGGCCATCACGGAACTTCTCTTGTCTGCGTGCATCAGTTGCAATATCCTCTTGACAGATAGCGAGACAAGTCCAGAACTCTCGCCGATAAGCTTCAACATCTTGTTGCCTTGGGTGAGGTTATGGAACTCACGCTTCTTCGGTCCATGACTCCTTGAGGATGAAGCGGCACGAAAGCAGCTTGGAAGTCTGGCGGTGATGAGTGTTCCAACTGGTAGAAATACGCTGTGGCTGTCCCACCATTGAGCTGCGGGTCCCTTCAGAAGAAGGAAGCAAAGGTGACATAGTGGCGGGGCTACATCAGCAGACTCCATCTCATAGGTGATGTCACGGAGCCGATCCATCAAGATCCAAAATTTGGGTTGAGCTGCGGTACACACTTGGGTTGAGCCGTATGAAATCCTGCAGAGTTGTTGTGTTTGGCTGCTGGTTCATATTGGGGCGAGGAAACTGAGCCATCATGTTCTCCATGAACTGGCGATTCATCTCAAGCTGTTGGATCATACCAGCCATGTACTCAGGCGGTGGTGGGAAGTTGCCACCACGACCATGACCAGCTGGTCTAACCATCCTGCTAATATATATAACAGGGGTAGTTCAGCATTTGAGAAATTATGCAAAGGACAAGAATTATTCATGATGAAACATGCATAATGAAAGCGACGATAGAAACTACATAGTAGTCGGCATATCTTACAAAAGGGATCATGCATAGAGTCCGCACACGAGTTCAATTACATAGACTAAGACATCATAGGTGGCACGCAGGCTCGCGGCGAATGCATCTAACACTAACAAGCAGGCCTACATCAGTCCCACGCGGCATCATGGAGGTAGTTGTAGCCTCAAAGCTGGTAGTGTGGCAGCGGATAGTCCTCCACGTCGGTGACACAGGGGCCGGATAATCTGGTGCAGAACCCGATGACCAAGTGGCGGAGAGGACCAAGTGCGGAGAGTAGCCTCCCACCTCCGCCAACCGACACCTGGGGCATCACGGTCTGGCTGGGTAGATCGCGAACGCGCGCAGCTCTGGATCGGACAAAGGGGTGCAGCAGCGTTAGAGCACGGTAAAGGTGCTGACGGGTGATGTACAACTCGTGGCGAAGAGCTCGGTTAGCTCGATCCAGCCCATCAGCATGCAGAACAAAGTTCTGATGGTAGAAGGGCTCTCTGGTGACGGTGGAGTAGGCAGCAGTGTAGTAACCCTCCTCACCAACATCAGACGCGATAGCAATGTGCTCAAGGGGAGGTGTCCAACTCCGATACTCTCCACGAAGGCGTGTCGAGCAAAGATAAGCAGCATCGTGGACTGCCATATCAATAGTCACCCCAACACTATGTGCGGTGTGCAGCACAAGAGTGGAGTCATGCTCCGAGTAGAGGTGGACGATGGCTCGGTATCGCTCTGGTTAAAGTCCCGGTACTCCTCAAAGGCGGTGTACTCAGGGTGCCAGCGATAACCCAGATAGGTCATCATCTCTGCTAGCACCGCAGGTGATCCCGAGGCACCAATGGCCATAGTGTGGCGCATGACCTGCCTCGTGGGTTCCATCTGAAAACAAAGATGTTTCAAAGGAGTCAAATGACAGTGTAGAAATTGATCAAAATACAATTCCAAGGAATAACTATGGCTTTATCCAACTTTGGGGTGAATGTGGTCACGGGATCCTAGTGTTAGTTAGTAAAATCGTTTAACCCGAGTAGAAGAGAGTTCAGAGTCCCAGAGTAAAGGTCGAGGAGTAAAAGATCCTACTACCACCCGATGGCGACGTGGGCCCGTAAGGCACACATCCAAGTTAGTAAAAGTTTTTGCAATGTCTAGACTGGACTTCGGCCAAGGAGTGTGGAAGGTGGATTCCTACAGGCAGTCGGCTCTGATACCAACTTGTGACGCCCCCGATTTAATCGTACACTAATCATGCACGCAAATGTGTACGATCAAGATCAAGGACTCACGGGAAGATATCACAACACAACTCTAAAACATAAATAAGTCATACAAGCATCATAATACAAGCCAGGGGCCTCGAGGGCTCGAATACAAGTGCTCGATCATAGACGAGTCAGCGGAAGCAACAATATCTGAGTACAGACATAAGTTAAACAAGTTTGCCTTAAGAAGGCTAGCACAAACTGGGATACAGATCGAAAGAGGCGCAGGCCTCCTGCACTCGATCCTCCTAACTACTCCCGGTCGTAAATCGTCGGTGGCTGCACGTAGTAGTAGGCACCTCCAGTGTAGTAGTCGTCATCGACGGTGGCGTCTAGCTCCAGGCTCCATCGTGCAGTTGCAGCAATCGAGTAGAGGTAGGGAAAAAGGGGAACAAGGCAACCGTGAGTACTCATCCAAAGTACTGCAAAGCAAGGAGCTACACTACATATGCATGGATATATGTGTAAAGGGCCATATCGGTGGACTGAACTGCAGAATGCGAATAAGAGGGGATAGCTAGTCTTATCGGAGACTACGCTTCGGTCACCGTCTTGCAACAGTAGAAGAGGGAGGTTGAAGTCCTCCAAGTAACATCACATAGCAATAATCCTACCCGACGATCCCTCCTCGTTGCCACGAGAGAGCGCGACCACCGTTGTATCGAGCACTTGGAAGGGTCTGTTTTATTAAGTATCCGGTTCTAGTTGTCATAAGGTCAAGGTACAACTCCAAGTCGTCCTGTTCAAAGATCACGGCTATTCAATAGATTAACTTCCTGCAGGGTGCACCAACTTACCCAAAGACGCTTGATCCCATTTGGCGGACACACTTTCTGGGTCATGCCCGCCGCGGAAGATCAACACGTGCAGCCCACCTAGGCTCAACAGAGAGGCCAGACGCGGGTCTAAACCTAAGCGCAGGGTCTGCAGGCCCATCGCCTGAAAGCACACCTGCATGTTGTTCTGACGCGCCGAAGCAGACCTAGCCTAGTGGCATTCCAGTCCAATCCGGTAGCGCGCTCGATCATTGGCGTCACGAAGTGCCGGTGATACCACGGCGCGGGATACCCATAACTACTCCCGCATAGATGGTTAGTGCGTATAAGCTCGTAGCCAACTCAGATCAAATACCAAGATCTCGTTAAGTGTGTTAAGTATCCATGAACGCCGAACAGGCCAGGCCCACCTCTCTCCTAGGCGGTCTCAACCTGCCTGCCGCTCTGCCACAAAGATCCACTCATGGGTGCTCCACCACCCGACCCGACTTTAGTCTCCACATGTATCATGTATAAAGTATATAGTATATACCCGTGATCACCTCCCGAGTGATCATGGCCCGATAGTATAGCACGACAGACGGACAAGAATGCAGGGACACAGATGAAAGTACTAGCATCCTGTACTAAGCATATAGGATTGCGGTAAGGTAACAACAGATAGTAGCAAGGACAGGCTATGCAAAGATATAGGAGTATCTCAGCGAGAACATGCTACACTACTCTAATGCAAGCGAGATAGAGAAGAGTAGGCGATATCTGGTGATCAAGGGGGCTTGCCTGGTTGCTCGCAAGAGAGAGGGGTCATCAACACCGTAGTCGAACTGGCAGCAGCAGCGTCGGTCTCGTAGTCTACCGGAGAGAAGAGGGGAAGAAACAATGAATACCATGTAAGCAGATGCATATCGATGCATGACATGACAAATAACGATGCTAGGCGTGCCCTAACGTGGTATGAGGTGGTACGGTTAAGAAACATCCGGAAAGTATTCCGGTGTTTCGTGGTTTTGGGCAAAGGAGCCGGAGGGAAAGTTGCGGGTTCGATAGGTTAGGGGTGTGGCGGATGAGCGGATTGCGTATCCGGATTCGTCTCGTCGTTACGAGTAACTTTCATGTTGAAAATATTTTAATCCGAAGTTACGGATTAAAAGAAATGATTTTCTAAAGATTTTATTAATTTGTGGAATTTAATTAATTAATTAATTAATTGAAAAATGGATTTATAGCGTCGAGATGATGTCATCTTGACGTCGGCGATCAACGAGTTGACTTGGTGAACTGACATGTGGGTCCCGTTTGTCATACTCATTAGTTAATTAACATGAGTTAATTAGGTTAATTAGCCATTAGGTTAATTAATCGAGATTAATTAAAATAATTATTTACTTAATTAATTAATTAATATTTTAATTATTATTTATTCTTTTTAACGTTAAGGGTGGGACCCCATGTCATTAGCATGGGCAGGTCCGATCGGCATGGTGGCCGAAGGTCAACAGTCGGCCGGGCCCCTAGGGCCCACGGTCGATGACCGGTGGCCCCTGTCGGCCAGTCGTGGTGGCGCGAGCTAGCCCGGCGACCAAATCCGTGACACAGGCATGACCATGCGCGGGATTCGCCGTCCGGCAGCCAAATTAAGCGTGGTGAGCGCGTTCGAAAGGGGGCGGCGCACCGCGGGGAGCACCGGAGGAGCCGAGGCCGCGGAGTTGGCGCCGCGTTGAGCAATGGCGGTGGCGGAGTCGGCGCGCCGCAATCGGGCTAGGGGCAGGCGGCGCGGTCGGCGTGCGGTGCACGTGTGGCCGAGGCGACCGGGAGAAATGGCGCGGCGGCCGCGGCGAGGGAGCCGCAGGGGAAGCGGGGAGGGGCAGGCGGGGCGGCCCCGGGGGGAAGAGGCCCGGCCGAGCGGAGGAGGCGCGAGGAGAGGTCTGTGGCGCGGCGGATCCGCGCGGCGAAGCGGAGGGAGGGCGGGTCGGCGGCGGACGGCGGTGGCGCCGGCGCGTCGACCGCCGGCCGGGAGGCGACGCGTGGCGTCTGGGGAGAGGGGGAGCGAACGGGGAAAGTGCTCACCGGGGGGTGGGCAACAACGGGCAGTGGGCTCGGGGCGGTCGGGAAGACCGGCGAGAGGAGGGCGGGGCGCTCGGCGGCGGCGACGGGCGGTCCGCGAGGCGAGGTCGAGGCGAATCCGAGGCGGCGTGGGACGGGCGTCAGGCGTCTGCGGCGAAGGCGCCAAGGCCCTGGTGGCCGGTCGGGAGGAGGGAAGGGCGGCGTCGGGTGGGGTGGGGCGCCGCGTCGGGGCCGACGGGATCGGGCGATCCCGATCCGGATCGGTGGGGAGGAGAAGGGATCGAGGGGAGTGGGGTCGGCTAGGGTTTCATCGCCGGGGGTTATGGGAGTGAGGGTGGGCGGATGGGCCATGGGCTGGCTGGGGGCGCTTAGCCCGATTAGCGAGGGGTTTCTTTCTCTCTATTTGTTCTGTTTTCTTTTCTTTTATTTTTTTCTTTTCTGTTTTAATTCATTTAAAATACTCAGACACTTTATAAAAATGTGTGTACTCCATCATAATTAACTTTGTAATATTTGACAACCCCCGAACATTTTAGTTTTAATTTTTTGAAAACTTTTATTGCCATCACAATTTTGAATTGAATTTCGAAACCGTTTTGATTTAACCCGCGGTTAACTACAGTGACAGAGGTGACGTGACACCATCAACGTGAGATTACTGTAGCATGATTATCCGGGCGTTACAGTACCTAACCAATGTTAAAAATTACAAAGTCCATGTTTTGGTCGTGACTCTAAAGTCACATCTTTTCCCTCAAGAAAGAAGCCCAAAATAGTAGCAACGATTTCGTCGCATGCACTTGAAGGTGTACACCCCATGTTCACCAAGCATCACCTTGGTGGATTGTGCTCAACATGATCATTTCATCCATATATATCTTTTACTCCATTCATGTAACACATGGCTATTCTATTGATAGCTAAATATGCACATATGGAATTTATATGTCACCAACTTCACTTAGTTCTCAAACTAAGTACATAATGGATGAATATTTATTCATCTCGAATATTTTACTTCAGAGAAACATGCTGTCATGAGCAATCGCGAATGATCACCCATTCATGTTTCAAGACCTCAAGTCTATCGCAGATCACAATTCTGTCATTTAATCAATTTGAAGTTGAGATCCATGATCAAATATTTTCATATGTAAATTCTGTTGAAAAAGCCCTTAATACCCTTTACATGCTCATACGATGGTATTACCATTTTCCATGATGAAGAAACATGGAATTTCTTCAAATCATCAGATTCACCCAACGGGTTATATTCCATTATTTGAAATTATTGCTAGTACTTAGTATTTTGTGCAACTTCATAGTCACAAAATAGAACCATGTGGAATTCAAAAGTAAAGTGGAGGCTAAAAGACAACCGAAGACAGAATTACCTCTTAATAGGGCATAAATCATTTTCAAATGATCACAAAGACAAATCTCTAGTTTGTCAAATGTGTGGTTATACAAACATCGTACCTATGATTACCAAACCCTCAAACATATGGTCAAACCACACCACAAATTTATTAAAAGGCCAATAAGTTCAATGGGATAAATTTGCAAATTTGCAAATAACAACCAAATTCTGGTAAAGGATTGTTCTCAGAATCTTCATCGGAAGGAGGACCAAGATCTAGTGCAGAAAATGGAGGATGAAAACATTTGCACTCAAAAATATCGAAGACCTCAAGTAATCTCCTAATTATCCCAATATATTATTAGCCCATACTTGTACTACTACATGTAGTAGAATGTCCAATATCATATCCATTGGATACAGTATTTGATAAATTTGATTGTATGTTTCGATTCATACTCAATATTGTTGCGTACACAATGATTTTCTAAGTATTAATAAATTAAATATTAGGCTTGATAGCCTTAGCCATCCTGGTTTGGGGATGATTAGAAAATTGTTGACAATTCGGTTGGTCACAACTTAACAAGTTGCAAAATATTCCCCAGATCATCAGATTATATGTGCACCACATGTGTCATAGGGGAAATCTGTTTTAAGGGACTCTCGCCTTAAAATTCTAAATGAGCCACTTATTCTTTCTTGAACACATTCAAAAGATATATGTGGAATGTTGAACCATTATATGGGGTAATTTAGACACTTCATGGTACTCATATACGCATTCATAAAATGTTTTTTAAGTATGTCTTATCACACACAACCATGATCTTACCCAATAAATTGCTTAACTTATCAATGTAGGAGCAAATTCTCCTGAACAAAGGATAATCCCATTCGAATGGACAATGTCGTTGAACTTATTTCACGAGAATTTTCTGATTAAATTCAGTACCCTATGTACATACCTAGATTGGTTTAACTAAATTTCTTATCAAAGATAGTCAAATGAATTACATGACCACTTTTAAAGAATTGTAAATTCACCAGCCTCTTGCTGGACACATACGGCCTTACACACTATAAGTATGATCTAAATCATACCAACTGCATATCATACTAGTTTCCCCTTGTAGTAACTACGTGGAAATCAACAAAGTATTTCCCATCTGCGATAATTCGGTTACATACCGATATCACCACTCCAGCATACATCAATTGGCACTCACAGAAAATTAGGGATCTGTGTGAGAAATAACTATTTATCTGTCAATCAAAATTATTCATAGCCCGTATGCTGATTGCATCAGCAATAAGGACATTTACTGGCATTAGGGGGAGATAAGTACCACAAAGAATGCCGAGAAATAAATTAGAAATGTTATTGACATTCAATCCTTATATCCACGTACTCAAAGAATCTTAACTAGAAGTTTAGAGAATCATATATTTGCAACACATTGCAAATCTGCCACATACATTTACTGATAACAAGGTGTTACTAAATTCTATATTCCTGCAGTAAAATGTCAGAAAGAGTGGAGGTACCTGATAAACCACTCTTCTCCCCAAATGAGAGCAAGAGGGGGAGAAAACCTGACAAAACGAGATATAACTTCTCATATGCTTCCGCAGAAACAGAGGAAATCAAATCCTCAACAGTAAATGTAAGTCAACATCAAGTTGAGAGACACCTCACTGGATGCTCATCATCCAAAGCCCGGCATAAATGTGCACAAATGTTTTGGTGCCGGGACATCGAAACACCTTGACTCCATTTGTTGTAGGAAATCACAAGGAGTTAAAAAGGAATCAATATATTATCCACAAACTTCAATGATTCCATTAGAATCATATAAACTAAAGACTACATTTGTCGACATATATTTCTTCTCAAATTGCTAAAACCTTTTGGGCCCTGAACCAAAATCCATGGTAGAGTGCCTCTTGCATTCATATTGGTTCATATAAAAGGAAGCAAGTAACAAAGAATAGTACTCGCTCTGCAAACGAGTAGTATCTACCGCAGTAATACCTACTCCTCATAAGTATCATCCCTACGGAATACTAAAAACTTCTCATTCATAGACAAAGTCAATGAGGTGGTGGAAAAGCGAGGCTTGTAGCAAAAGGGTTCACGCAGAGACCCGACATCGATTATGATGTAACATACCCGCTTGGTATGAGTGGAATTATGTTTCGATACTAAATATCATTGGCAATAATAATATTATTATTATCCATGTAGTTGATGGATGAAGTGGCTACATACTCATATGAATTACTCATTTCGGAAATCTCTATTGAAGTCCCTGAAGGGCTTATACTTCCGAATCCAAAAGAAAATCGCAACAATTTTTGTGTAAAACTTCATAAGTCACTCTATGACTTGAAATAATTGGAAAGCATATGGTACTACCGACTAAATGAGTTCCTTCTTCAAAAGCATTACTCAAATAATGATGATTATTTACATGTTTAATAAAGGAATCCCAAATTTGATTTCCTTTCATCACATCAGTGTATATTGATGACCTCATCATCAATGTCTATACAAGACCTAAACATACACATAATCATCTCAAGACGGAAAATTTGGATTCAACAAAATTTAGCTTAAGCTTACAACTTGAGAATTCTCTCAAGAATTCATATCAGTCTACATATATCCAAGACATATACGAGAAGTTCAATGTGGATATATCAAACCAATAAAAGACATGTAATATGGTCATAGTACCCCTGATAGGGTACAAACCCATTCATACCTAGGGGTGATAATGAAGTGATATTAGGACCTGAAGTTCTATCTCACTAATGTCAATGCACCCATATCATTGCAAACTACGTCAGGCCTGACACTATATTTGCTATCTTTGTTCAGAGTGCAACCCCCAACAAAAGGTATATGGTCGATATAAGAAATATCAACTTATATCTCAAGCTCACAATAAATCTTGGACAATTCCGTCCGGAAAATCAAGATATGACCATGATATTGTGTAATGATATTGGCTCTTTATTTGATCCCAATAATTCCATATCAATGACGAATTCACTGGAATAGTCTTCTCATGAAATTCATCTAAATAGACTCTAATGACTATTTCCACTTATCATTCTGACATAATTGATTTATCCAAAAACATTGCAAAATATGCCTGGCTTAGTAGAATGATTAATCACACTCAAAATCATATTATTGAGATTCATCAGAATCGCATAACTTGATTTTATCAAGATTCTACCACTTGTGTTACTCAATACCTATAGGTTATATGAAGAGCAACATCATAAAGCACATTGCTTGAAAATCACTTATCCTCATGAATTATAGAAAGCGAGGAAACAATTTGCAAACAAAATACTGGAAAATCCAACGGATTATTCCTAATGGTATGATCATGTGAAGGGAATTGTTCGGACACATCCTCCAGATTTGCAAAGTTCAGAGGGAGTAATCTCCCAAAGTATAACCCATTAACAATCATTAGATTGCATATATTGTACTCTTTTTCCCTTCATGAGTTTTTTCCTAATGGCTTCAGTATATGACATATCCTTTTCTCCTTATATTTTTTCCCACTGGGTTTTAAAGGAGTTTTCAGTGGCATATATAATCGCACCCTTTTCCCTTATGAGTTTTCTCTCAAAGTTTCTCATAATGGTTTTTAATGAGGCAATATCTTCTCAAAGATCATATGTCATACTTTATATTTTCCCTATCGGGTTTTTTAAAGGAAGTACTCAAGACATATTTATTGTTCTCTAAACTCAAAGATGAGTTTTCTCCTTCTACAAAGGTTTTTCTCAATTGAGTTCTCATGAGACAATAATCATTATATGTTGTATCATTTTCTCCTTATTTTCCCACAGGGTTTAAAGGAGTTTTAACAACATATCAAATACTATTCTCCTCATATTTTTCCCACTTTGTTTTTGGAGGAGCATCTCTCAAGATGAAGATAATGAACATTCAAGGCAAATACGTATTAGGAGGAGACTATCAGGATGATATATATTCATAAAGAGAAGCATTGATTAGGGGGAGTGTTAGGAATTAATTAATTAGCTTAATTAATTGTTAATCCATGCTAATGTCGGTGGCCATGTTTGGCAACCGCCTCCTTTGTAACCGCCTTGTAACGAGGGTATAAATACCCCAATGTTCAATCAATGAAACAACTGTTCCATCATTCGCTCTCCCTCTCTCGTTTTTATTTTCACACAAACGACGGATCGTCCTTCAAGTTGAAGTAGATGAACCTGAGAGGAACACCCACCGCCTGCTTGATGAGGACGTATATGACATGAAGGCCTAGAACAGTCCAAAAGTCCTCTTCATGCCGCTCGTCGTCTCCATAGATCTGCAAGACAACAAGAGAAGAGAGGTCTTAGAACTCTTCTGGTCAACATGAGCCAGAAACTCTTCTAGTTACTAGTGAGCTCCATCTGCAAGAGTGAAGACGGACAATGAGAAAACAGAGAGAAAATGCATTGTTGGGGGGCTGTGCCCCCCCCCCCCTAGCCTGGGATCAATTTGTGAAGAAAACTTGTTGAGGAGGGATTAGATTATTCTTTTAGCATTTGGACCCCCAAACGCCGAGGAGGTGCAGAAGAGCCTCGGTGTGAGGTGTGCATGGGCTCGGCCTCTTTTGAGCGTGTTGGTGGCGCGACCAAGCAGTGCTTGTTGTGCGTGTGCGTGAAAACGAAAGAGGAGGAGCCCGAGGGGAAATTCTTACTTGTGGGAGGAGAAGGAATCGGAGGGAGATGAGCCTACGTTGGAGGAGAGACACGAATGCAAGCTAGGTTTACGAGCTCAGGATGGGGCGGCTTAAATAGGCCAACATGGCATGTTCATGCTTTCAAAACATGGACGTCGTCGACGTGGAGCTCTAGATGAGGCGTCGTACAGTGGTGGTGGGGACCTAGGTAGGGGATGATCACTAGTGGTGGGCTGGGCCTAAGGCTACCGATGTTGCCTGTTGGGCTGGTAAGTGATCTCCGTCCCTCAATACTTATTTTTTCTATTTCATTTTTCAGAAAATGAATAGGTGGTGGATGACCGAAATCACTAATTAAGGAGTACTCCTTGCGGAAATAACTCCAACTTCCCCAGGTTGCGACAAATGGTGCGCTGCATGTGCGCCACTTGCCGCAACCTGAGAGTTTTCCTTTTTTTTCCTAGATCCGTTTATTTAAAACATTTTATCTCTTAAACCGTGCGTCCAAATCTCAAACCGCTTTCGCCGTTGGATTCCTCGCGTCGAGATCTTCGAAACTAGATCCCATGTTGATAGATTTTGACGAACTTTTTTTTCACGAAAAAACCGAATCGGGAGCACGGGTTTTTTCCCTTTCCAAAAGAGGCACGCCCGTGCCTCTGACGAAATCACAACCGTGCCTCTCGCGGAAGCAAAACCGTGCCTCTCGCGAAAGAAAAAAACAGAAAATACGTTTTTTTCCGTTTTGGAGGAGGTACGGCCGTGACTTTCGCAAAAGCACAACCGTGCCTCTTGCGGAAGCAAAACCGTGCCTCTCGCGAAAGAAAAAAAAACAGAGAACGTGTTTTTTTCGTTTCCAAGAGGCACGGCCGTGACTCTCGCGAAAGCACAACCGTGCCTCTCGCGGAATCAAAACCGTGCCTCTCGCGAAAGGAAAAAAACATAAAACACATTTTTTTTCGTTTCCAAGAGACACAGCCGTGCCTCTCGTGAAAGCACAACCGTGCCTTTCGCGAAAACAAAACCGTGACTCTCGCAAAAAAATGCGTATTTTTGCGCAAAAAACCTTTTTTTTCAAAAAAAAAATTGGGTCGAAAAGCTAGGGAAGACCGGTGGAAAACCAAAACGTCAAAAAAACCGTTCAAAAAGCCAAAAACGTGTACGAAAAAATAAAAAAAAATCCGGAGGGAACGCCCACAGCGCGACACGTGACGAATGGTTGAGAGCGCGCTAAGTGACGCTGATCGTTGCAAGGCTCCTGAAGAAACGCTCGTTAATTAGTTGCTCCCGTGGATGATGACGTTGGACTCGCGATTGCGAGGTGGGGACTTGGCCTGATAGCGCCGACACAACGGATGTTAGAATGTGAATAAGGCCCGACCATGAGGAGCTGATCCCATGTCCACGTGGACGTGCTGCCATAGAGGGGGAAATGGTGTAATGGAAGAAGAGGAGTGGCGTGTGTGCCATGTAGGCAAATCCATGTACAAATAGCTGCCACACGGGAATGTGAAACTGCATCGTGTCATTTTATTAGTACACAAATTGTCGTCGGCAAAATCATTTCATTCTTACTTAGGCATTATTACAGAGCAATCTCATGAAAGCATTGCTACATGACACGTCACATGAAACATTGCATCATTAAGACACATATTTTTCATGGCACACAAGGCTTTTCGGAAAAATCTCTTAAACAAAAGAAGTATACCGTCCACACTTCGTGTTTATTATAACCAAAATACACAATCGACAGCAAATGGCTCACCCATTTTCCAAACAACAATGTTATTCACCACCAACTCCACATGTGTTCGCAACAATATATTTGCAACAATGCATATAAAGCTGTATTATTGTCAGCAGTTGAAACAAAGAAGGTAACAAAGAAACATTCACAATAATGACAATATTACATATTCACACCACACCCCGTAAAGATTCATAAGAAAATAACTTGGATTTAGTTCAGACAAGAAAGCAAGAATAAAGCCAAGCTCAGCTACACATTGGTACGCGGGAATACAAAGCTCGAGAGTCCTCACAGACCACTCAAACAACTAAAAACATGGTGAGAGGGGAGAAATTTTAGGGTTCCACTTATATCCTATGTAATTTCCCCACATATGCTCTCCTCCGAATTTGTTTCTTTTTTCTTTTCTTTTTTGCTTTTTGAACTCCCGTGCTCTCATATAATCTTTTGAGAAAAGAAAAAGAGGGGTTCAAATTCGTTGGGAGGAGTAAAAATGCACTGGTAAGTGAAGCACGTTAGGATTACATTGGTAAGGGTTTGTCTATATTTGACCCCAGACACTATACATCTGTATCTAGACAAATTTAAGACAAGAATTTTGAGACGGAAGGAGTATTATAGTAGGCGACAGTTGTCGGCTCCAAGGAGCGGCGACACATCAGTTTATCTGGTGAGCCACCGCTGCGATTACGTTTTTGTGTGGTTTGTCTCTTGGATCCGAGAGAAGGCGTTCGCACATGGATTGGTGACGAAGTGTCTGAGAATCATTCGCCTCTCTCTCAGGCTCTAGGTCGACACATTGGTCGCCTCCGGGGGCGCATGTTTTCCCCTTGATTATTGGTTTGGTAATGATTAGTATCTACTGGAGGTTGCAGTCTACCGGGGCGTGGGAGCTTCACTGGACTTATCTGAATTTTTGCCAGAGTACGCCCAGTGTTGCTCACTTCTCCAACAACGAATTTTGAATTTCTTGGTGCAAGTTGTTACACAATACAGAACTACTAAGGTATGAATGATATGAACATTGTCATTAATTAAGCTTAATGTGATGAACACTCTTTTGCTATAGATTGGGAGGCCAACACACTAGGAATGCACTTATCGACCAAAATATACTTTTTTAACTTTTAATGATGCTATAAAAGGTTTAAATAAACATATGTATATATTTATATATTTTCATTCATTGATTTACAATTCCCTCACCCCAAAACTCCTCCTATACAACACTACAAAATTCCCGCCGCAGAGCGCGGGGTATCATCTAGTATTTATGAACTACAGGCAGTTTGAAAAACACAATTGCCTCCAACGTTTATTACAGGCGGTTTTAGTTTTCCAACTGCGTCGACAACAAAAACTAATCAGCTCTGCTCGAATGTTACAGACGGCTTTGTAACTTGGGGACATAACCACCTCCATGGTCCGCTGCTAATGCCCATTTATCTTCTAGTGAGAAGAACTAGTGATTCAAACACTAGTACAAAACAGGGCATCAGTCCCGGTTTCAGAGGGCCTTTAGTCCCGGTTCTGCAACTGGGACTAAACGATCGGGACTAATGCCCATAACTTTTAGTCGTAGTTGTGCTATGAACCGGGACTAATGCCCAGAACTTTCAGATGGCTACATGATTCGTGCTCTAACGGATAATTATGTTACGTTTCCTCTCCTAATGCTACTGTGAAAATGGGAAGGGGGGAGGTGGAGGTGGCCTCCTATGGGTTCTGTAAAAGTTCATGTTGATGCTTCTTTTGATGAAGACTTGCTTACGGGAACGGGTGGTGCATTCTTGAGAGATGATAAAGGTAAATTGAAACTGTTGTGCACACGATGTTTTGTGGCCGATATGCACCCGACACTTGAATCGAGCGGGGAAGAGGTGCTAGCCAACTGTATCCGATGGTGGCCGTTGTGTGTCGGGCGTAAATCAGGCACAACACTGTCATTCGCATACCAGCGGTAAATTCATTGATGGCGGAAATTTGAGAATGGATTGGTGTGCAGATGTCTTGACTGCTGAAGTCTTGGCTCTTAGATTTGGCCTTTCCCTAGAGCAAAAGATGCGTTGCAATCGGGTTATTATTCTGGAGGTTATTGACACCATGAAGAATGAAGAACATTTTGCGTTTCCGGCGACAACTTTTTTTGATGATTGTTATTATATTACTTGTGAATTTCCTCTCACTAGCTTTTAATATTTGTAATAGTAAAGCAAATAAGGTTGCTCATGAACTAGCTAGGTTAGCTAGATTTTTCTTCGACTAAGAATTGGTTCGAGGAGTCTCTGAATGAAATTGTACCGTTCCTTATAAACAATGTAACTGTTATTTCGATGAATAAAGTCTTGTGTTCTTAAAAAAGAGAGGAAAACCAACAATATGTTCTTTTTGTCAACCAACTTACATGATTCTTACTAATCACATCACACTTGTTGATAACATGTTTTCCTCTCAGTTTTCATTGATCAACATCTTGACAGTTATCCAAGGCGAGTTTCACTTCATTTTTTCAGTAAATGAATACCAAAGCTATGTCCTTTGCAGGTCTTCATGGCTGGAATGTTGTTAGCAAGTGGGCCGTTCGTGTATTAACGGAAAAGGGAAGCAAGTCTAATGCAAGAGGTTTCAAGAATCCCGACAACCCTCCTAGGTTTTAGAACGGACCAGTTAAGGGATTTGACCGGTCGCTCGTGATGATTCGTCATGCCATTTTGGTTTTGCTGTATACCTTTTGCCATTGTAAGGGCACCTCCAGGCAGACTCATAAATCTCCCGCAACTGTTTGGATCGGGCTGTTCGGACCATGGAAGCTATTTAAAACCGATCTGTATTGGCCACCGAAGCGGTCTGGACACGATTTCTCCCGTAAATCAGAGAGAAAAGCAGGGGAGATTTGCAGGAGTCCGGACCACTCCCAAGACCGATTCTCACCTCCTTGGCCCACACAAAAAAACCCTCACCCCTCCCGTGCGCGCTCCCACCCGTCGCCAGCAGCCTGAATTCATGCCGCTGCAGAGCGCGCCGATCCGCATTGAAAACGGCTCAGGGCGGATGCGACCCCTCACTGTCTTTGTCATTTCCATTAACCCCGCGTGGAAGCCGAGAAACCTACTCCGGCCACACGTCCGTTCATGAGCAGGCCGGCATTAAACGCAACGCCGACCGAGCTCCTCCAGTCCTCTCTCTATTTAAACGATGGCATGCGTAGGGCAAGAAGCACACCCCTCCGCCGCTCCCCCATCTCCTTCTTCATCATTTTCTCCACCCATTTGATGGCATCCGACGGGCAAGCACTACTAGGGAAAACCTTATACACAGTATCTTGCCAGCAGCGCGGTTTAAAATAAGGCGCTGCTGCTACTTAGCAGTAGCGCGCGTAAAAAAACCGCGCTGCTACTACACACGTAGCAGTAGCGCGTTAGAAAGCTACTACTACAAATGACACGACGCTGCCGCCGGAGTAGGTTTAGTAGTAGCGTCCGTTCTATAGCAGCGCTACTGCTATTGAACTTAGCAGCAGCGCTTTTCGCCCACCCTCGCTGCTGCTACGTTTAGTCTACTCTTTTGCAACTAATTTAGTACCACCTCGCTCTGCGAACAGGGTGTTTACCACCTTAAATATGTTACTTCTCAAACCATCACAACCACTTGGTCTTCATTGAACTCTATATGTAGGATCCGTGGCCGCAATAGGAATCTTCGCCGGTTCTTAAACCGGGAAAGATTCCTATTGACAATTTAGATTCTACACAAAAAGATCAGTAATGACCAATGTATTTTTGATTTTTTTTGTATGCTTAGCCTTAGCAGTAGCGCGTTTTCCCACAAGGCGCTGCTGCTACTGGGATAGCAGTAGCACTTCTCTGGTAAAAGGCGCTACTGCTATGGCGTTTAGCGGTAGCGCTTTATCCTAAAGCGTGATGCTGCTAAGCCCATCCTATCTTCTCCAACCGGCCGTGCACCCCTCTCACTCTCCCCTCTCCACTCAGTCTCACTCTCGCGTTCTGCCGCCGCCGATGTTCGCCCCTCCCCCGCCGCCGCATTGCCGTCACCCCCAAGGTATCCTCTCTATCTCCTCCTCCCTCCGGTCTCCCTCCGGCAGCCCTACTCCCTCCTCCCACCACCTCCTCCTCCTCCCTCTCTCCTCCCTCCGGCGAACCTCCTCCCCCTCCTCTCTCCCTCCTCCTCCCCCCTCCTCCCGCTCCAGTCACTGCCCCACCTACATACGCCACCCCTCATCCGCCCTTTCCTCCCCCTCCATCTGCCGCCATCTCGGACTTCTCCCTCTCTCCTCCCTCCCTCCCTCCCTCCCTCCCTTCCTCCCTCCTCCCTTCCTCTACAAGTTTGTAATTAGGTATGGAAATAGTTTTAGTAATAGAAAGTTTTACTGTAGAACGAGTTTATTTTTAGTAAGAAAATTAATAGAACTAGTTTATTTTTAGTAAGTGCTTAGTTGAACTAGTTGAATTAATAGAACTAGTTGAATTTATGTCATTATCACTTTGTCATCAAAGAATGCTATATGAGATTTGATGATCTAATTAAAATTTTACTCGGTGCAATATGCAGGCTTTGTAGAGTCGTGTCTCCTTGAAGTGATCGTCATCCAAGCTACCTCTACTTCCTCTACACCCGAGTCGATGAGGTAAAAGTCCACCTCCTCCTTCTCTACTCCTCGGTGTTGAATAGAGTAGAACTAGGGTATTTAGTTATGCTTCTTAACCAAATGAAATGTTCAGGTTATAAGATATATTGAAATGTTCGGGTGCGAATGCTTATGATAATTGATTCGGATATATGAGAGAAGGGACATATTTGTATTGCAGGGAAAATCCGAGTGGCCTTTGTTTTGCCAGAGTGTTGATTCATTTCCATTCCCGCAAATTTCAGGCGCTCGATATGTCCTATTTTAGCAAAGGTCATGCCGGATTTTTCCGTGAATTTAAGCATGACTTATGCTAGAATATGTAGGAAATATCAAGTGCCCCAGATTTGCTAGAAACAGAATTAAACGACATTTCAAGTTGACTTTAAGTCTGTCGGGGCTCCATACATGACAGTCAAAATATCAGTGATGGAGAGTCTCCACCATATATGAGAGAAGAAGAATGCCGACTGTTGTCGTGGGGGTCGCTTCTCCTTCTTCTCTTTGTGCTAGACCTTTGTTATGCACTAGGGGAAGAAGGAGTAGCGACCATCATCGACGGTCGAAAATCGGTGAGGGAGTGTCCACCATATATTAGAGAAGAAGAATGTCGACTGTTGTCTTGGGGGTCACTTCTCTTTCTTTTCCTTGTGCTAGATATTTGGTATGCACTAGGGAAAGGAAGAGTAGCGACCATCACCGACGGTCGCAATATCAGAGAGGGAGTGCCCACCATATACGTGAGATGAGAGTTTAGGAAGGAAGACTCGACATACCTAAAGTCAACCCATTGCATATTGAGTAATAGAAATCTGTGTGTTCAGTTTCCTGGTAGTTGCCTTCGATCGATTTTTAATTAATGTTTCAACTATGAAGATAGGAAATGTCTGACGACGAAAAGGATTTCGGTATGTGTGAATACTAAAAAGACGAGCGCGGCCTGTGCGACAGAAATTTCTTAGTTGATGGTAGGTGCTTCAGCATCAAGCTGGATGAGACCTTCGAAGTGGATACAGTAAATCACAACGACAAATCTTTTTTCGTAATTAAGCATGACTTCTGCTTCTTTTGCTTCAACTTATAATTTTAATTTTTTTTTACTATTCTACCAACGTATCCCCTGCCATGCAAGAATTTATGTCTTGGATAAGATTGGTTTCAGTCCTATGGAAACTATGGAGGTAAAGAGAATTCACTTGAGGACCGAGCATGATTATACTTTTGCCGCAAAATTATACAATGTATACACATATACCTATTTTGAATGCAAAAATTGGAGATCACTATGCAATGCTTATGCATTTGAGCCTGATATGCTTATCACCTTTGATATTTGTCCGGAAGATGATATTGAAGGTAATATCAACATCTGGGTCGATGTGCATACGCCTCCGGTTCTACCATTATGTGAGTTCCTTAACCATATTTATGTCTTGGATATTGTTTATTCAAAAATAGTTGACAACTAATTTCTATTGAAAGCTTATTTCAATTCAAGCAAACATGCCCGGCGCTTGGTAGACATGACCTACTACTGTCCCGGGGCTGAACTAAACTGCGAGGAGATATGTCATTATGTTTCATGGTTTGAGGATCTGATACTGTCAAGACAAACTATTTTCCTGGACTTCAAAATCTTAGTACTCAAAACGTGCGAGCACTAGCGTGCGTATTGGACTACGGTCACAACTATTTAGGAAAGATGGTAAGATTTTTACTATTTGTCCTCGGTGCATCTTTTGCATACATTATTTTTTAATCTAAACTTCATTGCTAAGTATGTTAGTACGCTGTTCTTCAACAGGGACTCCCGATGATAGTTGTGCCTCATTGGATCGAGGTTAAAGGTCGCATGAAAATGGTTAGCTTACGGCCAAAACGTCCTACATTGCACATGAGTGCAATCATGATTTTTAAAAGTGAGCAAGTCTTAATAGTCAAAGACTGAAGCAAAATTGTGAAGGATCGCAGAGAAATACTAGGGGGCAGCAATCAGAAGCGCTGCTCACAATTAGGAGACAAGTTCATATGCATGCTCCAATATGATGAATCAGGAGTGCTACATATGTTTTATGCTATTTTACCTGAGAGAGAGAGAGAGAGAGAGAGCAGTAGGAGTGATTAGCTAGCTAGAATGAGTTTGAAGATGATGATACTGTGCTACACTACGACTACGATGATTAAATAGCTAGTGTTGATGGTAATGTATATGATAATTATTATTAGCTAGTGTTGGTGGTGATTAGATAGCTACACTATGACTATCATGATTTAGCTAGTGTTGTTGGTGATGATATGATGCAAGAGTTTTTATATTAATATGATGATGATGATGATGATGATGATAATGATGATGATGAGTTATTATATCATTGGGTGAAATTAAGAACCGCAGATTAGTTTCAAGTGGATGGATGATAATCCATGACTGGGTCACTTAGGATCCATCCACTTGAAATTAGTCCACGGTTCTTTCACCCAGTGATGTAATAACTCATTATGATGGAAAAACAATCTCTAAATTGCTACTGTATGAAAACTTGTATAAAGGTGTATGGATACGATATGAAATAAATAAAAAAGAATACGAAATAATAGTAGCAGCATGGGCAAAGAGATGCGCTACTACTAATTACCAGTAGCGCCTTTTGCTGGAAGCGCTACTACTAAGTGGATATAGCAGTAGCGCGAGTAAACCCACGCTACTGCTAACCTTTAGCTGTAGCGTTGTACCGCTACTGGTAGGCCAAAAACCCGCACTGCTGCTAGGCTTTTCCCTAGTAGTGAGGAAGAGCCATTCTCTGACATAAAAGCCGGCATGATGGCCCGCCGAGCCCGGCGGATACGAGCGAGGCAGCTCATTGCTTCACCCCCCTCCCCTAGGTCGAAGGAGCAAGTTGCCGCCCCAATCCGACGCATGGTTCAGCAACTCGTCACTCCAAGCTAGCTCGCGGAGGAGTGGCGAGGTGCACCAGGCCGGCACGGAAGGGAGCACGGCGGCACGAGCATGGACGACGCCGCGTCGTACCGCTCCTCCAGTACCTACGACCGCGCCATCTGCCGTCGACGTGCGCATAGCTGCGCCATGTAGACAAAGAAAGAAGGTGGGTACGTAGAGGAGATCGATGAGTCGGTGGCCAGCGCATCCGCATCCACGTCCACTGGAAACTTCAAGGGAAGTAGAACATGGGAGGCCGTCATCGCTTGGGTCCCAGGAAGGCCACCGCCGACGCGTCTCCGGCTTGTACAGCCGGTGACGTGCCCGGTTTCTTGTTTATCTTAGACCACCCTGGCCTGGGCGTCCATGGAAGCACCCTTCCCCTCCGGCTGAAGCACCCTCTTCACGACACTCCGATGAGTGGCGCAGCCGGACATGGGGAAGATACGAGGGAAGAATATGCCTCTGGGACTCCCGGCAGTCCGGTGACGAAGGGATCTGCCACGGCCGGTCCTAGACTAGTGTAGTGTATACGTGTCGTGGGAGTGGAGCTTTATGCGACCATACGTGCACATGGTTTTAACTTTTTAGTTAATTTTTTTCCAAAATGTAACAGTTTGCCTCTGGTTTGTAGGAAATCCGGTTGAGTTTGCATGAAATCCGGCCGTGTTTGCACGAATTTCGTCCGGTTGGTTTGTGTTGTTGTTAAAATGTATGCGGCTAGCGTTGGATAGCTGATTCCCGCATCCGTGTCCACGGACTGGTTCTTCCCTGGCTGCGAATGGATGCGGGATTTTCTTTTTGCGGGTTGGCGTCGGAGATGCCCTAATGCATCTTCTCTACAAATGTACCTGCAGAGGAAGCTTCTGATAGAAGCAGAAACCACAGTGGGTAGCCTTCTTACATTGTGCTGCCTTGGATTGAATTCATGAACCGAAACCTATGTAACAGATTGTGCTTTTTCTTCATCATACAAGCAGATTTCCTTGACCGAGTAAGAACGCTTTGGGTCTCAGCTTCATTGCGGAAGTCGGGTTGTCATTAACCGGTATGTTAGCCTCCAGATTCCATTTTGTTTGGATCATCACAGCACCAAAAGAAATAAGAGGCAGTCCAGTGCATGTAGCTCCCGCTTGCGCAGGGTCTCGGAAAGGATCCGACCACTTTGCATCTTTTGTACGCACCATTTTCCTGCATTTCTGCAAGAGGCTGTTTTCAGTACCACTGCGCCAAGGCTCCCCTTCATCATCACAGCAGCAAAAGCCATGTAAAATCGTTTTCAGCTGAAACCTGACGCCATCTACTGGCATCAACATCTATTGGCACTAACATCCTGAGAAAAGACTCTGACCAATGGGGACTAACATACTTGGGGATTTCTATTTAGGAGAACAACCAAGGGCCTACTGAATGAACTGATAATCTGGCACTTGTAAGCGACAATGGCGCCACACAAGTAATCTCGGGGCCTAAGATCCAGAGATCGAACAAAAACACGAAATAGAGTGGGATAGAATAGCATATCATCAGCAACCTTGAGCTCTACAAAGTAGCCCATCAGTTAGTTCATCTCCATTTCACAACCGCCAGCCCAGCCTCACATAATAAGAAGGCATACATGCATACGCTGCTGAAAATAAAATGCAGAGCTTCACAACCACCCTTCTGAGCATCAAAGCTACTCCCTAATTACTACAGAAATGTCGATAACATACGCTATTCGACGAGCATCCGTCCATCGCATCTCGGTCGTGAGTACAGTTATATAATTAGATGTGCCACCTAGTTCGTCAAACAGCCCCACAAACTACGCCCTCTGCACTCGGTACACCGCCGTCATGAGGTTAAAGAGGCAGGACGGCGCGATCGCGAACCAGGTGAAGAAAGCCATGGAGGTGGAGGCCATGAAGCTCGGGCAGTGGTTCTCCGAGCACATCATCAGGTCGTCGTTGATGAGAATGGTGATGCCTGCCGATCCGCTCGCTGCAGCGAAGGTCAGTGCTCCCGTGACCTGCAGATGAACGTTAGAAGATACTTTGCTTGCTCCACAGGGAATGGCAGATGGCTGTTTGCTTTGAGGTGCCTGAGAAAATGTGTGACTTACCCAGTCCCCAATGGAATATATGGTGGTAGCTCGAGGAGTCCGGAAGGCGCGCTTGACAAGAAGTGCGTAGACGTCAACGGCGGCCAGAGAGAGGCTCCACAGGCATTGCAAGGACTCTGCTGTTACGAGGAGGCTGCTCAAAAGAAGAACAGTGAGTTTATTAAACGATCCCCTGTTCCGAGTTCTGAAAGCAACATCCTAAGTGAAAAACAGTATCTAATTGCACCAAAGAAATAAGATAAAATACGCTGCATGCTACATTTGTTTCGTGTGGTTGTCAATGCTATCCCCAACACTGGCTAAATGTTGCTCTTAATATGGTCTCCTCCAAGTAGTATGAATATATTTTGTCAGTGTTCATTAATCACACTGTTCTGAATTCCGACAGCCAGAATGCTAACAAAACCTATCGGCAAATCGAAGAAAGACAGCTGAGATGATATCGCAGAGAACATGACCATGTCACCATCTGATTTGCATTGCCTCTTTCACGATGCCAGACTAATCGTAAAACACTGGATGCACGATATGTATGTATGCAAAATACACGATTGTCCATTACAATCACACTATTCCGATTATCCATAACCAGAATGGCTGAGTGTGAAGCAAACTTATCAGCATGCCCACTGAAATGCTCTGTGGTGAATGCCCAGGAAACTAGGCATGCAAGCATCAAACTAGGGAGCAAAACAGAAAGAAGGCTCAAGCTCATTGCTGTATCCAACAAGACAGCTGAGTTGATACCACAGAGAACATGGCCATGCCAGCATCTAATTGCATTGCCTCTTTCAGGACGCCAAGCCAAATCAAAGGGCGTAAAAGTATCGAAATGCTGCGAACAGATACAAGCATCTGTATTTGCAGGATTAAGACTATAAGAAATCACACAATAATAACTTCTAGTGGAAAAGTCCACACTATTTGCAAGTTGGAATATGTGCTTGTATGATTGCTTCAGCTTGGATGTGAAATACTACTTAGTACGTAGTAATCAGCATTTTACAAAAAAGAAACCCTGAACTCTTACTTGCTAGTCCTGATCACTACCGAGTCCATTTTAGATGGCATGGTGTTGTACCGCTAAGTTTAAGAAGTGGTTCTTGTTTGGTGAATTGGCATGATGCTAAAATTCCGTGTTCATGCTTGCTAGTTATGTGTCAACAGGAACCCTGAACCTGAAATCATCCCAATTTTGTTACTGTGGTACTACTAAGACCAAAAGGAATTCAAGGGAAGACAAAAATCATCCCAATTTCAACCATGTAACTACAGAAGCACTACTAACAGGTGAGCAGACAGAGTCTAGAAATTTGGGCAGCTAATATGGATGAATCCCTGAGTTCTTTCTTAGCTGAAAAAGAGAAAACCCCAGCTCACAGGGCATCTGTTCCAAAATTGGCAACGAGGGATCGATCTGCTTAAAGAGAAATGGCAGCCGGGCCGTGGATCGAAACCCTAGGGGGTTGGGGGGAGAAAGAAGATGCGGAGCGGGAGGGGAGCACTGACCGGAAGGCGGTGACCTCGTTGAAGTCGTCGGTGGAGGCCATGAAGCCGATGGCGGCGGCCGCGAGGAAGGCCTGCACGAGGCGGGTGCCGAGCCCCCAGCGCGTGCCCGGCGCCCCCATCAGGTCCACCATCACCACCCCGGGCGGCGGCGCGTTCGCGTTCGCGTCCTCCACCTCCGCCGCCGCAGCCACAGCCTGCCCCTGTCCCTCTGCCGCCGCAGCCGGGGCCACCGCCTGTATCTCTCCCTCTTCCGCCACAGCCGGGGCCGGAGGTGGGGCCGGAGCTGGAGCCGGAGCCGGAGCCGGGGGCGGGCCCTGTCCCTGCGGCTGCGGCTGCGCCGGCGCATCCGGGACGGGAGGCGGCGGAGCCGGGTGGACGACCGGATGGCTGGCCCGCGGGAGCTGGAGGGCGCCGCCGTGCGCGAGCCACCCCAAAATGTTCTGCATTGCGCGCTGGCTGGCCGGCCGGCGGGCCGGGGTTTTGGGGGATTTATGGGGGGGAGGAGGGCCGGGGCCGGCAGGAGCACGAGCGCGTAGGCCCCGCCGCCGCCAAGGAGGTTTCTTCTTTCTCGCTCTCGGTCTGGGTGAGTGAGAGTGAAGTGAGCGAGAGGCGAGAGCGAGCATGCTCTGGCTCGGTTGGTTCGTCCACTCTGCGTGTGGGGCCGGCCTTGACTTGGCGTGCGTGCGCGCGCACCCTCCTCCGTCCGATCTTGCCAGGCAGGCAACTTCCGAGAAGCTCACCTCCTTTCCTTCACACCTAGACCTAGGGCAAGCAAAACCGTGCTCGTGTTCGACCATGGACATATGCCTCGCACCAAAGCATAGGCCAACACAAGGCAATGCCATACGGCAGCATGATGGATCCACGTAGGCAGTGCATTACTTTCACTCAATGTTGCCAAGGAAACCCCCTATCCCCATTTTTGTTCCTATTTGTTGCTTACGCTCTTTCTGCTCTAATTTCCAAATGAGTAACAAATGGGGAGTTGCAAGGAGTTACTATTTGCCGGTGGTGCTCCGATGATATCTCACCTCTTATTTGCGGATGATACAATGTTGTTTCATGCATCTGGCCAGCAGGCTAACACTCTAAAACACTTCAGGCAAGCTTGAGCAAAAGACTAATAGATTGGAGTGAGCAGTATCTATCGTCTGGTAATAAGGAAATCTTGATATAAGGGGGTTGCCCAAGCAATACCCACATATGCCATGAGTGTGTTCAAGCTTCTAGCCTTTGTGTGTGATGACCTAACCTGGATGATGCGACAGTATTGGTGGGGTGTTGAGAATGGAAAGAAGAAGATGGACTGGCTTAGTTGGGAGAAAAATGAAATTGCCCAAATCAATGGGAGGAATGGGATTTAGAGATATACGGGCATTTAATCAAGCGTTGTTAGCAAAACAAGCTTTGCGGTTGCTGGATAACCCCGACAGTCTATGTGCTCATTTATTCCATGCAAAATACTACCCTACTAGGGATTTGTTGGACACTGTTTTCCCTAGCATTTTATCGGCAGTATGGAATGGTATTAGTCATGGTCTCGATCTGCTGAAGAAGGGGATTATCTAGAGAGTTGGTGATGGTACCTTAATTAAAACCTAGGGTGATCCTTGGATTCCACGGGGGCACGACCTCAGGCCAATTACACCAAAGAGAAATTGTCGTTATAATTGGGTCGCGGACTTTCTGGATGAACATGGAGTGTGCAGCGATTAGGAGAGCACTTTTGGGACACTAAATTCTTAAAATCCGTACTTCTCCAAGGAATAGACAAGATTTCATTGGTTGGTTCCCGCAGAAGAATGGATGCTTTTATGTGAGGAGCGCCTACTGGCTGGCAACCGGGAATCATGTGACTGGTGCTTCGAGTCACAACTCACAACCCAACTGGAATGCGTCCTATTTGGCAATGTATTTGGAGCTCTAAGGTTCCCCCTAAAATGCGTATTTTATCGGCAGTGGAGGATTTGGTCTCTCAGAACGGATATGACGCATGGGAAGGATATTCCGGCGGCGGCGAGAGTGTCAGCAGATTATCTTCAGAGCTATATGAACTCACTTGCCTTATCTACGAGGCATAACACAGAGGATATTACTAAAGGAAGAATGCCAGTGATGGAGGACGTCCAAAGCGTTCGGGCCAGTGTGCTCACCAAGGTTTTGCGGGCAAACCGGGTGGCACTTTCCGTTGATGGAGCATTCTCTTCGGCCGATGGCTCGGCAGCGGCAAGGATGGTCTTTAGGAGACATGATGGTTCTATTACCTTTGTGGCATACCGGTGCTTATTTAATTGCAACGATGCTGGAGGCAGAGTTGCATGCGCTCATGTATGTTATGTCGTTGGCTGTGCAACATACCAATAATCCTATCATCGTCCAATCGGACTCCTCGGAAGCAAGGACGGCGTTGTTGGGCGACAATCTGTCCCGGTCAGCATATGGGCATTTGATAGCTGAGATTAAGTATTTGATGGTAGATCATGAGTTTATTCCTAAAAAATCGTTTGGCAGTGTACAGTCGTACGGAGGGCAGGGCAGTACTACCATATGGCTCCAGGGGAAGAGTCGATCGTTGGTATCGAACAACGATCCAAAGACGGAGTTCATGAAGAAGTGGACGGCTTGTGTGGAGATAGGTGCTGCGGAAGCCGCCGCTAGTGTGGAGATAGGTTTGATACCTGTGCGGTCAAACAAATACAGGTGGCGGCGCGAGACGAGACTGGTGCAACGCCGCTAATTTTGTTTTGCGCATAAGTTATTGGTCTCCGCCAATGGTTTCCATGGACAGTATCGCCGCCAGCAAGCATAAGGAATTAAACATTTCCGGTCGTCGATGGATTCAACAACGGCGGTGCACATGGGGGCGGCTACCTTGTATTATGTCTCCTGGTTGCAATCACTAGAGGCTTCATCTATTTTGTTATCTTGAATCACGATTTGTTTGTCACATCTGGATCGTCATCATTTGTTTCATTCATTTTATCAGTATTGTTTTTTCAATTTGTTTCTTTGATGGCCAGTTATTGAATCCATCATAATCAGGCCACTTGGAGAGGGTTCTTTTTCTCGGACCCCGATAAGGCACGAACGTTCGTCGGGAGCACTTCCCAGGCCGAACAGATCGTTTCCCAGTTCCCCAGGGCAGGGGAAATGATCGAACGATTCCGTTCGGAACGGGGGGCCTCCCAGCCCGAACCCTTTCCTCGCTCACTAGATCGGCAACGCGCCTTGGCGCGAGGGTGCCGGTCCCAACATAGTGGTTGCTCAAGTTAGTAGTAATCCATGTTTAACGTACTTACTCAAACAGGATATAACAAAATGAAAGTAAGAAGAAACATTCACATGTGATAGAAGCAAGACATTATGGAGTTAAACATCACTATGAGATTATCATAAATGGGCAGCATCAAATTTAGTGTGTTCATGAGACAAAAGATAACCAGACAAAAGATACCACTTGACGGGAGGTGCGGCTTGCCACACCCCACCTGCACCAACCATATCCAACCCGGTAAAAATATTGTTTATATTCCGAAGGTTCACAAAAACAGAAGGATCCAAAGCGTCAAAGCCCGTTAGAAACAAGTGGTACATTCTTAATAGGAGATGTAGCATGACATACCAAAAGAAGCCACGATCAATCATTCATCTACTATTATCTACCGATGACGAGTCAGAAGGAATAACAGAATCCATCATATCTATACATTATTCATGCCTCATCCATAATCGTCCAATAGAATTACACAACAAACTAAATATTTCCTCAAAAGAAACTACATAAAATTCTATATGATGGGCTTGGAAGTTGTAATAATTGAAGGCGCGTCCTTATTCTGACACGGATGACCAAAATATATACCGGAATTCTTGTAAGATACATATGACCAAAATTAAAAAATATCATAGCTCCACATAATTCAGTCCTCATCCATGATCTCTCCAATCCATGCATCCTCCAAGTAATGAGAAGTAACCAAGTAGCTTGTGACACAGGTTGAGTTTGAAAAGAATCTCTCCAATCTTGCAGCATAATAGAAGTTCATATTATTATGAAATCAGGGGGGGAGAGAGAGACTAAAGTAACAGACCTAAAAGATAGCAATACATTTTCGTAGCAGCAACAACCCAAGCAATTAAAATTTGCCACTACAATAAGAAATCATAAGCAGAAGGAATTGTAGAACAGAAGAGAAGGAGATACAGATGAATGTAACAAACACATGGAACCACAAATGTACCCACATACACACAAGTATTACTAAAGCTGTGTATCAGACACTTATAAATATTCATTGTTGGTGAGGCAAATAACACCAGGACACAAAAATGTGCCCTTCCTAGAGTGATCGTAATCACAATCCCAAAGAGAGAAAAGCATGGATAAGGTGATTTTTATTATTTGGTTTGACCACGATGTCCATGACCATGTCATTATTAAGTTCCGAGATTTGTAATGTACATAACCTAGAGCGCAAACCAGGTCCGCTTTAATTTAAAATTGGTGGTTTGTTACATGCGATCCCATTATGTAGCTCTAAAACTAAAGCAACTTAAAAAAAATCTTACACTGGATCCGGTAGGCATAGAGGACTACTCGTGCTTACAAATAATTTAGATTTAAAAGGATGGGGAAGCTGTACAATTTCATGATGTACTAATCATCTAATACAAATAACCAATGCATCAAAAACCTCTTTTACGTGGAACATATAGAACAACAAGAGATGGGATAGTGAGAGTAGAAATAAATTGCCAGCAGTGGAGATCAGCGGCTTGCCTGGATTCCTTAGGTCGCAGAAGGAGTGAGCGGGGCTGTCAGTTGAGCTGGTCAGGATCTCTCAACACCCCTGTTCAACGCCGATGGAAACTTTAGAAGCATTTAGGCACCAAAGGTGGCATCCCAACACCTTTTGGAATGGGTACAGTTACTTAAAAACATATTTTGCATATCATACTGAATAAGTAGCAGACAAAATCTGTCAGTTAAGTTATAAACTTGAGGAATACTACAGAAAAGAAGAAATCTTTACTTATTAAAGCGTTTTTCTCAAAGATAGTTTCGACAAAGGCTTGAAAAGAAAACAGATTGCTGATTTTAAACTTCCCCACAAAAAAAGGATTTTCACATGCAGGAAGCAGCATACAAACTACCCTCATAAGAAGCTTCACTTCCACTTGCAATATGATAAATAAGTAGTTTGACACCATATACAGAGAACTTTCCTGCTATTCCCTCCGTAAAGAAATATAAGAGCGTTTAGACTAAGAAACGAACCTGTTCATGGAGACAATGATACCAACCACAAGCAGCAACTTGTAGCAACAGAAGCACCTCTGAAATGGAGGCTCCTCATGTTCCTGCAAATAGCATCTGAAATAAAAGTAACTAAGCACATGAATTAATAAACCACAATCAATACATGAGAAACAATTTCTAAGTTAGAATACACAAAAAAATATTAAACAAAGAAACGGATAAAGAATATCACCTGCAATGGGACCGTCGACCAAAAGCAGCAGTGGGCAACCAGCAACGACAAAACTAACAAACAATCACCAGCCCTAACCGCATCCTGCACAGCACAAAGAATTAAGCCTAGATGAGCAAAAGGACAATAAGTCTATATAAGGCCAAAACAGTAACATGAGACCTAGATGAGAAGCAGAACATCACAAATCGAGTAGAAATAGAAAAGTAACCAAGGAATCAAATCATCATGTCATAGTACTACTGTCCAGACCAACACTTTGGAAATCAAATCCCCTGTGTAAATGTAACAATCCGAGTACTAACCATAAAATGTTTCATCATGAACATCGGATCCACGAGGCTGGAGGTGCTCGTGAGCAGTGTGAGCAGTACCCTCCAGAGAACGTGTCCAGCGAAACCTGCCTGTCATGTGATTCTTCTGTCAGCACAACACAACGCTTGCAAAATCCAAGCAAAAGAAGTTCCAACTCGGGTGAAAATAGAGGGAGGCACTGACGGTTTAATAACACACATGTTTTGAAAATAGAGGAAGGTTTTCTTTAGGGATTTTATTTAGTGAAAAATAGAGGGTGAAAATAGAGGGAGGATCTGATAACAAAATATACTTCTCAACATTTGAAGTTCTGAAGAAAACAAAGGCTTGAGAAAAGGCAAATAACACACATGAGAAGACGAACAAAAGGGATAGAAGCAAATGACCAAGGGATACCTTAATCAAGTAGTTCAATTCAGTTTCACTGTCGACCCTCCATACCTCCTCAGCTGTAGTTATATGAGGCAAAGAGTTGAGAATAATCATTTGCCCAAAGTACTTCACAACATGAACAATCTCAGCATGTAGTACAACTACCAACTGGAAAAATCTTATTCTAGCTCATAAGGAAATGATTTAGTGCAGCATGTACATGAACAAAGTACTCTGTAGAAGCATATACATACAAAAGGTACAAAGACAATGGTATACCTGCAGCTTAGACGCGGCATCAAGCAACAATAATCTTAATTATCATAGCTATTTTCATTCTCAGTAAAGATGGACAAAGAATGACCCATGTATAGCACAAGCATGACTCAGCATGGTTCGCAAGAATACAAAGCCAGTCAGTTATGCGTCTAGCACATCACACCAGCAAAACCAAAGTAGCTTGCTTTACTTGTACATCTAACGAATATACATCGACTTGAAATACACACACCAGCCTGCATTATTTATGGACCCAAAATGCACACACCAGCCTGCAGTTTTAGACATGGCTCATTTTGCTACAAAGACTTGGAATACTATCCGAACTTATGCCCAACTGTTCCGCTAAGGCACTGTCAAATACTATTTTTGGTGTGGTTTGTTATTCAGTTAATTTTCTTGTCTCACCAGTTTGGCTAACAAATGTCATGCTATCAGTCTGAGGGGACGAACAATTCATCAACTGAGAAAGTGTAGTCTAGTTGCTTGTACCAGTCTCAATCATGGCAGGTGATATTCAGATCTGGAGTAGATGGGGAGCTCACCAGTGCTGGGTGGGAGGTGAAGAGGGAGGGGTGTTGGCCTGCTCCTCCACATCCACCTCCTCTGGCCGATCTACATGCTGCACCTACAGAGACAGGATGAGGCAGGGGAGGTCGAAGAACCCGCAACACCTTCCCCATTTGCCTTCCTTCACAAAACAGCAGGCACTCACGCATCAAAAAAAGAGGAATAAAAACCAGAGGAAGAAAAGGTGAGGAGGGATCCATACCGAGGCTCTTGGAGGGGATGCTATGTCCCCTACGCCGCCACCTTTGCCTCGCCTCGCCGTTCCTCCTTCCCTTCGGTGGGAGCCGGGGCCGGGGCGGGGGGTTAGGGTTTGGGCGGCGCCAGATCGGAGGGGGTGGAAGGAGGAGGACGTGAGGGGAGGAGGCCGGGCGGCGGCGGGGAAGGAGGCAGGGCGGCAGCTCTAGGGGCGAGAGGAAGAGGGGAAAGAGACCGGGCGGCGGCAGGAAAGAGGCAGGGCGCCGGCGCTAGGGGGAGAGGAAGAGGAGAGGGAAGCGCGGGTGCGAGAGGAGGAGGGAGGCACGGGTGCGGGAGGAGGACGAGGCCGCTAGGTCATCTCCACGCGAGTCGTCACGTTTTATACGCCTCTTGGAGAAATGACAAAAATGCCCTCTGCGGGGCGGACTATTTACGTGCGGTGGCACGAACGAGAGGGAACTATTCATTGTAGCAGTGATCGGTTTCGATCCAGCGGCCCAGATCGTCCGGGAGCGAGATCCGACAATCCTAAACGCATCAAGAAAACGATCTGACGGCCGAGACTCGCTGAGCTCCGAGAACGCTCATGTTCTCCCAACTAACATATTTCCTGATGCTGCCAGGTCAAGATGGCATTTTTGCTGTTCTGCCATGAAAAATGAACAGGCTCATTAAGGTACCAAAACGCTAAAGAAACCCAGAAAACCAACTAAAAAACTGAGAAATAAACTTTACAGTAAAAATCACACAGAAAATCTGGAAAATTCATAAAAAATGGCTGATGGAAAAATATGTATTAATTGCCATGGATTAGATGATGAAATTGCACTGTTATAAACTATCACACACAAAAAAATACCTACAAAAAGAAAAGAAAAATGTCATGATAGTTGGGCAAGTAACAAAATTTTCATGGTCTACATTAAAAAAAGGAAAAAAATTGCCGTGCTCCAACAAGAAAATAAGATTGCCATGCTTCTAAAAATAATTTGCCATGGCAAAAAGTAGTGTCATTTTTTTACCATGATGCCAAAAGGTGATGTAAAAATCACCATGATACATACATAGTAAAGATGCTCACATAAGAAAGCATCAACTAAAATGCCATGGTTGAAAAAGTGTATATTTGTCGTGAGATAAAATAAATCATCGGTGTTCGGGGGGCCAAACGCTAACAAAATCTAATATAAACCCACCTCAACAAATTTCCTTCATAAATTGATCCAAGGCTGGGAGGGGGGGCACAGCCCCCCAACAATGTTCACAGCTCTGCCTCTGCACTTGCGTCCGTCTCGCATTCTACTGCTTCTTGCTAAAGGAGAGGTGTGTCGGTTGAAGGAGAGGAATAGCAGGAAGGACAACATGATCCCTGCCCTGCTGGACAAAAGCGTGTGCAACCCCGGCGAACTGGAGAAGCTGGAAGGACAGACTGTGCTACTGATGGCATGAGAGTTTATCACTTTTCACAAGGATTTTTACTTATTTTTCACCCTGTTTTCATTATTTCTCGGTTATTACTAATGCTAATCCTTCGAGAAAGAAGAAAACTCATTTTCCATTGTTTGGTAGGAAAATACATTTATGCACGGGAACCAAGCAATAATACTCAAAATCAAGCCATTTTAAACAATGTCCATATTGGAATTTGCACCAGCGGCTATAGAACGCAGGACAGCCAATGGTACGAGTAAAAGGGCATTCATCATCAGAGAAACCTATCCACCACCACTCCGTCCAGAACAAAGAGAGATGAGATCCGGATAAGAACCACCAGAGATCTTCTCTGTTTTGTTTTTCCCGTCTCCATTTTATCACTGTTGTAAGAGGAATTCCAAATGGTAAGATCGGAGTTGTTAACTCTATTCATACTCATGTAGAGATTGAGACTTGTTTAATCATTCATTCTATTGTGGATCATCAAGGTATTATTGATATGGTTACCATTGGATTGTTCTCTGATATGTTTGGTTATTGTTCTATGATGTGTGAGTAATTCCCTCCAGACGGGGGAGATCTAGGTGAATGGTAAAATTTATTTATACCTATCTATATGTCGTCTTTCGTGTTTCTCGTCTTATGATTGTTTAGTAAGTTGTTATTCTCCGGTGAGCACAATGTGTGTTGTCCAATTTAAGAGCCCAGACAACATGATCTAAAGTCCTACATAGATAACACATATTGTTTAGGAAATCTGTGACCTTCAACCTGACATGTTGAGATATCTACGAGGAACAAAGACAATATGAGACAACGGTGAATCACCGAACTTAAGCATGGTTCCGGTTTCACAACCTTAATTGTGGAGACTACCATGTTGTGGAAATGTGGAAGCACGACCATAGAGCGAAATATAATCCCGCGTGGAGAAGTTTCACAATTCTAGGGTGATCCACCTACCATGTTGCGGCAATATAAATGGTATTACCGCCCCACTGGCCTACTTGATGTAAGCCATGGTCCGAAGTTTCTCCGCACCTAATCTCTCTTTTGCAGGAAATCAACCTTATTTTCTGTCTTTTATTTATGTTCTTTGTTTCCAAGTTGTTATTATTCCTGTAGCTACAATCCAAACCTTTTACTCCTTTGGTTTATTTTGTTCCAAAGAACACTAATAACTTCGGTAGATACTCAAACAATTACTTCCTACAAGACTGGTGACAACTGTGTGTGACTGAAATGCCACCCATAAATACTCTCCTCCGCTCTTTGTTGGCACGATTATTATGGGGATACTTACACGAAGGTGCTACACTAACTTGTGTGTCTTGCAGGCCATCAGATGTTAGGCTAGTAAATGGATGTCACTATAAAAAATGTTGTAGTTAATATTCAGTTATTCACTAAACTCTGAAGTATGGGGGAATTTGATTGGTTTTGTGGAAAAGTTCACTTGCTTCAATAATGCCAAGTCCATGAAGTTCCGGCTTTTTTTGAGTGATGTTTATCTGGAAAACTTTGTGATGAGAATCGAATGTACGAGCACCACTTCCCGCAACCAAAAGTTTGATGAGACATTAGACGACAACAATCATGCTTCAAGTACTCTCCATCAAATGACAGAAGTGGTCTACAAAGAGAACATAAATTGAATGGTGATTCAAGCACCCATGGAGCATTGCAAACCCCTAACAAATGCATTCAAAACGTTCATCTATGAAGCTTATATGCAGGAACTATCTAATGCGTATTCACTTCAAATAAAAATGTAATGTTAGAACCAGGAAAACAAAATCAATTCATAAGCACTTAAGATGCAAAAAGTACTAGCTAAATGTCCGTGCTGCCAAGAAAAATAAATAGTTGGCACCATTCTAGAGAGTGGTACACAATAAGGTGTTTATTGTCCACTACGTTTACCAATGAATGATGACACATGTAGTATGTCATTTTCATTCATAACACCATCATCTCATGAAGCATACGGCCATCAACACGGGAGAAACGTGTCATCATAGAAAGTCAACAAAGGAACGATAATCAATTGTTATGAAGCTTGGATGTACAAGAATAGGACCGAAGTGAATACTATATCTCCCGCTGCCACAAGAAGAGTATATTCCATCCAAAGAACACAGTATCTTCCCTCATTGTAAACAAAAAGGTAAACTCATTGTAAAATGAAAATAGAATGCCTAACTTTGCTAGAAAGCAGCTCATGCCCAAGCACAGGAAATGAGTCAAAGCTTTTAGCTTCTGCTTGGTCCTCTCAGTACACCGTACACCCCCAACCAACTCACCTATACCAATGGGGCGTGATCTCTTTGATTTTTCATCCAACAAACCCTGGTTAATAAGAGTTATTCACCCAAAACCACCACATTATGGGCTAGGGTAACAGATCGGTACCACATTTGAGGCAGGGCACACAAAACCACCAACAATGGGTCTAATTTGTAACGCGGAGCACTGACGCTGCGTTTTAGCCCAGAAAACAGCGAATCCGACAGGTGGGTCCCGCCTGTCGGGCTAACGTGGCGCGTGTTGACGGACGCCGTTAGACGGCGAGAGACGGCCGTTTCGGCGCGCCCGTTTAAGTGGCCGCACCGGTCGGTGTTCGAACCATACCAGCCTATTCATCACTCTCGCTCTCCAGTCTCTCGACCCCGACCACCGCCGGCGCCGGCACTGTCGAGTCGCCGCCTTTCGCCGCTCCGCCATGGTTTCTTGGAGCGAGCCGTCCTCGAGCTCTTCTTCGGACGGCGAGGAAGTGACTAGCCAGGTATGCGTGTTCGCCTCTCGCCTCCCCCACGGATTAGGGTTCATCCCGCTTGGGTTAGGGTTCATCATTTGGGGATTTTTTTTACCAGGTCGCTCATTTGTGCAATTTGTGTGTTGTTTAGCTTCCTAGGACAATCTCTTGCTATGAATGGACTGGCATTGCTCACGATCTGTCGTCTCGTTGTCTGCATCAACAACCTTGCATCAGCCTTGTTGCATTTGAATCTGTGGACACAAAGTGCGGGGCGTTTTCTTGCGTGTGCTGAGGAGAAGGTATGTTGGTTAGTACTGTAAGTGAGTACTCACTGTAAGTAGATTAGCTTAGTTAGTTTTTGGTCCATTCACTTGTCAGTAATCCAATTTTGTGTATCAAAGATTTGTTTCTGGATAGTTGTTGCTTCAGTACTTAAATCTTGTGTCGCTTCAGTTGTTGTAATAGTTGTTGCCCATAATCTATGCATATAATATATGCATATACAATTTTATAGATTAAAAAATTATATATGAAATTATAATTGTTTCTTCCCAGAATTTGTGCATACAATTTTTACAATATATAAGTATATCTATTAATTAATGATGTAATATTTGATGCATAGAATATAATTCAGTGTAATATTTCATATAGTATTATATAATTTGTGGATACAATCTTATTGAGAATATATTTATTTAATTGTAGGCAGAACTAAAGTGCAACTATCTGGAGTGGATAGACCAAGAGTGGTCAGTGGCTATGCAGTTCTCCCTCACTGAATTGTGGAGCATGTATGACAAAGATATGAAGGACAGGCACACAGAAAATGTTGAGCTTGCTGAAAGAAATTTCAAACTAGTTGGAGAAAAGAGGAAGATGGAGGAAGACCTTAGGTTTTTCAAACTGGACTTTTCTAAAATGGTTGCTGACAAGGAGGATGCTATCACAGAGTTGGGCAATGTTAGGTTGGCTCTAAGTGATCTCAAAGAGGAGATGGAGAAGAAGAAGCTTTAGACCATGGTTGTACCAATCTTCATCAGGTACTTAGGGCAAAGGTAGAGAAAGAGAGGGACCAGCTAGTTGTAGAGAGAGACCAAGTTGTGACAGAGAGGGACCAACTGAAACAAGAGAAGAAAAAACTGGAGTACATCATTGCAGATCTGCTGAAACAAAAACATGGGTACAAGGACAAGATCAAGAAGTTGAAGGAGATATGTGATGATTTTTAACTATGTATTGTGCTGTGGTTTAGGGTAGCACTGCAGTTGAATGTGCTCTTATGCACTTAATAAGCTGTAATGCTTTATGTATCTTTATGTCCAAGACTTGTGTTGTGTACTCTGAAGACTTGTGTTGTTTACTCCCAATAAGTAATGTCCAAGTTATTATCATTGCATCTTTGGATCAATGCCCTACTTATTAATGTATTTTGTTTGTATCAACTAAAATGTTTGTGGTTGTTTTGCCATAATATTTGCAGAGAACATATAGATCTGTTACCATTTACTTTATGGTTGTTTTGCCATAATATTGGCATGATCTATTTTGCACAGAAAATATTTGTGGTTGTTTTGGCATGATCTGTTTTTCACAGAGAATATTTTGCACACATCATATATTGCACAAATCACAAAAAATATTTTGCACACATCACAGCAAATATGTTGCACACATCACAGAAAATATTTTGCACACATCACAGCAAATATTTTGCACACGGAGAAAATATATTCTAAAGAGAACATTTACTTTGCACAGAACAACTCCACAGAACATATATTTGCAGAGAATTTTAACAGCAGGAGATAAACAAGGATAACTTCACAGTGCCATACATAGGTTCATAATGCCATACAAAGGTTTAACAAACATAGGTTCTGAGTGCCATAGTGCCATAGGGCCATAATGCCATACATAGGTTCATAATGTCATAATTAAAGTGATGTAATGCCTGATTTAGCACACATGCACTTGCATACAGACTTCAAATTTGATCATTTAGTAGTTCCCACTGGCATAGAAGTACCCCTCCATCCTCTTGCTCATGTACTTTGTCCTCCTTGGCCTCTTCGCTGCAGTGGGCTAGTAGAAGCTTCTGCAGAACTTCTTGGAGGCTTGAACCTTGCTCCTCTTCCAGCAGCAGCAGATGAAGTAGCACCCTTCTAGCACCCCTTCCAAGAGTAGAAGCAGACCTTGCTCCTCTTCCAAAGACAGCAGATGAGGCTCCTCCCTTCCAAAGCAGCAGGAGCCGAGGCTGCTCCCCTTCCAGCAGCCCCTTCCAGCAGAAGTCTTTGCACCTCTTGCAGCAGGAGGAGAGGAATTTGTAGTAGATGATGATGGTGCACCCTAGCACTTCCAGTGGCTGATGAAGCTGCACCATGGTGCCATTCAGTGCAGTCCTGTTTTCCTGTAATTAAAAATTAAACAACTTTATAATAATCAGTCAATAGAAATGAACACTCAAGTAATTTCAAAATGAAAATACCATGTGCTTGTTCCTCCTGATTTGCAAATCAGGCCTTAATGGCTTAGGACAACTTGTGTACTTGTGTCCTTGCAGCTTGTAGTTCCCACATGTTATAGTAGCTATCCTAGAAGTCTGTTTTGCTTGAGGTGGCTCAAACTTCCCTTTTTTCCTTTTCTCTTCTGCTGGCCCCTTCTTGTCATCTTTGAACTGTGGTGGTTCAATGTCAGGTGTTGGAGTTTTCACCCAGCTATCTTGACCAGGAACAGGGTAAATTACTGGCTTATATGCCTCCAAGTACATAGATTTCTTGAAGAACACATTGATATGATCCTCTGGCAGCTGTTTAGACTATAGATGGCAGAACAAGCATGGTTGCAAGGAACTCCAGTGATGTCCCATTTCCTGCACCCACATATCTGTATGTTTGTGTCAACACCATAGGTCTTGTCTCCACTAGTGACTTGGAGAAGTCCTTGGCCAGCTATCAGTGCTTTGCAATCCCTTGCAAACTTCTTGTTCATCTCCAACTTCTCTGCATAGGTTGGTGCAATCTCCCATCTAGCAGATTTTCCACCCTCTCTCTTCTGGTGGAACCTCACTAGGAACTTGTCCTTGATCCCATTGATCATTGTGACAATTGGCTTGTTCCTTACATCTAGAATGTACTTATTAAAAACTTCACTTAAGTTATTCACCACCAAATCAGTTTTGCAATTAGTGTCCATTGCATGCCTAGACCAAGCTTTAGCAGGAATTCTTGACATCCACTCCCAAGCAGCAGTGCACTCAGCCTTCATGCTTTCCATGGCCAAATTGAAGTCATGTTCAGTGTAAGCATAGGCAGCTGCATCCATGCATCTCTTCAAATCCTCTCCTCCAAATCCTGCTCTCTGGAAGTTTGCATAGATGTGCCTCAAACAGTACCTATGATGGCAGTTTGGGAATACTGATGTCACTGCATTGAGTAGACCCTGCATGAAAGTGAATTGAAATAATTTTTAAATGATTTTATATGAGTTAATATGATTTTAAATGATTTTATATGAGTTAATATGATTTTATATGATTTAAAATGATTTAAAATGATTTTATATGAGTTAATATGTTTTTATATGAGTTAATATGATTTAAAATGATTTTATATGATTTTATATGATTTAAAATGATTTTATATGAGTTAATATGATTTTATATGATTTAAAATGATTTTATATGATTTAAAATGTTTTTATATGATTTTATATGAGTTAATATGATTTTATATGAGTTAATATGATTTTATATGACTTTGATGATCAACTAGTCTAGATTGGTCACCCTAGGCTATCTATGCCTAAGTGTCGACAAGAAGGGTTACGACTCGACACCTACCAAATAGTCATGATGGCATCACTTTGATGATGGATATGTTCTTTGATACCACATGGGTCACCCTAGGACTCCTATCTATGCCTAAGTGTCGACAAGAAGGGTTACGACTCGACACCTACCAACTAGTCATGATGGCATCACTTTGATGATGGATATGTTCTTTGATACCACATGGGTCACCCGAGGACTCCTATCTATGCCTAAGTGTCGACAAGAAGGGTTACGACTCGACACCTACCAACTAGTCATGAACAAGTAAATGAACTAAATCAACATGTAAATGAACAAGTAAATGAACTAAATGAACAACTAAATAAACAAGAAAATGAACTAAATGAACAACTAAATAAACAAGCAAATGAACTAACCTTCTGTCTATCAGACATGAATGTGTACTTTCCAAACTTGCCCTCTTCACTTCCTCCTAGAGCATACTTTAGCTGTGTCAAGAACCAGGACCAGTTAACTGTATCTTCAACTGCAACCACTCCAAAGGCAATGGGGTACATATTGTTGTTTGCATCCCTTCCAGTAGCTGCTAGTATCTGTGCACCACTAGTCAATTTGATGAAGCAGCCACCTAGACCTATGAATGGCCTACATCCATTCAAGAAGCCCTCACAACATGCATTCAAACTGAAAAATAGACCATGGAACCTTGGTCCAGCAGTAGGATTTTCTCTGGTTTTGCCACTAACAGTAGTGACAATGCACCTAGATCCAGGATTTGTAAGCTTCACAGTCTCCAAATAGTCTCTCAGCCTCTTATATTGCTTCTTGTGATCACCAAGCACAATCTCTTTTGCTTTCTTCTTAGCCCTCCATGCCATCATCCTAGGAATCTCAAGCCCAAATTGCCTCTTTGCCTTGTCAACAATAGCAGTGCAGTGGTGTTGGGATCTGATCCGATGGTCTCAAGCATTTTGTTGCCAAGCCACCTTGAACTAATCCTAGTTTTCTCGGACTAGGTGGGACATGTGTGCTCAACCTCATCTTCTTAATGCGAAAAGTGGGCTCATTTGTTATCTCTTTGCTACCATGTAGAACCGACAACCATCTCCCTCACACAAACAATTACCCTATCACTGCAGTTTCTATGGTATTTATATCTTCTAAGTTGTTTCACATGCAAATTGACAAGGGCCTCTCTGAATTGGTAAACATCTTTGAAACGGAGCTTTAGCTGGAATTGCTGTTCTGGATGCATCCTGTCCTCATCATACCAGACCCTAGGTGGTCTTTTCTTAGCCCTACTCTTTCTGCCAGAGATGATAACAAAGGACATTGGTTCATTTCCATCATCATCTGCTTCAAAGCATGTATCTTCCTCTTCTGAAGATGGAAACCAATCAGGATTAATGCTTGGACCAGCACTAGAGTGGGACCTACTTGTAGGACCTGGCCTCTTTGCCTTCTTCTTAACAGGCTCAGGAACTGGCATCTCTTGGGCCTTCTCATCATCTTCTTCCTGCTCCATGTCATATATGTATTCAGGATCTGTGTCCCCCTCACAGTGTGTACTTGACATGTATTCAGCTCTCTTCCTCTTTATTTCAGAAAGAGTTTCATCTAGCTCAGGTTCCTCTGTCCTCCTATTTGCAATTTGTTCTTCTACATACTGCACTGAATCTGAGTCATCTTCTTCTTCTCCTGCATCTAAGTGGTCAACATCAACTACAAAATCTTCATCACTGCTTGAACCTTCCTCACTAACTGCATTGTCCTCCTCATCACTGTCCATGCCTACAGGAATTGCTTCCTCACTAACTGCATTGTCCTCCTCATCTGAATCAAACTGAAAATCAGCATAGTTGACACTTACTTCAGTGTTAAGCTGTGTCCCAAGATGGAACTGACAGTTAGGAGGAACTGATTTGAGTGGCAAAAAATTTACACTTTCCTGTGTCCCAAGATGTAGCTGACAGTTAGGAGGAACTGATTTGTGCACAACACCTTATTCAGCGACAACAAAAACAACAGGTGCCTCTTCTTCTATTTGCTGTGCATGTTGATCTTCTCCAATTGGTGGTTCAATAACTACCTTTCCCTTTCTAACTGTCAGTGACAATGTCTGGGTGCTCTCAAATTGTCTCAGCATGTGAACTACTTCAATGTTGCCTTTAATGACACAAACACCTTGCAGCCCTATATTTTCCTCTTTCAAGTAGCAAAGACTGTCATCCTTACAGTATCCATTGCTGACCATTACATTGACCAAACTACCATAAGTGATTTCTCTTTCAGACATCTTAACAAGAGCATACTTCTCTCCAGGAAACTGGAAATATATTGACCATAAATCTTCAGGCCTAAAATAGACATACAAATGAATATTAACAAGTCAATTGTATTAACATAACTGACCATTATATCTGACAATTATAATGAACTATTTTAAATTATACTAACATGGCAAATCAGTACTAACATTACTATCAGTGTAAGCAAAATTTTAAATTACAGTAACATGACAATGCAGTGTAAGCAATTCAGGCCTAAAATAAACATATATTAACAAGACAATATCTTCAAGCCTAATATAGCTCAGACTGGTTACAATGCAGTGTAAAGCATTACAATGCAGTGTAGCAATACCATAAATGAACACTACAATGTGGTTTTCTCCAAAAATTCAGAACCATACAGTACTACTAAGATAACTGAACCCTAACTAAAGATGTGATATTCGACAAATATTTAGGACTACAATCACTTATAAATGACTAACAAATCAATGTATAAAACAGATCCTGCAGTAAGGAGGAAAGATTGAAAGAACGGATTTTGAAAGATTCAGATTACCTAGCTGAAGATGGGGCGAACGGGAGCACATCTGCGGGACCAATCTGCGAAGCTGCTTCCTCTGTACCATGCTCCGGCGACAGGCCCGCCCCCGCGGCAGACTCTGGATCTAGGTCGTAGCCGCCATCGGTGTGGGGGCCGATGACCCCGCATTGCGAGCGCAACAGCTTCTGCCCTGAAGTAGTACCACCGCCCTCGCCGCTGAGTGCGGCGTCGCCGCTTCCGTCGACTCCTTGTGCGCCGTCGCCGCCGGAGCTGGTCGCCATCGGAGCGGAGCGGGGAAGGACTGAATCGAGTGGACTGAATCGAGCGGGGGAAGGGAACGGACGGCTTGACCTAGTAGACGGGCGCGCCGAAACGGCCGTCTCTCGCCGTCTAACGGCGTCCGTCAACACGCGCCACGTCAGCCCGACAGGCGGGACCCACCTGTCGGATTCGCTGTTTTCTGGGCTAAAACGCAGCGTCAGTGCTCCGCGTTACAAATTAGACCCATTGTTGGTGGTTTTGTGTGCCCTGCCTCAAATGTGATACCGATCTGTTACCCTAGCCCATAATATGGTGGTTTTGGGTAAATAACTCGGTTAATAACAATAACAAAATTATCAATGACCATGTTTCTCTCTCTCACACACACAGAGGAAAATGGGTAGTACAGTACTCCAGTACGTACTCGTATGCCACATGTATCTCTCCTTTGCGTGAATGCCCACGTTATTATATGATGCAGAGGTGACGTCTGTTGTGAAGTTTGTTTGCCGAGCCATGTTTACAGGGATTGTGGCCATCTTATATCTTATATTTACTAATTGAAAGCATTATACGAACTCCCACGTTAATCCACATCATTAAGAATATCTTAACCATTCAATCTATGTAATTGATTTATCTTGACCTTTCGATTTATGTTACACTACTCTTGCCGGAAAAAGACTCAATCTGACCCAACCTACACGTATGTATTGACTAGCACAAAAAAACACCCCTAACAAATACGTATAAAATCCTCCAAAAAGACACATACATGATTCTCCAAAAAAAATATACCCTCCTAACAAAAAGAGTCTGACCCAACTTACACGTACGTAATGACGAGTAGAAAAAAAATTTACCCATCCTAACAAACCACGTACAGAATTATCAACAAAAACACTTACATATATAAGTCTTCGAAAAAAAAAGTATAGCCTCCTAACAAACCATGTAAAAATCTCTTTTATTTTTGAGGGACACATAAAAAATCCTCCATCATAGCATTGCACGTACATAACTCTCCTTGATAAAAAAAACAAATACAGAGTCCATATCCCCTTACTCTTCCCTTCTCCAACATACACGTACATAATTACTAGCAGGAAACGTGCAGAATTCTAAAACAAATAACATACAGAGTCCATACCGTCTTCCTCTTTCAGTCTCCTATGCTGTTGTTCAATAAATCGACCACCTGATCGAGCCTCCGCAACAATGGTAGGAACAAAAGCGTCGTTTTCTCTGATTATAACATCATCCAAGTCTGCTGATGTTGTTGGCATATATCTCAAGTAACTGCTCCTCCTCGGTTTGGACGTGCAGATTTGTCTCTCCTATAGTGCTCTATATTGGATGAAATTTGGGATCAACTTACATGCATGGCGCCGCAGCCCTCCTACCCTCTCTTGGTTTCCTCAGCAGTATAACGTAATGTATGCATGTATATTGTAGAAGGCACATGGGAGCAAGTTCACGTGCAGACGGAAGGCTGTGACCTTGCGTAGGCGTGGTGGCATGCTGTCTTCGTTAGCAGCCTCTCGAGTATGGCAGCAACCCGTGAAGGCATCCTAAGGTCCCGTTGGCAGCAGAGACCAATTCTCGAGCAAGATACAATCAATCAGGCGGGTTCCCAGGGTTGGATAAAAGAACTCTTTTTCTAAAATTAGACCCCTCTACTTTTCTAAAATACTTCCATTATTATCTCTATGATGATGAAGTCGAATAGTCAAAGTTACAGAGGGCATGAAAAAGATTCAGGTTTGTTTTTTGCGGGGATGAAAAAGATTAAGGTGAGCTAAAGCTTAGCTTGGCAGACGAACTCCACACTCACAGCCTTGATGCAATAATGCCAGGTCATGTTGAAATCCTTAGTCTCGACAAGTTCTGTTTGAAATCCATGACGTTGTGTGTCTTCTCTACTACTCTCTCCGTCCCAATATAAGTACTAGATACTTATTTGGACGGAGGGAGTACTATTTAATGCTAAATAATTAATTTCTAGCATTGTGCAACTAAAATTGTACCAAATGTATCCCTTCTAATTAACGTGCTCATGTTATCTCTTATACCAATATTTCTAAAACTTCTATTTTTGCCAAAGCACAAGAAATCTATATTAAATTATGGGCTGTCAAAGTTGAAGCCAGCAGACCGCATGTCAACAACACTTCTCCTTATAATCACCACTGTCAAGAACTTAAGCACTCTTTTGTATTAATAATTGTTATTTAGTGGAAAAAGATGATTACTGAAATTATATGCAGCACTTTCTCTACGATCAAGGATGGAGGTACATCTCCACCACGTGTGGATTTCCCAAATCCTAATACCAAGAATGTATAGAGTTGTCGGAGTACGCAAAGTTTTTGTGCCGATATTTCCACATAGCATGCATGGATAATACCATTTTTGTTCAAACCAGTCACATTCTCAAATTGATAATGGTTGTATCTCCAAAATGGGAAAGGACAACGGAAGACAAAGTTTACAATTATAGGAAAACACACAGTTCAACGAATTCGTTAGCTCATATCTTTATAATTATTTTGATCGGTTCAACGGAGAAATGTTCTGCAGCATTACAATTCGTCCTTGCAATGGCGATGTAAAGATGGAAAAAAGCTTCGTGCGGCACATGGCCGGCGGCGGAACAGCGACGAAAATGAGATTTGACGGCCGGCGTCTAGACTGTGTTACATGACGCCTGGCCGCCGGCTGACCGGCGTCCTTTTTTTTTTAACTGGCTGACCGACTTCTTAACGCAGCGTGTGCTGATTAGTCCATGCAGTTTATTCCAGTGTATTTTCAAGAAACCAGAACACACAACTAGCTGATGTTTTGCGAAAAGGGTGATTACCTCCGACCTCTGCATCAACACAATGCACACAATGACCTTTATTAATTATTCATTAGCGTCTGACAAAATGAATATAAGGATCAATCCGAAGCCACCTTCTAGACAAACAAAGTCGCTACACCTACAAGTATACAGATGTGTCATGTCTGCATAACAAACACAATCTAATCCAGTGACCTTAAAACCATCCGGTTTAGGTGTCCCAGAACATGCACCGCCTGCGCACGCTCTAGGATCCGCCGCCGCCATCTTTCGCCATCCCGTCTTCAGGAGGAATCACTGCAAAGATCCTGCCAGTCCCATCTACCGTCGACGTCACCATGACACCAGACAACGCCAGTAGCCTGTTGCGTCTATCAATCCACGTCCAACACTAAGACTCCACTGCTCCACGCCGCGAGACCCACCGTCTTGAAAGCAGTCGATGTAGCACCGCTCCACCTCTCGAACTCTCCAGTGAACCACTGCTCCAAGACGATGCCCCCAGGAGGGAGAACGGCACCAACCTCCGCGTCATCATCTCTTCCGAGAGACCCAGATCTAGGATTTTCCTCGGAACAACTACCACCTGGAGGAGGAGGAGGAGGAGGAGGAGGAGGAGGAGGAGGAGGAGGGGCACACCATCTGCAATTGCCGACGTACCCAAGCGGTGTCCACCGCCACATAGCTCTCAAGATGATGCCCTAGGGTTTTCACGAAGAGACTGTGAGGTGCGAAAAGGTGGGGCGAACCCAGACGACGTCTCCAGGAAGAAAAACGGCACCCTTGGGTGTCATTGCCGTCATGGCCAGCAGGAGCCGACCTGGGAATTATCGCAATACGGATCCCCACCTCCCGCTCCGTCCCAACCCGGTAACCGGCTAGCAGCACGGCCATGTCTAATAAGACAGAATGCACACAACATGGGGTCCAAATGCTATAACACCTCTAAGCCCTCCTCACCCAAGTGGTGAGCGTGCTTCTGAGGTTCATCTGCTTCAAGCTGATGGACCAATGCAGGCGCTTGGAGGAGTGGATGGCCGAGCAGGACAACCAGATAGCCTAGCTGAAGGCCCAACATGGGGCTGCAGCTGGAACATGCAATGCAGGCCCACATCGCCGGTAAGTTCTGAATTCCTCCATTCCTCTGTTTGGTGAGATTTGTCACATTTTATTAGGCACATATTTATGTGACGAGCAAATAATGAATATAAAGAAATCTTCTTTACATGCACAAGCAACATACATTGTATTGATGGCACGGGCTAGCAGGTGATTTGTGGATGATTTTTTACAAGTTCATGTAGGAGTAGGATTTTTTTTATCAAAACTTACCACATAACTAGTTAAGGTTTTTGACGGTATATATAAATGTTTCCAAAAATACAGAAACAACACACCTATAATATAACATGATCCAATTGAGTGACTGAAAAAATATAACTGTACGTGTTCTGGACAAAAAAAAAATCAAATCAGTATATATTTATGTCACGGTGAGCTGAAAAGCTTGTTTTTTCTTTTTACCGGGGACACATAAATGCATATTTTCACTATTACTCTGTTTCTCATCTCATTACATTAGAGTGATGCTCCACTATTTATTTCATATTTTTTTATAACTTTTAAACTGTTAAAACATTAGCGAGCCTTAACAAGTTCTATGATAAACGATGATAGACCATATTCATTTGGGCTTGGACAATTTTCACGTACCTTATTTTGGTTTCGTCCGTTTCATCACATTATGTACGCGCAAACCAAACAAAGCCGGCCGACCCATATGCACGTGCAAACGGAACGAAACGAATTTATTATTTTTTAAGATATAAAACAAACAAATTTATTCTAAGAAGAAACGAGAGAGCGAACATTGCACGCAAGAAGAAATAAGCCGGAAAGAAAACCAACTTGTGATAGACGCCCACGCATACACAATCTCACCAAAACACTCCTCTATAGTCGTCGGATCTGCTCCCCAACCCCGGGCACGGGTCCTTATAGCAACTCTAGCAGACGCCTTAAATCGCCCCGACCCGCAAAATAACCGCCAATTTACTGTTTATGATGAAAAAATTAGGCCAAACAGAAACCTTAAAAGCGTTCGACCCGTAAAAAACTTTAAGGGGCGTGGTAAAATCTCCCCTCCGACCCGCGAAAACACAATCCCCCCCCCTTCCCCGACCCGTCGGTGCCATATCCCGCGGAAGCGGTTGGCGGGAGGGACATTTCAACTCGCGCGCTCCCCACATCCCCTCCCATATATGCCCGCCACGGTCGCCACTGGCCGCCGCCTGCTATTCCTGCCATTTCGGCCAGCTGAATCGCGCCACCCGCCTCGGATCCGACGAGCCGAGGCAGTGCGACGTTGCCTCCGCACCGGATCAACCGCCTCCAGCCGCCGGCTGCCCCGGATTCGCCGAACCGCCACCGGTCGCCGCCACCCCGGTGAGCCCCTTTTCCTTCCCCTTGAGCCCCACCCGCCGTAGGAATTTCGTTGATGCGAGCTTCGATGCGTTTTTTAGATGGATTTGAGCCCGTGCGAGCAATTTTTGCTTGAGGATTCGTCCTCGTCGAACGACACGGACGTGGAATCGATGCTCAAGCGCTATCGTCAACAGATGGCCGTGGCGGTCCTAGCCGTGAAGGAGGTGGAGGATCTAAACCACAAAAGACGGCGAGGTTCGACTTTCATTTTTGTCCACTTCTGAACTTATTTTGGTGATATGTAGAATTAGAACCATGACCTGTAATACCAAATTCATGTATGCAATAAAATACTGGCTTACATTAATATTGTGATTTCAAAATTTTATGCGAGCAACCGCCAACATTGAGCAGATGAGCGCTTTGGGACATACCTCTTCGTGTACATGCCAGCATGGTCGATGTCCCCGCACACCATCGACAAGTTCATGACGAAAATAAGGTATGAACAACTTCCATTGCTAGTTGCAAGTCTTCGCTCCAATTATTTGTACAATGTGAGTTGCTCTTCTCCCTACAGATGTAACTAACTCATGTGTGTTGCTCTTCTCACTACACACGGTTCATTTTATACTTTCATATACAAGTAACTAGAATACTAGACCCATTTTGCAATAATCAGTCCTAAAGATCTATCTCTTTGACCTCCACAACCAAACACGGTAATCATAACTATATCATCATATAATATATTCATATATTTGAATGGTCCTAATTTAACAATATTTGCAAATGATACTCAAAGAAAAATGTGTAAGAAAACATTATCTAAACCTAGCAAGAGGTCCATCCAATCTGACGTATATAAGAAAGGAAAATTGCCACCTAATTAAAAGAAGTTCACAGAACAAATAGCCAAGTAGGTACTCACAGAACATTATCTAAACCTGATCAAACATTTATAAAGAGGTCTAGTCATGCATATATAAAGCAAGATTTGTACCTTAATTTATTTGGTATAATCTCTACAAGGAAAACTGTCTTCTTCCAACTTACAAAAGATTTAATGGCTTAATATATAAATTTGATGTTTATTATTGGTTAATGTTTTCTAGGAGAAGATCCAAAGAAAAGATGATTGGTTGTACATGTGCATGTGTGACACACATGTGTTCACAAATCTAGCCATAAGAGGGAGGACCATTAATGTTGTGAAATGATCATGCGAATGGAACAATGATTAAGATTCTTAATTGCACACTGTAAAAATATTAGAATGCCTCCTCTATTCTGTAAATTGGTCTCGCGTATCTTATGTGTTGTATTAGATCATAATATAGTGGAGCAAAAACAAAAGAAAATGGTGTTACCCATACACAAATATTTTTTTAAAAAAATTATAGAACTAATTTAACATCTTTACTATATTCAAAGATTAGGTTTCATGTTTGCTATTCATTGGTATCTATTTACAAGGTCGATATACTACGTCTGTATATGAACTTGATATTTGGATTGTGATTTAGTTACTCGGTAATTAGTGCATGACTGTTTGTATATGGTAATAAAACACAAAATGTTCTGAATCACAATTTGAATGTTATTATATGTGATACTATCATTCAAAACAAAATATACATTACTAGACAAGAATTGATTTAGTGAACTTTCCATAAGAGATACAATTTTTTGGTTAAAGCTTTTCGTGAATTCTCCTAAAAATATAAAAATCAAGGATTAACGAAAACATTGATTAAAATTTGTGGTATTATATTTGGGCTCACAGTACTTCAATTTATATGCAACTCTATTTTATTAGAAGTCTATATTTTCAATAACTATGAAACAATAATTTAATTTTTGAGATATGTAAACTAACGTATAGACGATGCCCTCGCATTTCGAGGGCCACCTTGCTAGTTTTAAACATAATAAAACCAAAAAATTATCTGACAAAATAATTTATAAAAATAGAAAAAAATTTGAATTGATTTTAGCACGATGCCATTTTTAAGCAAAAATGTGAAGAATGGACTACATATGTTTGCTTCAAGTGTCCAACACATATGTGACAAAATGCTAGATCACATTTATTACACTCAAACTGATGCATCAATACATCATCAAATGGCATACATATTTCTAATGCAACACAAGTTCTTTTGGGAACTCTCTCAAAACAAAAGAAGTGCATCATCCACATTACTTGTAAAGTGTGACGGAAGTAAACGATTGCGAGTAAACAACATGACCATATACCAAAGAAAGTTGATCACCACTAATTCCACATGTTCAACACTATATCTTCAAAATCATGCATACAAAACTATGTGTTGACCAGCAACTGAAATAAATAAGGTAACTAAGAAACATCCAAACAATGATAAAATTACATGTTCACACTACACCTGGTAAAGATACATGAGAACTAACCCCGATTTGTCATAATAAAGTAATAAATGACAAACATCCACAATCTAAATGTGCTAAACCTAAATCTCTTCCTCATTGGAAAGTTGTCTCGTAGGCCTGCGTAACATGTGTCTCATGGGGTTTTCGAATAAGTTGCAGTCCATAAGGGTCGGTAACATGTTGAATGACCATGAAAGTTGGCTAGCTAGCTCAGCCGGTTAGTCCGTTATTTTAAGATAATTAAAGGAGCATAAGAGTTTCTTTTTTACTATATCCTCCGAATAATGGATAACCATTTTCTCCCGATGGGTGAATTGATTCTTATTTCCAATTTAGATCATCGGATTTGCACGAAAGGAAACCAGAAATTCCGTATAAGATTATGCCACAGCGATGATGAAGAATCTTGTGCTTGGGGACCTCAAACTATATTCACCCCTCTATAACTTTGGATTTCGTAAGGTAAATGCTTTAATTAAAATTTAAACTCCCAGTGAGTAGCACCGCTGGCAAATCACACACATGTAAAAGTCGTGCCAGGCAAACCGATGGCATCAGCCACACCACCAGCACACAGTTGTGGAAACTATATTCATGTTACACCCCGTAAATATACATAATTAATAACCTAGATTTTATTCTCACAAGAAATCTTGACTAAAGTGAAGCTCATCTACATGCTAGCACACGGGGAAGACTGAGCTCAAGTGTCCTTGCATACTCAAACACCTACACTCATGGGAAGAGGGCATAAGTTTAGGGATATCACTTATCACCTTCTTCATTTTTCCTCACAATCCTCTCCAACAAATTTCTTTCGTTCACCTTTTCCTTTCCTTAACTTCCCTTGTCTCACATAATCTATTGAGAAAGGAAATGAGGTGTTACAATTTGTTGGGGGAATTCAATACGGGCAGGTAAGTGAAGCATGTCAATATTACATTGGAAGGGTTTGTCTACATTATTTGACTCGTGCTTATTATACTTGATGGTGCCCCACATGTTGCCGCAAAAATGCATAAATAGCAATTCAAGAGAAATTAAAGTAATTGCCATTTTTGGTTTAAACGTAATAAAATCTACTAAGTATGTGACAAAATCATTTATAAAATAGAAAATGGTGAATTGGTTTTAGCACGCTGTTATTTTTATTCAAAAATGTGGGGCATGTTTGGTTAATTAAACGTGCAGCGAGTAGCACTGCTGGCAAATCACATGAATGTAAAAGTCATGATAGGCAAACCAATGTCATTAGCCACACCGCCTACACACAGTTGAGGAAATTGTATTCAAGTTACACCACGTGTATATACATAATTAATGACCTAGATTTAGCTGTAACAAAGATCTTGACTAAAGCGAAGCTCAGCTGCATGCTAGCACACGACAAAGATGGAACTCGAGAGTCCTCGCATACTCAAACACCTACAATCATGGGGAGAGGGCATATGTTTAGGGATATCACTTATCACCTTCTTAATTTTCCCTCAGAATCCTCTTTTCCAAATTTCTTCCTTCTTTCCTTTTCCTTTTCTTAACTTCCCTAGTCTCACATAATCTACTGATAAAGAAAATGGGGGGTTATAATTTGTTGGGGGAATAAAAACCCGGCCGGTAAGTGAACCTTGTCAATATTGCATTAGAAGGGTTTGTCTACATTATTTGACCCCGGGGACTTATTATCCTAGATGATGCCCCACATGTTGCCGCGAAAATGTGTAAATAACTATTGAAGAGAAATTAAAGTAATTGTCATTTTTGGTTTAAACATAACAAAACCTACTAAGTATGTGACAAAATTATTTATAAAATAGAAAGAAATTGAGTTGATTTTAGCACAATGCTATTTGACACAAAAAATTGGGTGTGTTTGGTTTTCCGCATGAGGCCCAGCCAGGCACGAACAGGAACAAAATGGGATGTTCGGTTACCCACATTTACTGTTTGGCCTGCATAGCACAATGTTTAAAGCACCTTTGGGCCAAGCCCACTGGGGACCGTGAATCGACATTTTTTCCAAAGCCATGCCCACGGGATGCACGTGGATGGTTGCGGCTGTACACGAGGAGCCACACTCGAGACGTCGCGTTGTTTCCCGAAGCATGCCAATATTGCGTTGTAAGGGTTTGTCTACATTATTTGTCCCCGTGGGCTTATTATACAAGACGATGGCACACATGTTGTCGCAGAAATGCGTAAATAAGTGTTTAAAGAACTTAAAGTTATTGCCTATACATTTTAAACATATAAAACCAACAAATTATGTGAAAAGATAATTAATAGAAATATAAATAAATTGACTTGATTTTAGCACGATGTCATTTTTAAACAAAAAAGTGAAGCATGAACTACATATGTTTGCTTCAAGTGTCCAACACATATATGGAAAAATGCTAGATCACATTTATTACACTCAAACTGATGCATCAATACATCATCAAATGGCATACATAGTTCTAATGCTACACAAGTTCTTTTGGGAACTCTCTCAAAACAAAAGAAGTGTATCATCCACATTACTTGTGAAGTGTGACAAAAGTAAAGATTGCGAGTAAACAACATGTCCATATACCAAAACAAAGTTTCTCGCCACTAACTCCACATGTTCAACATTATATATTCAGACTCATGCATACAAAACTATGTGTGGACCAGCAATTGAAATAAATAACGTAACTAAGAAACATCCAAACGATGATAAAATTACATGTTCACATTACGCCTGGTAAAGATACATAAGAAGTAACCCTGATTTGTTATAATAAAGTAATAAATGACAAACATCCACAATCTAAATTTGTTAAACCTACATCCCTTCCTCCCTGGAAAGTTGTCTCGTAAGCCTTCGTTACATCTGTCTCACGGGGTTTTGTAAGAAGTTGTAGTCCATAAGGGTCGACAGCATGTTGAAGGGCCATGAAAGTTGTCTAGGTTGCCGAGCCAGTTAGTCCTTTCTTTTAAGATAATTAAAGGAGCACATGCCTTTCTTTTTTTACCATTTCCTCTTAATGATAGATAACCATTTTCTCCTGATGGGTGAATTGCTTCTTATTTCCAATTTAGATCATTGGATTTGCTCCAAAGGAAACCAGAAATTACATATAAGAGTATGCCACTGAGATGATGACGAATCTTGTGCTTGCAGCACCTCAAACTATATTCTCGCCTCTATAACCTTGAATTTTGTAAGATAAATGCATTAATTATAATTAAACTTGCAGCGAGTAGCACTGCCGGCGAATCACTTGCATGTAAAAGTCATGATAGGCAAACCAATGGCATTAGCCACACCGCCTGCACACAGTTGAGGAAATTGTATTCAATTTACACCACGTAAATATGCATAATTAATGACCTAGATTTTGCTGTACCAAAAATCTTGACTAAAGCGAAGCTCAGCTGCATGCTATAGCACACGGCAAAGATGGAACTCGAGAGTCCTCGCATACTCAAACACCTACAATCATGGGGACAGGGTATATGTTTTGGGATATCACTTATCACCTTCTTAATTTTTCCTCACAATCCTCTCTTCTAAATTTCTTCCTTTTTTCCTTTCCTTTTCTTAACTTCACAAGTCTCACATAATCTATTGATAAAGAAAATGGGGGAGTTATAATTTGCTAGGGGAATAGAAATCGGAACGGTAAGTGAACCTTGTGAATATTGCATTAGAAGGGTTTGTCTACATTATTTGACCCCAGTGACTTATTATCCTAGACGATGCCCCACATGTTGCCACAAAAATGCGTAAATACCTATTGAAGAGAAATTAAAGTAATTGTCTTTTTGGTTCAAACATAACAAAATCTACTAAGTATGTGACAAAATTATTTATAAAACAGAAAGAAATTGAATTGATTTTAGCACAATGCTATTTGACACGAAAATGTGGGGCGTGTTTGGTTTTCCGCGTGAGGCCAAGCCAGGCACGAACAGGAACAAAATGGGATGTTCGGTTACCCACATTTACTGTTTGGCCTGCATAGCACGATGTTTAGAGAACCTTTGGGCCAGGCCCACTGGGGACCGTGAATCGACAATTTTTCCAAAGCCAGGCCCGCGGGATGCACGTGGATGGTTGCGGCTGTACACGAGGAGCCACACTCGAGATGTCGCATTGCTTCCCGAAGCATGCGAATATTGCATTGTAAGGGTTTGTCTACATTATTTTTCAACCCACGCTTATTATACTAGACAATGCCACACATGTTGCCGCAGAAATGCGTAAATAAGTGTTTAAAAGAACTTAAAGTAATTAACTTTACATTTTAGGCATAATAAAACAACAAATTATGTGACATAATAATTTATAAAAATAGAAATAAATTGAGTTGATTTTAGCACGATGCCATTTTTCTAATGCTACACAAGTTCTTTTGGTAAATCTCTCAAAACAAAAGAGGTGTATCATCCACATTGCTTGTGAAATTTGACGAAAGTAAAAGACCGTGAGTAAACAGCATGTCCCTATACCCAAAGAAAGTTTCACACCACTAACTCCACATGTTCACCACTATATTGTCAAGATCATGCATTCAAAACTATGTGTTGACTAGAACTTGAAATAAATAAGGTAACTAAGAAACATCCAAACGATGATAAAATTACATGTTCACATTAAACCAGGTAAAGATACATAAGATGTAACCCCCATTTGTTATAATAAATTAATAAATGACAGACATACGCAATCTAAATTTGTTAAACCTATATCCCATCTTCCTTGGAAAGTTGACTCATAGGCTTTCGTTACATCTGTGTCACGGGTTTTTGAATCATTTGTAGTCCAAAAGGGCCGGTGACATGTTGACGGGCCATGAAAGTTGGCTAGGTAGCTGAGCCGGTTAGTCTGTTCTTTTATGATAATTATAGGAGCACAGGCAATTCTTTTTTACCATTTCGTTCGCATAATGGATAACCATTTGCTCCCGATGGGTGAATTGCTTCTTATTTCCAATTTAGATAATTGGATTTGTACCAATGGAAAGCAGAAATTAAATATAAGAGTATGCCACTGAGATGATGAAAAATCTTGTGCTTATGGGACCTCAAACTATATTCATGCCTCTTTAACCATGAATTTCGTAAGACAAATGCTTTACTTATAACTAAAACACCCATCGATTAGCACTGCTAGCAAATCACATACATCTAAAATTATTGATGAAATAGAAAAATTAAATTGATTTTAGCACGATGCTATTTTTACGCAAAAATGTGGGGCGTGTTTGATTTCCCTCATGAGACCTAGCCAGGCACGAACGGGAAGAAAATGGGATGTTCGGTTTCCCACATTTAATGTTTGGCCTGCATAGTACGATGTTTAAAGCACCTTTGGGCCAGGCCCAATGGGGATCGCAAATCGACAGTTTGTCCACAGCCAGGCCCGCGGGATGCACGTGGACGGTGGTAGGTGCACACGAGGAGCTACAATCGAGATGTCGCGTTGTTTCCCCAAGCACGCCAATATTGCGTTGTAAGGGTTTGACTACATTATTTGTCCCCCGCGCTTATTATACTAGACGATGCCCCACATGTTACCGCGGAAATTCGTAAATAAATGTTTCAAAGAACTTAAAGTTATTGCCTTTACATTTTAAACATAATAAAACAAAAAAATTGTGTGACAAAATAATTTATAAAAAAGAAACATATTGAATTGATTATAGCATGATGCCATTTTTAATCATAAATGGGAAGCATGAACTACATATGTTTGCCTCAAGTGTCCAACACATATACGAAAAAATGCTGGATCACATTTATTACACTCTAACTCATGCATCAATACATCACCAAATGGCATACATATTTCTAATATTGCACAAGTTCTTTTCGGAACTCTCTCAAAACAAAAGAAGTGTATCATCCACATTACTTGTGAAGTGTGAGGAAAGTAAATGATTGTGAGTAAACGAGATGTCCTATACCCAAAGAAAGTTGCTCACCGATAACTCCACATTTTCAACACTATATGTTCAGAATCATACATACAAAAAATATGTTTTGACAAGTAATTGAAATAAATAAGGTAACTAAGAAACATCCAAACCACGATAAAATTACATGTTCACATTACACCTGCTAAGGATACATAAAAAGTAACCTCGATTTGTTATAATAAATTAATAAATGACAAACATCCACAATCTAAATTTGTTAAACCTACATCCCTTCCTCCTTGGAAAGTTGTCTTGTAGGCCTACATTACATCTGTCTCATGGGGTTTTAGAATAACTTGTAGTCCATAAGGGTCGGCGACATGTTGAAGGGCCATGAAAGTTGGCTAGGTAGCTTAGCCGGTTAGTCCGTTCTTTCAAGATAATTAAAGGCGCACCAACGTTTTTTTACTATTTCCTTCACATAATAGATAACCATTTGCTCCCGATGGGTGAATTTTTTATTATTTCCAATTTAGATTATTGGATTTGCACCAAGCGAAACCACAAATACCATATAAGAGTATGCCACCGTGGTGATGAAGAATCTTCTGCTTATGGGACCTCAAACTATATTATTCACGCCTCTAGAAATTGAATTTCATAAGGTAAAAGATTTAATTATAATCTAAATTTCAAACGAGTAGCACTGCTGGCAAATTACATGCATGTAAAAGTCGTGCTAGGCAAATCGATGGCATTAGCCATACTGTCTGCACACAGTTGTGGAAACTTTATTCACGTTACACCCTGTAAATATACATAATTAATAACATCGATTTTATTCTAACAATAAATCTTGTCTAAAGCGAAGCTCGGCTGCACACTAGCACACAGGAAAGACCAAGCTCGAGAGTGCTCGCGTACTCAAACACCTACAATCATGGGGAGTGGGCATAAGTTTAGGATATCACTTATCACCTTCTTGATTTTCCCTCAAAATCCACTTCTCCAAATTTCTTTCTTTTTTCCTTTTCGTTTCCTTATCTTCCCTAGTCTCACGTAATCTATTGAGAAAGGAAACGGGGGATTATAATTTGTTGGGGGCATTCAAAACGGGCAGGTAAGTGACGTGGCTTGAAACTTGATACGTCTCCTGCGTATCTATAATTTTTTATTGTTACATGTTGTTATATTATCATTCTTGAATGTTTTACAAGCATTTTAAAATTATTTTATATTATTTTTTGGGACTAACCTATTGACATAGTACCAAGTGCCAGTTGCTGTTTTCTACTTGTTTTTTACATCATAGGAAATCAATATCAAACGTAGTCCAAACAACGCAAAACTTTTTGGAGAAATTTTATGGACCAGAACACCCAGGATGGGCCAGAGCAGCACCTGGGGGTTGCCCTGTGGGGGGGGGGGGACAACCCACCAAGGCGTGTCTGGGCGCGCCCCCAGGCGCCCCCAGGTGGGTTCTACCCACCTCGGTGGCCTCCCGCACCCCCTCTTCGCCCTATAAATTCATAAATATTCCAAAACCCTTCGGGGTAGCCCTAGATCAGAAGTTTCGCTACTGCAAGGCCTCTGTATCCATGAGATCCTATCTAGACCATGTTCCGGCACCCTGCTGGAGGGGGGAATCATCTCTGGTGGCCATCTTCATCATCCCGGTGGCCACCATGATGAGGAGGGACTAGTACACCCTCGAGGTTGAGGGTTTGTATGAGTAGCTATGTGTTTAATCTCTCTCTCTCGTGTTCTTGAGATGTCATGATCTTGATGTATTGCGGGCTTTGTTAATATAGTCGGATTATATGGTGTTTTCCCCTCTTTATCTGGTTGTGATGGATTGAGTTTTCCCTTTGAGATTTCGTTGTTATCGGATTGAATACTTTTATGTATTTGAGAAAACTTGATATATGTCTTGCAATTGAATACTCGTGTTGACAATGGGGTATCATATTGATTCACTTGATATATGTTTTGGCATTCAAATCGCGGATTCCCGCGGTGACATTGGGGTAATATATGCATAGGGGTTGATGCATGTTCTTGGCTTTGTTTCTCCGGTAGAAATCTTGGGGCACTCTTTGTGTTTCTTTATGTTGGATTGAGTATTATGAATATGAATTTGCTTTGGTGTTATGTTAGTACGAACTCTAGGATAGATCGAACGGAAAGAATAGCTTTGTGTTATTTTAGTACGAACTCTTGAATAGATCGAACGGAAAGAATAGCTTTGATGTGGTTTCGTACCCTACAAACAATTTATTCTTATGTTCACCGCTAGATAGGAAATTTGGAGTGATTCTTCATCGCACTTTGAGGGATAGTTATATGATCCAATTATATTAGCATTGTTAAGAGATTGCACTAGCAAAAGTACGGATTCTAGGCCTTGTTTTCAAGCATTGCAATACCGTTTTTGTTTACTATTTGCTACCTTGTTGTGTTGATTTATTCATATTATAAAAATATATTTCTACCATCCATATTACTCTTTTATCACCATCTCTTCGCCGAACTAGTGCACCTATACAATTTCCCATTGTATTGGGTGTTTTGGGGACACAAGAGTTTTTATTATTTGGTTGCTGGGTCGTTTGAGAGAGACCATCTTCATCCTACGCCTCCCACGGATTGATAAACCTTAGGTCATCCACTTGAGGGAAAATTGCTACTGTCCAACAAAACTTTGCGCTTGGAGGCCCAACACGAGTGTACAAGAATAAAGTTGCATAGTAGACATCAAAACTGCGTTGATATTTCCCCAAAGAGGAAGGGATGATGCAGCAGAGCTATGGTAAGTATTTCCCTCAGTTATGAAACCAAGGTATCAATGTAACATCCCAAATTTCCCATTTGGAATGTTTTACAATATTAGCTAAGCATCTATGCATATTGTTTGAAAATTGAGTGGCATTTGAAGTTTCAGAAGATTTTGAGTTGTTGGAATTTGAATTTGAATTGGTAGTTGAAATTTATTTCAAATCAATGCCTGGCAAATACTTGAGAAAAAGTATGAGAGGAGTAAACATGATACTCCAAATATGTCAGAAGAAAACTTTGCCAAAAAGTTTGAATTCAAATCTGATTTTATTTGGGATTTCTAGAAAATGATTTTTTTAAAAGTTTGAGTTTTGCCCCTGGAAAAAGTTCAAATTGTAGGGAATATTCCCCTGATAATTTTGATATATATATATGTCCTATATAAAAAATATATATTTTATTCTCTCTCTCTCTCTCTCTCTCTCTCTCTAATTCAAAAAAAGGAAAAAAACCCCAGCGCCACCAGCTAACTGCCCAGCCAGCCCAGCCCAGCCAGCCCAATGAGCCAGTTAACTGCCCAGCCAGCGCCAGCGCAGCCAGCCAATGAGCCAGCCAACCCGGCCCAGCCGCGCCCGAGCCGACCGACCCAGCGCCGCGCCCGAAGCCCCTTTCCTTCGGTCGCCCGACCCAAACCTCGCCTCCCTCTCCCGCTGACACCCCGACCCCACCCCTTCTTCCTCCTCCCGCAAGCCACGCACCGGATCGCCGCCGCCGGAATCCCGGACTTCTCGGGATCTCCTCCCCCGATTCGCCCCCTCCTCCAAGCCGATCCCCCCCTATAAATACCCCCCCTCGCCCCGTTCCGCCCCCTCGCCGCGCCCGAAACGATCTCTCCTTGCCGCAATCGCTCGCCGGAGCCGTTCCGCCCCCGCCGCGCCATTACCGCCCCACTGCTCGTCTCCGACCCCCTCGCCGCCGCCCGAGACCACCTCCGAACTCCCCTCGCTCGTCCGCATCTTCCCGTGCTCTCCGTCGTCGTCCCCGACCACCGGAGCCACCGCGCCGTCGCCGCCCGAGCCGCCGTCGCCGTCGACCACCACGGTGAGTCACCGGAGATCCCCGCCACCGTCCGATCTAAGATCTACGCGCTAGATTAGATCACCCGAAGGGGTATGTTTTTTTTAAAAAGCCGGTTTAGTTACGGGTTTTATTAGTTTAGTTAGCGGTTTAGTTGGACCGGCCCGATCGGGTTATTTTCTGTTAACCGCGGGCACGCTTTAGCTATATTACGCCTGAGCGTTAGATAGGCCCATTAGCGTCGGTTTTCTTTTAAGTTAATTTTTTCGTTTCTGTTTTTAACAGAATAGTTTCAGTTTTGTAAAATCCATATCTTTTAGGTTACTTAATATTTTTAATTGATTCTTTTTTTGTTGGTTTGCAAATTTATTGTAGTTTCCGTAGAAAATATGTTTGGCCATGTTTAAATTATTAAAAATTGTTTTATTTTAGTTTTAGACAGATTAGTAATTCTGCTATAAAATGAGTTAGGATTATTTTATTTTAGTGATTCTTTTTGTCACTACTTTGTTTTGACCTTGCCTAACTGTAGGAATTTACTTGGGCATTTTAGATTTAATTAAAAATAGTTTTAATCAAAATCATGTGGTTCTTATTTATTTAACTAGCTACTGTTTTCCTATTGTTTTATTTAGCAAATAATTTTATTTTTCCTATGTGATAGTTTATTTTAGGTTAGTTTCTGTAGTTTTAGTACATGAACTTTTACTTACAATAAATAAAATTTTTATTTTATTTTTTTTCTTGCTAGGATTGTTATAGGCATAATAGGAGTTCTATAATAGCTTTTGATGTAATTCTTTTTGCTCCTAGTTTGCATGATGTTTTCCCTTCTGTTAGTTAGCAAAACCCATACTTAAGTTCTGTTAAGAAAAATTTGGTTGTGTAAAACTATTTCTTAGTTGTTGTTTGATGTGGTGAAAACATTGGCTTGGATTTCTTCGAGTTTTCTTTGGGTTTTGGTTCAATTGTTTTGTGTGTTATGTTAGCATGCTGTTATGTTAATTGATTGTATGCTCTTATGCTTATATGATTGTTGTTTGCTTGGTAGAATTTCCGGTCTGAAGCTTGCTATCACGAGTCCCTAGCTTTCGAAGATCGTCAGCAAGGCAAGTCATTGATCATATTTTCTTTTACTATGCCTATGATTTTATTGCATTAGAATTATACCTTCCCACCATGCATGCAGTAGGAGAATGTTTAAGTTATGTTCTTGAGTAGTATCATGAGGTAGGATGAAACCAAATCCCCTTGTTACCATGGCCCGGGATGAAGTAGTTTATTTTTGCTATGCTCGTAGACGGGGTTGGTTGAGTGATTCATAAGGGAGATGTGAGAGTCAAGATGATGACAACCCCATGACTTCAAGCTCAAGATGGACTTAAAATTCACTCTTTGGGTGGAGGACGGTTGACGGGCACCTGGAGAAAACCAGCGGTTGGCGGGATGCATGGAGAAGCGCCATGACATCTTGCGGAAAGCTTCACCCAGCCACGAAGAGACGGATGTATACCTCATTGACGGAAGCTTACTGTGCAGCCGCAAGCCATTATGGGCTCTAGCTTGGTCAACCTTAGGTGTGACTCTGGCGGACGGTGCTACGAGATGTAGAAGAACGGTAGGATTGGATGGGTACCGGCGGTGGCGGAGGAACTCTTGAAGACCCTGTTTGTTCATCCCGTCTTCAAACACCATGAAGTGCGAAGACTTAAAGGAGGAACGAATCTTGCGGGTAAAGTCGCAAACCTCTGCAGTGAAGATCTAATCGGTTAGCCGTGTCCCCGGTTACGGACAATTTGAGCCTCTGGAACTTGGAGTATTTCGGATATCTCAACACCAAACTTAATAAATTAATTGAGGGGGTTATTATTTAATAATTGGGAATGAGACATTGGTTGGTGGAACCATCTCAATAAACTACCAACATTTTGTAGTATTTGCAAACAAGTCCTTGTTGTGGGGAAAAACTGGCTTTTTCGCAAAACAATGAAACTTAGAGCCCCACAGCCAAATTGCATATTGTGTTAGTAATTTTATTGTTGTTCTCTTCATGACTTGCCGGCATATTCAAAATGCTGACCAACACGGCTGCAACGTCTTATGTTGCAGAGGAGTTTTCCGATCAGGAGTGAGGCTACGATCCGCGCTTGGCGATTGCCCTATGGAGTCGGATGGACTCGCTATTCTTCGACGCTTCCGCAGCTTTATTTAATTTATTTCTCATGAGTTGGCCTTCGGCCGAATTTATTCTATTGTAATAAAGACTCGATATGAGAATCGTGTAATAAATTCAGGTGTGATTGAACTTTGATTATTTCATCAATGTACTGTGTGTGCCAGCATGATCTTGGGATGGTACAGCTACATAGAGACTTGACCGATTTTGGGTCGGGTCGCTACAGAGATGGTATCAGAGCACACGCTGACCGTAGGACGTAACCCCTAGGATCGGAAAGCCATAGGAAGAGACTATTTACTTTATGTCCTTATCATTCCGTAATTCTCCCCTGTTCATTTCTGACTTCTCTCCGATTTTCAACATTCTAGATGGCCGCCGAGTTCACCCCAGTTCTGCTACCGGAGTTTTGCCAGCCAGATGAGACGATGCCTCTCGGCAAGAAGCTGGTCCAGATCGTGAAGAAGCTGAAGATTGCTCTGCCCTCAATCACCGGGAAGCCTACCAATGCACTTCCGACGGATACCCGCCATGAGATTGAGGTGCACATTCCAGGAGAGACCTTCGGAGGACATCAGAGCCTATTGACTTTGAGTTTACTGATTTCAATTGGATCCTCGGAAGAGACATGGCGATTTATCGTGCACTTGGACATCTCCGAGAAGAGTACAGAGCCGAGCTCGACCCATCAGACCTCGCCATGATTTCTCGCAGAGCTAGGAATGGAGATATCATCCGTACCGTGGAGGACGACTCCATTCTCTCATATGTCCAAGACTTGGAGTGTCTCCTCAGGAAACGGGAGATCCAGACTCGCCGTAACTCGAAGGTACACAGGAGGCTGTTGTTCCGTGAACTGGAACTGGAGGAGAAAGCACACGCAGACTTCCTTGACCATGAAGAAGAAATCAAGGATTTCATGGAGAGAGTCGACAAGCTGAAGATGGATGTTGCCACATTAGAGGAGAAGATGGACTTGGGAGAAGACCTTTTTCCGAGTGGAGATGACGGACCTCTCGTGAGCAATGACCAGGATTATGAAGAGAGCTCCACTGAAGAAAGCCGCAAGAGGAGGCGCCAGATCGAGGACGCCACACCGGAGGACGCCGCACTGCAGGACGCAAGGATAATTGATGAAGACATTTAGTCGACCGCCATGTTATTTTATTTTTTCGCGATCGCTTAGGCCGTTATTTTCGATTAGTCGTGAAATTTTTAATCCGAGATTGAACCATGTTTGAGTTGATTGAATAAATGATTGGTGCGATTATGATTGTGCATTCATATGGGTAGTGATATTTTCTCATTAGACCCTTGTTCTATTCTAATTTTCTCATCCACTCCAAAACACCAGATGCCTCCGAGACGTGACCCCGGTCTCAACTTTCCACTGGAGCTCACCCAGCTGATCCAGCAGCAGAATGCCCTCATGCAGATGCTCATCCAGAACCAGAACAACAACAACAACAACAATCCACCGCCACCACCCCCTGTTGACAACTTGACCCGCTTCCTAAGGCTGAATCCGCCAGTGTTCTCTAGCAGCACTGAGCCGATTGTGGCCGATGATTGGCTCCGCAAGGTCGGAAGGGAGTTAGCCACTGCTGGATGCACAGATGCAGAGAAGGTGCGCTTTGCCGCACATCAACTTGATGGACCTGCAGCCTCTTGGTGGGAGAACTACACCGCCACTTATCCCATCGCCACCATCACGTGGGATCAGTTCCAGCAAGCTTTCCGCACCGCTCATGTTTCAGCTGGAGCCATGAGTCTGAAGAAGCGTGAGTTCCGCAACTTACGCCAGGGGAACCGTACTGTGGGGCAGTACGTGGATGAGTTCAGCAAGTTAGCTCGCTATGCGCCGGATGATGTGGCCACAGATGCCGCCAAGCAGGAAAAGTTTCTCGAGGGACTCAATGACGAGCTGGGTATGCAGCTTATGATGGCTACCTTCAACAACTACCAGGAGCTGGTAGACAAGGCCACCATACTTGAAGGCAAGCAGCAGCAGATTGACAGCCGCAAGCGGAAGTATGGCCAGGGGAAGTACAACTCTAGAGCTCAGCAGAAGCCCCGTTATGCCCCATACTCGGGAGGGCATACCCATCACACCCATGGAGGACATAATCATGGAGGACATAACCATGGAGGAAATGGGAACAACCGCAACCCCGACAACAAGACAGGCAATGGAAACGGCAATGGCAACCAGCATCGTCCTGCCCCGGTTCAGAAAGATCTGAGACACATCACCTGTTTCAAGTGCCAGAAAACAGGGCACTATGCCACCGACTGCCCGGAGGCCAAGCAGAGGAATGGAAACGACAATGGAAGCTCAGCAAAGAAGCCCAACCCTTTTCCTCGTGCTCAGGTGAACCACATTGACGTGGAGGACGTCTATGATCAGCCAGACACTGTGGTTGGTAAGTTTTTATTAAATTCACATCCAGTATTGGTACTCTTTGATTCTGGTGCAACGCATTCATTCATATCAAGGGTAGTTGTGGAAAAGTACGGGTTGCCCACTAGAACCCTTAGAAGCCCTCTTCACGTCGGTTCCTGCAGAGGTGAAATGATGGCGACTTAGGCTGTCATGCAACCCTCAACATCGAAACCATAAATTTCCGCAGACCTCATCGTATTGGAAACCCAGACCTTGGATGTAATCCTAGGCATGGATTGGTTGACAAGTTTGAAGGAAACATAGACTGTGCCCGCAAGTCGATTCTGCTCACCACCCCGGAGCAGAAGAGGATCAAGTATGTATCCAGGCGTATCCCGATGAAGAATCAGGTGAATTCCCTCACGGGAGTTGTTCAGGAGGAAGTGCCAGTAGTGCAAGATTTTCCCGATGTGTTTCGGAGGAATTACCAGAATGCCACCGGACGTAGACATTGAATTTCTGATTGAGTTATTGCCGCACGCCCCAATATCCAAGAGACCCTATCGGATGCCCCCGAACGATTTGAAAGAGATCAAGAATCAAATTAATGAACTCTTAGAGAAGGGATATATTCGGCCAAGCTCGTCACCTTGGGGAGCCCCAGTTCTTTTGGTAGAGAAGAAGGATGGAACCCTGAGGATGGTTGTGGATTATCGTTCGTTGAACGACGTGACCATCAAGAACAAGTACCCTCTGCCAATGATTAATGATCTATTTGATCAGCTAGTTGGAGCCAAGGTATTCTCCAAGATCGATCTTCGATCAGGGTATCATCAGTTGAAGATCCGTGAAAAGGATATACCCAAAACAGCATTCACCACCAGGTATGGTTTATATGAGTATACCGTCATGTCATTCGGATTGACTAATGCCCCTGCATACTTCATGAATTTGATGAACAAGGTATTTATGGAATATCTGGACAAGTTTGTCGTGGTGTTCATCGATGATATACTGATTTTCTCCAAGAGCGAGGAAGAGCATAAGGAACATTTGCGTCTAGTTCTGGAGAAACTCCGAGAACATAAGTTGTATGCCAAGTTTAGTAAATGTGAATTTTGGCTGAAGGAAGTCGGATTCCTCGGACATGTTATTTCAGGAGAAGGAATAGCAGTTGACCCCACCAAGGTTGTATCACCACCGATTGGCGTCACCCACCTCGACCAAGGAGATCCGCAGTTTTCTCGGACTCGCAGGATATTATCGGAGGTTTATTGAGAATTTCTCGAAGATTGCCAAGCCCATGACTGAGCTGTTGAAGAAGGACGCCAAGTACATTTGGACCGAGGATTGTGAGGCCGGTTTCAGAATTGAAGAAACGTTTGGTTACAGCCCGATCTTGATATTGCGGACATACACAAGGATTACGGTATATTGTGACGCTTCTCGTCGGGACTCGGAGGAGTACTCATGCAGGAAGGAAAAGTTGTAGCTTATACCTCCGCATAGCTCGACCACACGAGATGAATTATGCCACACATGACTTGGAGTTAGCAGCAGTAGTGCATGCACTCAAGACCTGGAGACATTTCCTTATCGGAAACCGTTGTGATGTTTACACAGATCATAAGAGCTTGAAGTATATTTTTACGCCGAAAGAGTTGAACCTCAGGTAGAGGAGATGGCTAGAGTTAATCAAGGACTATGACATGAGATTGCATTACCACCCAGGAAAGGCTAATGTTGTAGCAGATGCTTTGAGTCGTAAGAGTTATGTGAATACTCTTATAGTGGGAGGATTACCCCAGGAATTAGTCGATGACCTCAGAGATCTTCGACTGGAGATAGTTCCGAGAGGATATGTTGCAACTCTGGAAGTTCAGTCCACTTTGGCCGAAAGAATTCGTGAAGCCCAGAAGTTGGACAAGGAAATTGATGAGATAAAGAAAAGGATGAATGAAGGAAAAGCTAAAGGGTTTCGTAAGGATGAATACGGAGCTATATGGTTCGAGGATCGTATTTATGTACCCAATGATCCCGAACTCAGGAAGCTAATTCTTCAGGAGGCTCATGATTCACCGTATTCGATTCACCCCGGTAACACCAAGATGTATCTGGATTTGAAGGAAAGTTTCTGGTGGACAGGTATGAAGAAGGATATTGCCGAATACGTAGCAGTATGCGATGTTTGCCAACGAGTAAAGGCGGAACATCGAAGCCGAGGGGTTACTTCAACCTTTGCCGATTCCCGATTGGAAATGGGAAAAACTTGGAATGGATTTTATCACAGATTACCCAGGACCCGTTCAGGTTATGATTCCATCTGGGTAGTGGTTGATCGATTGACCAAGGTAGCTCATTTCATTCCCGTGAAGACTACCTATACCAGTGCTAAGTTAGCCAAGATATACATGACCAGGATCGTATGTCTGCATGGAGTTCCGAGGAGTATCGTGTCAGATAGAGGAACACAATTTACCTCAAAGTTTTGGAATCAGTTGCATGAAACTTTGGGTACGAGGCTGGAGTTCAGTACAGCTTTTCATCCGCAGACAGATGGACAGACCGAGAGAGTCAACCAGATCCTGGAGGACATGTTGAGAGCTTGTGCGCTAGACTATGGGTCTAGCTGGGATGATAATTTGTCATACGCGAAGTTCTCGTACAATAACAGTTATCAGACCAGTCTGAGGATGGCCCCTTTCGAAGCTCTATACGGAAGGAGGTGCAGAACACCATTGTTGTGGGATGGTGTGGGAGATCGAAAACTTTTCGGTCCCGATCTTATCAGAGATTCCGAAGAGAAAGTCAAGCTAATTCGAGATAGACTCAAGGTAGCTCAGTCGAGGCAGAAGAGTTATGCCGACAAGAACGCAAGGAAGTAACATACGAAGCGGAGACCGGGCATATCTTCGTGTGTCCCACTTCGTGGAATCAAGAGGTTCGTGTTAAAGGAAAGTTAGCACCCGGTTCATTGGCCCTACAAAATCCTCGAACGTCGTGGAGAAGTTGCTTACAAGTTGGAATTGCCGGAAGGATTGTCCGGAGTTCATGATGTCTTCCATGTTTCTCAGCTGAAGAAATGCCATGCCGACATGGCCGATATTCCGTTGAGAGACACAGTGCCCCTAGAGGCCATACAGCTCGACAGTGATCTGACTTATGAGGAGAAACCCGTCCGAATTCTCGAGACTGCGAACAGAGTCACCCGCAGCAAGATCATCAAGTTTTGCAAGGTGTTGTGGAGTCATCATTCCGAGGAGGAAGCCACCTGGGAGCGAGAAGAAGACCTCCGCCGAGACCACCCGCACCTATTTGCTAGCCAACCCGAATCTCGAGGGCGAGATTCATCTTAAGGTGGGTAGGTTTGTAACATCCCCAATTTCCCATTTGGAATGTTTTACAATATTAGCTAAGCATCTATGCATATTGTTTGAAAATTGAGTGGCATTTGAAGTTTCAGAAGATTTTGAGTTGTTGGAATTTGAATTTGAATTGGCAGTTGAAATTTATTTCAAATCAATGCCTGACAAATACTTGAGAAAAAGTATGAGAGGAGTAAACATGACACTCCAAATATGTCAGAAGAAAACTTTGCCAAAAAGTTTGAATTCAAATATGATTTTATTTGGGATTTCTAGAAAATGATTTTTTAAAGTTTGAGTTTTGCCCTGGAAAATGTTCAAATTGTAGGAATGTTCCTGATAATTTTGATATATATATATATATATATATATATATATATATATATATATATATATATATATATATATATATATATATATATATATATATATATATATATATATATATATATATATATATATATATATATATATATATATATATATATAAAAATATATATTTTATTCTCTCTCTCTCTCTAATTCAAAAAAGAGGAAAAGAAACCCAGGCGCCAGCCCAGCTAACTGCCCAGCCAGCCAGCCGGGCGGCTCACCAATGGCCAGCGCAGCCCACCAGCCGGGCCAGCCAACTGCCCATCGTGCCGAGCCGACCGACCCAGCCCAGCGCTCGAAGCCTTTCCTTCGGTCGCCCGACCCAAACCTCGCCTCCCTCTCCCGACGACACCCGACCCCACCTTCTTCCTCCTCCCAAGCCACGACCGGATCGCCGCCGCCGGAATCCCGGACTTCTCGGGATCTCCTCCCGATTCGCCCCCTCCTCCAAGCCGATCCCCCCCTATAAATACCCCCCCTCGCCCCGTTCCGCCCCCTCGCCGCGCTGAACGATCTACCCTCGCCGCAATCGCTCACGGAGCCGTTCCGCCCCTTGGCGCCATTACCGCCCACTCGCTCGTCTCCGACCCCCTCGCCGCCGCCCGAGACCACCTCCGAACTCCCCTCGCTCGTCCGCATCTTCCCGTGCTCTCCGCCGTCGTCCCCGACCACCGGAGCCACCGCGCCGTCGCCGCCGTCGCCGTCGACCACCGCGGTGAGTCACCGGAGATCCCCGCCACCGTCCGATCTAAGATCTACGCGCTAGATTAGATCACCCGAAGGGGTATGTTTTTTTTAAAAGCCGGTTTAGTTACGGGTTTTATTAGTTTAGTTAGAGGTTTAGTTGGACCGGCCCGATCGGGTTATTTTCTGTTAACCGCGGGCACGCTTTAGCTATATTACGCCTGAGCGTTAGATAGGCCCATTAGCGCTGGTTTTCTTTTTAGTTAATTTTTTCGTTTCCGTTTTTAACAGAATAGTTTCAGTTTTGTAAAATCCATATCTTTTAGGTTACTTAATATTTTTAATTGATTCTTTTTTTGTTGGTTTGCAAATTTATTGTAGTTTCTGTAGAAAATATGTTTGGCCATGTTTAAATTATTAAAAATTGTTTTATTTTAGTTTTAGACAGATTAGTAATTCTGCTATAAAATGAGTTAGGATTATTTTATTTTAGTGATTCTTTTGTCACTACTTTGTTTTGACCTTGCCTAACCGTAGGAATTTATTTGGGAATTTTAGATTTAATAAAAAATAGTTTTAACCAAAATCATGTGGTTCTTATTTCTTTAACTAGCTACTGTTTTCCTATTGTTTTATTTAGCAAATAATTTTATTTTTCCTATGTGATAGTTTATTTTAGGTTAGTTTCTGTAGTTTTAGTACATGAACTTTTACTTACAATAAATAATTTTTTTTGCTAGGATTGTTATAGGCATAATAGGAGTTCTATAATAGCTTTTGATGTAATTCTTTTTGCTCCTAGTTTGCATGATGTTTTCCTTCTCATTAGTTAGCAAAACCCATACTTAAGTTCTGTTAAGAAAAATTTGGTTGTGTAAAACTATTTCTTAGTTGTTGTTTGATGTGGTGAAAACATTGGCTTGGATTTCTTCGAGTTTTCTTTGGGTTTTGGTTCAATTGTTTTGTGTGTTATGTTAGCATGCTGTTATGTTAATTGATTGTATGCTCTTATGCTTATATGATTGTTGTTTGCTTCGGTAGAATTTCCGGAGTGCGAAGCTTGCTATCACGAGTCCCTAGCTTTCGAAGATCGTCAGCAAGGCAAGTCATTGATCCTATTTTCTTTTACTATGCCTATGATTTTATTGCATTAGAATTATACCTTCCCACCATGCATGCAGTAGGAGAATTTTTAAGTTATGTTCTTGAGTAGTATCATGAGGTAGGATGAAACCAAATCCCCTTGTTACCATGGCCCGGGACGAAGTAGTTTATTTTTGCTATGCTCGTAGACGGGTTTGGTTGAGTGATTCATAAGGGAGATGTGAGAGTCAAGATGATGACAACCCCATGACTTCAAGCTCAAGATGGACTTAAAATTCACTCATGGGTGGAGGACGGTTGACGGGCACCTCGAGAAAACCAGCGGTTGGCGGGATGCATGGAGAAGCGCCATGACATCTTGCGGAAAGCTTCACCCAGCCACGAAGAGACGGATGTATACCTCATTGACCGGAGCTTACCTGCAGCCGCAAGCCATTATGGGCTCGCTTGGTCAACCTTAGGTGTGACTCGGCGGACGGTGCTACGAGATGTAGAAGAACAGTAGGATTGGATGGGTACGGCAAAGGCGGAGGAACTCTTGGAAGACCCTGTTTCGCTCATCCCGCCTTCAAACACCATGAAGTGCGAAGACTTAAAGGAGGGAACGAATCTTGCGGGTAAAGTGCACAAACCTCTGCGGAGTGAAGATCTAATCGGTTAGCCGTGTCCCGATTCTGCATAATTTGAGCCTCTGGAACTTGGAGTATTTGGATATCTCAACACCAAACTTAATAAATTAATTGAGGGGGTTATTATTTAATAATTGGGAATGAGACATTGGTTGGTGGAACCATCTCAATAAACTACCAACATTTTGTAGTATTTGCAAACAAGTCCTTGTTGTAGGGAAAAACTGGCTTTTTCGCAAAACAATGAAACTTAGAGCCCCACAGCCAAATTGCATATAGTGTTAGTAATTTTATTGTTGTTCTCTTCATGACTTGCCGGCATATTCAAAATGCTGACCTACACGGCTGCAACGTCTTATGTTGCAGAGGAGTTTTCCGATCAGGAGTGAGGCTACGATCCGCGCTTGGCGATTGCCCTATGGAGTCGGATGGACTCGCTATTCTTCTACGCTTCCGCAGCTTTATTTAGTTTATTTCTCATGAGTTGGCCTTCGGCCGAATTTATTCTATTGTAATAAAGACTCGATATGAGAACCGTGTAATAAATTCAGGTGTGATTGAACTTTGATTATTTCATCAATGTACTGTGTGTGCCAGCATGATCTTGGGATGGTACAGCTACACACAGACTTGACCGATTTTGGGTCGGGTCGCTACAATCAATTCAATAGGAGAACCAAGCAACACTATGTAAATGGTACCTGCACACAAAGAACAAAAACTTGCAACCCGACGCGTAAGAGAGGTTGTCAATCTTTCCATGGTAAAAAGAAAGATTGGTTTGTGTAAGATCTCTCAAGAACACAAAATAAAAGATGCAAGTAAAAAGTGCAGCAAGGTATTTTTGGTTTTTTGGAATAATAGATCGGAAAGCAATATGATAAAGGACAGACCCGGGGGCCGTAGATTTCACTAGTGGCTTCTCAAGAAAATAGTGCATGGTGGGTAAACAAATTACTATTGGGAAATTGATATAAGATCAAATAATTATGATGATATCCAAGGAAATGATCAATATATAGGCATCACGTCCAAGATTAGTAGACCGAAATGATTCTGCATCTACTACTATTACTCCATACATCGACCACTATCTAGCATGCATCTAGTGTCTTAAGTTCATGGAGAAACGGAGTAATGCAATAAGAACGGTGACATGGTGTAGACAAGATCTATTCATGTAGAAATAGACACCCATCTTGTTATCCTTAATAACAACGATACATACGTGCCTCGCTACGCCTTCTATGATTGGGTGAGGACACCATAAGATCGAACCCATAACAAAGCACCTTTTCCCATGGCAAGAAAAATCGATCTAGTTGGCCAATCTAAACCAAAGATTCGAAGAAGAAATACGAGGCTATAACTAATCATGCATATAATAGATCAAAAGAAGACCCAAATAATATTCATTGATAGATATCTGATCATAAACTCTAACTTCATCGGATCCCAACAAACACATCGCAAAAAGTCACTACATCAAATAGATCTCCAAGATACCATTGTATTGAGAATCAAAAGAGAGATAGGAAGCCAACTAACCACTGTCTACAGACCCGTAGGTCTATGTTGGACTACTCACGCATCATCAGAGTGGCACCAATGAGGATGATGAACCCTTCCGTGATGGTGTTACATTGGATATCGTGGTTCCGAAACTTGTGGTGGCTGGAATTGTGTTTTGACTGCTCTCCTAGGGTTTCTGGAATATTTGGGTATAGAGCGAAGAGGTGGTGGAGGAGACCCCCGTGGGCCCCACAACCCATCAGGGCGCGCTAGGGGGCTCTGGCGCGCCCTGATGTCTTGTGGGCCCCACGGGCCTCCCCCCAAGTGCTTCCTTGACTCCCAAGTTGTCTTCTGGTCCAAAAAATCACCAAAAAGTTTCGCTGCGTTTCGACTCCGTTTGGTACTGATATTCTGTGAAGTAAAAAACAAGCAAAAAACAACAACTGGCACTGGGCAATATGTCAATAGGTCATTCCTGAAAAAGGATATAAAGTTTCTATAATATGGTTGTAAAACATCCAAGAATGATAATATAACAGCACATAACAATAAAAAAATATTGATACGTTGGAGATGTATCAGTAAGTGAAGCATGTCAATATTGCATTGGAAGGTTTGACTACATTATTTGACCCCGTGAGCTTATTATGCCACAGATGACGCCCCACATGTTGCCACGAAAATGCGCAAATAACTATTGAAGAGAAATTGAAGTAATTGTCTAATTTGGCTTAAACATAATAAAATCTACTATATGTATGTGACAAAATTATTTATAAAATAGAAAAACTTGAATTGATTTTAGCACGATCCTATTTTTACACAAAATGTGGGGCATGTTTGGTTTCCCGCATGACGCCCAACCAGGAACGAACGGGAAGAAAATGGGATGTTCGGTTGCCCACATTTAATGTTTGGCCTACATAGCACGATGTTTAAAGCACCTTTGTGCAAGGCCCACTCGGGACCATGAATCGACAGTTTTTCGATAGCCAGGCCCGCGGGGTGCACGTTGACGGCGGCGGCTGCACACGAGGAGCCACACTTGAGACATCGCATTGTTTCCCGAAGCGCACCAATACTGCGTTGTAAGGGTTTGTCTACATTATGTGTCCCCGCGTGCTTATTATACTAGACGATGCCACACATGTTGCCGCACAAATGTGTAAATAAGTGTTTAAAAGAACTTAAAGTTATTACCTTTACATTTTATACATAATGAACCCAACAAATTATGTGGCTAAATAATTTGTCGAAATAGAAATAAATTGAATTTATTTTAGCACGATGCCATCTTTAATAAAAAATGTGAAGCATGAACTACATAGGTTTGCTTCGAGTGTCCAACACATGTACGGCAAAATGCTAGATCACATTTGTTACACTCTAGCTCATGCATGAATACATCATCAATTGGCATACATATTTCTAATGCTACACAAGTTCTTTTGGGAACTCTCTCAAAACAAAAGAAGTGTATCATCCACATTACTTGTGAAGTGTGATGAAAGTAGACGATTGCGAGTAAACAACATGTCCATATACCCAAAGAAATTGCTCAATACTAACTCCACATGTTCAACACTAAATGTTGAATCATGCATACAAAAATATGTTTTGACCAGCAATAGAAATAAATAAGGTAACTAAGAAACATCCAAACGATGCTAAAATTACATGTTCACATTACACCTGGTAAAGATACATAAGAAGTAACCTCGATTTGTCATAATAAAATAATGAATGAAAAACACCCACAATATAAATTTGTTAAACCTACATCCCTTGCTCCTTGGAAAGTTGTCTTGTAGGCCTCCGTTACAATTATCGGTTTTAGAATAACAAGTAGTTCATAAGGGTGGGCGGTATGTTGAAGGGCCATGAAAGTTGTCTAGGTACCTGAGCCGGTTAGTCCGTTCTTTTACGATAATTAAAGGAGCATAAGCGTTTATTTTTTTACTATTTCCTTCACATGATGGATAACTATTTGCTCCTAATGGGTGAATTTCTTTTTATTTCCAATTTAGATCATTGGATTTGCACCAAACGAAACAAGAAATTCCATATAAGATTATGCCACTGCGATGATGAGGAATCTTGTGCTTTTGGTACCTCAAACTATATTCACGCCACTATAACCTTGAATTTCGACAGGTAAATGTTTAAGTTACAATTGAAACGCCCAGCGAGTACGCCGCTTACAAATCAGATGCATGTAAAAGTTGTGCTAGGAAAACTGATGGCATTAGCCACACGGTCTACACACAGCTGTGGAAATTGTATTCATGTTACACCCATAAATATACATAATTAATAACCTAGATTTTAATCTAACAAGAAATCTTGACTAAAGCGAAGCTCAGCTGCATGTTAGCAAACAGGAAAGACGTAGCTTGAGGGTGCTCACATACTCAAACACCTAGAATCATGGGGAGAGAGCATAACTTTAGGGATATCACTTATCACCTTCTTAATTTCCCCTCACAATCCTCTCCTCCAAATTTCTTTCTTTTTTCATTTTCCTTTCCTTAACTTCCCTAGTATCACATAATCTATTGAGAAAGGAAATGGGGATTATAATTTGTTGGGGGAATTCAAAACGGGCAGGTAAGTGAAGCATGTTAATATTGCACCAGAAGATTTGTCTACATTATTTGACCCCATGAGCTTATTATGCTTGATGATGCCCCACATGTTGCCGCGAAAATGCGCAAATAACTATTGAAGAACAATTAAAGTAATTGTCATTTTTGTTTTAAACATAATAAAATCTACTAAGTATGTGACAAAATTATTTATAAAACAAAAAAATTGAATTGATTTTACCACAATGCTATTTTTATGCAAAAATCGAGCTTGTTTGGTATCCCACATGAGGCCGAACGAGGCACGAACAAGAAGAAAATGGGCTGTTCGGTTGCCCACAATTACTGTTTGGCGTGCATAGCATGGTGTTTAAAGCACCTTTGGGCATGGCCCACTAGGAACTGTGAATCAAAAGTTTTTCCACAGCCAGGCCTGCGGGATTTACGTGGATGGTGGCGGCTGCACACGCGGAGCCACACTTGAGACATTGCGTTGTTTCCCGAAGCACACCAATATTGCATTGTAAGGGTTTGTCTACCTTATTTGTCCCCCAGCGCTTATTATACTAGACGATGCCACACATGTTGTCGCACACATGTGACATTGCCTTTACATTTTAAAAATAATGAAGCCAAAAAATTATATGACAGAATTATTTATAAAAATTGAAACAAATTGAATTGGTTTAGCACGATGCCAGTTTTAATTAAAAATTTGAAGCATGAACAACGTATGTTTGCTTCAAGTGTCCAACACATATATGGCAAAAGGCAAGATCACATTTATTACAGTCTAACTCATGCATCAATACAACATCAAATGGCATACACATATCTAATGCTACACAAGTTGTTTTGGGAACTCACACAAAACAAAAGAAGTGTATGATCCACATTACTTGTCAAGTGTGATGAATGTAGATGATTGCGAGTAAACATGTCCATATACCCAAAGAAAGTTGTTCACCACTAACTCCACATGTTCAACACTATATTTTCAAAATCATGCATACAAAACTATGTGTTGACCAGCAATTGAAATAAATAAGGTAACTAAGAAACATCCAAAGGATGGCAAAATTACATGTCCACATGATACCTGGTAAGTATACATAAGAAGTAACCCTGATATGTTAATAAAGTAATAAATGACAAACATCGACAATCTAAATTTGATAAACCTACATCCCTTCCTCCTTGGAAAGTTGTCTCGTAGGCCTTCATTACATCTGTCTCACGAGGTTTTAGAGTAAATTGTAGTCCATATGGGCCGGCGGCATGTTGAAGGGCCATGAAAGTTGGTTGCATAGTCGGGCCAGTTAGTTGGTTTTTTAAGATAACTAAAGGAGCATATGTAATTTTTTTACTATTTCCTCCGCATAATGCATAACCATTTTCTCCTGATGGGTGAATGGCTTCTTATTTCCAATTTAGATCATTGGATTTGCACCAAAGGAAACCAGAAATTCAATATAAGAGTATGCCACTGAGATGATGAAGAATCATGTGCTTTTGGGACCTCAAACTATATTCACGCCTCTATAACCTTGAATTTTGTAAGATAAATGTTTCAATTATAATTTAAACACCCAGCGAGTAGCACCGCTGGCAAATCACATGCATGTAAAAGTTGTGCTAGGCAAAACAATCGCATTAGCCACACCACCAACACACAGTTGTGGAAACTGCATTCACTTTACACCCCGTAAATATACATAATAAAAAACCTAGATTTAATTCTAACAAGAAATATTGACTAAAGCGAAGCTTGGCTTCATGCTAGGACATGGGCAAGACGGATCTCGAGAGTGCTCGCATACTCAAACACCTACAATCATGGGGAGAGGGCATAAGTTTACAGATATCACTTATCACCTTCTTAATTTTCTCTCACAATCCTCTCCTCAAATTTATTTCTTTTTTGCTTTTCCTTTTCTTAACTTCCCTAGTCTCACGTAACCTAATGAGAAAGGAAATGGGGAGTCATAATTTTTTGGGGGAATTCAAAACGGGCAGGTAAGTGAAGCATGCCAATATTGCATTGGAAGGGTTTGTCTACATTATTTGACCCCATGTGCTTATTATGCTAGATGATGCCCCACATGTTTTCATGAAAATTCGTAAATAACTATTGAAGAGAAATTATAGTAATTTTCATTTTTGGTTTAAACATAATAAAATCTACTAAGTATGTGATAAAATTATTTATAAAATAGAAAAAATTGAATTGATTTTAGCATGATGCTATCTTTACAAAAAAAAGTGGGGCATGTTTGGTTTTCCACATGAGGCCCAACCACGCACGAACGGGAAGAAAATGGGGTGCTCAATTTCCCACATTTACTGTTTGGCCTGCATAGCATGATGTTTAAAGCACCTTCGGGCCAGGCTCACTGGGACCGCAGATCGACAATTTTTCCATAGCCAGGCCCACAGGATGCACGTGGACTAGGGCCTAACATGGACGTTGGCGGATGCACATGAGGAGCCACACTCAAGACGTCGCATTGTTTTCCGAAATACACCAATACAGCGTTGTAAGCGTTTGTTTACATTATTTGTGCATGCACGCTTATTATACTAGACGATGCCCCACATGTTGCCACAGAAATGCATAAATAAGTGTTCAAAAGAACTTAAGTTATTTCCTTTACATTTTAAACATAATAAAAACAACCAATTATCTGACAGAATAATTTATAAAAATTGAAGGAAGTTGAATTGATTTTAGCACGATGCCATTTTTAGAAAAAAATGTGAAGCATGAACTATATATGTTTGCTTCAAGTGTCCAACACATATACGTTAAAATGCTAGATCACATTTATTACACTTTAACTCATGCGTCAACACATCATCAAACGGCATAGATATTTGTAATGCTACACAAGTTCTTTTGGGAACTCTCTAAAAACAAAAGAAGTGTATCATCCACAATAATTGTGAAGTGTGACGAAATTAAACGATTGCGAGTAAACAACATGTCCATATACCAAAAGGAAGTTGCTTATCACTAAATCCACATGTTCAGCCTTATATGTTTGGAATTATGCATACAAAACTATCTCTTGACCAACATTTGAAATAAATAAGGTAACTAAGAAACATCCAAACAATGATAAAATTACATGTTCACATTACACCTGGTAAAGATACATAAGTAACCTCGATTTTTATAATAAAGTAACGAATGACAAAGATCCACAATCTAAATTTGTTAAACCTACATCTCTTCCTCCTTGGAAAGTTGTCCCGTAGGCCTTTGTTACATCGGTCTCACGGGGTATTTGAATAAGTTGTAGTCCATAAGGGTCGGCGGCATGTTGAAGGGCCATGAAGGTTGGCATGGTAGCTAAGCAGGTTGGTCCGTTCTTTTAAGATAATTAAAGGAGCATAAGCCTTTCTTTTTTTTGCTATTTCTTCCACATAATGAGTAACCATTTGCTCCTGCTGGGTGAATTACTTCTTATTTCAAATTTAGATCATTGGATTTGCACTTAAGGAAACCAGAAATTCTATATAAGAGTATGCCACTGAGATGATGAAGAATCTTGTGCTTGTGGGACCTCAAACTATATTCATGCCTCTATAGCCATGAATTTCGTAAGATAAGTGCTTTAATTATAATTTAAATGCCCAACACGTAGCACCGCTAGCAAATCACATGCATGTAAAAGTCGTGCTAGGCAAACCGATGGCATTAGCCACACCGCCTGCACACAGTTGTGGACGGTGTATTCATGTTACAACCGTAAATATACGTAATGAATAACCTAGATTTTATTCTAACAAGAAATCCTGACTAATGCGAAGCTCGGCTGTATGCTAGCACACGGGCAAGACAGAGCTTGAGAGTCCTCGCATACTCAAACACCTACATTCATGGGAGAGGGCATAAGTTTAGGGATACCACTTATCAGCTTCTTAATTTTCCCTCACAATCATGTCCTCCGAATTTATTTCTTTTTTTCCTTTTCCTTTTATTAACTTCCCTAGTATCATGTAATCTATCGAGAAAGGAAATGGGGGGTTATAATTTGTTGGTGGAATTTAGAACGGGCAGGTAAGTGAAGCATGTCAATATTGCATTGGAAGGGTTTTTTAATATTATTTGACCCCAGGCACTTATTATACTAGATGATGCCCCACATGTTGCCGTGAAAATGCGCAATTAACTATTTAAGAGAAATTAAATAAATCATTTTTGGTCCAAACATAATAAAATCTACTAAGTATGTGACAAATTATACATAAAATAGAAAAAATGAATTGATTTTAGCATGATGCTATTTTTACGCAAAAATATGGGGCCTGCTTTGGTTGCCTGCATGAGGCCCAGCCAGTCACGAACGGGAAGAAAATTGGAAGTTCGGTCCCCACATTTACTGTTTGGCATGCATAGCGCGATGTATAAAGCACCATCGGGCGAGGCCCACTAGGGACCATGAATCGGTAGTTTTTCCATAGCCAGGCCCATGGGATGCACATGGACAGTGGCAGCTGCACATGAGGATCCACACTCGAGATGTTGTGTTGTTTCTCGAAGCTATGACAATAATTACCCTCTCCTTCCCTCACCACTATCTCTCCCCTCTCTCAACTCTCGCACCGGCTACAGTGACCAGCGGATCGGCGAGCAGCAAGGTGACCACCGGCCTCGACTACCAATGTCACCAACATCACCTAGAGCAGTTCAGCAATGGTAGTAAACCCTACTTTCACCTCCTAACTTGGAATTATCGCATTTGATTCGTGTTTAGATTCGTCCGTGTTCTAGGGAAATGGGGAATCGTGGTAAATAGCCATAGGATTGATCAGCACTTCTTCATGAGTACTAAGTAGCGTTGGATTTTATGGTTTTGATTGGGATTTGAGGTTAATCTTGCATAGTAGATTTATATCCTAGCCGCGGTGACCCTGGAGGCGCTATAAGCGATGCGGGGCCTTGACCTTGGTTGTCCTCCGGCTGGACCATAGTATGCACCGTCTTGTCATCCTGATCGTCAAGATCGATTGGCATAGTATGGTGGCCTGGCTTCGGTGCCCTGACCACCACCTCCACTACTTCTTCCTCCTCCTCTAGCACTAGAGCGATAACCTCCGGTGCAACTAACGTCGTAGTTCAAAAAGTTGCGGTACACTGATCTTGAGGAGCCATGTACTCCCAATACTTGGCCCATCTTCCCCTCTGTCCAGCATCATCGGACTCGGCCTGATTCATGGCCCAGCGCAGGATGTCGACTGACATAGCACCCTTTACTGGTTTAGGAATCAAATCTTCAACTCCTCCACTGTTGTCGTCACCATAATATTTGCCTCCTTGTGTATGTCTTCGATGCTCGTGAAGTTCGAGCACACTTCCATGGTGTTCTCGAACTTGGTGTGGTCACCGACTGAGCACCCAAGGAAGAAAGCCCTCCATACAATGTCCCGAGGGAAGGGGTTGGAGTTGTTGATGGAGAGGTGGAAAAGGAGTGAGAGATCGAGATGGTTAATTGAGTGCGGTGGTGGGTAAGTAGTGAGTGTTTGGCCTAAATATAGGCGGTTTGGATGTTAGGATTTAATGTCGATCAACCATTGAACTTTGTGTTGATCAACCTTCAAACTTTGTGTTGTTCATAATGCAAATCGAGACAGAGAAAAAGGGTAAGGCGGTGGTGTCTGATACGTCTCCAACGTATCTATAATTTTTTATTGTTCCATGCTATTATATTACCCTTTTTGGATGTTTATGGGCTTTAATTTACACATTTATATCATTTTTGGGACTAACCTACTAACCGGAGGCCCAGCCCGTATTGCTGTTTTTTTCCTATTTCAGTATTTCGAAGAAAAGGAATACCAAACGGAGTCCAAACGGAATGAAACCTTCGGGAGCGTGATTTTTGGAACGAACGTGATCCAGAGGACTTGGAGTGCAAGTCAAGAAGCACCCGAGGCCCCCATGAGATAGGAGGACGCCCCCCTATAGGGCGCGCCCCCTGTCTCGTGGGCCCCTCAGGCGGCCACCGACGTACTTCTTCTTCCTATATATACCTATGTACCCCGAAAACATCCAGGGGCACCACGAAACACAATTTCCACCGCCGTAACCTTCTGTATCCGCGAGATCCCATCTTAGAGCCCTTGCAAAGACTCTGCGGGGGGAATAAAGCACGGAGGGCCTCTACATCAACATACTTGCCCCTTCGATGAGTTGTGAGTAGTTTACCACGGACCTCACGGGTCCATAGTTATTAGCTAGGTGGCTTCTTCTCTCTTCTCGGATCTCAATACAATGTTCTCCCCTGTCTTGTGGAGATCTATTCAATGTAAACTCTTTTTATGTGTGTTTGTCAAGATCCGATGATTTGTGGGTTTATGATCAAGTTTATCTATGAATAATATTTGAATCTTCTCTGAATTCTTTTATGTATGATTAAGTTATCTTTGCAAGTCTCTTCGAATTATCAGTTTGGTTTGGCCTACTAGATTGATATTTCCTGCTATGGGAGAAGTGCTTAGCTTTGGGTTCAATCTTGCGGTGTCCTTACCCAGTGACACAAAGGGTCGCAAGGCACGTATTGTATTGTTGCCATCAAGGATAACAAGATGGGGTTTATATCATATTGCATGAGTTTATCCCTCTACATCATGTCATCTTGCTTAATGCGTTACTCTGTTCTTATGAACTTAATACTCTAGATGCATGCTGGATAGCGGTTGATGTGTGGAGTAATAGTAGTAGATGCAGGCAGGAGTCGGTCTACTTGTTATGGATGTGATGCCTATATACATGATCATGCCTAGATAATCTCATAACTATGCGCTTTTCTATCAATTGCTCGACAGTAATTTGTTCACCCACCGTAATACTTATGCTATCTTAAGAGAAGCCACTAGTGAAACGTATGGCCCCCGGGTCTATCTCTTATCATATTTTCTTTTAATCTACTTTTATTTGCATCTTTACTTTTTGCATCTATATTATAAAATACCAAAAATATATTTATCTTATCATACTATCTCTATTAGATCTCACTTTCGCAAGTGGCCGTGAAGGGATTGACAACCCCTTTATTGCGTTGGTTGTGAGTTCTCAGTTTGTTTGTGTAGGTGCGTGGGACTTTTGAGAATCCTCCTACTGGATTGATACCTTGGTTCTCAAAACAAAGGGAAATACTTACGCTACACTTGCTGCATCATCCTCTCCTCTTCGAGGAAAACCAACGCAAGCTCAAGACGTAGCAAGAAGGATTTCTGGCGCCGTTGCCAGGGAGGTCTTCGCTCAAGTCAAGACATACCAAGTACCCATCACAAACCCATCTCCCTCGCATTTACATTATTTGCCATTTGCCTCTCGTTTTCCTCTCCCCCACTTCACCCTTGCCGTTTTATTCGCCCTCTCTTTCCCAATCTCCTCCTCTCTTTTTTGCTCGCTTTCATATGCCTTGCTTTTGTTTGCCGCTATGCCTGAAATTGGGGAAATTATCGTCGATATGGACAATAATGATAACACACAAAATCCCGAGGCTCCGGCCGATGAACCCCCTATCTTGCATACTAAAAAGTTTCGAATCGGTAGTGGTAACATCATTGGCAAAGGCGTTATTCAAGATTTCTTTACTTGTGCCGGTGCTTTACCTTCCATGGGTTGTTCTATTCTTCATAGAACTAGTAGTCTTGCGGATGCTATCGCTATGCTTGTAGTTGAACTTGAAAGACAATTTATGCATATGCATCCTTGCATACAAATAATCTTCCTAGAATTCTCTAATATTGAGCATTCTTCTGTTAAGCGCGTTGTTACTATCTTTTTGGCTCATGAGTTTACATTTATCATAAGAGAGGCCAAAGAAATCTTTCCGCACTATAGGGTGGACACCGGTCGTCCTCCCATAGAAGCGGTCCTCTATGATCAAGAGGAGATTAGACGTTTTCAATCTTCGGACTATGTCGCTTTTAATGAAAACCTTAGAAAAATGGTTCCTACTAATGTCTTGGTTGATTGCATTAACGAGCTTAATAATGATTTTGCCCTTCGAAACAATGAGCTAGGATACTCTCTTGAGTATAGGCTCACAAGATTTTGCCAAAATAATGCTTTTAGTGATGAAATAGTTGTGCACTATGAAGGGCCGAAGGAGGAACCCGTTCCTCCTGTGATTGATCTTGGGGATCTTTGTCCCACTAAATTTAGCCATTTTGATTACTTTTTCTTGCCTCAAAGGAAACTTGCTGCCGAACGTAGAGAATATGAGATGAGCTTTTAAGATCTATCTTATTATTACGGCACTACTCAGATCTATCCTTGTTTTTATGCCCAGCTAGAGGCGTTAAACGATAGCGCTAGTTGGGAGGCAACCCAATTTTATTTTTAGTTTTTTTGTTTTTGCTCCTGATTAGGAATAAATAATCCATCTACCTTCTGTTTAGATGTGGTTTTGTCTTTTAATTAGTGTTTGTGCCAAGTTAAACCTATAGGATCTTCTTGGATGATAGTTATTTGATCTTGCTGTAATTTCCAGAAACTTTCGGTTCACGAAAACAATTGTTAAAAATCACCAGAACGTGATAAAATAGTGATTCCAATTTATGATGATCAATAAACAAATTTCCTAGGTCGTCCTATTTTGGCTAAAAATTTTGAGTTCAAGAAGTTTGCGTTAGTTACAGATTACTACAGACTGTTCTGTTTTTGATAGATTCTGTTTTTCGTGTGTTGTTTGCTTATTTTGATGAATCTATGGCCAATAAAATAGCTTATGATCCATAGAGAAGTTGGAATACAGTAGGTTTAACACCAAAATAAATAAATAATGAGTTCATTGCAGTACCTTATGTGGTGGCTTTGTTTTCTTTCACTAACGGAGCTTATAAGATTTTCTGTTGAGTTTTGTGTTGTGAAGTTTTCAAGTTTTGGGTAAAGCTTTTATGGACTATGGAATAAAGAGTGGCAAGATCCTCAGATTGGGGATGCCCAAGGCACCCCAAGATATTCAAGAATAGCCAAAAGCCTAAGCTTGGGGATGCCCCGGGAAGGCATCCCCTCTTTCATCTTCGTTCATTGGTAACTTTACTTTGAGCTATATTTTTATTCGCCACATGATATGTGTTTTGCTTGGAGCGTCGTGTATTATATTAGTCTTTGCTTTTTAGTTTACCACAATCATCCTTGCTGTACACACCTTTTGGGAGAAGCCTATTTGATTAGAATTTGTTAGAATACTCTATGTGCTTCACTTATATCTTTTGAGCTTGATAGTTTTTGCTCTAGTGCTTCACTTATATCTTTTAGAGCACGGTGGTGTCTTAATTTTGAAGAAATTACTATTCTCTCATGCTTCACTTATATTATTTTGAGAGTCTTTTATAACAGCATGGTATTTGCTATGGTCATAAAATTGTTCCTAGAATGATGGGCATCCAAGTTGGGTATAATAAAAACTATCATAGGAAGTGAATTGGATGCTATGATCAACTTGATACTTGATAATTGTTTTGAGATATGGAGGTAGTGATATTAAAGTCATGCTAGTTGGGTGATTATGAATTTAAAGAATGCTTGCGTTGAAGTTAGCAAGTCCCGTAGCATGCACGTATGGTTAAAATTGTGTAACAAATTTGAAACATGAAGTGTACCTGGCTTGTGCATCCTTATGAGTGGCGGTCGGGGACGAGCGATGGTCTTTTCCTACCAATCTATCCCCCTAGGAGCATGCACGTAGTACTTGATTTTTGATGACTTCTAAATTTTTGCAATAAGTATATGAGTTCTTTTGACTAATGTTGAGTCCATGGATTATACGCACTTTTACCTTTCCGCCTTTGCTAGCCTCTTCAGTATCGTGCATTGCCCTTTCTCACCTTGAGAGTTGGTGCAAACTTCGCCAGTGCATCCAAACCCCGTGATACGATACGCTCTATCACACATAAAACTCCTTATATCTTCCTCAAAACAGCCACCATACCAACCTATTTATGGCATTTTCATAGCCATTTCGAGATATATTGCCATGCAACTTTCCACCGTTCCGTTCATCATTATCATGACATGCTTTACTTTTGTCATATTGCCATTGCATGATCATGTAGTTGACATCGTATTTGTGGCAAAGCCACCATGCATTATTTTTCATGCATGTCACTCTTGATTCATTGCACCATCCCGGTACACCGCCGGAGGCATTGATATAGAGTCATATCTTGTTCTGGTTTCGAGTTGTAATCCTTACATTGTAATCAATGGAAGTGTGATGATCATCATTATTAGAGCATTGCCCAAAATAAGAAGAAAGGCCAAAAAAAAAGGCCCAAAAAGAAAAAAAAAGGAAAAAGAAGAAATAAAAAAGAAAGAAAAAGAAAATAAATAAAAAGGGCAATGTTACTATCTCTTTTTCCACACTTGTGCCTCAAAGTAGCACCTTGTTCTTCATGTAGAGAGTCTCATATATTGTGCTTCAAAGTAGCACCCTGTTTTTCATATAGTGAGTCTCATAAGTTGTCTTTTTCATACTAGTGGGAATTTTTCATTATAGAACTTGGCTTGTATATTCCTACGATGGGCTTCCTCAAATGCCCTAGGTATTCATGAGCAAGCAAGTTGGATGCACACCCACTAGTTTTCTTTTGTTGAGCATTCATTTATAGCTCTAGTGCATCCATTGCATGGCAATCCCTACTCCTCATGTTGACATCAATTGATGGACATCTCCATACCCCGTTGATTATCCTCGTCAATGTGAGACTTTCTCCTTTTTGTCTTCTCCACACAATCCCCATCATCATATTCTATTCCACCCATAGTGCTATATCCATGGCTCACGCTCATGTATTGCGTGAAGGTTGAAAAAGTTTGAGATTATTTAAGTATGCAGCAATTGCTTGGCTTGTCATCGGGGGTATAGAAGTTGGGAACATCTTTGTGTGACGAAAATGAAGCATAGCCTAACTATATGATTTTGTAGGGATGAACTTTCTTTTGCCATGTTATTTTGAGGAGACATGATTACTTTGATTAGTATGCTTGAAGTATTACTATTTCTTATGTCAATATGAACTTTTATTTTGTATTCGTTTGGATCTGAACATTCATGCCACAATAAAGAAAATTACATTATGAATTATGCTAGGTAGCATTCAACATCAAAAATTCTCTTTTTATCGTTTACCTACTCGAGGACGAGCAGGAATTAAGCTTGGGGATGCTTGATACGTCTCCAACGTATCTATAATTTTTGATTGTTCCATGCTATTATATTACCCCTTTTGGATGATTATGGGCTTTATTTTACACATTTATATCATTTTTGGGACTAACCTACTAACCGGAGGCCCAGCCCGTATTGCTGTTTTTTTTTGCCTATTTCAGTATTTCGAAGAAAAGGAATATCAAACGGAGTCCAAACGGAATGAAACCTTTGGGAGCGTGATTTTTGGAACGAACATGATCTAGAGGACTTGGAGTGCAAGTCAAGAAGCACCCGAGGCCCCCACGAGATAGGAGGCCGCCCCCCCCCCCCTCCCTATAGGGCGCGCCCCCTGTCTCGTGGGCCCCTCGGGCGGCCACCAACATACTTCTTCTTCCTATATATACCTATGTACCCCGAAAACATCCAGGGGCACCACGAAACACAATTTCCACCGCCGTAACCTTCTGTATCCGCGAGATCCCATCTTAGAGCCCTTGCCGGCACTCTGCCGGAGGGGGAATAAAGCACGGAGGGCCTCTACATCAACATACTTGCCCCTCCGATGAGTTGTGAGTAGTTTACCACAGACCTACGGGTCCATAGTTATTAGCTAGATGGCTTCTTCTCTCTTTCTGGATCTCAATACAATGTTCTCCCCCTGTCTTGTGGAGATCTATTCAATGTAAACTCTTTTTGCGGTGTGTTTGTCAAGATCCGATGAATTGTGGGTTTATGATCAAGTTTATCTATGAATAATATTTGAATCTTCTCTGAATTCTTTTATGTATGATTAAGTTATCTTTGCAAGTCTCTTCGAATTATCAGTTTGGTTTGGCCTACTAGATTGATATTTCCTGCTATGGGAGAAGTGCTTAGCTTTGGGTTCAATCTTGCGGTGTCCTTACCTAGTGACACAAAGGGTCGCAAGGCACGTATTGTATTGTTGCCATCAAGGATAACAAGATGGGGTTTATATCATATTGCATGAGTTTATCCCTCTACATCATGTCATCTTGCTTAATGCGTTACTCTGTTCTTATGAACTTAATACTCTAGATGCATGCTGGATAGCGGTTGATGTGTGGAGTAATAGTAGTAGATGCAGGCAGGAGTCGGTCTACTTGTTATGGACGTGATGCCTATATACATGATCATGCCTAGATAATCTCATAACTATGCGCTTTTCTATCAATTGCTCGACAGTAATTTGTTCACCCACCGTAATACTTATGCTATCTTGAGAGAAGCCACTAGTGAAACGTATGGCCCCGGGTCTTTCTCTTATCATATTCGCTTTCAATCTACTTTTATTTGCATCTTTACTTTTTGCATCTATATTATAAAATACCAAAAATATATTTATCTTATCATACTATCTCTATTAGATCTCACTTTCGCAAGTGGCCGTGAAGGGATTGACAACCCCTTTATTGCGTTGGTTGCGAGTTATCAGTTTGTTTGTGTAGGTGCGTGGGACTTTTGAGAATCCTCCTACTGGATTGATACCTTGGTTCTCAAAACTGAGGCAAATACTTACGCTACACTTGCTGCATCACCCTCTCCTCTTCGAGGAAACCCAACGCAAGCTCAAGACGTAGCAGTGTCGTCCATGGAGAAGGGCAAGGAGGTGGTGCCACCCTTGCAGGAAATGTCACCCACGGCGTAGGACATGTCGCCCACAGATAAGGATGTGGTCCTGCCCCCCCAGCGGCAAGTATCGATACTACATGCACTACCATGAGGAGGGTTGGCCAACTCACTTCTGCAAGGTCATCCTTACTCCAAAGCTGGAGTGCCTGCCCAATTCCCCTAGACTTCACGAAGCATTTCCCAGCCGTGTCGACGGAGTTCGGGCTGAAGACAAACACCGAATGCGTGTAGAGGCTCACTGTCTGGCTGATGAACAGTAGGATCACCCTCGATCACAGTTGGGCACCCTTCACCGCCGTCCACCAGATTACGATCAGGTACATGGTGACCTTAAGGTTGTTGACACCCAGCACGCTCAGGTCATCATCTTCAATGATGACGACATTGAATCGGTGACCAAGTGCGGGAGGCACGACGATGCCTTCATCGTGAACGTCTAGGTGAGCTCTCTTTTGCGTGTGGTTGTTTGGTTTGTTTAATGGTGTACTCGTTCGATTGAAAATTGCTTAGTTTAACAGGCGTACTATCATGAAAATTACTTGGTTTAATGTTTGTATGATATCTATTTGTGTGTTTTTGGTTTGTTCAATCAGCCAACTGTGCTGGTAACCTCACGACCGCGAAGAGGAGCTTACCAGACAACATGTGTTGCATCTAACAAAACACCATGTCTTCTTTTTCCGCCTAAGCTAATAGTCAACCAAACAACCTACCTTTCGTTTCACCTAGGACAAGCTAGAGGGTATCCAAGCAACCAAATAACATGCAGATGTTAGTTTTTTTTTTGCCTCTTTACCCTCAACCAGGCTCAATTGAGACACGGATGCAGGCAAAAGTAGCTACGGCAACCAAAAACACCCGTGAAGCATGAACTATATATGTTTGCTTCAAAGTGTTCAACACATATACGGGAAAATGTCATGTCACATTTATTACATTCTCACTCATGCAACAATACACAAAAATCTTAGTAAAGCATTACCATGTGGCACTTCACAGATAACTCTACATCATCAACATGCATACATATTTCTAATGGTACATAACTTGTTCTCTAAACTCTCTCAAAACAAAAAAAGTGTATCAACCACTGTAGGATCGAAAGTATGTCTAGAGGGGGGTGATTAGACTACTTGACCAAATAAAAGATTATCCTTTTCCCAATTTTAGTCTTTGGCAGATTTTAGCTATCTTAGCACAAGTCAAGCAATCTTAGCACAATTCAAGCAAGCATGCAAAGAGTATATGAGCAGCGGAAAGTAAAGCATGCAACTTGCAAGAATGTAAAGGGGAAGGGTTTGGAGAATTCAAACGCAATTGGAGACATGGATGTTTTTGTCGTGGTTCCGATAGGTGGTGCTATCGTACATCCACGTTGATGGAGACTTCAACCGATGAAGGGTAACGGTTGCGCGAGTCCACGGAGGGCTCCACCCACGAAGGGTCCACGAAGAAGCAACCTTGTCTATCCCACCATGGCCGTCGCCCACGAAGGACTTGCCTCACTAGCGGTAGATCTTCATGAAGTAGGCGATCTCCTTGCCCTTACAAACTCCTTGGTTCAACCCCACAATCTTGTCGGAGGCTCCCAAGTGAAACCTAGCCAATCTAGGAGACACCACTCTCCAAGAAGTAACAAATGGTGTGTTGATGATGAACTCCTTGCTCTTGTGCTTCAAATGATAGTCTCCCCAACACTCAACTCTCTCTCACGGGATTTGGATTTGGTGGAAAGAAGATTTGAGTGGAAAGCAACTTGGGGAAGGCTAGAGATCAAGATTCATATGGTAGGAATGGAATATCTTGGCCTCAACACAAGGGTAGGTGGTTCTCTCTTAGAAAATGTGTATTGGAAGTGTAGGTTCGTTCTGATGGCTCTCTCCACGAATGAAGAGTGGGTGGAGGGGTATATATAGCCTCCACACAAAAACTAACCATTACACACAATTTACCAATCTCGGTGAGACCGAATTGAGAAACTCGGTCAGACTGATTTAGCAAATCTAGTGACCGTTAGGATTTTCGGTGGGACCGACATGCAACTCGGTAGGACCGATATGATTAGGGTTAGGGCATAACGTAATCTCCATGAGACCGATTACACAAACTCGGTGAGACCGACTTTGGTAATAAGCTAACCAGAGAGTTGGTCAGGTAAACTCGGTGGAACCGGTTCGCTCATTTCGGTGGGACCGAAATGTTACGAAAGGGAAACAGAGAGTTTACATTGCAATCTCGGTGGGACCGATCGCTCATCTCGGTGGGACCGAAAAGTTACGAAGGGAAACAGAGAGATTACAATTCCATCTCGGTGAGACCGAGATCCCTATCGGTGAGACCGATTTGCCTAGGGTTTGTGGCAGTGGCTATGACATCTGAACTCGGTGGAGCTTGATAGAAAGAATCGGTAGGGCCGAGTTTGACTTTGGTTTTAGGTCATATGTGGATGTGAGAAAGTAGTTGAGGGCTTTGGAGCATATCACTAAGCACTATGGAGCAAGAAACTCATTAAGCAACACCTCATCCCTCCTTGATAGTATTGGCTTTTCCTATACACTCAATGTGATCTTGGATCACTAAAATATAAAATATAGAGTCTTGAGCTTTTGAGCTTGAGCCAATCCTTTTATCCTTAGTATTTTGAGGGATCCACTTTCCTCATCCATGTCATGTCATTCATTGAGCTTTTCCTGAAATATTCATCTTGGGATAATGTTAGCTCAATGAGCTATTTGTTGTTAGGAATTACCAAAACCACCCAGGGATAGTTGCACTTTCAACCACATTTCTTTTGTATTGTGACAAAAATACACGATTTCCATTAAACTACTTTTCCATATAACCAAACACAGTTGCTCGCCACTAACTCCACATGTTCACAAATATATTTTCAGATTTATGCATATCAAACTTTGTTTTGAACAGCAATTGAAATAATAGGGTAACTAAGAAACATTTGAATGATGATACAATAACATGTTCACATTACAGCCACTAAAGATGCATAACAACCCATATTTGTTCTAATAAATTAACAAATAAAAACCATGCACAATCTGAATTTGTTCAACCTACATCCCTCCCTCCTTGGAAATTTTTCTCAGAGGCCCGCGTTACACCCATTTCACGGGGTTTTGGAATAAGTTTTAGTCCACAAGGACCTGTGGCATGTTGAAGTTCCATGAAAGTTGGCTAAGTAGCTGACCCTCGTAGTCTGTTATTTTAAGATAATGGAGCATATGCCTTTCTTTATTACTATTTCTTCCATGTAATGGATAACCATTTGCTCCTGGTGGGTGAATGGCTTCTTATTTCGAATTTAGTTCACTAAATTTGCACCAAAGAAAACCAGAAAATACGTACAACGGTATGCCACTGAGATGATGAAGAATCTTATGCTTATGGGACCTCAAACTATATTCACGCCTCTATAGACTTGAATTTTGTAAGAGAAATGCTTTAGTTCTAATTGAACTGCCCAGTGGGTAGCACCACTAGCAAATCACATACACGTAAAAGTCGTGCTAGGCAAACAGATGGCACTAAGCGCATCCCCTGCACACAGTTGTGTAAACTGTATTAACTATTAAATATACATCATAAATAACCTAGATTTTATTCAACAAGAAAGCATGGTCAAAGCGAAGCTCATCTACACACGACAAGACGGAGCTCGGGAGTCCTTGCAGGTCACTCAAACACCTAAAATCATAGGGAGATGACATAAATTTAGGGATTTCACTAATCTCCTTCTTAATTACCCTCACAATCCTGTCCTCCAAATTAGGTTTTTTCCTTTTGTTTTCACAACTTCTCTACTCTCCCGAAATATATCAAGATATAAAACCAGGGTTATAATTTGTTAGGGGATTCAAAATGGGCAGGTAACTGAACCCTGTTAATTAATATTGCACTGGAAGGGTTTGTCTACATTGTTTGAACCCTGGTGCTTATTATACTAGATGATGCCCCACATGTTGCCACGGAAATGTAGAAATAAGTGTTTAAATATAATAATACCAAGTAAGTATGTGAAAAAATGATTTACAAAAATAAAATCGTTAACTTTAGTATGATGCCATTTTTTGCAAAATTGTGAAGAATGAATATAAATGTTTGCTTCAAGTGTCCAACACATATATGTCAAAATAGCAGATCACATTTATTATATTCTCGCTCATGCACCAAAACTTTACATGTAGCACTAGATCATCGAGATGCATTCATATTTCTTATGGTACACAAGTTGTTTTCAGAACTCTCCCGAAACAAAAGTGTATCGTCCACATTTCTTGTTCAATGTGACGAAAATACGTGATTGTCATTTAACAACTTGTGCATGTACCAAATAACAGTTGCTCGCCACTAACTCCACATGTTGATGATTATATGTTCGTAGTCATGCATACAACCTTCTTATATTTACTAATTGAAAGCACCATTAGAGCCTCCACGTTAATCCTAAAAGATCACCTAAATAGAACCTTAGGATCTCAATTATGCGGTCAAGATCTAAAAGAGTCCGTGGGGCCTGTTATAACAAAAAGAGTCAATGGGCCCTTATTTTTGTAGAGTCCTACAAGGTCACGAATATGTAGTCCATCTCGATCGATCACCAAACGCCATCCAAACAGACCTTAGGATCTCAATTATGCGGTCAAGATCTAAAAGAGTCCGTGGGGCCTGTTATAACAAAAAGAGTCAATGGGCCCTTATTTTTGTAGAGTCCTACAAGGTCACGAATATGTAGTCCATCTCGATCGATCACCAAACGCCATCCAAACAGGTAAAGCTGGCCGACCGGCGCCATGCTCCCACGAACCCATGCACACAACAGATTGATTTTCATGATGATTATGAATGAGCTGGATGTGTTCACGCCTGGTGTTTTCTAACAATTGTCTTAATCGCTCAAAAGTCGCCATCTACACAAGTAAAAGTAAAAAGAAATATACCATGCCTCCGGTCGGCCGGCCGGCCGGCACGATGCGACCGCGTCCCATGCACACAACGGGTTGATTTTCCATGATAAAAATCAATTAGATGTGTACACATTAGCTGTTTTGACATCTCTCATCAATCGTTACTGCAGGGCATGAAATTTGGCTTCTGCGAAATCATGTTGGGCGAAGAGAACCAGCGGCCGCAGACAACAGCAGTCACGTGGCCTGACCCGATAATGATAGTGTACAACTTGATAAGTCCCAACAGTGATATACGGAGGCTTCGTGTGCATCTGTATTAACACCCAGTGGCTCTGTCTTGGACATGTCTTTTCCTCTATCAATTAATTCCTCAAGTGTTTCTTTCTTTATGCTGGTACCTAAAGTATGCATGATTTCCATGCACGTATATATGTATATTTATTCAAGCATATGAATTGATTTTCTGCTACCATAAACTACTAAAGATGGAGTTATTCTCAATATATCAATATCGCGACTGAAAGAAACTAGAAGTTTCAGCATGACAAATAAATAATAATATCAAGATGCCCCCACACGAAAGATATAATAAGCAAGCCATTTATCTGAATCATGCTTCGGTCTAAGTAAATCACATATACACAGTATATCCATGTCCAAGTTTCTATACACATGTACGTAAATGTTACAAGCAAAATAACATAGCAGATGTACTCAAATTAATTAAGTTCACAAATTCTGACTCACGTTGTTTTCTATTTGTACCAAAAACTGTTAATTGCAACACACTATGTTCGTATGGACCATCGGTCGTATACTGAACATTCTGCTAAAATTACCCCATAACTATGGACCAAATTTTGTAAGCCACATTTTATGACGAGCTACACTTTCCTAATAAAGCTTATTCATCGTGGAAAACTTATCTATGAACTAAGCATTCTCGGAGAAATATACCTGTGTCACTAAAGATTGTCCATTCAAGTCAGTGTCATTCAAATGCAGATAATCAAAATCTCTGTAGGACGCAATGGCAGTGCCATAGTATACTAGATGCATATGTTTGTAGGTAACCAAGTACAACACTACATGGTTTCAATCAATACCAATATTAAAAACCTAATTGATGTGTTTTCACATATATGCAGGCGTTTGTGATTTCACATAAATGTTATTTCGGAAAAGCAAATGTACCTGCACAACCAGGCAGTAGCTACCTCTGGGGTCCGTTGATGCTTTGGGATTCAGATAAAAAAGAACTGGCCAATATTTTCAGAATTAAAATTAGATGTGGACTCACTGGGTGTTATTTACAAGTTAATAATTTATGTGCTTAACATATTACTTTCCCGTGCAAATCTGCACCACCATAGGGAGTACAATCCTTTTTCTCCACATTTCAGTTAGCCAAAATCCTCATTTAGATATATGAAAATCCTGAGTTTTTCCCTTACACGTAAATGTCCATACTAACGTGCCATTACGACAAGTCAAAAAAAACATGCTATTACGAAATATTTTCATATGCAGGTTACGAAAAAAAGAATAATGCTTAGATCTAAATAGAAAATAGTATGTATTTAAAAAATGATCATTTGACTATAAAGTATTGAAGTTATGATATACACATCTGCATGATTTTTTTAATAACTTCACAATTGGCTTTGTTTTTTTAACCAAACTCAAAGGAGACTGAGAGTTTTCGCAGAGGATCATCATATATTAGTGTCACTTGGGTTTCAGACAATTGATTTGGCAAGCACACAAGATTTTCGCTTGCAATATTAACCAAAATATACTTACCATTTTAAGGTATTACCTAATTATTTTTTCAATGAACAAGTTCAAATCGTATACATCTTTCTACAACAGACTAGCCCGTGCGGATGGCACGGGTTGACGACTAGTTGTTATAACTAGCAATTGAAATAAATAAGATGACTAAGAAACATCCAAACGATGATAGAATTACACGTTCACATTACACCTGGCAAAGATACATAAGAAGTATCCCGATTTATTTTAATAGAGTAATAAATAACATACATCCACAATTTGAATTTTTTGAACCCACATCCCTTCCTCCTTGGAATGTTTCCTCGTAGGCCTTAGCTACATCGGTATCACCGGTTTTTGGAATAATGTCATGGTATTCTCACGGCAGATGCCATGGGATGAGTAAGAGAGGTCGGAAAAAGGCTACGGTGGAGATCCGGGACGGGATTGGGCAACAACACAGGGTGACATACCTAGGTTCGGGGCCCTCGTATGGAGGTAACAGCCCTACTCCTGAAGGGATGTCAATGATGAGCTCATGATGTACAAGGTTGTTCCTGGAGCTGTATCAGAGGAGGAGGAAGAAGGTTGTGAGCTTTGGTCTCTCCCTGGAGGGGTGTGTCTCTCTCTCTCTCTCTCTCTCTCTCTCTCTCTCTGTGTGTGTGTATGTGTGTGAATCCTCCTCCCTCCAGAAGGCTCACTGGGTTACCTTATAAGCATGGTGCCCAGGCGACAAGAGAGTGAGGGAGAAAGTAAATGGGAGCCCCATGGGACCTTGTTGGCTGCTCCGTCTTGTCCCATGAGGTGACGTAGTGGGCAGCGTTATTTGCCAATAATGCCCGACTGTAGCAGTATGGCTGACTCTACAATCTGTCAACCATAGTGTCTTCGCTCGTGTCCGATGGGAAGCCTGATGTTTACTTTGTCGGTCTGTAGCCGACCGGGCATGAGCCGGTCAGGCTCTAGCCGGCTTGTAGCCGGGTCGACCATCCTGTAGTCGGCCAAGCTCCAGCCAGCCAGGCTCTAGCCGGCCGAGAAGCAGCCAGGCAGGCTCTAGCCAGCTGGCGTGTAGCCGGCCAGGCTCCAGCCGGGCCATGCTGCAGCCAGCTAGGCTCCAGCTAGCTAGGCTACAGTCGGCCTACCTGCAGCCAGCCGGACAGGCATCCGGTCTTTTGGCTTATCTTTTTCGGTTGTTTTGTTGATTCTCATGGAGTTTGGCATACCGAGGGTTACTCCTTTAACATTGTTTTGAGATGTTGTCTTGTCTCCTTGAGCCTATCTGATGCCTACTACGCAACCTTCTTCTTGTAGACGTTGTTGGGCCTGCAAGTGCACAGGTTTGTAGGACAGTAGCAAATTTCTCTCAAGTGGATGAACTAAGGTTTATCAATCCATAGGAGGCGTAGGATGAAGATGGTCTCTCTCAAACAACCCTGCAACCAAATAACAAAGAGTCTCTTGTGTCCCCAACACACCCAATACAATGGCAAATTGTATAGGTGCACTAGTTCGGCGAAGAGATAGTGATACAAGTGCAATATGGATGGTAGATATAGGTTTTTATAATCTGAAATAATAAAAACAGCAAGGTAACAAGTGATAAACGTGAGCGTAAACGGTATTGCAATGATAGGAAACAAGGCCTAGGGTTCATACTTTCACTAGTGCAAGTTCTCTCAACAATAATAACATAGATAGATCATATAACAATCCCTCAACATGCAACAAAGAGTCACTCCGAAGACACTAATAGCGGAGAACAAATGTAGAGATTATGGTCGGGTACGAAACCACCACAAAGTTATTCTTTCGGATCGATCTATAGAAGAGTTTGTACTAGAATAACACCTTAAGATACAAATCAACCAAAACCCTAATGTCACCTAGATAATCCATTGTCACCTGAAGTATCCGTGGGCATGATTATACGATATGCATCACACAATCTCAGATTCATCCATCCAACATAAAAGAACTTCAAAGAGTGCCCCAAAGTTTCTACCGGAGAATCAAGAAAACGTGTGCCAACCCCTATGCATAGGTTCCCAATGTCACGAAACCCGCAAGTTGATCACCAAGACATACATCAAGTGTTCTCATAAAATACTCAATCCGATAAGATAACTTCAAAGGGGAAACTCAATTCATCACAAGAGAGTAGAGGGGGAGAAACATCATAAGATCCAACTACAATAGAAAAGCTTGGGATACATCAAGATCGTGCCATAGATTGGAACACGAGAGAGAACACGAGAGAGAGATCAAACACATAGCTACTGGCACATACCCTCAGCCCTGAGGGTGAACTACTCCCTCCTTGTCATGGAGAGCGCCGGGATGATGAAGATGGCCACCGGTGATGGATCCCCCCTCCGCAGGGTACCGGAAAGGGGCCCCGATTGGTTTTTCGTGGCTCTGGAGGCTTGCGGCGGTGGAACTCCCTATCTATCTTCTGTTCTGGAAGTTTTAGGGTACGACATTATATATGGGTGCAGGGGGTACGTCGGTGGAGCTACGGGGGCCCCACGAGGCAGGGGGCGCGCCCCCACCCTCGTGAGCACCTCTCGTATCTTCTGACGTGGAGTCCAAGTCCATCAGGTGGGTTTCCTTCCAAAAATAACTTCTCCAGTTGATTTCGTTCCGTTTTGACTCCGTCTGATATTCCTTTTCCTCGAAACACTAAAATAGGCATAAAACAGCAAATCTGGGCTGGGCCTCCGGTTAATAGGTTAGTCCCAAAAATAATATAAAAGTGGATAATAAAGCCCAATATTGCCTAAAACAGTAGATAAAGTAGCATGGAGCAATAAAAAATTATAGATACGTTGGAGACGTATCAAGCATCCCCAAGCTTAATTCCTTCTCGTCCTCGAGTAGGTAAACGATAAAAAAGAATTTTTGATGCGGAGTGATGATACTTTGGCATAATTTCAATGTAATTCTTCTTACTTGTGATATGAATATTCAGATCCGAAAGATTCAAGACAAAAGTTCATATTGACATAAAAATAAATAATACTTCAGGCATACTAATCAAAGCAATCATGTCTTCTCAAAATAACATGGCAAAAGAAAGTTCATCCCTACAAAATCATATAGTTAGGCTATGCTTCATTTTTGTCACACAAAGATGTTCCCAACTTCTATACCCCCGATGACAAGCCAAGCAATTGTTTCATACTCAAATAATCTCAAACTCTTTCAACCTTCACGCAATACATGAGCGTGAGCCATGGATATAGCACTATGGATGGAATAGAATATGATGATGGGGATTGTGTGGAGAAGACAAAAAAGGAGAAAGTCTCACATTGACGAGGCTAATCAACGGGCTATGGAGATGCCCATCAATTGATGTCAACATGAGGAGTAGGGATTGCCATGCAACGGATGCACTAGAGCTATGAATGCTCAACAAAAGAAAACTAGTGGGTGTGCATCCAACTTGCTTGCTCATGAAGACCTAGGGCATTTTGAGGAACCCCATCGTAGGAATATACAAGCCAAGTTCTATAATGAAAAATTCCCACTAGTATGAAAAAGACAACTTATGAGACTCACTATATGAAAAACATGGTGCTACTTTGAAGCACAATATATGAGACTCACTACATGAAGAACAAGGTGCTACTTTGAAGCACAAGTGTGGGAAAGAGATAGTAGCATTGCCCTTTTTATTTATTTATTTTTTATTTTTTTGGGCCTTTTTTTTTCTTTTTGGCCTTTCTCTTTTTTTGGGCCTTTCTTTTTATTTGGCCTTTCTCTTTTTTTGGGCAATGCTCTAATAATGATGATCATCACACTTCTATTGATTACAACATAAGGATTACAACTCAAAACTAGAACAAGATATGTCTCTATATGAATGCCTCCGGCGGTGTACCGGGATGGTGCAATGAATCAAGAGTGACATGTATGAAAAATAATGCATGGTGGCTTTGCCCCAAATACGATGTCAACTACATGATCATGCAATGGCAATATGACAAAAGTAAAGTATGTCATGATGATGATGAACGGAACGGTGGAAAGTTGCATGGCAATATATCTCGGAATGGCTATGGAAATGCCATAATAGGCAGGTATGGTGGCTGTTTTGAGGAAGATATAGGGAGGTTTATGTGTGATAGAGCGTATCGTATCACGGGGTTTGGATGCACCAATGAAGTTTGCACCAACTCTCAAGGTGAGAAAGGGCAATGCACGGTACCGAAGAGGCAAGCAAAGGCGGAAAGATAAAAGTGCATATAATCCATGGACTCAACATTAGTCAAAAGAACTCATATATTTACTGCAAAAATTTAGAAGTCATCAAAAATCAAGTACTACACGCATGCTCCTAGGGGGATAGTTTGGTAGGAAAAGACCATCGCTCGTCCCCGACCGCCACTCATAAGGATGCACAAGCCATGTACACTTCATGTTTCAAATTTGTTACACAACTTTAACCATACGTGCATGCTACGGGACTTGCTAACTTCAACACAAGCATTTCTCAAATTCACAACTACTCAACTAGCACGACTTTGATATTATTACCTCCATATCTCAAAACAATTATCAAGCATCAAACTTCTCATAGTATTCAACACACTCATAAGAATTCTTACAAATCTTGTATGCTTAGCATATTATGATTATTTAAGCAAATTACCATGCTATTTAAGACTCTCAAAATAATATAAGTGAAGCATGAGAGTTCATTAATTTCTACAAGATAAATCCACCACCGTGCTCTAAAAGATATAAGTGATGCACTAGAGCAAACAACAAACTACTCCGAAAGATATAAGTGAAGATCAATGAGTAGTCGAATAATTATACAACTATGTGAATACTCTCCCATTGAATAATTTCAGATCTTGGTATTGTATCCAAACAGCAAGAAAAACAAAATAAAATGAAATTGCAAGGATAGCACAGCTCATGTGAAGAAGCAAAAACTTAGGCTCACCGATACTAACCGATAGTTGTTGAAGAAGAAAGGTGGGATGCCTACCGGGGCATCCCCAAGCTTAGATGAGACTTCTTGAAATATTATCTTGGGGTGCCTTGGGCATCCCCAAGCTTGAACTTTTGTGTCTCCTTAATTCCTCTCATATCATGGTTTTTCTTTTTATCAAAAGCTTCATTCACAACAAACTCAACAAGAACTCGTGAGATAGGTTAGTATAAACCAATGCAAAACCTTATCATTTTCTATTGTAACAAATCACTAACATTATTATTCAACATTGCATACTAAATGCCTCTGCATATTTAATACTCCTATCCTTAAATATAATCATTAAACAAGCAAACATATGCAAACAATGCTAACATAACAGCAATCTGCCAAAACAGTACAGTCTGTAAAGAATGCAAGAGTATCAATACTTCCCTAACTCCAAAATTTATGAACTAAAATTCCCACTGTAATAAATTTATCAGATCTCATTATGCAAAAAGATTCAACATTATACCACTCTCTGACTTTTCTAAGGAATTTTTGCAACAGCGGTAAACTTTCTGTTTTTCAAACAGCAACATGTATACTAGCAAAATAAGCATGACAAAGGCTATCCTTGACTTTTTTATTGGAACTAAAGATGCAAAATATTATCCTAACTAACAGAAAGCAAAACAAAATGACATTACGCTCCAAGAAAAACACATATCATGTGGTGAATAAAAATATAGCTCCAAGTAAAGTTACCGATGAACGAAGACGAAAGAGGGGATGCCTTCCGGGGCATCCCCAAGCTTAGGCTATTGGTTGTCCTTGAATATTACCTTGGGGTGCCTTGGGCATCCCTAGGCTTAGGCTATTTCCGCTCCTTATTCCATAGTCCATCGAATCTTTACCCAAAACTTGAAAACTTCACAACACAAAACTTAACAGAAAACTCGTGAGCTCCGTTTGCGAAAGAAAACAAAACGCCACTTCAAGGTACTGTAATGAAATCATTCTTTATTTATATTGGTGTTAAACGTACTGTATTCCAACTTCTCTATGGATTATAACCTATTTTACTAGCCATAGATTCATCAAAATAAGCAAACAACACAATGAAAACAGAATCTGTCAAAAACAGAACAGTCTGTAGAAATCTGTAGCTAACGCAAACTTCTGGAACTCCAAAAATTCTAAAATAAATTGGTGGACCTGAGGAATTTTTCTAGTAATCATCTGCAAAAAGAATCAACTAAATAGCACTCTCCAGCAAAAAGTTATAGCTAATCTCGTGAGCGCTAAAGTTTCTGTTTTTTACAGCATGTTCATAAAGACTTCACCCAAGTCTTCCCAAAGGTTCTACTTGGCACAAACACTAATTAAAACACAAAAACACATCTAACCAGAGGCTAGATATATTATTTATTCCTAACAGAAGCAAAAAGAAAGGAACTAAAATAAAATTGGGTTGCCTCCCAACAAGCGCTATCGTTTAACGCCCCTAGCTAGGCATTACGATTTCAATGATGCTCACATAAAAGATAAGAATTGAAACATAAAGAGAGCATCATGAAGAATATGACTAGCACATTTAAGTATAACCCACTTCCTATGCATAGGGATTTTGTGAGCAAACAACTTATGGGAACAATAATCAACTTGCATAGGAAGGTAAAACAAGCATAACTTCAAAACTTTAAGCACATAGAGAGGAAACTTGATATTATTGCAATTCCTACAAGCATATATTCCTCACTCATAATAATTTTCAGTAGCATCATGAATGAATTCAACAATATAACCAGCACCTAAAGCATTCTTTTCATGATCTACTTGCATAGAAATTTTATTACTCTCCACATAAGCAAAATTCTTCTCATGAATAATCGTGGGAGCAAACTCAACAAAATGTGATTGAAAATTAAGATCAAGATGACAAGTTTCATGGTTATCATTATTCTTTAAAGCATACGTGTCATCACAATAATCATCATAGATAGGAGACATGCTTTCCTCATAGTAAATTTGCTCATCAAAGCTTGGGGGACAAAAAATATCATCTTCATCAAACATAGCTTCCCCAAGCTTGTGGCTTTGCATATCATTAGCATTATGGATATTCAAGGAATTCATACTAACGACATTGAAATCATGCTCATAATTCACATATTTTATGCCAAGAATTCTATGTAATTCTTCTTCTATCACTTTGGCACAATTTTCCTTTCCATCATTCTCATGAAAGATATTAAAAAGGTGAAGCGTATGAGACAAACTCAATTCCATTTTGTTGTAATTTTATTTTATAGACTAACTAGTGCTAAAACAAGAAACAAAAAGATTCGATTGCAAGATCTAAAGATATACCTTCACTTACCTAGCCTCCCCGGCAACGGCGCCAGAAAAGAGCTTGATGTCTACTACGCAACCTTCTTCTTGTAGACGTTGTTGGGCCTGCAAGTGCACAGGTTTGTAGGACAGTAGCAAATTTCCCTCAAGTGGATGACCTAAGGTTTATCAATCCGTAGGAGGCATAGGATGAAGATGGTCTCTCTCAAACCGTAGGGGAAACTCAATTCATCACAAGAGAGTAGAGGGGGAGAAACATCATAAGATCCGACTACAATAGAAAAGCTCAGGATACATCAAGATCGTGCCATAGATTGGAACACGAGAGAACACGAGAGAGAGAGAGAGAGAGAGAGAGAGAGAGAGAGAGAGAGAGAGAGAGAGAGAGAGAGAGAGAGAGAGAGAGAGAGAGAGAGAGAGAGAGAGAGAGAGAGAGAGAGAGATCAAACACATAGCTACTGGCACATACCCTCAGCCCCGAGGGTGAACTACTCCCTCCTCGTCATGGAGAGTGCCGGGATGATGAAGATGGCCACCGGTGATGGATCCCCCCTCCGGCAGGGTACTGGAAAGGGGTCCTGATTGGTTTTTCGTGGCTCTGGAGGCTTGCGGTGGCGGAACTCCCTATCTATCTTCTGTTCTGGAAGTTTTAGGGTACGACGGTATATATGAGTGCAGGGGGTACGTCGGTGGAGCTACGGGGGCCCCACGAGGCAGGGGGGCGCGCCCAGGCGGTGTGGGCGTGCCCAGGCGGGGTGGGCGCGCCCCCCACCCTCGTGAGCACCTCCCGTATCTTCTGACGTGGAGTCCATGTCCATCAGGTGGGTTTCCTTCCAAAAATAACTTCTCCAGTTGATTTCGTTCCGTTTTGACTCCGTCTGATATTCGTTTTCCTCGAAACACTGAAATAGGCATAAAACAACAAATCTGGGCTGGGCCTCCGGTTAATAGGTTAGTCCCAAAAATAATATAAAAGTGGATAATAAAGCCCAATATTGCCTAAAACAGTAGATAAAGTAGCATGGAGCAATCAAAAATTATAGATACGTTGGAGACGTATCACTATCCTAGGGTCATCTCCCGATAGTAGAGCCTTCGGGTGACTCGAAGTGTCGGGCTGAGGGTCTCTGTTGTTTTGTCTTTGAGGTTGCCGATGGTAGCCGGTTGCGGGCCTTAATCGGTGCAGCTTTTTTCCAGTGGGGGCGCGCCAGCGCACCCACTACTAGGTGTAGCCTTCGGGTGGAGGGTCTTCGTTGTTTTATCTTTAAGATTGCCGACGGCAGCCGACATAGCTTTTTTCCAGTGGGGGCATGCCAGCGCACCCACTAGGGTAGCCTTCGAGCCTCCGGGTGACTCGAAGAGTCGCTCCGGGTCTTCACTTTCTGTATTGTCCCGTAGGTCTGAGCCGGCTGACGGGCATAGAGTGCTGCCAGGCGCGGACGGAGTCCGCCGGCTGGTGGACGTTGAGTCTGCTGGCTGATGGGCGAAGGGCGTTGTTGTGCATGGACACAAAGTCCACGCGCTGACTGGCGCGGACGTGGAGTCCGCCAGCTGGTGCGCACGGAGATCTGTGATACGTCTCCAACGTATCTATAATTTTTGATTGTTCCATGCTATTATATTACCCTTTTTGGATGTTTATGGGCTTTACTTTACACATTTATATCATTTTTTGGACTAACCTACTAACCGGAGGCCTAGCCAGTATTGCTGTTTTTTTGCCTATTTCAGTGTTTCAAAGAAAAAGAATATCAAACGGAGTCCAAACGGAATGAAACCTTCGGGAGCGTGATTTTTGGAACGAACGTGATCCAAAGGACTTGGAGTGGAAGTCAAGCAACCACCGAGGCGGCCACGAGGGTGGAGGGTGCGCCCCCCTACTGGGCGTGCCCCCTATCTCGTGGGCCCCTCGGGCGTCCACCGACCTACTTCTTCCTCCTATCATTACTAGTAAAAGGCCTGCTAGTGGCGCACCTGTTTTCGCTACTAATGGTGCACTACAGGTGCGCCACTAGAATCACGCCATTAGATTTTTTTACTAATGGCGCACCACAGGTCCGCCATTAGTATATCCCACGGTGCGCCATTAGTATGCCTCCCAGGGGGGCATATTTACCCATGTGCTCTGGCTTACTAATGTCGCACTTGCTTATGATGCGCCACTAGTGTGCTTTTGGCAGTGCGCCACTAATGTGTTGGGTGGTGCGCCACTAGTATGAATATTAGGGATTTTTTTCTTTTTTGATATTTGCACAGGTTACAAAACGTATTACTGCACAGAATGTAGACAGCACAACATGTAAACAACAGATTTATCGAATACTATAGAAGATTAGTCTCCGAATACAATTCATCATATTAGTCTCCGAATTTAAAATACCGAACAAAGTTAGAACATTACAAGTCTCGAGACCGCGAGTAGCGAGTTTGTCGAAAGTAATACTAATCCTAACAAGTCCTACTAATCATCATCATACAACTTCTACTCATTATTAATAACAAGTCATACGATCATCATCCTGATAGTCATCGAACCAACCCTACTTAATTGTTCTTAGCACATGATCATCAATATTAGGCAGGACCTAAATACCCTATTTAAGGTAAAATAGCATAAAACAATATACACCCCGACTCTCCATTATGGAGAATGGAGATCATCCTGTCTCCAATTCTTGCACGATGCTTCCTTTTGCTTCCAAGAACCTCCTTACGACTGTCCATACATTTTTTCCACTCTCTGATTAACATGTCTCCACTTCTTTTAGAAATCCGGTATGGACAGTTGAGATTCGTAGGATGACCTGGATATATGTTCTCAACACGAAGGCTGCCATTCTGATACATCAAATGAGGCACACAATCCTCTTGGATTCTATGTTGAAAAACATAATAATAACTTCATAGTTAGCAATGATGTACTAGTTTTAGAAGTATGCAAAAGATGCACGGATGTCGTAATAGTAAAAAATCTTACCAGGGTATCTCCATGGTAGTTACCGTAGTTCAACACGTGCAATAGTGGCACGTATTGACCATAATGTTGAGGAGTTTTATTGTAGATACTGTAATTCTCAAGATCAGTACAAAATCTGACCAGATGATTTTTCTCCTGATAAGTTAACTTGGAGCCATCGGTGTAGTGGGTTTTGTCTACCATGTTCCGCACATTGTTTGCTCAATCAAAATAAGCTATCAATGGAAATAAGTTGTCAACTATTTTGAAATAAACAATATAAATTAGTTAATAATTAACTATGTTTGAGAAACTCACATAACGGTAGAACTGGAGGCGTATCAACAAGGACCCAAATGTCCATATTGTCTTGGTCGATGTCAGGATCACCAAGATCCATGGTGACAAGCATACCCTCATGAAAACCATACATCTTGCAAAATGCTTCCCAATTTTTGCAACCAAATGGGTTACGCTCTCAGCATTATATAGATTTACTCCAAAGTCCACATCATGATGGGTCCTTAGTTGAATTTTCTTCTTTTCAAAATCATTATCCCCTCGTAATGAAGTCGCCAATGGGTCATTTCAGAAGATCACAAGTAGCATCATCACAAATACAACATCATCACAAGTACAACAGCAGCAGCAGTGAATACAGGCATAACAGTAGCAGCAGCAGGTTTAATTAACTACTGTCAACATCACATTGAAATCACATCACATTGCCTACAAACAACGGTTCTTTCCTTTCTTTTCATTTTTGCCAAGTGATAGCAAATGATTAGCCACTTATTAAACGAGATGAAAAAGAAAGAAGCTCCATCTACTCTGAATGAGATATAACTTGTTGAGCAACCACAACAATCAAAAGAAAGAATAAAAGAGGATGCAATGCAGTGCTGCTGTCTTTTGAGTCAAGTGAGTGAATGATGTCAATGGATTCCCACAAATAATTCCATGGCAGTAAGCATATAAGCAAAGCACTGGAGATCATGACAAGCCGCCGCCGCCACAATTCCCATTTGTATGCACCACTAAAAGCTCAGTGCATCACAACACTGCACCACTGTAGCTCGATAAACCATAATCTCAATCAAAAACTTTGAGCGGTGGAATCTGACTGCAGTATTCCCTGAAGTGAGGCCAGGCCGATCCTATGCCTCATTCAGGTGGTGTGCGTCTGCATCCAACATCTCCAGTTAGAAAGAAGGAAACATCTAATCTAAATTCAGTAAACTGAAGACTTAGTTTGCGTGGATTAGACTAAACCAATATTTCCAGGTAAGCTTCCCCTATTCAACAAGTACAACCGATGTGCATGCCTGCTATGTCTTCTCTAGTTAGCACTTAGCACCTAGAAAGATTAATATATCATAAACGATCCACACAAGCACTCCATGTATTGGGGGAAAATACATAATTAAATCTAGAATATCCAACAGCAGGCTCCATTTGACACTCTGGTGGATTATGAGTCTACGATAATACCATTTGTCTATCAAATATTTGTCTATTAGCATTATGTTTAAGTGATTTGAATTACTTGAGTCACTTAATTTGGCTCCACTACTGCTGTGCTAAGTCTGAGCTTACAACTTATACTCTTTTATGTAGCATTTGGGAAATAAAAGGTGCATGAACCAGAGAATAAACAGGCTGATAGAACACTATTCCAGAGGCAGAGTTGAAATGTGTTGATGTTCATAAATAAGTTTCTTATGTCCTGAAGAGCACGTCAGTGTTACCAAAGGTATGAGAACCTACTAGTGTCACTAACTAATTAGCTAACTTTGCTGTTCCCTACTTTGATAGCATTTGTCAAATCTTCCATGAAAACAGACGCGACATGCCGGTTGCCAAGAGAAGGCAAAGCTTAACCATACCTAGTAGTGATTTCACCTTGTTGCTCTACAAGTACCCGACGAAATGCCAGCGAATGTCTTCCGGAAGCTGCACGCTTAAGACATGAGAACAGAGCATAATCAAATCATCAGCCAGCAAAAAGATGGGGATCCAGCCACCCAATCTAGTCCAATCCAACTCAATCCGTAGGAGGTGGCCTCACCTGCGGCGCCTCGAACAGGCGGAGGAGGACATCGATGTCCTCACGGCGGTGGGGCGTTGAAGACCTGGCGGCGTGGCTCCTCCTCTCCTTGTGGAGGCGGGGCATTGATCCGGCGCGGCGGTCGTCAGAGCGGGGGAGGCGGCGGGGGCGCGGGGGCGGCGGCGGCGCAGTACTGGTCGGGGCAGTGGGCGGGTTGGGGCAGCTGTGGGCGGGTGAGAGATGGGGAAGATAGAAAGGGGACTGGGGATTTTAGTGGGGGGGAAGGGTTAGCAATGGCGCACCCCCGAGCGGTGCGCCATTAGTAATTTTTTTGATAGCAATGGCGCACCCCGTGGCGGTGCGCCATTAGTAATCTTTTTTTTGTATAGCAATGGCGCATCCCGTAGAGGTGCGCCATTAGTAATCTTTTTTTGGATAGCAATGGCCCACCCCCTAGCGGTGCGCCATTAGTATTTTTTAAGGATTTTTTGTTGCCTAATTCACCCCCTCGGCGGTGGGTGGTGCGTTCGGCCGATTCCGTTCGGGGGAACCGAGCGAGGAGACAGGGAGGTGCGGGGGGTCGGCGGCGGTGGCGGAGCGGGGGAGGGTGAGGAGGGTGCTCGGCGGCGGTGGAGCGGGGGAGGGTGCGGGGGGTCGGCGGCGGCGGTGGAGCGGGGGAGGGTGCGGGGGGTTCTCGGCGGCGAGGGGGATCTGGCGAGGGGGGATAGTGATCGAGATGGCGGCGAGGAGGAGGCAGCCGAGATAAGCTTGGAGGAGGAGGTGGAGAGAATGAAGTGGGGAAAGTGAGTGTGTAGGTTGCTGTCCAAAATATCTAGTTGGTCCTAGGTTACTAATGGCGCACCACCTATAAATGCGCCATTAGTTACCCTGGTTACTAATGGCGCACCAGCTGGCAGTGCGCCATTAGTAGTTTTGCAAAAAAAAATGATAGTAGTGGCGCACGGTGTGACTGGTGCGCCATTACTAGTTAAAACTAGTAATGGCGCACTGTGCCATGGTGCGCCATTAGTATTTTTCAAAAAATAAAAAAAATTGTTAGTAGTGGCGCACCATGGGTGTGGTGCGCCATTAGTGTCTATCACACTAATGACGCACCAACACATGGTGCTCCACTACTATATAGTAGTGGCGCACCACATGTCTGGTGCGCCATTAGTGTCCATATCACTTATAGCCCTTTTTCTAGTAGTGTATATATACCCACGTACCCCGAAAACATCAGAGGCGACCACGAAAAACTATTTCCACCACTGTAACCTTCTATATCCGTGAGATCCCATCTTGGAGCTTTCGCCGGCGCTCCGCCGGAGGGGGAATCGACCACGAAGGGCTTCTACATCAACACCATAGCCTCTCCGATGAGTTGTGAGTAGTTTACCACAGACCTTCAGGTCCATAGTTATCTAACCATTACACACAAATCACAAAACTCGGTGGGACCGAATAATGAAACTCGGTTAGGCCGATTTAGTTCAAAATGTGAACGTTAAGATATTCGATGGGACCGACATGTCAACTCGGTGGGACCGATTTCATTAGGGTTAGGGCATAACGTAATCTCGGTGAGATCGATTACACAAACTCGGTGGGACCGATTTTGGTAATAAGCTAACTAGAGAGTTGGTCAGGCAAACTCGGTGGGACCGATTCTCTCATCTCGGTCGAGACCAAAATGTTACGAAGGGGAAACAGAGAGTTTGCATTACGAACTCGGTGGGACCGATCGCCACTACTAGGAAAAGGCCTACTAATGGTGCACCAGTTTTGCCTACTAATGGCCACTACCAAATACTACTGGTGCGCCATTAGTATCACACCACTAGTATTTTTTACTAATGGCGCACCAGTGGTGCGCCATTAGTATCTGGTATACTAATGGCGCACCACCGTGCGCCATTAGTATAGGTCATGGTGCGCCATTAGTATAGGCCACTGGTGCGCCATTAGTATTGGCCACGGTGCGCCATTAGTATTTTTGAATTTTGAAGGCGGGAAAATAGTAGTGGCGCACCGTCTAACCCCCACTGTGCGCCATTGCTATTTTTGAATTTTGAATTGGATCTGAATCGCGATTTTTTTGCCCATTTTTTGCTTTTTTTTGCTCATTTTTTTGCACGATATTATTTCAAATTTTGTTCCCGTTTTTGGATCTTGTACGTTCTTTTACCGTGTTCTTTTGCCGGAGAGGAGTTCGCCGGAGAGGAGGAGGAGGTCGCCGGAGAGGAGTTCACCGGAGCATCGGAGAGGACACTACTAGGGAAAAGGCTACTAGCAGCGCTGGTAAAATGGCTACTAGTAGCGCGTGTACTCGCGCTACTAGTATCGCGCTACAGCTAAAAGTTAGTAGTAGCATGGGTCGAACCCGCGCTACTACTAACTTTGTTAGTAGCAGCGAGGGTTCAATCCGCGCTACTACTAATGAAATAGTAGTAGTGTGTCTATAGTCCCAACGCTACTAGTATCCTAAATACTAGTAGCGCGCCATTTTATACCCACGCCACTACTAACTTATTAGGAATTAAAAAAATAAAATCAACCAAATTCATTCTATCACGTGTCGTATCTTCTCTTGTTCCTTATTGTAGCAACAACTCATGTATAATTTCATTCTATCGCACAGTTACATAAGCAACTACTCCCTCCGTTCCGAAATAATTGTCGCTGGGAGAAATCTCCGACCAAGTGAAAACGAACGAAAGTACAGAACTACCCCTAACTTGAAATCAGATCATCGTCTTCCTCCAGGGTAGCGCATCCAGGCCAGCAGCAGGCCCCTTCTCCTCCTCCAGCTGCTCGTCCAGACCAGCAGCAAGCCCATCCTCCTCCTCCTCCTCCTCCTCCGCCCTCCACCAGCTAGAGTCTCCGCCAGGCTCCTCCCTGTCGTCCAGCTGCTCGTCCCCGTCGCCAGCAGCAGGCCCCTCCTCCGCCCTCCACCAGCAGGACCCTCCACTAGGCTCCTCCCTGTTGTCCAGTTGCTCATCCCCGTCGCCAGCAGCAGGCCCAACCTCCTCCGCCCCAGTCTTGTCGCCGCGGCCCTAGCGTCCTCGCCACGCTGCCCAGACAGATCGTCGCTGCGCCACCGCCTGGTCATCGCAGCACACACCACTCCAGGCAGGTACTCCTCACCTCAAATTATAGAAATTAACAACACAAGATTGATTCAGTTAAACAGTACAGCAGAATTTGAGGACTCAACTGAAATAAAAGAGACAAATAAAGGAGGCAAGTGTAGCCTGCAACCCACATTTTCCATCAGTCATCCAAATATGGATAATTAAACATGGCTTGCTTTGGTTGTGTGTTAAGCTTACATTTATTCTTTAAACATGGTTGGCTTTGGTTAGTTAGCAATGGCACTTTCAATTTACAGATCATAGCCAAGAAAAGAAAATGTAGGGTAAAAACGAAAAGAGCACCGGCAAGGTGCACTATCTCGCTTCTTCAGAGACATGAATACAAGGAGTACATCACTCTCTGTCTATAGGAGTAATGTGAACATCATTCTACATGGGTCTCTGAACATCTTCTTACAAAGTTGGAGCACAATAACTTCACTTATCGATCTGTATATCATGGAAGAGGAACCAAAGAATGTGCATGCACTTATAATAGTCTTTTGTCTTTGTACTCCAAATTTGGAAGCAGGCAAAGATTTTCTTTACTTACCAAAATCACACTTAACATTGGAGTCTACAACAGTCTTTTGTCTATAGGAGTGAATATGCCTTTGGTGTACTCAAATTCTGGAAGCACTAGCACTAATCTGCATTTGTTTGCTTGATAGATGTATACACAAATCTGAAGCAGGCAAAGGTTTTCTTTACCTACCAAAATCTGCTTTTGCTTTCTGGTAAATGGCTTCAATCGTCCTTGGATGAAGTGCATTGAAGTACTCCTATTAAAAGATGAACAGAAAAATGTTACTCCTACCTTTGTCTTGAAAAAGTTGCACAAATCTCTACTGCCAAGCCTTGCACTCACAGAAATGAAGTACTCCATACTCCATACTGTACATCCTTCCATAAGCAAAGAAGATGCCAACAAAGAAGATGCATATAAATCTCTACTCCATGCTTTAGTGAATTTAGTGGATCAAGTCTGTAGAAGCTACAGAAGCTGTGGAGATCCCATAAATATGTGAGACCAGCCAAATTTCATTGCTTGATGGCCATTTAGACAATTTTGATAGTTATAAACCTTATTTTATTTTAGTCAAAGCATCCCGATGGATTGCCTATTTTATTTCAGTCTTTACTGATGGAGACAGTTTTGGTAGTAAAATCTGCAGTACTCCAATTTTACAAACTGAAAACTATGACAGTACAAGAAGATCTCAGTTTCCACATGGAAAATACATTTCTCGGCTTTACAAACTGAAAATAAGTGTATGATAGTGCAAGCAGATATCAGTTTCAAAATGGAAAATACATTTCTCAGTTTTACAAACTGAAAATTAAGACAGTACAAGCAGTTTCAAAATTATGACAGTACAAGCAGTTTTAGTAAATGGTGATGCAGATACTTATTAGCACAAGAAACGGATTCTTGATGATCTGCAAAGCCTGGACTGAACCGACTCTGAAACTGAACAATAGCGATATTTTTTCAGAGAGGGATGCAATGCAACAGAAGAACATCGGGGGAGATAGTATGAACTGCCAGATCCAGTGCAGAGATAATTACATTGGATTGCACTGAAGAATAGCATTAGCAGCAATGTGTTTAATTTAAGAAAAAAACGAATTAACTCATCCTGATATCTAAAGTGTAAAAATCCTGAACTAAACCGAACACTGTTAAGTCTGAAGAATTTTTCAGATTGTTGAGAGCTGAACAATGCAGATTTCCCCATCTCTGGGAGGGAATTGGGACTCACAGAGGAAATTGGAGCAGACCCCCTTGACGACCTCCCCTGCATCGTTGGTGTAGACGAGCCGCTTGAAGCACAGCCAGACCTGCAGTCGGATTGATTTCAGTCAGCGACAACCAGTGCCGACGGAGCGGCGGAATCGGAATAGACGGATCGATCAGGGCAGGGCGGGCGTACGGTCTTGGCGTCGCCGAAGTCCCCGAGGGCGCTGCTGGCGATGGAGTAGAGGCGGAGCTTGTGGGGCTTGCCGTTCTTGTCCTCGCCGTCGGCGACGACGCCGATGGATTGGCCCTCCTTGTAGGGCACCTCGCCATCGGTGGAGAATACCATGTGCCACGTCTCCCCGGGCGCGTCGCCGGCGGTGATCTTGGTGTTGAGCAGGCACTTGCCCACGTACGATTCCTTGGGCCGGTACTTGTTGGTCACCACCCCCTCCTCCTGCTTCTTGGACACCTTCTTCTCCTTCACCGGCACCGCGGTCGCGTCGGTGGAGACCGCCTGCGCCCGGACGCTCAGGCCGCGGCGGGAGGCGGCAATTCTTGTGGTGCACGGGAAGCTGCAGTGGGAGTGTTGCGGGGCGCTAGACGACGTGGAGGTGGCGGCGGTGGCGGCACGGAGGAGACGACCATGACGTGACGGCGCCATGGCGCCGGGAGGAGGCGGCGGCGCGTGGCCGCCGGTGGCGCCTGTGGCGGGGGGGGGCATCGGAGCGGACGGACGGAGGAGAGGAGGTGGAAGGGAGGCCGGCGGCGAGTGGGTTGGGAGAGAAGAGGAGGTTGGGGATCTGGATCGGGCCGCGTGGTGGTGGGGTGGGAGTGTGGATCGGGCCGGGGTGGACACGCTTAGTAGTAGCGTGGGGGTCTTACCTGCGCTACTACTACTTACTTAGTAGTAGCGCCGGTTTTATACCCCTCGCTACTACTATGGCCTATCCCAGGGGCATTGTTGGAGACCATTTAGTAGCAGCGTGGGTTTATACCCCTCGCTACTACTATCAACTTAGTAGTAGCGCTGTTTTTATGCCCCTCGCTACTACTAATTAGCAGTAGCGCCCGTTTTTAAACCGCGCTACTGATAAACTTCTATGTATAAGGTTTTCCCTAATAGTGGGAGGAAGGAGAAACCATGAGGGGATGGGAGGAGAGGAGGGAGGAGGAGCTCACCGGAGAGGAGGGAGGAGGAGCTCACCGGAGATGAGGGAGGAGGAGCTCACCGGAGAGGAGGGAGGAGGAGCTCACCGGAGATGAGTGAGGAGGAGCTCACTGGAGAGGAGGGAGGAGAAACCGTGAGGGGATGGGAGGGGAGGAGAGGAGAGGAGGGAGGAGGAGGTCGCCGGAGAGGAGGAGGAGGAGGTCGCCGGAGAGGAGGAGGGTAGTATGGTGGAGGAGAGAAGGGAAGATGGAGTGGAGGAGTGAAGGAGAGGTGGAGTGGAGGAGAGGTGGAGTGGAGGAGAAGAATGAAGAGGTAAGGAGGAGAGGACACGCCCAACCATATATACGACATAGTAATGGCGCACCGTGGGCAGGTGCGCCATTACTTTTTTTTTGAATTTTTTTGAATTTTGAAGGTGGGAAGATACTAATGGCGCACCATGGGCAAGTGCGCCATTAGTAACTTTTTTTCTATTTTTTGATTTATTTTGAATTTTGAAGGCGGGAAGATACTAATGGCGCACCATGGGCAGGTGCGCCATTAGTAACTTTATTTTATTTTATTTATTTATTTTGAATTTTGAAGGCGGGAAGATAGTAATGGCGCACCATGGGCAGGTGCGCAATTAGTAAGTTTGAATTTTTTTGAATTTTTTTGCCTCTCCAGATCTTAAAAGCCCCGTATCTTTTTTTCTGTTAGGTTTTTGAGGATTTTGAAAATGTTTAACGGGGTTCCCCCGGTTAAATTCGGATGTAACTTTTCGAGTAGATGATTTTTCATATAAAAACTTTTTCATCCGAGTTCGTATGCAAAAGTTATGCCCATTTTTACAAATTCTCGAGAGATTTTGCAAAAAAGTCGAAAATTCATGTTTGTAAATTTTGCTAACAACTAGACCACATATCACATGGGAATCTTATTTTCTTTTATTTTTTTGACATTTCTATCATTTTCTTTTTTTTTTGAAACTGAAAAGGCGGTCCCAAGGGGGGGGGGGTGCATTCGGGGGAATGTTTGGGCCAAAATACTAATGGCGCACCGTGGCAGTGGTGCGCCATTACTAGTTTCAACTAGTAATGGCACACCACTCCCACGGTGCGCCATTAGTAGTTTTGAAAAATTTAATTTTTTTTACTAATGGTGCACCGTGGGATGTGGTGCGCCATTAGTATTTAGTAATGGCGCACCACATGTACAGTGCGCCATTAGTGTCCATCCCATCTATAGCCCTTTTCCTAGTAGTGCGCTCATCTCGGTTGGACAGAAACATTACGAAGGGAAACAGAGAGTTTGCAATCCCATCTCGCTGAGACCAAGATCCCTATCGGTGAGACCGAAGTGACTAGGGTTTCTGGCAGTGGCTATGTCAAGAGAACTCGGTGGTGCCGGATAGAATGTTTTGGTGGGGCCGAGTTTGACTTTTGGTTTGGGACATATGTGGATATGAGAAAGTAGTTGAGGGTTTTTTGGAGCATATCACTAAGCATTTTGAGCAAGCAATCCATTAAGCAACACCTCATCCCCTTTTAATAGTATTGGCTTTTCCTATGGACTCAATGTGATCTTGGATCACTAAAAGTAAAATGTAGAGTCTTGAGCTTTAGAGCTTGAGCTAATCTTTTGTCCTTAGCATTTTGAGGCATCCACATTCCTGATGCATGCCATGCCAATCATTGAACTTTCCTAAAATATTTATCTTGAAATAGCATTAGCTCAATGAGCTATATGTTGTTAGGAATTACCAAAACCACCCTGGGATAGTTGCCCTTTCAATCTCCCCCGTTTTGTTAATTGATGACAACATATAGATCAAAGCTTCGACAAATGACCATAAGATTGAAATACATCATCGCTTTGATAAGTATGTGATAAGCAAGAGCTCCCCCTAAATTTGTGCATTATTTAAAATTTGCTTCAAATGCAAATGCACAATCGATTAGGATCATGGGTTACTATTCCATGTCACATACATCTTGGTGGAGCGCTCAAAATGATGGAAATTAAAAGCATGCACTCATCACCAAGCAAAGTGAATGAACATATATGTGATATAAGAGATAATATCATCCAAGCAAGTATGAAGGTAGCATATGATCAAACACATGATCAAACAAGTATCTCACACAGAGACATAGAGTATCAACCAAGCACACAATAAAGTCCAACCAAAAGCAAAAGAGACAAAGAAGCAAAACACTCTCTCTCGAAGCCTATGATCTATACATTTCTCCCCCTTTGGCAACAAGTTACCAAAAATTTCTAAAATGCATAGTGCTATGCGTCTCTCAGGCTTGGTCTTCGGGAGGTGGTGTAGAGAGAACTCCAAGGAAGAAGGCATCAGTTGATGTAGTTGAAGCTGGTGGAGTGGCTGCTGGAGGTGGCATTGAAGTTGTAGCTGCTGGTGCTGACGATGTAGCTCTAGTATCTGGTACTGGCACTGCAGCAGACCTCTGACCTCTAGGCACTCTGTGAAAAGCATCTGTAGTAGCCTTCCCCTTCTTCTCTTCTACTTCCTCCTGGAGCTTCTCAACTATAGTCCGAATCTTAGTGACTTTCAGATCAAGTTCATATAGCTTGGTCTCTATGATCCTCTCCAAGCTCTCCTGATTGTCAGTCAGGGTGGCCAAGCCCTTCTCAATCCTCAATGTAGCTTGAATTAGATATCCAAGCTGATCTTGTTTGCTCTTCAGGAACACTTGAGATGCTTCCTTGGCGCTTGGCATCCTTGCAGCCTTTTCTGCCTTTGCTTTAGCTCTCTTCTCTTGTGCTTGTGCTGATGAAGGTTCATTATCATTCATGAAAACTTCATTATCTTCAAAATCTGGGAGCAAGGGTAAATGCTCTTTGTCCAACAAGTAAGTCCCTGTGCCCATCTTTGAGTTGATGAGCACCTGAATGTATGGAGCATACCCACAAGATCTCTTCTGGTCAGCAGCTGTCCTCTTGATTGTCTCAATAATCAAACTCATGACCTTGAATTTTTGAGGGACATCAAAGATTTGCAGCAAGTTGATGGAATGTCCTATAATGATCTTGTTATCTCCATATTTGGGTAACAGAGTATGCCTTAAGATGGTGTTGATAGTGGGTAGACCAGACAATAAATAGTGCACAGATCCAAGCTTGTGTGTCTCCAAAGCTTTATCAGGGATCTCTTTGTACATATTTTCCATAGAGTTGTGGTCTTTCTTCTTATTGGCATACACATCCAAATCATCCTCATGCTCTTCTGGGGCTTTGATCAACTTGGCCCATTCTTCTACAGTTGATTGGTACCTTGTACCTTCAGACATCCACACTATCCTCCCATATGGATAGAAATGAGCAGTGGAATAAAACTGCATGATTAGCTCATCATTCAATTTGGTGAGCTTCTGACCTACAAACTTGTCAACTCCACATGCTTTGAAGCTTTCACGTATACCTGAAAAGTGATCTTCATTCTCATCAATGAATTCCCAATCGACCCACTTCATATCACACACAATTGGCTTCTTGTCAAACAGAATGGTCTCATAGAAGTCTTGTTGTTCTTTGTGTGGAACCTATAGTCCACAACATTTCTCCTTCTCACAGCATAAGGATCAGACTGTCTCCAAAGTCTCAATCCTGCATCTTTCCTAATGTGCATGTTCTCAGCCACTGGATGAGTGTCATTGTGGTCTGGAATCTTGGGTTTCGGTTTTCTCAATACATGGGCTTCATCATACTCTTCTTCAACCTCGGGCACTGGGGCCTTGTTCTTCTCTTCAGCAGGAATGTTTATGGTGCTTCTCTTGGGTTTAGAGGGTTTCTGAGTTTGAGTTGTTTCTTTGGGAGCAGTCTTGGGCTTTGATGGAGTAGCCCCTGACTTGATGGCATCTCCCATAAGCTTCTGAGACTTGGGTGCTCATGCAGCATCCTCTTTCTCTTCCTCTTCTTCTGAATCTCTTACCATAGTTGATTTTCCAAGAACTTTTGCAGATGTGTTTCTTGCCCTCTTCTTCTTCTCGCCATCTCCAACTGCCTCACCATCATCCGATTCTATTGTGAATTTCATGGTTTCTCCTGTTGGAACTTTCCTTGGCATTGACATTGGGACTCTCTTTGCTGGTGCCTTCTTATGCAACCCTGTGACATTTCGGAAACTTAGTTTTAGTTCTCCACAGAAAGCATTTCGGAGCTACCGATTTGTTAAACTCGGTGACACCGAAGCAACTTTTCGAACCTAAACTAGTGAACTCGGTCAGACTGAGTCACGGTTTGGTGGTACCGAGATTGCTAGGGTTTCACAGAGAGTCGAACTCGGTCGCACCGATTTGCAGTTTTCGGTCAGACCGAAAACGCATGTGCAATGGCCTAAGCCAAATCGGTGAGACCGATTTCTACAACCCGATCGGTCCGAGATGAGTTCGGCGGAGACCTAACCCAAAATTTTTGAATCAAATCTAACCTAAAGGATGTTTTCTCTGGATCGATTGTTTTAATATGTGGTAAAGGTCATGGCAAAGCAATGTGCTACGAATCGGAGTAGGGAAATAGCACAAAGAGTCGAACCCATACCCTAGTTCGGTGGGAGTTCGCTACGGTGACAACAGCGCAGCAGAATTCCATTGACGGTGACGGAAACCATCGGCGTGAGGTCGCTGGCGGCAAGGAGACGATCCGGAGACCCGAGGAGGCAGAGCAGGACACGCGCGGGCTGAGGAGTTTGAAGAAATTTCCAAATTCTCACCCGTGGGTTTATATATCCTGACCCTGTCGGTGTGACCGAGTGGAACAACTTGGTGTGACCGAAAAGTTCAAATCGGTTGCACCGAGATGGAAAACCTTGATCAACTTAGTGAACTCAGTGTGGCCGAAGTGGATGAATCGGACATACCAATATGCACAAAGAGGTTTTGTAAGTTTAAGTCTATGACGAATCGGGGACTCCGAGTGCTCCTCACACAGAGTGGTTCGAATCTGACTTGATCAAACTTTGTGATGTAGCCTGAATAGAGTTTGAGACGAGAAAAGCATAGATAGCTAGAGGGAGTTATTAGGCATTCTTGTCCATCCATTTGGCAAAAGAGAGAAAACCAAAAAATCACAGCAACAAATGGATGTCCTCGAATGAGTAAAAATATGCAATCAACATGCTCACACAATGAAATGGCAAATGAAATATGTGACAAAGCATGCACAAACACTCTAACATCTATCAAGCAATTGGCGATGACTAGGTCATCTATATATGAGTATATTGACTTAGGAGTCAAATGAGAACATTTGATCATAGGTCACACTCTTCGTTTAAGCATAAGTGGGGTTACCACTTTCACATAAAGAATTGTTGTGTTCACACCATTTGAGTTGCTTTAGCTCAATTTATTAGAGTAAAGCTCCCCCTAGATGTGATACCCCCCTAAGAGGGATGAACTAACCTTGGGTTTTGTCGATGATGACTTCATGTACGTGTTGAAGATGTGGACGTTCAATGTTGATGTAGATCATTTGGAGCAATCCATTGGAGTGAGTTGCACTTTCAATACCTACACGGATTAGTCCCACAAGGAACAAACAAGGATATCCATAGAAATAGAGTAATGTACACACAAGATGGTGTCCTTGAAAGCATTAAGTTACCTTGTCCCTTGTCTTATCAACAAGAGGGCTTGTGACTCCTTGAACTAGTGCAATATGTGGAAGTTGTTTGCACATGTCCTTGCCAAAGGATATGAGTGAAGTATGTTGGCGGAGTCACCCTCAAGAAATCTCTAGTTCGTCTTCTTCGGGATCCACATCATCTTGATGGGAATCCATGGAGTTGTAGTCGTACTTGATGTAGTAGAACTTGATGTAGTCTTGGGAACCCACTTGACCAAGGCCTTGGGAGCTTCTTTAAATGCATCAATCTCCTCTTGAAGCTTGTCCTTGCCTTTTTGCTTGTGGTCTTGTGGTGGAAGATCATCTTGAGCTTGTGTTCCTTGGAAATAAGTAGGATCATACTTCTCTTGTTGAGGAACAAACTTCATCTTGGGGTTTTGATCTTCTTCCCACTCAACTCCATTGGCATTGAACTTTTGTTCAAAACCAACACCTTGATTCTTCCGGTGCCTTCCTTGCTTGCGTACAATTTCCTCAAATTGCTTACTTCCGACAAGGCTTTTCTAAACACCTTTGTCTATAATTCCCTTCAATAAGCTATCTTCTTGCTGAAGTGTAACTTGGCTAAGAGAAACATTAGTGGAATCAAGAGAACTACTAGAAGCAACAACATTGGATTTAGCATGATTATTGTTACTACTAGATGAAGAATCTTTCTTACTCTTGTTGCTAGATTTTACTTGTGGCATGTAAGTAGACAAGAGTAAATGCTTGGCAATGTAAGAAGAACTTTTCTTGCGAAGATCATCATTGATTGCTTTTAAGAACCAATGCTCTTGCTCAAGGTTGAGCTTTTCAAAGCGTAGCCTCTCATGAGTCTTTAAAAGTTCTCGATGATCTTCCAAGGTAGTTTCATGAGCTAACTTAAGAGTGTTTAGTTCTTTGGTTAGACTCTTAATCTCCTTCTTATCATCGTCATTCGTTTTATCTGGATTAGCATGATTAATAGAAATTTCATCATAGTTTTCATAACTAGATTTCTCAACAAGTAAATCATCATCTCCTAGCAAATCATCTTCATCACTGTTGAAATCAACATACTCGGGGTGTGATACCTTTGGTCCTTTAGCCATGAAGCACCTTCCAATTCCTTCATTTGGTGAGTCAAATATGTCGTAGGAGTTGGTTGACACAAGTGCTAGACCGGCAACACCTTCATCTTGAGTATATTCGGAGTCGGAGTGATAACTTCTTTCGGAGTGATGGTCGGAGTTGGAGACGGATACCCATTCACCAACTTGAGCTTGATGTCTTCGTTTTGTGTAGCTCTTTGATGATTTGTCCTTCCTTTTCGAATCCTTGCTTCTCCGAGAGGTTCTTCGTTCATAACGATCATCTCTACTCCTCTCTCTTGGTGGTGATTCTTCTCTTCTTCTTCTTTTGAGAGAATCTTCTCTTCTTTTGTAAGGAGCCGTACACTCATTGCAGTAGTGTCCTGGTCTTCCGAAATTGTAGCAATTTTGTTCATGACTTGAAGATCTTTTGTCATTGTAGGACCTTGACTTGGAACTTCTTTCCTTGCTTCTACTCTTGTAGAACTTGTTGAAATTCTTCACCATTAGGCTCAATCCTTCATTGAAGGTTTGTTTCTCACTTGATGATGTAGGAGCATCACATGAGGCTTTGTAAGCACCACTTGACTTGTTGTGGAGCTCTTCCTTATCCTTAAGTGACATCTCATGAGCAACAATTCTTCCAATGACTTCTGTTGGCTTGAGATCTTTGTAATTGGGTATCATTTGGATCAATGTGCACACGGTATCATATTTTCCATCCAAGGCTCATGGGATCTTCTTGATGATGAATCTATCGGTCATCTCTACACTTCCTAAGCCAGCAATCTCATTTGTGATGAGAGCAAGCCAAGAGTACATTTCAGCGACACCTTCACCATCCTTCATTTTGAACTTGTCAAGTTCACTTTGAAGCACATCCAATTTGGATTCCTTGACGGAGTTTGTACCTCGTGCATATCAATCAAAGTATCCCAAATTTCCTTTGCATTCTCAAGACGGCTGATTTTGCTGAATTCTTCGGGGCACAATCCATTGAAGAGAATATCACATGCTTGAGCATTGCTTGCAGCATCTTCAACTCTTCCGCGGTAGCTTCACGGTTCGGTTCTCTCCCATCAAAGAATTCACCTTGCAAGCCAATACACACAATAGCCCAAACGGCGGGGTTATGTCCAAGAATATGCATTTTCATCTTATGCTTCCAACTAGCAAAATTAGTACCATCAAAGTAAGGACCTCTATGGTGGTAATTTCCCTCGCTAAACGCCATACTCTCCTAGGTTGTGAAACCAAGGCTATGATCACCAAAAGCTATGGAAATCAAGGCAAATGGAGACCGTAGCTCTGATACCGCTTGTAGGATCGAAAGTATGTCTAGAGGGGGGTGATTAGACTACTTGACCAAATGAAAATCTAGCCTTTTCCCAATTTTAAGTCTTGGCAGATTTTAGCAACTTAGCACTAGTCAAGCAATCAACCTACACATGCAAGTCTAAGAGTATATCAGCGAAATGTAACACATTGCACATGAAGGTAAAGGGAGGAGTTTGGAGGGAGCAAACGCAATGTAGACATAGAGATTTTTGGCGTGGTTCCGATAGGTGGTGCTATCGTACATCCACGTTGATGGAGACTTCAACCCATGAAGGGTAATGGTTGCGCGGGTCCACGGAGGGCTCCACCCACGAAGGGTCCACGAAGAAGCAACCTTGTCTATCCCACCATGGCCATCGCCCACGAAGGACTTGCCTCACTAGGGTAGATCATCACGAAGTAGGCGATCTCCTTGCTCGTACAAACTCCTTGGTTCAACTCCACGATCTTGACGGAGGCTCCCAAGTGAAACCTAACCAATCTAGGAGACACGACTCTCCAAAAGGTAATAGATGGTGTGTTGATGATGAACTCCTTGCTCTTGTGCTTCAAATGATAGTCTCCCCAACACTCAACTCTCTCTCACAGGTTTGGATTTGATGGAAAGATGATTTTAGTGGAAAGCAACTTGGAGAAGGCTAGAGATCAAGATTTATGTGGTTGGAATTGAATATCTTGACCTCAACACACGAGTAGGTGGTTCTCTCTCAGAAAATGTATGCTGGAAGTGTAGGCATGTTTTGATGGCTCTCTCCACGAATGAAGAGTGGGTGGAGGGGTATATATAGCCTCCACACAAAATCTAACCGTTAAACGCAAATCACCAAACTCGGTGGGACCGAATAATGAAACTCGGTCAGACCGATTTAGTTCAAAATGTGAACGTTAGGATATTCGGTGGGACCTACAAGTCAACTAGGTGGGACCGATTTAATTAGGGTTAGGGCATAACGTAATCTCAGTGAGACCGATTGCACAAACTCGGTGGGACCGATTTTGGTAACAAGCTAACCAGAGAGTTGGTCAGGCAAACTTAGTGGGACCAATTCGCTCATCTCAGTCGACTGAAACGTTACGAAGGGGAAACAGAGAGTTTGCATTGCGAACTCGGTGGGACCGATCGCTCATCTTGGTTGGACCAAAACATTACGAAGGGAAACACAGAGTTTGCGATCCCATCTCGGTGAGACCGAGATCCCTATCTGTGAGACCGAAGTGACTAGGGTTTCTGGCAGAAAGAGAACTCGGTGGCGCCGGATAGAATGTTTCGGTGGGGCCGAGTTTGACTTTTGGTTTGGGACATATGTGGATATGAGAAAGTAGTTGAGGGTTTTTTGGAGCATATCACTAAGCATTTTGAGCAAGCAACCCATTAAGCAACACCTCATCCCCTTTTAATAGTATTGGATTTTCCAATGGACTCAATGTGATCTTGGATCACTAAAAGTAAAATGTAGAGTCTTGAGCTTTAGAGCTTGAGACAATCTTTTGTCCTTAGCATTTTGAGGGGTCCACATTCCTGATCCATGCCATGCCAATCATTGAACTTTCCTGAAATATTTATCTTGAAATAGCATTAGCTCAATGAGCTATATGTTGTTAGGAATTACCAAAACTACCCAAGGATAGTTGCACTTTCAGTAGCTGATACCAAGGAGTGGCCCGGAAAGTAGAGCCACAATACTTGGACTTTAGGGAGTTGGTTCGAGCGAACAAACATTTAGCCGGATGGCAACTAAGCCCGTAGGGGCAAGGACCAGCCTCCGGCCGTCGCCCGAGGTCCGAACTTAGCGCCCTGGGCACATGCCATCCAGCAGGCGTGGGCCTGAGAAACTCATAAAGGAGTAAAAACGGAAAGCATAAGAGTGACTTAGCTGTTTTTATGCCCCAGGCGGGGATCTAGTCCGGGTTGTTGAAGCGGCGGCGTCCGAGTCTGTCGAGCCTAAAAAGGCGGAGCCGAACATTGTCGGGCAAAGCTTGAAGAGGTGGAACCGAACATTGTCGGTTAGGGCTTGAGAAATTGAATGACCACACGTGGTTGGGGCAGAGCCTGTGGAGGCAATGGAGGCTAAAGAGCATCCGGCCAGCAGCTAATGACCCACAAGTATAGGGGATCTATCACAGTCCTTTCGATAAATAAGAGTGTCGAACCCAACGAGGAGAAGAAGGAAATGATAAGCCGTTTTCAGCAAGGTATTCTCTGCAAGTACTGAAATAAGTGGTAACAGATAGTTTTGTGATAAGATAAATTGTAACGAGCAACAAGTAACAAGAGTAAATAAAGTGCAGCAAGGTGGCCCAATCATTTTTGTAGCAAAGGACAAGCCTGGACAAACTCTTATAATAGGAAAAGCGCTCCCGAGGACACATGGGAATATCGTCAAGCTAGTTTTCATAACGTTCATATGATTCGCGTTCGGTACTTTGATAATTTGATGTGTGGGTGGAACAGCGCTTGGGTGCTGTTCTTACTTGAACAAACATCCCACTTATGATTAACCTCTATTGCAAGCATCCGCAACTACATCAAAATTATTAAGGTAAACCTAACCATAGCATGAAACATATGGATCCAAATCAGCCCCTTACGAAGCAACGCATAAACTAGGGTTTAAGCTTCTGTCACTCTAGCAACCCATCATCTACTTATTACTTCCCAATGCCTTCCTCTAGGCCCAAATAATGGTGAAGTGCTATGTAGTCGACGTTCACATAACACCACTAGAGGCTAGACAACATACATCTCATCAAAATATCGAACGAATACCAAATTCACATGACTATTAATAGCAAGACTTCTCCCTTGTCCTCAGGAACAAACGTAACTACTCACAAAGCATATTCATGTTCATAATCAGAGGGGTAATAATATGCATAAAGGATCTGAACATATGATCTTCCACCAAATAAACCAACTAGCATCAACTACAAGGAGTAATCAACACTACTAGCAACCTACTAGCACCAATCCCGGACTTGGAGACAAGAATTGGATACAAGAGATGAACTAGGGTTTGGAGATGAGATGGTGCTAGTGAAGATGTTGATGGAGATTGCCCTCTCCCGATGAGAGGAGCGTTGGTGATGACGATGGCGATGATTTCCCCCTCCGAGGGAAGTGTCCCAATGAGAACAGCTCACGGAGCCCTAGATTAGTTCCGCCAAGGTTCCGCCTCGTGGCGGCGGAGTCTCGTCCCGAAAGGTTGCTTAATGTTTTTTTCTCATCGAAAGATTTCATATAGGAGAAGATGGGCATCAGAGAGCTACCAGGGGGCCCACGAGGTAGGGGGTGCGCCCCCCACCCTCGTGAGCAGGGTGTGGGCCCCCTGGCCTTCATCTTTGGCGACGATTTTTATTTATTTATTTTAAGATATTCCGTGGAGTTTCAGGACTTTTGGAGTTGCACAAAATAGGTCTCCAATATTTGCTCCTTTTCCAGCCAAGAATTCCAGCTGCCGGCATTCTCCCTCTTCATGTAAACCTTGTAAAATAAGAGCGAATAGCCATAAGTATTGTGACATAACGTGAAATAACAGCCCATAATGCAATAGATATCGATATAAAAGCATGATGCAAAATGGACGTATCAACTCCCCCAAGCTTCGACCTCGCTTGTCCTCAAGCGAAAAGCCGATAACAATAAATATGTCCTCATGTTTAGAGGTAGAGGCGTCCATAAAAAAAATAAAATACGGACATGAAGGCATCATGATTATTCTCATAACAGCAACATATATAGATTTTGTCATACGATTACTTATGTTCAAGTGATGGTCTTTTCACAATGCAAAGGTATGAATCAGAAACCTTATTGGGCACCAACAAATTATAACCTCAGTCATTGAAGCAATTGCAATTTATCATAACATCGGAAAGAGTCTATGTCAGAGCTTAAAAGCAAGTCCACATACTCAACTATCACTTAGTCCTTCATAATTGCAAACACTCACGCAATACTTGTGGTTACGGAGTTTTAACCGGACATAGAGAAAGATAGGGGCTTGTAGTTTTTCCCCACAACTTTTTACCTCAAGGGTAATGTCAACAATAATAATTCATGCTCCCCTACATCCAATTAGATATGTATATCATGTTCTTTCCAACATGCTGGGCTTGCCAAAGGATAAAATGAAAAAGGAAAGGTGAAGATCACCGTGACTCTTGCATAAGGTAGAGGATAATAATAAAAGATAGGCCCTTCGCAGAGGGAAGCAGAGGTTGCCATGCGCTTTTTATGGTTGATGCACAAAATCTTAATGCAAAAGAACGTCACTTTATATTGCCCCTTGTATGTGGAACTTTATTATGCAGTCCGTCGCTTTTATTACTTCCACAACAAGTTCGTACAAAGCTTATTTTCTCTGCACTAATAAGTCATGCATATTTAGAGAGCAATTTTTATTGCTTGCATCGATGACAACTTACTTGAAGGATCTTAGTCAATCCATAGGTAGATATGGTGGACTCTCATGGCTAAACTGGTTTAAGGGTATTTGGAAGCACAAGTAGTATCTCTACTTGGTGCTGAAATTTAGCTAACATGAGGGGAAAGGCAAGCTCAACATGTTAGAGGATCCATGACAACATGCTTTATCTCAGATATAAGAAAACATAACTCATCACGTTGTCTTCCTTGTCTGACATCAACTCTTTAGCATTTTATATTTTAATGAGTGCTCCCAATCACAAAAGATGTCAATGATAATATATCTATATGTGAAACCTCTCTTTCCTTATTACTTCCTATTAATTGCAACGATGACCAAAGCTATATTTGCCAACTCCCAACAACTTTTAATCATCATACTTTTTCTATGTGAAGTCATTACTCTCGATAAGATCAATATGAACTCTGTGTTTCTTTTTATTCTTTCTTCTTTTATTCACCCAAGATCATGGCAAAACAATCAAGCCCTTGACTCAACACTAAACTTTATTATATATAGCTCACGGACTCGATTACATAGAGGGATCATAAAGCAAAACTCAAAACTATATCATGCCATAACTTTATTCTACTAGATCAAGATACTACTAATAGGATCGAACTAAGAAAAACGGTAAAGATAGGAGTTGTGATGGTGATACGATACCGGGGCACCTCCCCCAAGCTTGGCAGTTGCCAAGGGGAGTGCCCATACCCATGTGATTATGTCTCCTTCTTTGTCGGTGAAGAAGGTGGAGGTGTCGTTGATTTAGTTGATGGCATAGACTTCTCCCTTAATTTGCGCTTTAGGATGGTATTTTGATCCCTCAGACCATCAATCTCCCACTCCAGGGTTAATATCTTCTTGCATAGGTCCTGCTTATTTTCCTGCAAGAGACGAAAAGGGATAAACTCGAACTTTGGTTTCTTTGCCCTATCAGGGAGACTTGACTTTTTGAACTCCACATGCATGTCCACAGGTTGAGGTAATGGGGCCTCATCTTCATCTGAGCTCGTCTCCTCCTTCCCCTTGGGTTCATAGTCCTCTTCTTCCTCCATAGTCCAACCATCGTGCTCCACGTCTCCATAGACCTTAGGATTTGCTAGGTAATCATCCACATAGCTTTCTCCTTCCGAATCCTGGGACGACATGTTGATCTAATCTGCAGCAGCAACAGCTTGAGACAAGAACAGAGGATATTTGCGTGATACGAGAGTCAAAACCTTCGGGAGAATATATAATGAATTTTTACCGACCAAAATACGTATCGTGCAAGAAAATGGAGTCCGGAGGGCACACGAGGTGCTCACGAGGTAGGGGGCGCGCCTAGGGGGGGTAGGGCATGCCCACCACCCTCGTGGGGCCCTCATGTCCTCCCCGGACTTCTACTTATTTTTCTATTTTTCTAAATATTCCAAAACGGAGAAATATTGCCTTAAAAATTGTTTTGGAGTCGGTTTACTTACCGTACCACATACCTATTCCTTTTGAGTGCAAGCAAACGGTCCGAAAGTGTCCCTTATGTATTCCTCCGGGTTTCGGTTTCAATAATATTGGTTTCAACATTTATGGGATTACCTGAGATATAATGTTTGATTCTTTGACCGTTTACCACCTTGGTTTGTGCCTTGAAGTTGTTGATTTTATGGCACCGAGCGATAGACCTCCTCGATAACTTAGGGACCTTCCCATTTAGAGAGAAGTTTTCCTGCAAAAAATCTTAAACGAGAGTTGTACAGCAATACACAATCACCTACATTAAACTCACGCTTTTGTATCCTTTTGTCATGCCATCTTTTAACTTTTTCCTTGAACAACTTAGCATTTTCGTAAGCTTGGGTTCTCCATTCATCAAGTGAGCTAATATCAAATAACCTCTTCTCACCGGCAAGTTTGAAATCATAGTTGAGCTCTTTAATAGCCCAATATGCCTTATGTTCTAGTTCGAGAGGTAAATGACATGCTTTTCCATAAACCATTTTATACGGAGACATACCCATAGGATTCTTATATGCAGTTCTATAGGCCCATAATGCATCATCAAGTTTCTTGGACCAATTCTTTCTAGACCTATTAACAGTCTTTTGCAAAATTAATTTGAGCTCTCTATTACTCAATTCTACTTGACCACTAGACTGTGGGCGATAAGGAGATGCAATTCTATGATTAACGTCATATTTAGCAAGCATTTTACGGAAAGCACCATGAATAAAGTGTGAACCACCATCAGTCATTAAATATCTAGGGACTCCAAACCTCGGAAAAATAACTTCCTTAAGCATTTTAATAGAAGTGTTATGGTCAGCACTACTGGTTGGAATAGCTTCTACCCACTTAGTAACGTAATCAACAACAACTAAAATATGTGTATATCCATTAGAGGCAGGAAAAGGTCCCATATAATCAAAGCTCCAAACATCAAATGGTTCAATAACAAGTGAATAATTCATAGGCATTTCTTGACGTCTACTAATATTACCAATTCTTTGACATTCATCACAAGACAAAACAAACTTACGGGCATCCTTGATGAGAGTAGGCCAATAAAAACCGGATTGCAATACCTTATGTGCAGTTCTATCTCCAGCGCGGTGTCCTCCATAAGCTTCGGAGTGACACTTGCGTAGGATCTGTTCCTGTTCATGCTCAGGCACACAACGTCTAATAACACCATCTACTCCTTCTTTATAAAGATGCGGGTCATCCCAAAAGTAATGTCTCAAATCATAGAAGAACTTTTTCTTTTGTTGGTATGTGAAGCTAGGTGGTATAAATTGAGCAACAATATAATTAGCATAATCAGCATACCATGGAGTGCTACGAGAAGTGCTTATGACATTTAATTGCTCATCAAGGAAGCTATCATCAATAGGTAGTGGGTCATCAAGAACATTCTCTAACCTAGAAAAGTTGTCTGCAACGGGGTTCTCAGCTCCTTTTCTATCAACAATATGCAAATCAAATTATTGCAGCAAGAGAACCCATCTAATAAGTCTAGGTTTAGCATATTTCTTTTTCATAAGATATTTAATAGCAGCATGATCAGTGTGAATAGTTACTTTAGAATCAACAATATAGGGTCTGAATTTATCACAAGCAAACACAACTGCTAAAAGTTCCTTTTCGGTAGTAGCATAATTTCTTTGGGCATTGTCTAGAGTCTTACTAGCATAATGGATAACATTTAATTTCTTATCAACTCTTTGCCCTAGAACAGCACCTACAGCATAATCACTAGCATCACACATAATTTCAAAGGGTAAATTCCAATCAGGTGGCTGAACAACAGGTGCAGAGACTAATGCTTTCTTAAGTATTTCAAATGCTTCTACACAATCTTCATCAAAAACAAATGGTACATCTTTTTATAATAAATTAGTCAGAGGCCGAGAAATTTTTGAGAAGTCCTTAATGAACCTCCTATAAAATCCGGCATGACCAAGGAAACTTCTTATACCTTTGATGTCCTTGGGTCATGGCATCTTTTCAATAGCATCAACCTTGGCTTTATCAACTTCAATACCTCTTTCAGAAACTTTGTGCCCCAAGACAATACCTTCATTAACCATAAAGTGGCACTTTTCCCAATTCTAGACAAGATTAGTTTCTTCACATCTCTGCAAAACTCGATCAAGATTGCTCAAGCAATCGTCAAAAGAGGATCCATAGACGGAAAAGTCGTCCATGAAAACCTCACAAATATTTTCACAAAAATCAGAGAATATAGCCATCATGCATCTTTGAAAGGTAGCAGGTGCATTACATAAACCAAAAGGCATACGTCTATAAGCAAAAGTACCAAAAGGGCAAGTAAAAGTAGTCTTTGATTGATCTTTAGCCGACACAGGTATTTGAGAGAAACCAGAATAACCATCTAGAAAGAAATAATGTGTATGTTTGCATAATGTTTCTAGCATTTGATCAATAAAAGGTAAGGGGTAATGATCGTTCTTAGTAGCTTTATTTAATTTTCGGAAATCAATTACCATCCTATAACCTGTAATATTTCTTTGCAGAATCAATTCATCTTTATCATTAGGGACAACAGTAATACCTCCCTTCTTAGGGACACAATGGACAGGGCTTACCCACTGACTATCAGCAACGGGATAAATTATACCTGCCTCCAGAAGCTTAAGTATTTCTTTTCTTATCACTTCTTTCATTTTAGGATTCAAACATCGTTGAGGATCGCGAACTGGTTTGGCATCCGCTTCCAAATTTATTTTATGTTGACATAAAGTGGGACTAATGCCCTTAAGATCATCAAGAGTATACCCAATAGCGGCACGGTGCTTCTTCAGAGTTTTCAATAATCTTTCTTCTTCATGTCTGAAAGGTTAGCACTAATAATAACAGGATATATTTTCTTTTCATCAAGATAAGCATATTTAAGATTATCAGGCAACGGTTTAAGCTCAAACGCGGGATCACCCTTGGATGGAGGAGGATCCCCTAGGATTTCAACAGGCAAATTGTGTTGCAGAATAGGTTCCTGTTTAAAGAATACTGCATCTATTTCCATTCTTTCATTCATGAACATATCATTTTCATGGTCTAGCAAATAGTGTTGTAAAGGATATGGCAATAGAAGCAAGACCAATAATTTCATCCTTACTAGGAAATTCTTCCTCACGATGTTGTTTACTAAATTTAGAGAAATTAAACTCATGAACCATATCATCCAAGCCAATAGTAACAAAATTCTTTTTCCAGTCTATCTTAGCATTAACAATGTTCAAGAAGGGTCTACCAAATATAATGGGACAAAAGCTATCTTGTGGAGAACCAAGAACAAGAAAATCAGCGGGATATTTAGTTTTTCCACACAAGACTTCAACATATCTAACAATTCCCATTGCAGGTATAGTATCTCTGTTGGCAAGTTTAATTGTAACATCAATATCTTCTAACTCAGCAGGTGCAATATCATGCATAATTTCTTTGTATAAGTCAATGGGTATAACATTAGCACTAGCACCCATATCACATAAGCCATGATAACAATGATCTCCTATTTTAACAGAAATAACAGGCACGCCTACCACAGGTCTATGTTTATCTTTAGCACGCGGTTTAGCAATTCTAGCAGTTTCACCACAGAATTGAATAACATGCCCATCAATATTATCAGACAAGAGATCTTTAACAATAGCAATATTAGGTTCTACTTTGACTTGCTCAGGAGGTGTATAAGTTCTAATATTGCTTTTACGAACAACAGTTGAAGCTTTAGCATGATCCTTCATTCTAACAGGGAAAGGTGATTTCTCAACATAAGAGGTAGGAACAATAGGATCATTATAAGTGACAGTCTTTTCTTCAACTTTAATAGGTGCAGCTACTTTTACTTCTCTGGGAGGATGATATTTAAACCACTTCTCCTTAGGGAGATCAACATAAGTAGCAAAAGATTCACAGAAAGAAGCTACTATCTCAGAGTCAAGTCCATATTTAGTGCTAAACTTACGGAATATATCGGTGTCCATAAAAGATTTAACACAATCAAACTTAGGTGTCATACCTGACTCCTTACATTCGTCGAGGTCCCAATCTTCAGAGTTGCGTTTAATTTTATCCAATAAATTCCATAAAAATTCAATAGTCTTCATCATAAAAGAGCCAGCACAAGAAGTATCGAGCATGGTGCGATTGTTATCAGAAAGCCGAGCATAAAAATTCTGAAGAATTGTCACTCCTGGGAGCTCATGATTGGGGCATGAATATAACATTGATTTAAGCCTCCCCCAAGCTTGAGCGATGCTTTCTCCTACGCGAGGCCAAAAATTATATATAATAGCGATCACGATGAACAAGATGCATAGGGTAATACTTTTGATGAAATTCCAATTTCAATCTTTTATAGTTTCATGATCTCGTATCATCACATAGCCTATACCATGTCAATGCGTCTTCCTTCAAAGATAAAGGGAAGACCTTATTCTTAACAACATCATCGGGTATACCTGCAAGCTTAAATAATCCACAAACTTCATCCACATAGAGTAGATGTTCATCAGGATGCTTTGTTCCATCTCCTGTAAAAGTATTAGCTAGTAGTTTTTCCATCATACCCGAAGCAACTTCAAAAGGAGTTTCATTTTCAATAGGTTCAGTAGGTTGAGGAGCAACTCTTTGCTCTACTGGACGGGGTGAAGATACCCCGAACAAGCCCCTCATAGAATTACTTTCCATGGTAACAAGTGACTGGAAATTTCAGCACACTATATAAATTTTTCCTTACCAAATTCCACTTACCAAAGGCGCTACACTCCCCGGCAACGGCGCCAGAAAAGAGTCTTGATGACCCACAAGTATAGGGGATCTATCGTAGTCCTTTCGGTAAGTAAGAGTGTCGAACCCAACGAGGAGCAGAAGGAAATGATAAGCGGTTTTCAGCAAGGTATTCTCTGCAAGTACTGAAATAAGTGGTAACAGATAGTTTTGTGATAAGATAAATTGTAACGAGCAATAAGTAACAAGAGTAAATAAAGTGCAGCAAGGTGGCCCAATCCTTTTTGTAGCGAAGGACAAGCCTGGACAAACTCTTATAATAGGAAAAGCGCTCCCGAGGACACATGGGAATATCGTCAAGCTAGTTTTCATCACATTCATATGATTCGCGTTCGGTACTTTGATAATTTGATATGTGGGTGGACCGGTGCTTGGGTGTTGTTCTTACTTGAACAAACATCCCACTTATGATTAACCTCTATTGCAAGCATCCGCAACTACAACAAAAGTATTAAGGTAAACCTAACCATAGCATGAAACATATGGATCCAAATCAGCCCTTACGAAACAACGCATAAACTAGGGTTTAAGCTTCATCACTCTAGCAACCCATCATCTACTTATTACTTCCCAATGCCTTCCTCTAGGCCCAAATAATGGTGAAGTGTTATGTAGTCGACGTTCACATAACACCACTAGAGGCTAGACAACATACATCTCATCAAAATATCGAACGAATACCAAATTCACATGACTACTAATAGCAAGACTTCTCCCTTGTCCTCGGGAACAAACTTAACTACTCACAAAGCATATTCATGTTCATAATCAGAGGGTAACAATATGCATAAAGGATCTGAACATATGATCTTCCACCAAATAAACCAACTAGCATCAACTACAAGGAGTAATCAACACTACTAGCAACCTACTAGCACCAATCCGGACTTGGAGACAAGAATTGGATACAAGAGATGAACTAGGGTTTGGAGATGAGATGGTGCTGGTGAAGATGTTGATGGAGATTGCCCTCTCGATGAGAGGAGCGTTGGTGATGACGATGGCGATGATTTTCCCTCCCGGAGGGAAGTGTCCCCGCAGAATAGCTCTGCGGAGCCCTAGATTGGTTCCGCCAAGGTTCCGCCTCGTGGCGTGAGTCTCGTCCCAAAGGTTGCTTAATGTTTTTTTCTCATCGAAAGACTTCATATAGGAGAAGATGGGCATTAGAGAGCCACCAGGGGGGCCCACGAGGTAGGGGGGCGCGCCCCCCACCCTCGTGAGCAGGGTCTGGGCCCCCTGGCCTTCATCTTTGGCGACGATTTTATTTATTTATTTTAAGATATTCCGTGGAGTTTCAGGACTTTTGGAGTTGCACGAATAGGTCTCCAATATTTGCTCCTTTTCCAGCCGAATTCCAGTTGTCGGCATTCTCCCTCTTCATGTAAACCTTGTAAAATAAGAGAGAATAGCCATAAGTATTGTGACATAACGTGAAATAACAGCCCATAATACAATAGATATCGATATAAAAGCATGATGCAAAATGGATGTATCAACTCCCCCAAGCTTCGACCTCGCTTGTCCTCAAGCGAAAAGCCGATAACAATAAATATGTCCTCATGTTTAGAGGTAGAGGCGTCGGTAAAAAAATAAAATACGGACATGAAGGCATCATGATTATTCTCATAACAGCAACATATATAGATTTTGTCATACGATTACTTATGTTCAAGTGATGGTCTTTTCACAATGCAAAGGTATGAATCAGAAACCTTATTGGGCACCAACAAATTATAACCTCAGTCATTGAAGCAATTGCAATTTATCATAACATCGGAAAGAGTCTATGTCAGAGCTTAAAAGCAAGTCCACATACTCAACTATCACTTAGTCCTTCATAATTGCAAACACTCACGCAATACTTGTGGTTACGGAGTTTTAACCGGACACAGAGAAAGATAGGGGCTTGTAGTTTTGCCCCACAACTTTTTACCTCAAGGGTAATGTCAATAATAATAATTCATGCTCCCCTACATCCAATTAGATATGTATATCATGTTCTTTCCAACATGCTGGGCTTGCCAAAGGATAAAATGAAAAAGGAAAGGTGAAGATCACCGTTACTCTTGCATAAGGTAGAGGATAATAATAAAAGATAGGCCCTTCGCAGAGGGAAGCAGAGGTTGCATGCGCTTTTTATGGTTGATGCACAAAATCTTAATGCAAAAGAACGTCACTTTATATTGCCCCTTGTATGTGGAACTTTATTATGCAGTCCGTCGCTTTTATTACTTCCACAACAAGTTCGTACAAAGCTTATTTTCTCTGCACTAATAAGTCATGCATATTTAGAGAGCAATTTTTATTGTTTGCACCGATTAAAACTTACTTGAAGGATCTTACTCAATCCATAGGTAGATATGGTGGACTCTCATGGCTAAACTGGTTTAAGGGTATTTGGAAGCACAAGTAGTATCTCTACTTGGTGCTGAGAATTTGGTACCACCGGCAGCGAAGCCCACCCAAATCCAAGCATCCCACATGTGCTCGTTTGCGGATGCAAATGTCCTGCTGAGAGCAAAATCTTGTACACCAAAAGAAATCCAACTCGAGAATTTCTCATGTATGCACGCAAGGGAACTGAGGTACGTACAACAAAATATCTTTCTCTCTTCATTACTTAACTAATTATTTGCCTTGTAACTCTAGTTTGTCATGGCATTTTAATTACACAAATGCAGGAACCATTCTCTTGGTAGACATGGGTATGGGTCGATCTCTTAAAGGCTTACGTAAACCAGTTGGTCGACTACCACACTAGATCACTGATAGACCGTTTGGATGATGCTTTGACAGACGCACGTGAGAAGCAAGTGAAGATGGATGAGGAGCAAGTGAAGATGGATGACAACGAAATACAAATTAATGTTATGCACACCCCAAAAAACGAGATGTGAGCGAAGATAAAAAACTTTAAGAAGCTTCGCACTAGTAGAAAACAGGGCTTTCGTTCGGGTCAGATAAGCCCATTAGTCCCGGTTCAGTCACGAACCGGGACTAATGTGAACATTGGTCCCGGTTCGTGCGGCTAAAGGCATTAGTCCCGGTTCAGATGAGACATTTAGTCCCGGTTTGAGACACGAACCGGGACTAAAGGGTGCGATGCCCTTTAGTCTCGGTTCGTATCTCAAACCGGGACTAAAGATTAGACCTTTAGTCCTGGGTTGAGACACGAACCGGGACTAAAGGGTGCAATGCCCTTTAGTCCCGGTTCGTGTCTCAAACCGGGACTAAAGGTCACATTTTCAAACACTATCCCCCCCCTGGATCGCCTTTTCAGTTTTTGTAAAAAGCAAAAGAAAATGATAAAAACTTCAAAAATTAAAATCCTTCAAGATGTAGTTATGTTACTAGGTCTACTAGTTAGGAAAATTTAAAAACTTAAATTTGGACATGTTTTGCAAAAAGTGTAGGGAAAATATAAAACGGCTATAACTTTTGCATACGATGTCGGAAAAAACGTATAATATATCAAAATGTTCAGCACGAAAATCCGCATCCGATTTTAACCACCTACGGCTTGTTTGCAAATTTTTAGAATCCTCAATTTCTAAAAGGAAAAAAAAGTTATGCTCAAATTTCAGTATTTTTTTAATTTTTGTTAAATCTGGTCAAACTTGGTCAAACTACTTAATCAAGAAGTATTAGTGTTACTAAATAATTATTCAAGAATATTAGTGTTACTAAATAATTACTCAAGAATATTAGTGTTACTAAATAATTATTTCAGTTTTTTGAATTTTGGTAAAATCTGGTCAAACAATGGTCAAACTACTTATTCAAGAAATATTAGTGTTACTAAATAATTATTTAAGTTTTTTTTAATTTTGTTCAAATCTGGTCAAACTGTGGTCAAACTTTGGTCAAACTACTTATTCAAGAAATATTAGTGTTACTAAATAATTATTGTTTTTTAGAGAATAGTTTCAAACTCAAACAGTGAAATGTGTGACTTAATGCTCAAGCTAACCTCCTGAGGGTTAATAAGATTGACATCTTACTATTGTCAGGAAAACAACAAGTGCAGACTTGGAAACGAGGGAGAATAGAACTCGGAAGTTAAGCGTGCTCAGGCTGGGGTAGTGAGAGGATGGGTGACTGTCCGGGAAGTTAGATGATTTGGAATGATGAGGGGTGATTAGAGATTAGAGGTTAAAATAATTCAGAAATTTAAAAATCGGGAAAAAAATTAAAAAAAAATTCATAAAATTTCCTTTAGTACCGGTTGGTGTTACCAACCGGGACTAAAGGTGGACCTCCAGGCAGCGGCCACGTGGAGGGCCTTTAGTCCCGGTTCGTATAAGAACCGGGACTAAAGGGGGGCTTTAGTAACGACCCTTTAGTCCCGGTTCCAGAACCGGGACTAAAGGCCCTCTAGAACTGGGACTAATGGGCCTTTTTCTACTAGTGTCGATATGCACTCCTCATTGTTGTGATGATTTGTTTCGTACTCCCAGCAGGAACAGTAGCAGAATTTCTTCTGGTGGCATCTATTGAACTGAAGATGTTTTTCGCTTAGGCATTATCTAGAGTAGCAATGGCCGGTTATGTATTGTTTTTAGTTCTTAAACTGTTTAATTAAGTTCATTTTTAATTAATGTGTATTATGCATCTTCTCAAGATATGCAAGAAGTAGTTCTTCATGGTTTACGCAATACGTATGTATAAAACCTTAGACATAAAATATTTATTTAGGATTAAAACAATATGATAAAACTTATAAATACATAAACAGTTAGTAGCGTGTTCTAGAAACACACGCTGCTAACGTCATATTAAGCCAATTATAATTTAGTGATGTTATTAATATTAAATTATTTAATTTAATAAGGTGGTCGTCAGTAATGGAACTAATGTTAATGTCAAAGAGTGGTATTTAGTGGGAGCAGTTGTCATGAGCAATTGACTATTTGATAAAGAAGTGGTTGTGTTCCTTATGATTTGTGAGGAAGGTGTTTCTGTAACTTGTACTTATAATAAAGGTTGTAAGTCAATTATAAATTATAATGATGTTATTGATATTAAATTACTTAGATTAATAAGGTGTTAGTCAATAACGGAACTAATGTTAATGTCAAAGAGTAGTATTTAGTGGGAGCAGTTGTCATGAGCAATTGACTACTTAACAAAGAAGTGGTTGTGTTCCTTATGATTTGTGAGGTAAGTCCAGCGGAAATGCATCTCAATGTTCTACCTACATGATTTCTATCCAATCTTACACAAGGATGCTCCTATATTGTGGATAGACAACGTATAATAAGTGGGTCTTTGTGACGGAAATTGCTAAAATGCAGCCCTAGTTCCATGGAGCCTGAATTTTGAAAACAAAAACAAAAATTATCTTTTTAAGTTTTAAAATATTCTAAAAAAAGTGTATAAAATTTCAGGATGAAATACGTTTTGATGCGAACCAACATGTGGTTGGATGGTTAGGAGGATAGTGTTATTCCCAGCTCACTAGAGTTCAAGTTCTAAACTTGACATTGGTGCTGCTTTTTTCTGGATTTATTACAAGCCTTCCGACAATGTGTGTTTAGTAGCAAGAGACGTTTTCGTCGACTACGAAGGTGTCTGTGGCAACTCCGTCAATTTCAAGATGTTGTGCCGCCTCAGTCTCTCGGAGATGCTCATAGAGATTGGGTGTGCATGCGTGCGTTCATAGAGGTGAGTGTATGTGCGTATATATGAGCATATGCGTCAGTACTATGTAAAAAAAATACGTTCTAATGTGAGCTACACAATAACAAAATCATGCATTTCTATCACATATATTGTTCACTATAAAAGCTTATTATTTTTGTATGTTTTTGTGTAGATCACATCGAAACGTATTTTATCATGAAAATGTACACACATTAACTATGCATCCTTATGTATATGTGTTTTTTCTAAAAAGATATTAAAACTTAAAAAATATTTATTCATTTTTGGCAAAAGTTGAGCCCTATGGAGCTAAAAATCCACCCTCGGTTTATAATCCCAAAAATCCACCCTCGGTTTATGATCCTTTCATTCAAGTTTGTTTCGAGAGCGCCTACCCTTCAAAACACCCATACTCTGTCAACAAAGTCGTACTAAAGCAAGGACCGCTTGCTAGCGAATTTGAAAATAAGATAAGGCTCCCAAAAAACCTTGTAACATTTTCTTGTTTTCGTTTTAACACACATTTTTGCCTCACACTTTCTTTAACACACATTTATGCCTCAACCACCGGTATGTGCGTGTTGCAAAAAAAAGGGGCCGAAATAACGCTATCTTGCTTTTCAAATGTACAGTAAGTGCGCGTCATTTTGTATCAAAAGAAAACACCAACCAGGCACGAGACCTGCAGCTCACAAGTAAAAGCAAATGACAGAAGGCAGAACAAAAAGCAGAAGTGAAAAAATTCAAAGGATGGCAGGGATCAGTTACACACTGACATCACATGACAGGAGGTACATTTTCATCTTCCACACAACACAGCCTGCGGTCATCTGAGATGAACCCAAAGCATCATAACTTCAGGAATACAAGAAAACCAGTACTAACATCCACACACAAGGGGAAACAAAAAAGGAGAACAGACGATGTCTATAACCATAGGATTTGATCCTAAAGTAGATCCATAGAGGCGCTCATGCATCACGAGTTTATTTGAATCGCAAACAAACAGGCACTCCTTGTATGTGATAATAAGAAGTCACAAGAGTTACATAACGCTATGGTCGCGTACTTCTTCCAGCTTCGATCGCCGCGGACCGGTTATGACAAAAGAAGGCACAAAGGTAAAAGAATGACTTTCTCTGTGAAAGTCGGCACATCCTTCAGTACTCCTTCTTGCCAAAGTTCTTGCACCAAAGCTGGGATGGGATTGGCCGGACTGGGTGGTGCGGGCGTTGCTGCACAAGAGCATATCACATTCGTCAGCGCTTACACAAAAAAACAGAAAACTAAATTGGGGCAGTATATACCATAACCTAGTCCTATGGAAATTGTCCTGGAGCCATGTCTTCCAAATGAAGATTGAGATAGGGGAAAACCAATCAGAAGAAAAAACAGAAGGAGAAAAGGTACTACTAACTACAGTACTTCCTCCGATCCAAATTAATTGAGGCAGCCTCTATACAATGCAAAAATAGACATTGTATAGAGGCTGCATCAATTAATTCAGATAGGAGGGAGTACCATTTTTTGTTATAAGATATGAGAAAAAAAAGATTGTGTTCATATGCACTTGTATTGCTAGAAATAAAGATGCTTTTTTGCCAGTTAATTTTGTTCTGAACATAGATAAAATATTTCAGTCTACCATAGCATTCAGCTGGTCAGAACCACATCTAGCAGGAAAATCAGATATTTAACACATACACCAGGAAAACTGGATATTTAGTTGGTATGCATTTGTATTGCTATAAATTACATCAAAGCTCATATGCAATATTGATATAACAAGCTGCTTATGCTTTCCCCAAATTTCGTTTTGAAACATCAAATAAAATGTTTCATTGGTCTACCATGGCAGGCAGCTGCCCCCCAACACATCTACCAGTCTATGCAAAGAACGTTTTGACAAACACAAGTTTAACAACCAGGTTTGTGGCCAACTCTAACATGGAGCATTAGCACTATCTCATAACAGTGCATGATCCACAATTTATTTAGCAAAACGCAGATGCCCACGTGAAGCCTGTAAAAGATCTGATTCTATTATGCAGGTACACCTATATGGAATGGGTGCCGCTAGTGGCAGAACCAGTACCGGGTGAACAAAATGCTGTGTGGTGAATTCCCAAAAGTGTACAATAAATAGTCAAGAACGTGAGATTAAATCTAACACATTTTAGAGTATTCCTGGAACAATGCATTGATACAAGACATAGAGGACACATTGCTCTGTTCTTGCTGAGTACCACTACAAATGCTACGTGCATGTGCAGTTATGTCATTTACTTGTTTTATACAAGTAACATGGACAGTATTGGCTGGAAGTTTGTCTAGCAAGCGAGAAAGACCAGCAATCACGCTATGTGTACAAAGTTCCATACATTTGCATCCCATTCTAGAGTTCAACACAATACAACCTAAACAAGCACGGCTGCCGCAGATAGAAGACTAAGATTTGCATCCCATCCTAAAATTCAGAAGAATGCATTCGTAGCCCACACTGAATTCCCTACCAAAGGATCAAACCACGCGCACTCAAAGCATCCATTTCTGCAGCTAAATGCAGTAGAACAGAACCACAGTATTTGGACACCACTTCCACATTTCGACCTGTCCCCCCAGCGCTACCTAATGACGAGAAAATCTCTACCAACCAACCATGGCTGACACTTCCGCCAAAAATTCCCCGCAGGCGCAGATCTCGTCCCCCGGTCAGAGGTCAGGTCAGCGCCGGATCACGGGGCGACGGCTAGGGCTACGGGGTTGGTTCGGGCAGCGGCATAGAAGAGGGGAGGGTAGGGCAGGGGCAGACGCACCTCGAGCTCGGCGGATTTCATGGCGATGGGGATGCAGACGAGGAAGATGCCGACCATGGCGATGGCGGTGTTGCGGCGCCAGTGGACGGGCCGGCAGTAGGGCCCGCCGGTCATGCTCCACACCTTCTGCCGGAAGTCTCCGCCGCTCGGGCCGTGGCCGCCATGGTCGCCGCCCATCTCCGCCGCCGGTGCGATTGCGGGTGCTCCTCGGATTGGATGGATTCAACCAGATCGGGGGTCGGGTGCGGTCTGGGCCTGGCCGGGCCGCGCTGCTGCTGTGAGAAGAGAGTGTGGGGTGGGGTGGGCGGTTTTGCATCGACGACCCTGCTACCCGTGCTAATTACTGCATCCCTTCATACAAGTCTTTTTTTCTTCATCTGGAGTACAATTTAACATTACTTCCGTGGTAACTTTGTCTTTTGAAGTTGCAAAAGTGAATTAAGATTGTTGGTGAAAATAATCAAGGTTGCAAATGAGATGCTAATATTTTTCTCTAATTTTGTCTACAAATATTTTCCTCTAATTCTTGTTTCGTAAACAATTGCCAGTTGCCTCCCGCTGCTGATTTTTTCTGCTCTATGATGAGGCCACTCGGCAAGTGACCGACGAGTGTGCATGGCCTCTGCCTGTTTCTCCACGAGGCTCATCATCTCTTCTGCCTTCATCTTTATCCTCACTTCCCTAGCCCGAATCATAGTCTCATCTAACTGGATCTAGCATGGACTGGCCCCATCCCTGTTCTTCGATCCGTGCATCTCTTTCCGGCTCACTCTTTTCTTTGTTGTCGTCTGTCTCCGAACCTTGCACTATGACATGCAATAATTAGCTAGCCCACATCAAAACTATTGTGTGACATATGTGGACACCTCAACCATGGTACGTGGTGATGGCCACTTCCGAGGCAAATCGAGAAAAGAAGTGAACTTCATAATATGTCCCAAGAAAAAATTGCATTATAAACACTACTGAAATTATGTTTTATTTCAACATCCAAAATACACCTCTCCAACCAAAAGTCAGCAAATTAGATAAGCATGACACAAAAAAACATATACCATTGTAGCAAAACGTATCCAAGAGTACAACAAAAATATTTCATAATTCCAGCAATTGAATTACATCGATAGAATAACATAAGAAAAAAAAAGCATGCATTGCAGCACCGTCTGCATATTGTCAAGGCAAAAAAATCACAAAAATTACACATTTTCAACATCATTATATTTTGGCATGTTAGATAGAAGTCTCTGTCCAAGCATATCTATGTGAAAATAAATGTGTGTAGAAATATAAAATATGAACCATTACTACCTTACAAGGTAACACAACCTTGGTGAAGCAACTCATATTAATCCGATATAACAAGTTGTAGCATTTATACACATATGTAGGAAAGCAGAGCTATTCTAAAATTGCATGTACATATAAGTGATGTTTATTGCTAACTGGATGTAATTCAATTTTATTTTTCTTCGTATGGGTACAACTATATGTAAATATTATTGATCAGAACAACTAACTTAAACTGTGCGGACCAAGAGTTCTATAATTGACAGAGAACAAGTATGACCAGATCGACTACTTCAACTATACCAATGCCCAACGTCACATCCAGTAGCACAAACTTGAAGATACCAAACATGTCAACGATGCAGGATGAGGCTATAAGGGGAGGAGGCAGGAAAAAAGTGAAGACAGTGGAGAATATGATGGGGAATAATCTTGGTAATATGCATGCAATGGATCTTTGCCAGATTATACACTCTCTACTTTTATTTTCAAATTTGGCTCTAATGGTGATCCCTATGCATGCAAATAGATGTGATTGAGCTCCGCGGAGGCCACCGAGCGAGACAGACAAGAGGGAATGATATGTAGACTTATATGCAGTTATGTAGAAGTTGTATTTATATGAAACTTCTTTATTTGTTTATGACTTATTATTTTTCACCATGAATGTTTATGGCTTAGTGTCTACCATTAGATGTAGTATTGTGTATTTTATGCATTGGAACCTATGTTAGCACATATAAATATCTTTAAAGAAAGCTCCATAGCATATTCATATAATAAAAATCTTGTTAGAGAACACTAGAGCATGTGATTGTTTCTATTAGCCACTAATAATACAAAATTATAGTGTGTATGATATGTCTACATGTGTCGTCAAATAATTGGCATTGCCAATTTTCTGATAATATAGTCGGAAAGTGATGTTTTTCTGGTTGTTCCCAAGGTTCGTGATTATTTGGCAGTGCAAGTTGTCACCACTTGGGCGATGCATGTGAGACACTATGACGTCGATGACGAACAGTGACCAGCAGAGAACCGAAATATATTTGGAAATCATTGCTCAATCCCAAAACGCTTTGTTCTAATATGCTTACTCTAAACCGCATGTGATGTTTCTACCATGATTTTCATTTTATTTGTGACGATATATAAACCATTACCAGTTCGAACTAGAGTCTCTGCACTATAAAACCCACATAGCTACACTTGCACTTACAACTCGCAAATTTAAGCAAAACTGAACTTAACCACAACTAGGTACTTCACCTAGTGAGCAATGAGTATATATATACCATCATTCAAGAATTCATCCGATTAATCGTGTAATTGGACAGTTAATCGCTACTCATCGGGTGGTCGAGTCGAATATCACCTATTCATAGCGTTAACTTGCCGGGCCGATTAAATGGTTTGTGAGACCGATTAAATGGTTTGTTAGACCGGTTAATTGGTTGTCAGGCCGATTAATCGTTGTTGGCATGTTAACTCGTTGTCAAACAAAGCCTGATTATTTGGCCCATTACGCGTCCCAAGCCCCCCTACTCCTAAAGATCTAGGGTTTAGCCCTCCACTCGCCCTCCCACTCCTCTCATCCCCTCCCGACCTAGATGGCGGCTGGCCAGGTCCTCGTCAACACGTCGCCACTTCCCCTCCTCCCTTGTGTGTTGCTACTTTCTTTTCTCCCTTTGTCGTTGCTACTTCCCCTCCTCATTCGTGACCTGCCACCTCTGGCAACCGACTCGTTCAGATGTCATGCCTGGCCGCCGTCACCTTCCCTCTGTTTATCGCCGTCGCGTGGGCGCCATCTCTCAGAGTTGCACCCGAGGCCGGAATCAGCAAAAAAGTTGTTGTTGTATACATGCTTGTTGATGATTTTACATCCACATGGATGATTGTTGTTGTATACATGTTTGTGATCTATTGGGAAAACAAAATTGTGCCATTTTCTTCATATTTGTAATGTAGAATTTTTTCTCCATACAAAACTTGCTTCTATTGAGTTTAAAATTACATCGATTAATGGTCGAACGATTAATCCAGTTAATAGGTCGATTCATCGATTAATCGCTACTCCCAAGTCAAGCGAGCAGCTACCAGTTAACCATTTCCTTAACATTGGGATTTAGTGAAATTCCCGATGCTTCCTACTCTTAAGTGTCAAGGACATGATGAAATTATGAACCAACATACATGAACATTTTGTGCTACTGTTTTTTTTTTTCGATCGATGAATAGAAACATGTCAAGGTATTGAACTCCCTGTAACATAATGTGGCAATTTTGTATGCTATCTTATTGAGAATGGGTGTGAAATGAGAAAAGAGAAGAAATAGAATGCATCTTAATTAAAGACATGGAAACCATGAGTTAGTAGAGTATCAAAGTGAAGATGAGGATGCAGTCGACATGAGGAGGGGTTGTTGAAATAAGAGACACGTTAGTTAAAGCAGAGGTGTTACAACTTTAACGTAGCTTGATGTATCACAACGACCAAAATCTACAATGACTCAATTCAGGGAAGGTGTTACTAATTATGGGTTGCTTCCTGCTGATGGTCCTTGGTTGGGCACCCTTTATGGATGGGTATATATGGGCACTAAACATAGGCTGGAAAACAGGTAGATGCACATGGCCTCGGTCGCCGTTTGAGACATACATGCAGTTATTATCGGGATGTTGAAATGGGAAAACGAAAGAATTAGTCATTGGATGATGAGATCCAGATCAGCGCTATAGGACCAGACTGATGGAATGACTACCAAAGTATACAATTTTTTGACAATTTTTCATAGAGTTTATGGCATGCTATACGTGTTGCTCTGCAAGATTATTGTAAAAGCCACCAGGATCACTTAACATGTGCCACTACATGTCGACCGTTTGGCTTCTAAGAATAGCATACATTTTTTATTCGATTATTTGTTTCATGCAATACTGATTCAACCTTGAGTCGTCTTGATTTGATGTATGTCCCAATTGATTTAGGATTTCGAATTGACAACAAATAAATAATTCTATAAGAAGCCTTAGAATTCACTACAAGTTTATATAGATACTAAGGCGAACAACCACACTTTACAAACTTGCTCAACGTCATTTGTAAAAATCATTTGTCGAAAAAATGTAGCTGGATGCGGAAGAAAAGCTTCCCTTCTTCAACCAAAAGAGCAAAGATTCCAGGTCCTACGTGTGATCTCTACATCTTGAATCAGAGTAGTTTAATACGACAGACTCTCTCTCCCCAAATGGGGTCTCCCTAACTTCCTTGAGCCTCCTAGTCCGATGGAAGATATTGTTAAGGATTAATTATAATCCTAATAATCTCTGCTTAATTAAGCACCGCCTTAGTATAGGAACCGTCCATGTGGCTGTCCCTTCGGGGAGAAGTATCCCCTCTCCCTCTCTATCTCAACAGACACGACCCTTTACTCGTGTCCCTTGTAACAGTATATATACCATCATCATCATCAATAAAGAGATAAGACTTTTCATTGAACCTCTCTCGATTCTCTCTCTCGATTTTCTACTTTAACACGTTATCAGCACGCTCACCGTTGAGCGAGTCGATCAATTCCGGCGATCGCCGGAACAAGAAGATCCAGAAAATGCCACGGTGCAGGAACGCATCGCGGCTTCCGCGTTCTTCGTCGCTACCACCGGAACGGCGCATGGCTGGCTAGTATGCCCCCTGCATCACTACGACTTTGTGGTGGCCGATCCGGTCGTCGCGGCGCCTCAGGTGGAGGGAACTGTCGTCATCGACGATGAAGTGGTTGGGGACGCGCCGCCGCAGCATCCGACCCCAGCGGTTGTAGAGGCCGATGGCGGCGCGCCGCTCCCGACGCTGCCGACGGTGGCGCACATCCCGGCCGCACATCAAGTGCAAGTTCACGACGACGACACGCTCGCCTTCGTGTCCGTGCTGACCGGAGCCTCCGCCTTTGCCCTCGGCTCTGGCGTGAGCGGCTCCACTACCGCCACGGCCGTCACCGACGTCGCACCGCCGGACCTGCTATCCCCGACGCCCGCAACTCATCCGCCTTCGCCGCGCATAGACGCTCGCCGCCGTCTTCTGGCCCTCAGCGTGCCTCTGACGAGCCCGCCGTCGAGCAACCGCTCCGGCCGCGCTGGCACATGGAGTCCAGCGGCGCTCGGGCTCCCGAACAGCCTTGCGCCGAGCACCCTGCTCCCTGGAGCTTCCTCAGACGAGGACGAGGGCGCTCCGGCCACCGGTGAACGCCGCTGTGGCGGCATACGTGCTGGTGGCGACCGTCAGCCGTGTGCTCTGTATCTGTTCCTGTCTCGGGCGTGGATGGGGTCAATCGATTGGGGAATTTTTCCTCTCGGTCGTTCTCCTTATCTCTTCACCAGGCTTGGGAGCAGTACGTGGCATGTCTGCATGTGCGTGTGTGGCAGGGAGCGATGGAATCAAACCTCTAGCAGCTACACGTGCATGCGATGGAAATAAGGCACCATCAGCCAGTGTGGTTATTTAATTGTTGGTTGTTTAACTATTTGCTTATTGCTCACTAGTCAAGTTTGTCAGTTTTTGGTCTAGTGCAGTAACAACAGTTCTAGCAGACATTTATTACTGTTTTATACCTGCTAAATCAGTACATATGTTTTAGTACTATTTTCTTTTCTGTTGAGTACTATTGTATTTCAGATCCTAATTTCATGTAATATATTTCCACGTTCTTCACGTGTCGAGATTAATTACGTCTATTTGCAATTGAGATTTTTAATTTCTTACAAATATAGATATAAAATTCAAGGTGATTTTTTTTTCATATTGATGTTTGGGATCGGTAGTTATATGGATCTACCGTCTACACAGATTATTGATGACTACTGGTAAAAGCCTGCATTTTTTCGTTTCGGCATTATGATTGCTTTATAAAGTGATCTCTCGTACATTTTACTAATTCATGACATAAGGTATTACGAGTGAGTATTTACTGATTTCATCAGATTATACTCCTTAGTGTTGTGAGTTCTACTTTATTTTGGGATTATCTTCAAGATGTCATGCTTAGCAATTTGAGATTCACATTCATGGTTTCAAGATAACTTCTTGAAATATCCATTAATTTTGCAACATTACCATGATGGTCTTTAATTCACTAATCATAAATTAATCATCTCTGGTAACCAATGGCTAGAAAATTTGAGGCATTCGCCCTCAGTCGCCACCACTACCCTACCTGGGCATGGACATCATGATCACTCTTGTGTCTCGTGCAATAGTGTGTGCAATCCAAGACCACATGATTAACCTCTGGTCGGAATCACACCACTAACAGAAAAATATTGTCTTATACATCATAAGGTATTATATCGATTCAGATTTCTGCATCTGGTTATTCTGTATCAGCAATTCCTAGGACACAACTGACCTCAGGGCAAAGGTTTGAAGCTCACTTCAACCTTCAACCCGACATCACCAACAGTGATGGGACCCTATGGGCACGGAGAATATGATGGTTGAATATGACTCAACTAACATGTTTGAAGACTTCGTCTAGTCTCTTAATCTCCTGAGTGATTTCTACGGGGGTCAATCTGATGAAAGATGATATGTGCCATGTGGACATGCACCACGAACTCTATACTCAGGGAAGTGAAATGTTTTCATTCTCATTAATAGAAAGGAGATATTTTAAAATCGCTAGACGCGATGAGGTACTTGTTGGCTCAACTCGAGTCATATTTACTATCCCTGTGGATACTCAAGTAATGTCGGGATGCTTTATTGCGTCCCAGTTTTAACTCGTACCCTACTAAACTATGGAGGTATACGCCAAAATAGTTTCCATAGTGAAACTTATGACAACAACAAAGAGGAATATCTTCTCTTTACCATATGCAACGGATATGGCAAGCACATTCTCTATGTATCATCGGCATTGCACTACACATACTACAAAACCCGTAGTACATGTTGCGTATGAGATAGTTTTCCAGAGTGTCTTTTGCATGACAAACTTGGCATTCCTGCTTTGGTCATCATTGACATTGGGTTGAAACCGAAACTATCAGCAATTCCAGTGGTTTATGATTATTATGATGCTAAATTCTAACAATATTTGGATTTTATGTGCACTACATGTGTCACAGGGAGGCAAATTTTAAGGCTCGCACACCTTAAAGTGTAAAGTGTATGCTGAACCACTCAGACTCCTTGAATGCATCAAGTCGAGGTAAGTGGCTCTTCCCAACCATTCCGTAGACTATTCAGGTATTCCATGGTTCTAAAAGACATATCTACATGATGGTCTTAAGTGTGTGCTTTATTCACACAAAACCATTGGCTCATTATCCTGACATCGACTTCAAGCAAATCGAATGGATGGCATTGCAGAATTCTCTTTGAGTGCCTTCTCTATGGCCCTCAGATTAAAGTTTAGCAATTTGTCATAATGTCTGGACTCAAAATGGTTTGGTAAAATACTTTATTCAAAAGAGTTAAGCTCATTGCATTACCTTTACTCTAGAATTGCAAATTACCAACTTTACGTTGGAGTCATGTAGTTTTACACGCTCATGACCAAACTGGATAATATTATTCCTCTCTGTCTTTGATACGTGGAAATCTACCAAGTATTTCCTATCTGCGGTAATTCGGTTACACACCTATATCACCACCCCGACATACATCATTGGCCCCTCAACATATAGTTGGGATCTATGTGAGGAATAACTGTAATATCGTCAATACCTCAAGCCCCTCACATGGGGAGTTATTCAAGGCCAGTATGTTGATTCAATGAGGACATTTCCAGGCATTAGGGGGAGATTTCAAGTACCATAAAATAATGCCAGGAAATTAGTGGGATGTTCAACACATTTCTGCCTCAAATCCATGTACTCAAAGATCTGAACCATGCGTTCAAAAGATTTGCAACACATTGCAAATAACCTGCCAGATTCATTTACTGACTATAAAGGTGTCACACAATCCTACAATCCTGCAAAAGTACGCCTAAAAGAGTGGAGGTACCAACAAAATCCACTCCACTCCCCGTTCAAAGCAACAGGGGGAGATGTATGGCGAAATACATCGAGATTCAGCTTCTATAAGCAAGGATATCAAGGCCTATGAATCAAGAAATGCAAGTCAACTTCACGTTGACAGACACCTAATGGGTAGTATACACCCAGTGGATGGGAAACCTCCACCAACCCAGGTCATAGTGCACACAATGACCGGGACATCGAAATACCCGACTCAATCGCATTGGGAAATCGCAAGCAGTCACCATGGGTAACGATATTTCCATCAACTATATATTGATATATAGATTCCGGAGAAACATATAACTGGGAGTCTACAATTGTCGACATACATTTCTCAACTAGATTGAAAAAACCTTTCAAGTGATTCAGATCCAAAGACCATGGCCATGGCAAAGTGTGAAGAACACTCGGACTGAACTCAAGCAAAGGGTATAATCTAGGTAGAAATAATATTGCTCAATAATGGGAAGATATTCATAAGCAATACCTACACCAATTTTCTTTTGGAAACAGAATTGAGAACAACGAGGTGGTGAAACAAAGAGCAAGTATTGTAGCACAAGGGTTCACGCAGATACCCAACTATTCTCCAGAGGTGGAATCTCATTCTGATAACTTATATCATTGGCAGTTCAAAATCATCTATCTCTGCAGTTGATAGATGTAGTGATTACATACCCATATAGATCACTAGATTCAGATATAGATGGTTCCCGGCGGAACCTGAATTCTGAACTGAAGTACAAAATGCAACATACATTGTGTAAAATCAAGAAGTCACCATATGACTTACTATTATTGTCGGTACATTTGGTACAACCGACGTAGTGAGTTCCTTATTAAGAATGATTACTCCTACAATAATGATTATCCATGTTTGTGTGTCTGCAATGATGACACATGTAATCATCTAAATAACGGAGTTTAAAATGAAGGTTTTGGGTAAACCAAAATACCGCTCGTTAGTACAAATTGAGAACCTTCATTCATACATTATGATATACTATGTTGTCTATATCCATAATATATTGGAGAAATTCATTGTGGACAAATCTTATCCATCCATAACTCTCATGGTAGTTTATTCTCTAGACATAGAGAAAGATCTATTTAAACCAAGAGATGATGGGAATGAGATATTGGGACTCAACGTTCCATAATGCCATTGGATTCACCAAACACAATTGGTTGGTACTTAAGAATATCTTTCGATATCTCCAAGGCATCAAACAACTTGTCCTGGTTTTTCAGTTTCACAAAAATGTGAACACCGATATCATTGGATACATCGATCAGATCCCTACTATGTCAGATCGTAGACAAGCTTAGTGTTCCTACTAGGTGTGGTAGCCCTCTCATTAAGAGTCTTCAAAATAGACCTCATGGCTACATCCACCAACCATTATCTCAAAGATAATGTTGCTTGTGTTGACCGGATGCGAACATGTTACTAATAAGCAATATCTTTATATTGCATATCTTGCAAGTCAAATCATGCAACTGATTTGTTCACCAAGTCTCTACCAACTTTTACATTCCAGAAACATGTTCATGGAATTGGTATGTGACGGCTTTGGAATTTGCAAGAATCAGGGAGGGTATCTTCCTAAATTGTTCATGTTCAATGCATCATATTATACTCTTTTTCCCTTCATGAGTTTACTATACAGGTTCTCATAAAGGTTTTTAATGAGGTAATATCAACATGAGATCATATGTCATACTTTCTGTTTTCCCCACCGGGGTTTTTGGGAAAGTATATACGACATATTTATTGTCCTATCAATTCCATGAGTTTCTCATATTGAGTTAAAAGAGACAATAACCATTATATGTTGCATCATTTTCTCCTTATTTTTCCCACCGGGTTTTGAAGGAGTTTTGGCAACATATCAAACACCTATCTCCTCACATTTTTCCCACAGGATTTTCCGAGGAGACTTTCTCAAGTTGATGATGATGAACATACTCAAGGACAAAACATACAAGGAGGAGTCTTTTTCAAGATGATGCACGTTCACAAAACAAGCATAGATTAGGGGGAGTGTTAAGGATTAATTATAATCCTAATAATCTCTGCTTAATTAAGCACCGCCTTAGTATAGGAACCGTCCATGTGGCTGTCCCTTCGGGGAGACGTATACCCTCTCCCTCTCTATCTCAACAGACACGACCCTTTACTCGTGTCCCTTGTAACAGTATATATACCATCATCATCAATAAAGAGATAGACTTGATTCATTGAACCTCTCTCGATTCTCTCTCTCGATTTTCTACTTTAACAGATATTACATGTGGTGTTTCCTTGAGGTCCTTGAACTACTATTTAATTTATTGCTATTCAACCACAAAGATTTCGAACTCCCCGTAACGTACAAGTTGCGTGGTTTGGGCTCCATATTGGTGAGCAAGTAGGAACGGCGTGCCTTTTCAAGACATGGTTGGTGGAAGTTTGCATGTGTAATTGTCCTGCAGACGACCCCACATAATATTACAATGTGAATGCCACACTATGGATGGGCAACCACGTTGGTCGAACGTCTAGTTTTTGTAACTCTGAAGCTATTCAATAGCTTAGAGATACTCCATGCTTCCTTCTTCAGATCGTGTAGAGCTGATCCGTCGACAGATCCATTTGCAAAAATTGCAGGAGCAAATGCACAATCAGTCTCTAAATTTAAAGGGGAATGTAGTGTTATACCTATACAGAGACCAGCAATGCAAGCTCGGAGTTCTGCTTCCTCCACGCTATTACACCTCCCAATGTAGTCCCATGTAGATATCAAGACTTTGCCAGCAGAATCCCTTGCCACCACACCCACACTTGTCGAACTTATGCTTTCCACAAAGCTAGCATCGACATTTATCTTGATATAACCTGAAGGTGGGGCCTTCCAAACCATCTGAGTTTCCGAAGTATTTGGAACACTTTTCAGTCCACTCAACAGATTTTTTCCTTTATTCTTCGATTCCTCCAATGACATAGAGTGACATGCGCCAAAAGATGACCAATAATTCTCCGCAAACTTTGCCGAAGCTGTGACTGATTCCTTGCCCTTGCCAAATATCAAATCATTTCTCAAGTGCCAGGCTCTCCAGAAGATGAAAATAATTTTGTCCGGCATACACATCCCAACTTAACTTAGTAGAACTAGAAACCATTCCGTCCTAGTATATCTGAATGCTTCCTCCGTCGGCAACTCCCAAATGTCTCTCATGGCCATACGCAATGCAAAGTCCTTGGGGCACTTAACAAGCGCGTAAAATGTATTATCATCCTCCAGTCCACATATCGAGCATGTACTGAGAATCTCTTGGTGATGTGCCACTCTGTTTACTTGGACAACCAAACTATTGGCAGCAGCCCACCATGCAAAAATACGGATCTTCTGAGGAACATTGGCCTTCCAGATGATATCCCACATATTCCTCTCCCCCAAGATTGCATCACTATGTTGCCCCTCGTCTTCTTTTTTTCCCTTTAACATGATTGCAAGCTTGTACGCGCTTTTAACCGAGAACGTCCCTGTCTTCTCAAAGTGCCAAGCAACAAAATCACCCTCCCCTGAAGACGGAATACACATCCTAAGGATCTCTTCTGCATCATGTGGATAAAAAAGATGCTTAACCAAGGTCTCATCCCATCTTTTTGGTCCTATCAATACCAAATCAGACACCCATTTCACCCTCGTCCTACTCTTCCTTGTAGCAATTTTATGGCCAGAGGACCTAGGGAACCACTTATCTCTCCAAATATTAATATTAGAACCATCACACACTCCAAATAACTCCCGATTTCAACAACTACAAACCATGCATAATACCTTGCCAAGGCAGTGAGGCCGACTAGGGAAAAACTGTATCGAGGATATGTCCCTGGGGGTAATATTTTGCCTTGACCACTTTGGCACACAAAGATTAAGGGTTAACCACCAATCTCCATGCCTGATTTACTAAAAGCGCTTGATTAAAAAGTCGGAGATCTCGGAATCCCATCCTCCCTCACCTATAGGCCTTGTTAATTTACCCCATGCCAGCTAATGGGTTTTTCTCCTATCCTCCACATCACCCCACCAAAAATTCCTTATAATCTGCGATAAATCCTCACACAACGAAGCCATAAATTTAAATATACCCATGGCGTATACTAGAAGGGCCTAAAGCACAGATTTTATCAAAGTTTCCTTCGCTCTAGAGGATGCATATTTGTCTATCCAATCTGATAAAATTTTGAGCTTTTTCTTTTGTCAATTGAAATGTACCAGCTTTCATTCTACCTTGAGGCACCGGAAGTCCAAGATATTTGTCCTCAAATCCCTCCACAGTGATGCAGAGAATTACCATAATGGGAGTTTCCACACTACACTTTTTTCTAAACATAATAGAACACTTATCTGGGCTCAACAATTCACCAGTTCCCTTCTCATAAGTGGAGATAATTTTTTTAATTGTCAAATCTTGATTAATGGATCCCTTGAAGACTAATAGGTAGTCGTCAGTAAACAAAAGATGTGATATACCCGGAGCATGCCTATTGATCTTAAAGTCCATTAGATGTCCTCTAGAACACGCATCCTATAGCACCAATGAAAGAGCCCCGACCACGAACGGAAATAAATACGATGATAATGGATCTCCTTGTCTAATACCACATGATGAGGAGAACGCTTCCAAAAGTTGACCATTGAAGCGCGCAGAAATTTTTACTGAACTAACCCAGGCCATAATCCAATTTATCCACCTTGGGGCGAAGCCCAATGCCCTTAACATGCTCTCGGAGAAATGCCAATCAACCCTATCATAAGCTTTTGCTAAATCCAATTTATATGCGCAGAATTCACCCCTTTCGTCCTTAAGTGTACTCAAAGAATGCATATATTCAAAAGCTATAAGAGCATTATCAAAGATTAGCCTCACAATAATAAAGGCACTTTGATTTGGAGAAATCATACCATCAATATGGAAGCTTTGAAGTCCTAACAACCTGGCTTGGCCTTATGAACGCGGATAGAGTGATTATTTCTAATTCAATCAACATGCAACCTCCAATATTTTTTATAAAGGGTGCTTTAATTAACTCAAAATATATCAACAAGTGGATATGAAACATGATGAGCAACACACTACCTTTGCATACTAGGATGCACATAACCAAACAAATAGTCTGACACAAGTAAAAAATATATATGCAACAATAAAGTCATATAGGACCAACACTATGCCTATATCGAAGGAGCTCATGGACTGATCCAGAGATTTTGTTGTCAGCCATGTTGGGTAAAAATCTTCCTGGTCACCCGCTAAAACAACATACACAACACACCTTGAAGATCGGTTGTTACTCCACTCGGTGTAACCTAGACCACGTACGAACTCAGTGCATAGAACAAAAATAGGTGACAACACTTGTGGACAGATACAAATTGAACATTATTTGGATGATTGACCACGCAGATTGGCCAAACTTGCACTAGAAGAAGTGGTGTTTTATTGTCTTGTCATGAGTGAAAAACTATACTTCTTACTTCCTTGTCAGTTAGAGAGCATGATTTTTTTTCGTGTTATATTTTTGACTTTCAAATTTGATTATTATTGTCCATGGAATATCTTAGTGCATGAGTGCATGGTAAAAAGTTAGCCATGAAGGATCCAGATGTAGTGAGATTCTAGTGAAACACATCATGCCCTTGTGTCAAGCTAATCAAATCCAACTAGGATAGAAGATGTTGTCATGGCATAACTGGGGCTTCAACCAAATCCTTCCTGAATGGTAGATCCAACAGTGTGGAACTGAGTACATGCACTAGAGGATCACTCTTATCGCTTACAATATGGTACAAGACTGGGTACAGTTTCCGGAGAGTGGCATTTCCTTGCCACTTGTCCTCCCAGAAACGTATCTCCGTGATGTCCCTTCATCACAAAAGATCGAAGGTAGAAATGATGTTTCTTTACCGCCATCAGACAAACCCCGAAGTGTGAACCCTCAGATTTCATTTATGCCTGAGAAACAACTTTTTGGCCAAGATACTTATAGCGCGGCATGGTATTCCAACCAACATCCTCAGTAAGTAGCTTGAACAACCACTCTAAGTAGGGCATCATTCTTGACCTGGAGGTCCTGAATGCCTGAACCTCCTTGGTATTTGGGATGAAAAACCACACTCCATATGGTTAGCCTATACCTTTTCTTTTTACTGTCCCTGCCAAAAGAATCTCGATATGAAATAATTCAGCCTTTGTAGGACCCCTTTTGGAAGATGAAAAAAGATAGCATGTAGGAACCATATTTGTGAGACCAGTCGTCCTCCAACGAAGAGCAACTTGACTTTCTAATAGCTCAACCATTTCTTTAATAACTCTCATACAAGTTTCCACTCTGTATTATTGAGACATCGATAATGAATCGGAATACCCAAATATTTAATAAGGAATCGGCCTTATGCACAACCAAATAGGCCACTATATTATGCAGCCCCTAATTGGCCTCTCTAAAACAAAACACTTATGAAAGTTAATTTCAAGACCTGGCATTTTCTCAAATGCTGAAAGTAAGAGTTTCAAATTCCTAGCCTTATCCAAGTCATGTTCCATAAAAATAATTATATCATTGGCATATTGCAGGATAGAGAGGCCCCCGTCCACAAGGTGCGACACTACACCTGCAATTTGACCGTCCTGTTGGGCGCATTCAAGCAGAATAGCCAACATGTTAGGAATAATCTTAAATAACATTGGAGATAGAGGTTCATCCTAACATAGTCGTTTTTTATCTTGAAGTAATGACCTATGTCATCATTGACTTTGACAGCCACATTGCCTCCAGCAATGAAATTTTTGACCTACTTGCGTCGTTTCTCATGGAAACCTTTCATTTTGGGGCTATATTGGAGAAACAAGAATTTGAATTTGTTGTAAACATTTTCAAAGTCAATTTTCAATACTACTCGACTCATGTTTTCTGGTGGATCTCATGAACAGTCCCATGTAGGATCACTACTTCATCAATTATATTTCTTCCTTCCATAAAATTTGTTTGCGATAGTCGGAGGCTATGGCTAGCAGTTGCGTTGAGCCTATTAGTAGCAAATTTGGTAAATATTTTAAGCTAGCGTTAAGGAGGCATATTGTATGATATATCATAAACTAGAGAGGACTCTTTGCGTTATTGTGGATCTGAGGCAAAAATACCACATCTCTCTCCCCTCCCTCCCTTGCCTTGACTCCTCCCTCTTGTAGGGCACAATTGATCGAATTAAAGCAACAGACGCAAGCTCTCACATCAATCAGTTCAACCCAGCCAAAATGCACAACCAATCTCGACTAACCTAGTTGTGCCCGGTCAAGCTGGATGGTGGTGACAACCATATCAATGTGTGGGCCATCATCTACTCACTTTCTCATAGTCCGATGAATCTCTGTTGCGGTTCCTCGAGTATTCTAGAACTCTACCAAAAAGTGTGTGTGGTTATGAATAATGGTGAGCTAGGTCCATCACATCAATATGGGTAATGGAGGTGAACATGTCCCAAGCATAATAGAAGCAAATGTTGCATCTAACGTTATGTAGATTGGTACATTTAACAACTATGACATAGGTGAATAATGATGTGCCAACTTCTTCTTTCGCTACATTTTTCTCGACCCCACGAGGATACAAGGCCATGATGTAGATTTCCTATTTTCATTCCAGCAATGTACAACTCCACCATGGAGCCACTACAACATCAAGTGTTGGGGAACGTAGTAATTTCAAAAAAATTCCTACGCACACGCAAGATCATGGTGATGCATAGCAACGAGAGGGGAGAGTGTTGTCCATGTACCCTCGTAGACCGAAAGCGGAAGCGTTAGCACAACACGGTTGATGTAGTCGTACGTCTTCACGATCCGACCGATCAAGTACCGAACGTACGACACCTTCGAGTTCAGCACACGTTCAGTCCAATGACGTCCCTCGAACTCCGATCCAGCCGAGTGTTGAGGCAAAGTTTCGTCAGCACGACGGCGTGGTGACGATGTTGACGTTCTACCGACGCAGGGCTTCGCCTAAGCACCGCTACAGTATTATCGAGGTGGATATGGTGGAGGGGGGCACCACACACGGTTGGGAGAGATCAACTGATTAACTTGTGTGTCTAGAGGTGCCCCCTGCCCCCGTATATAAAGGAGCAAGGGGGGGGGGTGCGGCCGGCCAAGGGGAGGGTGCGCCAGGAGGAGTCCTACTCCTACCGGGAGTATGACTCCCCCCTTTTCCATGTTGGACTAGGAGAGAGAGGGGGAAGAGGTGGAGGGGAGGAAGGAAGGGGAGGGGGCGCCGCCCCCCTCTCCTTCTCCTATTTGGACTGGGGGGAGGGGCGCGCGGCCCTCCCTGGCCTCCTCTCCTCTCTTCCACCAAGGCCCACTAAGGCCCATTAAGTTCCCGGGGGGTTCCGGTAACCTCCGGTACTCGATAAATCCCGATTTCACCCGAACACTTCCGATATCCAAACATAGGCTTCCAATATATCAATCTTCATGTCTCGACTATTTCGAGACTCCTCGTCATGTTCGTGATCACATCCGGGACCCCGAACAACCTTCGGTACATCAAAACATATAAACTCATAATATAACTGTCACCGTAACGTTAAGCGTGCGGACCCTACGGGTTCGAGAACTATGTAGACATGACCGAGACACGTCTCCGGTCAATAACCAATAGCGGAACCTGGATGCTCATATTGGCTCCCACATATTCTATGAAGATCTTTATCGGACAGATCGCATAACAACATACGTTGTTCCCTTTGTCATCGGTATGTTACTTGCCCGAGATTCGATCGTCGGTATCTCAATACCTAGTCCAATCTCGTTACCAGCAAGTCTTTTTACTCGTACTATAATACATCATCCCGCAACTAACTCATTAGTTGCAATGCTTAAGTGATGTGCATTACCGAGAGGGCCCAAAAATACCTCTCCGACAATCGGAGTGACAAATCCTAATCTCGAAATACGCCAACCCAACAAGTACCTTTGGAGGAACCTGTAGAGCTCCTTTATAATCACCCAGTTACGTTGTGACGTTTGGTAGCACACAAAGTGTTCCTCCGGTAAACGGGAGTTGCATAATCTCATAGTCATAGGAACATGTATAAGTCATGAAGAAAGCAATAGAAACATACTAAACGATCGTGTGCTAAGCTAACGGAATGGGTCATGTAAATCACATCATTCTCCTAATGATGTGATCCCATTAATCAAATGACAAATCATGTCTATGGCTAGGAAACATAACCATCTTTGATCAACGAGCTAGTGAAGTAGAGGCATACTAGTGACAATCTGTTTGTCTATGTATTCACACATGTATTATGTTTCCGGTTAATACAATTCTAGCATGAATAATAAACATTTATCATGATATAAGGAAATAAATAATAACTGTATTATTGCCTCTAGGGCATATTTCCTTCAGTCTCCCACTTGCACTAGAGTCAATAATCTAGTTCACATCGCCATGTGATTTAACATCAATAGTTCACATCTTTATGTGGTTAACACCCATAGTTCACATCGACATGTGACCAACACCCAAAGAGTTTACTAGAGTCAGTAATCTAGTTCACATCGCTATGTGATTAACACCCAAATAGTACTAAGGTGTGATCATGTTTTGCTTGTGAGATAATTTTAGTCAACGGGTGTGTCACATTCAGATTGTAAGTATTTTGCAAATATTCTATGTCTACAATGCTCTGCACGGAGCTACTCTAGCTAATTGCTCCCACTTTCAGTATGTATCTAGACCGAGACTTAGAGTCATCTATATTAGTGTCAAAACTTGCATCGACGTAACCCTTTACGGCGAACCTTTTGTCACTTCCATAATCGAGAAACATATCCTTATTTCACTAAGGATAATTTTGACCACTGTCCAATGATCTACTCCTAGATCACTATTGCACTCCCTTGCCAAACCTAGTGGTAGGGTATGCAATAGATCTGGTACACAGCATGGCATACTTTATAGAACCTATGGCTGAGGCATAGGGAATGACTTTCATTCTCTTTCTATCTTCTGCCGTGGTCGGGTTTTCAATCTAACTCAATCTCACACCTTGTAACACAGGCAAGAACTCTTTCTTTGACTGTTCCATTTTGAACTACTTCAAAATCTTGTCAAGGTATGTACTCATTGAAAAAAAACTTATCAAGCGTCTTGATCTATCTCTATAGATCTTGATGCTCAATATGTAAGCAGCTTCCCCGAGGTATTTCCTTGAAAAACTCCTTTCAAATACTCCTTTATGCTTTCCAGAATAATTCTACATTATTTCCGATCAACACTATCCCATTCACATATACTTATCAGAAATGCTGTAGTGCTCCCACTCACTTTCTTGTAAATACAGGCTTCACCGCAAGTCTGTATAAAACTATATGCTTTGATCAACTCATCAAAGCGTTTATTCCAACTCCGAGATGCTTGCACCAGTCCATAGATGGATCACTGGAGGTTGCACATTTTGTTAGCACCTTTAGGATTGACAAAACCTTCTGGTTGCATCATATACAACTCTTCTTTAATAAATCCATTAAGGAATGCAGTTTTGTTTATCCATTTGTCAGATTTCATAAAATGCGGCAATTGCTAACATGATTCGGACAGACTTAAGCATAGATACGAGTGAGAAACTCTCATCATAGTCAACACCTTGAACTTGTCGAAAAACCTTTTGCGACAATTCTAGCTTTGTAGATAGTAACACTACTATCAGCGTCCATCTTCTTCTTGAAAATCCATTTATTTTCTATGGCTTGCCGATCATCGGGCAAGTCAACCAAAGTCCACACTTTGTTCTCATACATGGATCCCATCTCAGATTTCATGGCCTCAAGCCATTTTGCGAAATCTGGGCTCATCATCGCTTCCTCATTGTTCGTAGGTTCGTCATGGTCAAGCAACATGAACTCCAAAATAGGATTACCATACCACTCTGGTGCAGATCTTACTCTGGTTGACCTACGAGGTTCAGTAACAACTTGATCTGAAGTTTCATGATCATCATCATTAACTTCCTCACTAATTGGTGCAGGCATCACTGGAACTGATTTTAGTGATAAGCTAATTTCCAATTCGAGAGAATGTACAATTACCTCATCAAGTTCTACTTTCCTCCCACTCACTTCTTTCGAGAGAAAGTCCTTCTCTAGAAAGGATCCATTCTTAGCAACGAATTTGCCTTCGGATCTGTGATAGAAGATATACCCAATAGTCTCCTTGGGTTATCCTATGAAGACACATTTCTCCTATTTGGGTTTCAAGCTTATCATGTTGAAACTTTTTCACATAAGCATCGCAACCCCAAACTTTAAGAAATGACAACTTTGGTTTCTTGCCAAACCACAGTTCATAAGGTGTCATCTCAACGGATTTAGACGGTGCCCTATTTAACGTGAATGTAGCTTTCTCTAATGCATAACCCCAAAACGATAGTGGTAGATTGGTAAGAGACATCATAGATCGCACCATATCTAATAAAGTACGGTTACGACGTTCGGACACACCATTACACTGTGGTGTTCCAGGTGGTGTGAGTAGTGAAACTATTTCACATTGTTTTAACTGAAAGGCCAAACTCGTTAACTCAAATATTTTACTTCTGCGATCATATCGTAGAAACTTTTATTTTCTTGTTACGATGATTCTCCACTTCACTCTGAGATTCTTTGAACTTTTCAAATGTTTCAGACTTGTGTTTCATCAAGTAGATATACCCATATCCGCTCAAATCATCTGTGAAGGTTAGAAAATAACGATACCTGCCGCAAGCATCAACACTCATCGGACTGCATACATCAGTATGTATTATTTCCGACAAATCTGTTGCTCGCTCCATTGTTCCGGAGAACGGAGTCTTAGTCATCTTGCCCATGAGGCATGGTTCGCAAGCATCAAGTGATTCATGATCCAGTGATTCCAAAAGCCCATCAGCATGGAGTTTCTTCATGCGCTTTACACCAATATGACCTAAACGGCAGTTCCACAAATAAGGTGCACTATCATTATTAACTTTGCATCTTTTGGCTTCAATATTATGAATATGTGTATCACTACGATCGAGATCCAACAAACCATTTTCGTCGGGTGTATGACCATAGAAGGTTTTATTCATGTAAACAGAACAACAATTATTCTCTAACTTACATGAATAACCATATTGCAATAAACATGATCAAATCATATTCATGCTCAACGCAAACACCAAATAACACTTATTTAGGTTCAACACTAATCCCGAAAGTATAGTGTAACATCCCAAATTTCTTATTTGGAATGTTCTACAATTATAGCTAAGCATCCTATGCATCCTGTTTGAATTTGAATGCCATTTGAAGTTTCAGAGGATTTTGGGTTTTGAATTTGAATTCAAACTTTGGCAAGTGGGAATCATTTCAAAAAACTATGCCTGATAAATACTTGATCAAAAGTATGAGAGGAGTAAACATGACACTCCAAAAATATCAGAGGAAAACATTGCCAAAAGTTTTGGATTCAAATCTGAATTTTATTTGAATTTGAAAAAAATGGATTTTTATAAAGTTTGGATTTTGCCTTTGGAAAAATGTTCAAATGATAGGGAATATTCCCCTGATCATTTTGGTATATATATATACCCTATATAAAATATTTATAGTTTATGTTTTATCTCTGTTTTGTTTTATTAAAAAATAAATTCAAAAAATAGAAAACCCCCAGCGCCACCAGCCCCCTGCCCACCCAAATACGAGGCCCCCACCACCAGCCCCACGAGCCGGCCCAGGCCAATAGCCGGCCCAGCGCACCGACCTCACCTCCCCTTGACCAAGCCCTTCAGACGGCCGCCTTCGCCCCCCCCCTCTCTCTCTCACCGACAGCAGGCCCCACCCTTTCTTCAACCCCCCCACGCCACGCCACGCCACGCCGATCGCGGATCTCATGAGATCCGGATGCCGATCCCCCTCCCGATCGCCTCCCTTACCCCGACGAGGCCCCCACCTATATAAACCGGGTCCCCGCACCCCATTCCCCTTACCCCCTCGCCGGAGCCCCTCCTCCTCTCTCACGAGCTCACCGGAGCCCGAACCTCCCGTCGCCGCCGCCCCTACACCCTCCCGACCCCCACGGACTCCACTGAACCCTCCCGAGCTCGTCCGCACTCCGCCGAGCCACTCCCCGACCTCCCGACGACCGGAGCCGTCAAGACACTCGCCGCCATGCCGCCGCCACTGCCCGAGCGCCGGTGAGTCACCGGAACTCCTCCCCGCCGTCGGATCTCACACCAACGGTGTAGATTAGAACCCCCGAAGGGGTATTTCTTTTAATAAAAACCGGCCGGTTCGTCCGGTTTAGTTTTTAAGTTAGGGTTATTTTTTTAGCCGGCCCGACTAGTTTAACCCTAGGGCCCAATTAGCTATATTACGCTCAGTGCGTAGTTTAGGCCCATTAGGCCCTTTTTCATTTAAATTCGTTTTCTGTTTTAACAGAATAGTTCCTGTTTTGAAAAATTCATATCTTTTATTCTGTTTAATATTTTTAGGTGATTCTTTTTTTGTTGGTTTGAAAATTTTCTATAGTTTCTGTAGAATATATATTTAGCTATGTTAAAATTAATTAAAATTGCTTTATTTTAGTTTTAGGTAGGATAGTAAATCTGCTATAACTTGAGTTAGAAAAATTATTTTTGGATGATTCTTTTTGTCCCAACTTTATTTTGACATTGCCAAACCATAGAAATTAATTTGGGTATTTTAGGATTAATAAAAAATAGTTTTAAGCAGAATCTTGTTAATCCTAATTAATTAACTAGCTACTGTTTTCCTATTATTTTAATTAGTAAATAAATTTATTTTTAACATGTGATTGATTATTCTAGGATAGTTTCTGTCACTTTATAGGATGAACTTTTATCTATAATAAATAAAAGTTTTATTTTATTTTCTTAATAGAAATTGAATTAGGCCTAATAGGAGTTTCATAATAGGTTTTAAATTAATTCTTTTTGCTCCTAGTTGCTTAATGAAATATTTTCTGTTAAGTTAACATAAAACCATGATTAGGTTATGTTAAGGAAATTTTTGTTATATAAAACTACTTTTAGTTGATGTTTGAAGTAGGAAAACTTTGAGTTGGTTTTCTTTGAGTTTTCCCTTTGGGTTTTGCTTTGTTGGTTTTGGTGTGTTACTTTGTTATGCTACTGTGTTATGTGATCCAATGCTATATGCTTATTGTGATTATTGTTTGTCTCGGTAGAGTTTCCGGAGTGCAAAGCTTGCTACTACGAATCTTTAGCTTACGAGGATCATCAACAAGGCAAGTTTTGATCATGTTATTTTCTATACCTATGTTTTTGTGCATTAGAATTGTCACCACCCCACCATGCATGCAGTAGTTGAAATTTTGAAGTTATTAATCTTGAGTAGTATCATGTGGTAGGATGAACCAATTGTTGGGGAACGTAGCAGAAATTCAAAATTTTCTACGCAACACCAAGATCTATCTATGGAGAAACCAGCAACGAGGGGAAGGAGAGTGCATCTACATACCCTTGTAGATCGCTAAGCGGAAGCGTTCATGAGAAAGGGGTTGAAGGAGTCGTACTCATCGTGATCCAAATCATCGGAGATCCTAGTGCCGAACGGACGGCGCCTCCGCGTTCAACACACGTACAGCCCGGTGACGTCTCCCATGCCTTGATCCAGCAAGGAGAGAGGGAGAGGTTGAGGAAGACTCCATCCAGCAGCAACACAACAGCGTGGTGGTGGTGGAGGAGCGTGGCAATCCCGCAGGGCTTCGCCAAGCACCAAGGGAGAGGAGGAGGAGGAGAGGCAGGGCTGCACCAAGAGGAGAAGTTCTCGTGTGTGTTGGGCAGCCCAAAACCTCAAGTATATATAGGGGGAAAGGGGGGCTGCGCCCCCTTTAGGGTTTCCCACCCCAAGGGGTGCGGCCAGCCCTAGATTGGACTTGGGGCGGCCAGAGGGGAGGAGTGCCTCCCAAGTCAAGTGGAGGCCCTCCCCTTAGTGTTTCCCCTTCCCATGCGCATGGGCCTTGGGGGCTGGTGCCCTTGGCCCATTATGGCTAGGGCGCCCCCACATCCCATGCTACTGTATTGGACGTGGTGGAACAATTTCCGGACCTCCGGACCCTCCGAATCCTCCGAACCTTCCGAAGCTTCCGGTACAATACCGAAAAAACCCGAACTTTTTCCTAACCCAACAACAACTTTCCATATATAAATCTTTACCTCCGGACCATTCCGAACTCCTCGTGACGTCCGGGATCTCATCCGGACTCAACAACATTCGGTAACCACATACAAACTTCCTTTATAACCCTAGCATCATCGAACCTTATGTGTAGACCCTACGGGTTCGGGAGACATGTAGACATGACCGAGGCGTTCTCCGGTCAATAACCAACAGCGGATCTGGATACCCATGTTGGCTCCTACATGTTCCACGATGATCTCATCGGATGAACCACGATGTCAAGGACTCAATCGATCCCGTATACAATTCCCTTTGTCTAGCGGTATTGTACTTGCCCGAGATTCGATCGTCGGTATCCCGATACCTTGTTCAATCTCGTTTCCGCAAGTCTCTTTACTCGTTCCGTAACACATCATCCCGTGATCAACCCCTTGGTCACATTGTGCACATTATGATGATGTCCTACCGAGGGGCCCAGAGATACCTCTCCGCTTACACGGAGTGACAAATCCAGCCTTGATTCGTGCCAACCCAATGACACTTTCGGAGATACCGTAGTGCACCTTTATAGTCACCCAGCACGTTGTGGCGCTTTGGTACACCCAAAGCATTCCTACGGTATCCGGAGTTGCACAATCTCATGGTCTAAGGAAATGATACTTGGCATTAGAAAAGCTTTAGCATACTAACTACGATCTTTGTGCTAGGCTTAGGATTGGGTCTTGTCCATCACATCATTCTCCTAATGATGTGATCCCGTTATCAACGACATCCAATGTCCATGGTCGGAAACCGTAACCATCTATTGATCAACGAGCTAGTCAACTAGAGGCTTACTAGGGACATGGTGTTGTCTATGTACCCACACATGTATCTGAGTTTCCTGTCAATACAATTATAGCATGGATAATAAACGATTATCATGAACAAGGAAATATAATAATAACTAATTTATTATTGCCTCTAGGGCATATTTCCAACAGTCTCCCACTTGCACTAGAGTCAATAATCTAGTTCACATCGCCATGTGATCAACACTGATAGGTCACATCGCCATGTGACCAACATCCAAAGAGTTTACTAGTGTCTAAACTAGTTCACATCATCATGTGATTAAGACTCAATGAGTTCGAGGTTTGATCATGTTTTGCTTGTGAGAGAGGTTTTAGTCAACGGTCCGAACCTTTCAGATCCGTGTGTACTTCGCAATTCTCTATGTCATATTGTAAATGTTGCTTCCACGCCCACTTGGATCTATTCCAAATGGTTGCTCCACTATACGATCCGGTTTGCTACTCGAGTCACTTTCGGATAGGTGTTAAAGCTTGCATCGACGTAACCCTTTATGCCGAACTCTTTATCACCTCCATAATCGAGAAACATGTCCTTATTTACTCCAAGGACAGTTTTGATCGCTGTCCAATGATCCATTCTGGATCATTCTTGTACCCCTTGATGACTCATGGTAAGGCACACTTCGGTGCGGTACACAAGATAGCATACTATAGAGCCTATGTCTCGAAGCATAGGGACGACCTTCGCCCTTTCTCTCTTTCTGCCGTGGTCGAGCTTTAAGTCTTAACTTCATACCATACAACTCAGCCAAGAACTCCTTCTTTGACTGATCCATCTTGAACACCTTCAAGATCATGTCAAGGTATATGCTCATTTGAAAGTATTATTAAGCATTTTTTATCTATCCTTATAGATCTCGATGCTCAATGTTCAAGTAGCTTAATCCAGGTTTTCTATTGAAAAACATCTTTCAAATAACCCTATATGCTTTCCAGTAATTCTACATCATTTCCGATCATCAATATGTCAACAACATATACTCATCAGAAATTCTATAGTGCTCCCACTCACTTCTTTGGAAATACAAGTTTCTCATAAACTTTGTATAAACCCAAAATCTTTGATCATCCTATCAAAGTGCATATTCCAACTCCGAGATGCTTACTCCAGTCTTTAGAAGGATCGCTGGAGCTAGCATACCTTTTAGCATCCTTAGGATCGACAAAACTTTTCTGATTGTATCACATACAACCTTTCCTTACGTAAACTGGTAAGGAAACTCGTTTTGACATCCATCTGCCAGATTTCACAAATGCAGCTTATGCTAACATGATTCCGACGGACTTAAGCATCGCTACGGATGAGAAAATCTCATTGTAGTCAACTCCTTGAACTTGTGAAAAACTCTTCGCCACAAGTCGAGCTTCATAGACGGTGATATTACCGTCCACGTCCGTCTTCTTCTTAAAGATCCATTTATCTCAATGGCTTGCCGATCATCGGGCAAGTCCACCAAAGTCATGGATCCTTTCTCGGATTTTATGGCCTCGAGCCATTCGTCGGAATCCGGGCCCACCATCGCTTCTCCATAGCTCGTAGGTTCATTGTTGTCTAGCAACATGACCTTCAAGACAGGATTACTGTACCACTCAGAAGTAGTACGCATCCTTGTCACCCTACGAGGTACGTCAGTGACTTGATCCGAAACTTCATGATCACTATCATAAGCTTCTACTTCAATTGGTGTAGGTGCCACGGAACAACTTCCCGTGCCCTGCTACACACTAGTTGAAGTGATGGTTCAATAACCTCATCAAGTCTCCACCATCCTCCCACTCAACTTTTCGAGACGAACTTTTCCTCGAGGAAGGACCCGATTCAAGAAACAATCCCTATTGCTTCGGATCTGAATTAGGAGGTATACCCAACTGTTTTGGGTGTCCTATGAAGATGCATTTTGTCCGCTTTGGGTTCGAGCTTATCAACCTGAAACTTTTCCACATAAGCGTCGCAGCCCCAAACTTTTAAGAAACGACAACTTAGGTTTCTCCAAACGGTGTCGTCTCAACGGAATTATGTGGTGCCCCATTAAAGTGAGTGCGGTTGTCTCTAATGCCTAACCCATAAACGATAGTGGTAATTCGATAAGAGACATCATGGTACACACCATATCTAATAGGGTGCAACTATGATGTTCGGACACACCATCACACTATGGTGTTCCAGGCAGTATTAACTGTGAAACAATTTCCGCAATGTCTTAATAGCGTGCCAAAGTTCGTAACTCAGATACTCATCTCAATGATCATATCATAGACATTTTATCCTCTTGTCACGATGATCTTTAACTTCACTCTAAAATTACTTGAACCATTCAATAATTCAGACTTGTGTTTCATCAAGTAAATACACTCAACATCTACTTAAATCATCCGTGAAGTAAGAACATAACGATATTCATCGCATGCCTCAAAGACTCATTGCACTGCACACATCAAAATGTGTTACTTCAACAAGTTGCTATCTTGTTCCATCTTACTGAAACCGAGGCTTTTCAGTCATCTTGCCCATGTGGTATGATTTGCATATCTCAAGTGATTCAAAATCAAGTGAGTCCAAATGATCCATCTGAATGGAGTTTCATCATGCGTATACACCAATAGACATGGTTTGCATGTCTCAAACTTTTCAAAAACGAGTGAGTCCAAAGATCCATCAACATGGAGCTTCTTCATGCGTTTTATACCAATATGACTTACATGGCAGTGCCACAAGTAAGTGGTACTATCATTACTATCTTATACCTTTGGCATGAAAATGTGTATCACTACGATCGAGATTCAATAAACCATTCCTATTAGGTGCAATACCATTGAAGGTATTATTCAAATAAATAGAGTAACCATTATTCTCCTTAAATGAATAACCGTATTGCGATAGACATAATCCAATCATGTCTATGCTCAACGCAAACACCAAATGAAAATTATTCAGGTTTAATACTAATCTTGATGGTAGAGGGAGCGTGCGATGTTTGATCACATCAAACTTGGAAACACTTCCAACACATATCGTCAGCTCACCTTTAGCTAGTCTCTGTTTATTCCGTAGCTCTTTTATTTCGAGTTACTAACACTTAGCAACCGAACCGGTATGTTAATACCCTGGTGCTACTAGGAGTACTAGTAAAGTACACATTAACATAATGTATATCCAATATACTTCTATCAACCTTGCCAGCCTTCTCATCTACCAAGTATCTAGGGTAATTCTGCTCTAGTGGCTGTTCCCCTTATTACAGAAGCACTCAGTCTCGGGTTTGGGTTCGACCTTGGGTTTCTTCACTAGAGCAGCAGCTAATTTGCCGTTTCATGAAGTATCCCTTCTTGCCCTTGCCCTTCTTGAAACTAGTGGTTTCACTAACCATCAACAATTGATGCTCCTTCTTGATTTCTACTTTCGCGATGTCAAACATCGTGAATACCTCAAAGATCATCTATCCCTGACATGTTATAGTTCATCACGAAGCTCTAGCGGCTTGGTGGCAATGACTTTGGAGAAACATCACTATCTCTCCGGAAGATCAACTCCCACTCGATTCAAGTGATTGTTGCACTCGAGACAATCTGAGCACAAGCTCATCGATTGAGCTTTCTCCTTAGTTTGCAGGCTAAGAAAATCGTCGGAGGTCTCATACCTCTTGACGTGGGCACGAGCCTGAAATCCCAATTTCAGCCCTCAAACATCTCATATGTTCCGACGTTTCAAAACGCCTTTGGTGCCTCTACTCTAAACCATTTAACCGAACTATCACGTAGTTATCAAAATGTGTATGTCCGATGTTCACAACATCTACAAACAACGCTTGGGGTTCAACACACCGAGCGGTGCATTAAGGACATAAGCTTTCTCTTGTCCGCATAATCGCTACTATCAACTTTCAACTATATTTTCTCTAGGAACATATCTAAACAGTGGAACTAAAGCGCGAGCTTCGACATAATTTGCAAAGATCTTTTTGACTATGTTCAGGATAATTAAGTTCATCTTATGAACTCCCACTCACATAGACATCCCTCTAGTCATCTAAGTGATTACACGATCCGAGTCAACTAGGCCGTGTCCGATCATCACGTGAGACGGACTAGTCATCATCGGTGAACATCTTCATGTTGATCGTATCTACTATACGACTCATGCTCGATCTTTCGGTCTCTGTGTTCCGAGGCCATGTCTATACATGCTAGGCTCGTCAAGTTAACCCTAAGTGTATTGCGTGTGTTCCGAGGCCATGTCTGTACATGCTAGGCTCGTCAACACCCGTTGTATGTGAACGTAAGAATCCATCACACCCGATCATCACATGGTGCTTAGAAGCGACGAACTTTAGCAACGGTGCACAGTTAGGGGAGAACACTTCTTGAAATTGTTGTAAGGGATCATCTTATTTACTACCGTCGTTCTAAGTAAACAAGATGCATAAACATAATAAACATCACATGCAATTATATAGTAGTGACATGATATGGCCAATATCATATAGCTCCATTGATCTCCATCTTCGGGGCTCCATGATCATCATCGTCATCGGCATGACACCATGATCTCCATCATCATGATCTCCATCATCGTGTCTCCATGAAGTTGTCTCGCCAACTTATTACTTCTACTACTATGGCTACCGGTTAGCAATAAAGTAAAGTAATTACATGGCGTTGTTTAATGACACGCATGTCATACAATAAATAAAGACAACTCCTATGGCTCCTGCCGGTTGTCATACTCATCGACATGCAAGTCGTGAATCCTATTACAAGAACATGATCAATCTCATACATCACATATCATTCATCACATTCTTCTTGGCCATATCACATCACATAGCATACCCTGCAAAAACAAGTTAGACGTCCTCTAATTGTTGTTTGCATGTTTTACGCGGCTGCTATGGGTTTCTAGCAAGAACATTTCTTACCTACGCAAAACCACAACGTGATATGCCAATTGCTATTTACCCTTCATAAGGACCCTTTTCATCGAATCCGTTCCGACTAAAGTGGGAGAGATCGGCACCGCTAGCCACCTTATGCACCAAGTGCATGTCATCGGTGGAACTCTGTCTCACGTGGAGTACGTAAGGTCGGTCCGGCTGCTTCATCCCACAATACCGTCAAACAAGATTGGACTAGTAACGGTAAGCATATTGAACATCATCAACGCCCACAACTACTTTGTGTTCTACTCGTGCAAAGAATCTACGCAATAGACCTAGCTCATGATGCCACTGCTGGGGAACGTAGCAGAAATTCAAAATTTTCTACGCAACACCAAGATCTATCTATGGAGAAACCAACAACGAGGGGAAGGAGAGTGCATCTACATACCCTTGTAGATCGCTAAGCGGAAGCGTTCATGAGAACGGGGTTGAAGGAGTCGTACTCATCGTGATCCAAATCACCGGAGATCCTAGTGCCGAACGGACGGCGCCTCCGCGTTCAACACACGTACAGCCCGATGACGTCTCCCATGCCTTGATCCAGCAAGGAGAGAGGGAGAGGTTGAGGAAGACTCCATCCAGCAGCAACACAACGGCGTGGTGGTGGTGGAGGAGCGTGGCAATCCCGCAGGGCTTCGCCAAGCACCAAGGGAGAGGAGGAGGAGGAGAGGCAGGGCTGCACCAAGAGGAGAAGTTCTCGTGTGTGTTGGGCAGCCCAAAACCTCAAGTATATATAGGGGGAAAGGGGGGCTGCGCCCCCTTTAGGGTTTCCCACCCCAAGGGGTGCGGCCAGCCCTAGATTGGACTTGGGGGGCGGCCAAGAGGGGGAGGAGTGCCTCCCAAGTCAAGTGGAGGCCCTCCCCCTTAGGGTTTCCCCCTTCCCATGCGCATGGGCCTTGGGGGGGCTGGTGCCCTTGGCCCATTATGGCTAGGGCGCCCCCCTACATCCCATGCTACTGTATTGGACGTGGTGGAACAATTTCCGGACCTCCGGACCCTCCGAATCCTCCGAACCTTCCGAAGCTTCCGGTACAATACCGAAAAACCCGAACTTTTCCTAACCCAACAACAACTTTCCATATATAAATCTTTACCTCCGGACCATTCCGAACTCCTCGTGACGTCCGGGATCTCATCCGGACTCAACAACATTCGGTAACCACATACAAACTTCCTTTATAACCCTAGCATCATCGAACCTTAAGTGTAGACCCTACGGGTTCGGGAGACATGTAGACATGACCGAGACGTTCTCCGGTCAATAACCAACAGCGGATCTGGATACCCATGTTGGCTCCCACATGTTCCACGATGATCTCATCGGATGAACCACGATGTCAAGGACTCAATCGATCCCGTATACAATTCCCTTTGTCTAGCGGTATTGTACTTGCCCGAGATTCGATCGTCGGTATCCCGATACCTTGTTCAATCTCGCTTCCGCAAGTCTCTTTACTCGCTCCGTAACACATCATCCCGTGATCAACCCCTTGGTCACATTGTGCACATTATGATGATGTCCTACCGAGTGGGCCCAGAGATACCTCTCCGCTTACACGGAGTGACAAATCCAGCCTTGATTCGTGCCAACCCAATGACACTTTCGGAGATACCGTAGTGCACCTTTATAGTCACCCGCCACGCCAGACGCTTGGTACACCCAAAGCATTCCTACGGTATCCGGAGTTGCACAATCTCATGGTCTAAGGAAATGATACTTGACATTAGAAAAGCTTTAGCATACTAACTACGATCTTTGTGCTAGGCTTAGGATTGGGTCTTGTCCATCACATCATTCTCCTAATGATGTGATCCCGTTATCAACGACATCCAATGTCCATGGTCGAGAAACCGTAACCATCTATTGATCAACGAGCTAGTCAACTAGAGGCTTACTAGGGACATGGTGTTGTCTATGTACCCACACATGTATCTGAGTTTCCTATCAATACAATTATAGCATGGATAATAAACGATTATCATGAACAAGGAAATATAATAATAACTAATTTATTATTGCCTCTAGGGCATATTTCCAACAGTCTCCCACTTGCACTAGAGTCAATAATCTAGTTCACATCGCCATGTGATCAACATCGATAGGTCACATCGCCATGTGACCAACATCCAAAGAGTTTACTAGTGTCGTAAACTAGTTCACATCATCATGTGATTAAGACTCAATGAGTTCGAGGTTTGATCATGTTTTGCTTGTGAGAGAGGTTTTAGTCAACGGTCTCGAACCTTTCAGATCCGTGTGTACTTCGCAATTCTCTATGTCATATTGTAAATGTTGCTTCCACGCTCCACTTGGATCTATTCCAAATGGTTGCTCCACTATACGTATCCGGTTTGCTACTCAGAGTCACTCGGATAGGTGTTAAAGCTTGCATCGATGGAACCCTTTATGCCGAACTCTTTATCACCTTCATAATCGAGAAACATGTCCTTATTTACTCCAAGGACAGTTTTGACCGCTGTCCAATGATCCATTCCTGGATCATTCTTGTACCCTTTGACCGACTCATGGTAAGGCACACTTCCGTCGGTACACAAGATAGCATACTATAGAGCCTATGTCTCAAGCATAGGGACGACCTTCGCCCTTTCTCTCTTTTCTGCCATGGTCGAGCTTTAAGTCTTAACTTCATACCATACAACTCAGCCAAGAACTCCTTCTTTGATCGATCCATCTTGAACACCTTCAAGATCATGTCAAGGTATATGCTCATTTGAAAGTATTATTAAGCATTTTTATCTATCCTTATAGATCTTGATGCTCAATGTTCAAGTAGCTTAATCCAGGTTTTCTATTGAAAACATCTTTCAAATAACCCTATATGCTTTCCAGAATTCTACATCATTTCCGATCATCAATATGTCAACAACATATACTCATCGAAATTCTATAGTGCTCCCACTCACTTCTTTGGAAATACAAGTTTCTCATAAACTTTGTATAAACCCAAAATCTTTGATCATCCTATCAAAGTGCATATTCCAACTCCGAGATGCTTACTCCAGGTCCTTAGAAGGATCGCTGGAGCTAGCATACCTTTTAGCATCCTTAGGATCGACAAAACTTTTCTTATTGTATCACATACAACCTTTCCTTACGTAAACTGGTAAGGAAACTCGTTTTGACATCCATCTGCTAGATTTCACAAATGCAGCTTATGCTAACATGATTCCGACGGACTTAAGCATCGCTACGGATGAGAAAATCTCATCGTAGTCAACTCCTTGAACTTGTGAAAAACTCTTCGCCACAAGTCGAGCTTCATAGACGGTGATATTACCGTCCACGTCCGTCTTCTTCTTAAAGATCCATTTATCTCAATGGCTTGCCGATCATCGGGCAAGTCCACCAAAGTCATGGATCCTTTCTCGGATTTTATGGCCTCGAGCCATTCGTCGGAATCCGGGCCCACCATCGCTTCTCCATAGCTCGTAGGTTCATTGTTGTCTAGCAACATGACCTTCAAGACAGGATTACTGTACCACTCAGAAGTAGTACGCATCCATGTCACCCTCACGAGGTACGTCGGTGACTTGATCCAAACTTCATGATCACTATCATAAGCTTCTACTTCAATTGGTGTAGGTGCCACGGAACAACTTCCTGTGCCTGCTACACACTAGTTGAAGTGATGGTTCAATAACCTCATCAAGTCTCCACCATCCTCCCACTCAACTTTTCGAGACGAACTTTTCCTCGAGAAAGGACCCGATTCAAGAAACAATCCCTATTGCTTCCGGATCTGAATTAGGAGGTATACCCAACTGTTTTGGGTGTCCTATGAAGATGCATTTTGTCCGCTTTGGGTTCGAGCTTATCAACCTGAAACTTTTCCACATAAGCGTCGCAGCCCCAAACTTTTAAGAAACGACAACTTAGGTTTCTCCAAACGGTGTCGTCTCAACGGAATTATGTGGTGCCCCATTAAAGTGAGTGCGGTTGTCTCTAATGCCTAACCCATAAACGATAGTGGTAATTCGATAAGAGACATCATGGTACACACCATATCTAATAGGGTGCAACTATGATGTTCGGACACACCATCACACTATGGTGTTCCAGGCAGTATTAATTGTGAAACAATTTCCACAATGTCTTAATAGCGTGCCAAAGTTCAGAACTCAGATACTCATCTCAATGATCATATCATAGACATTTTATCCTCTTGTCACGATGATCTTTAACTTCACTCTAAAATTACTTGAACCATTCAATAATTCAGACTTGTGTTTCATCAAGTAAATACACTCAACATCTACTTAAATCATCCGTGAAGTAAGAACATAACGATATTCATCGCATGCCTCAAAGACTCATTGCACTGCACACATCAAAATGTGTTACTTCAACAAGTTGCTATCTTGTTCCATCTTATCAAACCGAGGCTTTTCACTCATCTTGCCCATGTGGTATGATTTGCATATCTCAAGTGATTCAAAATCAAGTGAGTCCAAATGATCCATCTGAATGGAGTTTCATCATGCGATACACCAATAGACATGGTTTGCATGTCTCAAACTTTTCAAAACGAGTGAGTCCAAAGATCCATCAACATGGAGCTTCTTCATGCTTTTATACCAATATGACTTACATGGCGAAGGCCACAAGTAAGTGGTACTATCATTACTATCTTATACCTTTGGCATGAAAATGTGTATCACTACGATCGAGATTCAATAAACCATTCCTATTAGGTGCAATACCATTGAAGGTATTATTCAAATAAACAGAGTAACCATTATTCTCCTTAAATGAATAACCAGATTGCATGATAGACATAATCCAATCATGTCTATGCTCAACGCAAACACCAAATGAAAATTATTCAGGTTTAATACTAATCTTGATGGTAGAGGGAGCGTATGCGATGTTTGATCACATCAAACTTGGAAACACTTCCAACACATATCGTCACTCACCTTTAGCTAGTCTCCGCTTATTCCGTAGCTCTTTTATTTCGAGTTACTAACACTTAGCAACCGAACCGTATCTTAATACCCTGGTGCTACTAGGAGTACTAGTAAAGTACACATTAACATAATGTATATCCAATATACTTCTATCGACCTTGCCAGCCTTCTCATCTACCAAGTATCTAGGGTAATTCTGCTCAAAGGGCTGTTCCCCTTATTACGTAAGCACTTAGTCTCGGGTTTGGGTTCGACCTTGGGTTTCTTCACTAGAGCAGCAGCTAATTTGCCGTTTCATGAAGTATCCCTTCTTTCCCTTGCCCTTCTTGAAACTAGTGGTTTCACTAACCATCAACAATTGATGCTCCTTCTTGATTTCTACTTTCGTGATGTCAAACATCGTGAATACCTCAAAGATCATCTATCCCTGACATGTTATAGTTCATCACGAAGCTCTAGCGGCTTGGTGGCAATGACTTTGGAGAAACATCACTATCTCTCCTGGAAGATCAACTCCCACTCGATTCAAGTGATTGTTGCACTCGGACAATCTGAGCACAAGCTCATCGATTGAGCTTTCTCCTTAGTTTGCAGGCTAAGAAAATCGCCGGAGGTCTCATACCTCTTGACGTGGCACGAGCCTGAAATCCCAATTTCAGCCCTCAAACATCTCATATGTTCCGCGACGCTTCAAAACGCCTTTGGTGCCTCTACTCTAAACCATTTAACTGAACTATCACGTAGTTATCAAAATGTGTATGTCCGATGTTCGCAACATCTACAAACAACGCTTGGGGTTCAGCACACCGAGCGTGCATTAAGGACATAAGCTTTCTCGTCCGCATAACCGCTACTATCAACTTTCAACTATATTTTCTCTAGGAACATATCTAAACAAAGGAACTAAAGCGCGAGCTTCGACATAATTTGCAAAGATCTTTTGACTATGTTCAGGATAATTAAGTTCATCTTATGAACTCCCACTCGATAGACATCCTCTAGTCATCTAAGTGATTACATGATCCGAGTCAACTAGGCCGTGTCCGATCATCACGTGAGACGGACTAGTCATCATCGGTGAACATCTTCATGTTGATCGATCTACTATACGACTCATGCTCGATCTTTCGGTCTCGTGTTCCGAGGCCATGTCTATACATGCTAGGCTCGTCAAGTTAACCCTAAGTGTATTGCGTGTGTTCCGAGGCCATGTCTGTACATGCTAGGCTCGTCAACACCCGCTGTATGTGAACGTAAGAATCCATCACACCCGATCATCACGTGGTGCTTAGAAGCGACGAACTTTAGCAACGGTGCACGTTAGGGAGAACACTTCTTGAAATTGTTGTAAGGATCATCTTATTTACTACCGTCGTTCTAAGTAAACAAGATGCATAAACATAATAAACATCACATGCAATTATATAGTAGTGACATGATATGGCCAATATCATATAGCTCCATTGATCTCCATCTTCGGGGCTCCATGATCATCATCGTCACCGGCATGACACCATGATCTCCATCATCATGATCTCCATCATCGTGTCTCCATGAAGTTGTCTCGCCAACTTATTACTTCTACTACTATGGCTACCGTTAGCAATAAAGTAAAGTAATTACATGGCGTTGTTTAATGACACGCAGGTCATACAATAAATAAAGACAACTCCTATGGCTCCTGCCGTTGTCATACTCATCGACATGCAAGTCGTGAATCCTATTACAAGAACATGATCAATCTCATACATCACATATCATTCATCACATTCTTCTTGGCCATATCACATCACATAGCATACCCTGCAAAACAAGTTAGACGCCCTCTAATTGTTGTTTGCATGTTTTACGTGGCTGCTATGGGTTTCTAGCAAGAACATTTCTTACCTACGCAAAACCACAACGTGATATGCCAATTGCTATTTACCCTTCATAAGGACCCATTTCATCGAATCCGTTCCGACTAAAGTGGGAGAGATCGGCACCGCTAGCCACCTTATGCACCAAGTGCATGTCACCGGTGGAACCTGCCTCACGAAGAGTACGTAAGGTCGGTCCGGCTGCTTCATCCCACAATACCGTCAAACAAGATTGGACTAGTAACGGTAAGCATATTGAACATCATCAACGCCCACAACTACTTTGTGTTCTACTCGTGCAAAGAATCTACGCAATAGACCTAGCTCATGATGCCACTGCTGGGGAACGTAGCAGAAATTCAAAATTTTCTACGCAACACCAAGATCTATCTATGGAGAAACCAACAACGAGGGGAAGGAGAGTGCATCTACATACCCTTGTAGATCGCTAAGCGGAAGCGTTCATGAGAACGGGGTTGAAGGAGTCGTACTCATCGTGATCCAAATCACCGGAGATCCTAGTGCCGAACGGACGGCGCCTCCGCGTTCAACACACGTACAGCCCGGTGACGTCTCCCATGCCTTGATCCAGCAAGGAGAGAGGGAGAGGTTGAGGAAGACTCCATCCAGCAGCAACACAACGGCGTGGTGGTGGTGGAGGAGCGTGGCATCCCAGCAGGCTTCGCCAAGCACCAAGGGAGAGGAGGAGGAGGAGAGGCAGGCTGCACCAAGAGGAGAAGTTCTCGTGTGTGTGGGCAGCCCAAAACCTCAAGTATATATAGGGGAAAGGGGCTGCGCCCTTTAGGGTTTCCCACCCCAAGGGGTGCGGCCAGCCCTAGATTGGACTTGGGGCGGCCAAGAGGGGAGGAGTGCCTCCCAAGTCAAGTGGAGGCCCTCCCCTTAGGGTTTCCCCTTCATGCGCATGGGCCTTGGGGGCTGGTGCCCTTGGCCCATTATGGCTAGGGCGCCCCCACATCCCATGCTACTGTATTGGACGTGGTGGAACAATTTCCGACCTCCGGACCCCTCCGAATCCTCCGAACCTTCCGAAGCTTCCTCGCACAATACCGAAAAACCCGAACTTTTTCCTAACCCAACAACAACTTTCCATATATAAATCTTTACCTCCGGACCATTCCGAACTCCTCGTGACGTCCGGGATCTCATCCGGACTCAACAACATTCGGTAACCACATACAAACTTCCTTTATAACCCTAGCATCATCGAACCTTATGTGTAGACCCTACGGGTTCGGGAGACATGTAGACATGACCGAGACGTTCTCCGGTCAATAACCAACAGCGGATCTGGATACCCATGTTGTCTCCCACATGTTCCACGATGATCTCATCGGATGAACCACGATGTCAAGGACTCAATCGATCCCGTATACAATTCCCTTTGTCTAGCGGTATTGTACTTGCCCGAGATTCGATCGTCGGTATCCCGATACCTTGTTCAATCTCGCTTCCGCAAGTCTCTTTACTCGCTCCGTAACACATCATCCCGTGATCAACCCCTTGGTCACATTGTGCACATTATGATGATGTCCTACCGAGTGGGCCCAGAGATACCTCTCCGCTTACGGAGTGACAAATCCCAGTCTTGATTCGTACCAACCCAATGACACTTTCGGAGATACCGTAGTGCACCTTTATAGTCACCCGATTCGCCAGGACGCTTGGTACACCCAAAGCATTCCTACGGTATCCGGAGTTGCACAATCTCATGGTCTAAGGAAATGATACTTGACATTAGAAAAGCTTTAGCATACGAACTACGATCTTTGTGCTAGGCTTAGGATTGGGTCTTGTCCATCACATCATTCTCCTAATGATGTGATCCCGTTATCAACGACATCCAATGTCCATGGTCAGGAAACCGTAACCATCTATTGATCAACGAGCTAGTCAACTAGAGGCTTACTAGGGACATGGTGTTGTCTATGTACCCACACATGTATCTGAGTTTCCTGTCAATACAATTATAGCATGGATAATAAACGATTATCATGAACAAGGAAATATAATAATAACTAATTTATTATTGCCTCTAGGGCATATTTCCAACACCAATCCCCTTGTTACCATGACCCCGGGACGAAGTAGTTTTACCTTGCTATGCTCGTAGACGGGTTTTGGTTGAGTGAAATTCATAAGCAAGATGTGAGAGTCAATGATGATGACAACCCCATGAACTACAATGATCAAGATGGACTTTGAAATTCACTACTGGGTGGAGGACAGTTGACGGGCACCCTGGAGAACCCAGTGGTTGGCCGGGATGCATGGAGAAGCGCCATGACATCTTGCGGAAAGCTTCACCCAGCCACGAAGACACGGATGGATGCCCCATGACCGAAGCTTACTCAGCAGCCGCAAGCCATTATGGGCTCTGGCTGGGTTAACCCTAGTAGTGACGCTGACGGACGGTACTACGAGATGTAGAAGAATGGTAGGATTGGATGGGTACCGCAAGAGCTGTAAGAACTCTTTGGAAGACCTGTTTATTCATCCCGCCTTCAAACACCATGAAGTGCGAAGACTTAAAAGGAGGGAATGATTCTTGCGGAAAAGTGCATAAACCTCTGCAGAGTTAAAGATCTAATCGATTAGCCGTGTCCCCGATTCTGGACAATTTGAGCCTCTGAACTTGGAAGTATTCGAAATCTCAACACTAAAACTAATGAATTAATTTGAGGGTTTATGACTTAATAATTTGGGAATGAGATATTGGTTGGCGGAACCATCTCAATAACTACCAACAATTTGTAGTAATTTGCAAGCAAGTCCACTATAGTAGGAGAAAATTGGCATTTTCGCAAAATGATGAAACTTAGAGCTCCACAGCCAAAATGCATATAGTGTTAGTAACTTTATTATTGTTACTCTTCATGACTTGCCAGCTTATTCAAAAGCTGACCTATATGGCTGCAACGCCTTATGTTGCGTAGGTATATTCCGATCAGAGAGTGAGGCTACGCTCCGCGCTTGGCGATTGCCCTTTGGAGTCGGATGGACTCGCTTTATCTTCTACGCTTCCGCAGCATTAGTAGTTTATTTTCTCATGAGTTGGCCTTGAGCCAAATTTATTCTCTTGTAATAAAGACTCTATATGAGAACCGTGTAATAATTTTCAGGTGTGATTGAACTTTGATTACTTTATCGATGTACTGTGAGTACCAGCATGATCTTGGGATGGTACAAACACAGAGATTTGACCGATTTTGGGTCAGGTCGCTACAGAGATGGTATCAGAGCACACACTGACCGTAGGATCGTAACCCCTAGGATCGGAAAGCCATAGCAGAGACCATTTACTTTATATCCTTATCATTCTGTAATTCTCCCCTGTTCAATTCTGACTCTTCTCCGATTTCCAGTATTCTAGATGGCCGTCGAGTTCACCCTAGTTTTGCTACCGGAGTTTTGCTAGCCCGACGAGACGATGCCCTTCGGAAGGAAGCTGGTCCAGATGGTGAAGAAGCTGAAGATTGCTCTGCCCTCGATCACCGGGAAGCCAACCAATGCACTTCCGACGGACACCCGCTACAGGATTGAGGTGCATATCCCAGGGAGAACCTTCGAGGACATCTGAGCCTATTGACTTGAGTTCACCGACTTCAACCGGATCATCGGAAGGGACATGGCGATCTATCGTGCCCTTGGACATCTCCGAGAGGATTACAGGCCGAGCTCGATCCTCGACTCGCCATGGTTTCTCGCAGGCAAGGAATGGAGATATCATCCGCACTGTGGAGGACGACTCCACTCTCTCTACATCCAGGACTTGGAGTGTCTCCTCGTGAAACGGAGATTCGCACTCGCCAGAACTCAAGGCACATCGGAGGCTTTTGTTCCGTGAACTGGAACTAGAGGAGAAGGCACGCGCAGACTTCCTTAACCATGAGGAAGAAGTCACGGACTTCATGGAGACAATGACGACCAAAGATGAAGCTTGCCGCGATAGAGGAAAAGATGGACTTGGGAGAGGACCTTTTTCGAGTGGAGATGAAGGACCCTCGTGAGTAATGATCAGGATTATGAAGGAGTTCCACCAAGGAAGTCACAAGAGGAGGCGCCACAACAGAGGACGCAAGGATTATCGATGAAGACTTTTTAGTCGACCACCATGTTATTTTTACTTTTTCGTCGATCAGTTAGGCCGATATTTTTCCTTCGATTAGTCATGAGCTTTTGTAATCGAGATTGAACCATGTTTGAGTGGAATGAATAAATGATTGGTGTGTTTATGATTGTGCATTCATATGGATAGTGTTATTTCTCATAGACCATTGTTCTATTCTAATTTTCTCATCCACTCCAAAAAAACACCAGATGCCTCCGAGACGTGACACTGGTTTTCCGCCGGAGCTCACCCAACTGCTTCAAAGCAGAGAATGCACTTATGCAGCTTCTCATCCGTAATCGAACAACAACACCAACAATCCACCGCCACCACCCCTCGTGGACAACTTGACTCGATTCTCGAGGCTGAATCCGCCAGTGTTCTCTAGTAGCACCGAGCCGATTGTGGTGATGATTGGCTCCGCAAAGTCGGAAGAGAGCTAATCACCGTTGGATGCACCGATGCGTAGAAGGTGTGCTTTGTCAGCGCATCAACTTGATGGACCTGCAGCTTCTTGGTGGGAGAACTACACCGCCACTTATCCCATCGGTGCCATCACATGGGATCAATTCCAGCAGGCCTTCCGCACCGCTCATGTTTCAGCTGGAGCCATGAGTCTGAAGAAGCGTGAGTTCCGCAACTTACGCCAGGGGAACCGTACTGTGGCGCAGTACGTGGATGAGTTCAGCAAGCTAGCTCGCTATGCCCCGATGATGTGGCCACAGATGCCGCAAAGCAGGAGAAGTTCCTTGAGGGACTCAATGACGAGCTGAGTATGCAGCTTATTGTGGCTACCTTCAACAACTACCAGGAGCTGGTAGACAAGGCCACCATACTTGAAGGCAAGCAGCAGCAGATAGAAAGCCGCAAGCGGAAGTACAGCCAGGGGAAGCACAACTCGGGAGCCCAGCAGAAGCCCCGTTATGCACCATACTCAGGAGGGCACACCCATCATAACCATGGAGGTCATAACCATGGAGGAAATGGGAACAACCGCAACCAGACAACAAGTCGTGCCATGGCAATGGCAATGGAAACGGTAATGGCAATCAGCACCGTTCTGCCCCGGCTCAAGGATCTGAGCCACATCGCCGCTTCAAGTGCCGTAAGACAGGCACTATGCCACCGACTGCCCGGAGGCTGCAGAGGAATGGAAACGGCAATGGAGGCTTAGCAAAGAAGCCCAATCCGCTCCTCGTGCTCGTGTGAACCACATTGACGTGGAGGACGCCTATGATCAGCCGTATAATCGTGGTTGGTAAGTTTTATTGAATTCATGTTCAGTTTTGGTACTCTTTGATTCGGTGCAACGATTCATTCATATCAAGGGTAGTTGTGGAAAAGTACGGGTTGCCCACTAAAACCCTTAGAAGCCCCTTCGCGTCGGGCCCGCAGAGGAGAAATGATGGCAGGCTTAGGCTGTCATGCAACCTCAATATCGGGAACCATAAATTTCCCACAGACCTCATAGTGTTGGAAACCCGCACCTTGGATGTAATCCTAGGCATGGATTGGTTGACGGTTCAAGGAAACATAGATCGTGCTCAAGAAGTCTATTCTCGCCACCACCCCGGAGCGTAAGAGGATCAAGTATGTAGCCAGCACAACCAGATGAAGAATCATGCATTCCCTCACGGAGTTGTTCAGAGGAAGTGCCAGAGTGCAAGACTTTCCGATGTGTTTCCTAAGAATTACCAGAATGCCACCGACAGGACATTGAATTTCTGATCGAGTTATTGCGGCACAGCCCCAATATCCAAGAGACCTTATCGGATGCCACCGAATGAGTTGAAAGAGATCAAGGATCAAATTAATGAGTTATTGGAAAAAGGATATATTCGCCAAGCTCATCACCTTGGGGAGCTCCAGCTTTTTGGTAGAAAAGAAGGATGGAAGCTTGAGGATGGTTGTGGATTATCGTGCGTTGAACGAAGTAACCATCAAGAACAAGTACCCTCTACCGATGATTAATGACCTGTTTGATCAGCTAGTTGGAGCCAAGGTATTCTCTAAGATCGATCTTCGATCAGGGTATCATCAGTTGAAGATCCGTGAAAAGGATATACCCAAAACAGCATTCACTACTGTGTATGGTTTATATGAGTATACCGTCATGTCATTTGGATTGACTAATGCTCCTGCATACTTCATGAATTTGATGAACAAGGTGTTTATGGAATATCTGGACAAGTTTGTCGTGGTGTTCATCGATGATATATTGATTTTCTCCAAGAGCGAGGAAGAGCATAAGGAACATTTGCGCCTAGTTCGAGAAACTTCGAGAACATCGGTTGTATGCCAAGTTCAGCAAATGTGAATTTTGGCTGAAGGAAGTTGGATTCCTCGACATGTTATTTCAGGAGAAGGAATAGCAGTTGATCCCGCCAAGGTTGAATCACCACAGATTGGCAGTCACCCACCTCACCAAGGAGATCCGCAGTTTTCTCGGACTCGCAGGATATTATCGGAGGTTTATTGAGAACTTCTCGAAGATTGCCAAACCCATGACTGAGCTGTTGAAGAAGGAAGCCAAGTATGTTTGGACCGAGGAATGTGAAGCCAGTTTTCAGGAATTGAAGAAACGTCTGGTCACAGCCCCAGTGTTGATTTTGCCAGACATACACAAGGAATACCAAGTTTATTGTGACGCTTCTCGTCAAGGACTCGGAGGAGTACTAATGCAGGAAGGAAAAGTTGTAGCTTATGCCTCCAGACAACTACGACCTCGTGAGATGAATTATGCCACACATGATTTGGAGTTAGCAGCCGTAGTGCATGCACTCAAGACCTGGAGACATTTCCTCATCGGAAACCGTTGTGATGTTTACACAGATCACAAGAGCTTGAAGTATATTTTCACGCAGAAAGAGTTGAACCTCAGGAAGAGGAGATGGCTAGAGTTGATAAAGGACTATGACATGAGATTGCATTATCACCCAGGTAAGGCTAATGTTGTAGCCGATGCTTTGAGCCGTAAGAGTTATGTGAATACTCTTACAGCAGGAGGATTACCCCAGGAGTTAGTCGATGACCTCGAGATCTCCGATCGGAGATAGTTCCGAGAGGATATGTTGCAACTCGAAGTTCAGTCCACTTTGGCCGAAGGATTCGTGAAGCCCGAAGTCGGACAAGGAAATTGATGAGATAAAGCGTAAGATGAGTGAAGGAAAAGCTAAAGGATTTCGTGAGGATGAGCACGGAACTATATGGTTCGAGGATCGATTTATGTGCCCGATGATCCCGAACTCGGAAGCTAATTCTTCAGAGGCTCATGATTCACCGTACTCGATACCCCGCAACACCAAGATGTACCGGATTTGAAGGAAAGTTTCGGTGGACAGGTATGAAGAAGGATATTGCCGAGTATGTAGCAGATATCGATGTTTGTCAACGTAAAAAGGCGAACATCGAAGCCAGCAGGGTTACTTCAACCTTTGCCGATTCCCGAGTGGAAATGGGAGAAACTTGGAATGGATTTCATCACAGATTACCCAGACCCGTTCAGGTTATGATTCTATCTGGGTAGTGGTTGATCGTTTGACCAAGGTAGCTCACTTCATTCCCGTGAAGACTACCTATACCAGTGCTAAGTTGGCCAAGATATACATGACCAGGATCGTATGTATGCATGGAGTTCCGAGGAAAATCGTGTCAGATAGAGGAACACAGTTTACCTCAAAGTTTTGGAAGCAATTGCATGAAACTTTGGGTACGAGGCTGGAATTCAGTACAGCTTTTCATCCAAAGACAGATGGACAGACCGAGAGGGTCAATCAGATTCTGGAGGACATGTTGAGAGCTTGTGTGCTAGACTATGGGTCTAGCTGGGATGATAATTTGCCGTACGCAGAGTTCTCATACAACAACAGCTTATCAATCCATCAAGATGGCCCTTCAAGCTCTATACGGAAGGAGGTGCAGAACACCATTGCTGTGGGATAGTGTTGGAGATCGATCACTTTTTGGTTCCGACCTTATCAGGGATTCCGAAGAGAAAGTCAAGCTGATTCGAGACAGACTCAAGATAGCCCAGTCGAGACAGAAAAGTTATGCAGACAGTAAGCGCAAGGAAGTGAATTACGAAGCGGGAGACCGAGCATATCTTCGTGTGTCACCACTTCATGGAATCAAGAGGTTTGGTGTCAAAGGAAAGTTAGCACCCCGATTTATTGGCCCCTACAAAATCCTCGAACGTCGTGGAGAAGTTGCTTACAAGTTAGAATTGCCGGAAGGGTTGTCCGGAGTTCATGATGTCTTCCATGTTTCTCAGCTGAAGAAGTGTCATGCCGACATGGCCGATGTTCCGTTGAGAGACACAGTGCCCCTAGAGGCCATACAACTTGACAGTGATCTGACTTATAAGGAGAAACCCGTCCGAATTCTCGAGACTGCGAGCAGAGTCACCCGCAGCAAGGTCATCAAGTTTTGTAAGGTGCTGTGGAGTCACCACACCGAGGAAGAAGCCACCTGGGAGCGCGAAGAAGACCTTCTTCGAGACCACCCGCACCTATTTGCTAGCCAACCCGAATCTTGAGGGCGAGATTCATCTTAAGGTGGGTAGGTTTGTAACATCCCAAATTTCTTATTTGGAATGTTTTACAATTATAGCTAAGCATCCTATGCATCCTGTTTGAATTTGAATGCCATTTGAAGTTTCAGAGGATTTTGGGTTTTGAATTTGAATTCAAACTTTGGCAAGTGGGAATCATTTCAAAAACTATGCCTGATAAATACTTGATCAAAAGTATGAGAGGAGTAAACATGACACTCCAAAAATATCGAGAGGAAAACATAGCCAAAAGTTTTGGATTCAAATCTGAATTTTATTTGAATTTGAAAAAATGGATTTTATAAAGTTTGGATTTTGCCTTTGAAAAATGTTCAAATGATAGGAATATTCCCTGATCATTTTGGTATATATATACCCTATATAAAATATTTATAGTTTATGTTTTATCTCTGTTTTGTTTTATTAAAAGAATAAATTAAAAAATAGAAACCCCCCAGCGCCACCAGCCCCTGCCCACCAAATACCAAGCCCCCCCCACCAGGCCCACCGAGCTGCCCAGCCCAGCCGAGCCGCCCAAGGCACCGACCTCACCTCCCCAAGACCAAGCCCCTTCGCGATCGGTCGCCCGCCGCCCCCCTCTCTCTCTCACCGACAGGCAGGCCCCACCCTTTCTTCAACCCCCGCCCCACGCCACGCCACACACCGATCGCGGATCTCATGAGATCCGGATGCCGATCCTCCCGATCGCCTCCCTTACCCCGACGAGGCCCCCGCCTATATAAACCGGGTCCCCGCACCCCATTCCCCCTTACCCCTCGCCGGAGCCCCTCCTCGTCTCTCACGAGCTCACCGGAGCCCGAACCTCCCGTCGCCGCCATTTTCGTCGCCGCCGTCGCCCTACACCCTCCCGACCCCCACCGACTCCACCAGAACCCTCCCCGAGCTCGTCCGCACCCGCCGAGCCACTCCCCCGACCTCCCCGACGACCGGAGCCGTCGGCACACTCGCCGCCGCCGCCGCCGCCGCCGAGCGCCGGTGAGTCACCGGAACTCCTCCCCGCCGTCGGATCTCACACCAACGGTGTAGATTAGAACCCCCGAAGGGGTATTTCTTTTAATAAAAAACCGGCCGGTTCGTCCGGTTTAGTTTTTAAGTTAGGGTTTTTTTTAGCCGGCCCGACTAGTTTAACCCTAGGGCCCAATTAGCTATATTACGCTCAGTGCGTAGTTTAGGCCCATTAGGCCCTTTTTCATTTAAATTCGTTTTCTGTTTTAACAGAATAGTTCCTGTTTTGAAAAATTCATATCTTTTATTCTGTTTAATATTTTTAGGTGATTCTTTTTTTGTTGGTTTGCAAATTTTCTATAGTTTCTGTATAATATATATTTAGCTATGTTAAAATTAATTAAAATTGCTTTATTTTAGTTTTAGCCAGGATAGTAAATCTGCTATAACTTGAGTTAGAAAAATTATTTTTGGATGATTCTTTTTGTCCCAACTTTATTTTGACATTGCCAAACCATAGAAATTAATTTGGGTATTTTAGGATTAATAAAAAAAATAGTTTTAAGCAGAATCTTGTTAATCCTAATTAATTAACTAGCTACTGTTTTCCTATTATTTTAATTAGTAAATAAATTTATTTTTAACATGTGATTGATTATTCTAGGATAGTTTCTGTCACTTTATAGGATGAACTTTTATCTATAATAAATAAAAGTTTTTTTTATTTTTCTTAATAGAAATTGAATTAGGCCTAATAGGAGTTTCATAATAGGTTTTAAATTAATTATTTTTGCTCCTAGTTGCTTAATGAAATCTTTTCTGTTAAGTTAACATAAAACCATGATTAGGTTATGTTAAGGAAATTTTTGTTATATAAAACTACTTTTAGTTGATGTTTGAAGTAGGAAAACTTTGAGTTGGTTTTCTTTGAGTTTTCCCTTTGGGTTTTGCTTTGTTGGTTTTGGTGTGTTACTTTGTTATGCTATTGTGTTATGTGATCCAATGCTATATGCTTATTGTGATTATTGTTTGTCTCGGTAGAGTTTCCGGAGTGCGAAGCTTGCTACTACGAATCTTTAGCTTACGAGGATCATCAGCAAGGCAAGTTTTGATCATGTTATTTTCTATACCTATGTTTTTGTGCATTAGAATTGTCACCACCCCACCATGCATGCAGTAGTTGAAATTTTGAAGTTATTAATCTTGAGTAGTATCATGTGGTAGGATGAACCAATCCCCTTGTTACCATGACCCCGGGACGAAGTAGTTTTACCTTGCTATGCTCGTAGACGGGTTTTGGTTGAGTGAAATTCATAAGCAAGATGTGAGAGTCAATGATGATGACAACCCCATGAACTACAATGATCAAGATGGACTTTGAAATTCACTAACTGGGTGGAGGACGGTTGACGGGCACCTGGAGAACCCAGTGGTTGGCGGGATGCATGGAGAAGCGCCATGACATCTTGCGGAAAGCTTCACCCAGCCACGAAGAGACGGATGGATGCCCCATGACCGAAGCTTACTGTGCAGCCGCAAGCCATTATGGGCTCGGCTGGGTTAACCCTAGTAGTGACGCTGGCTGGGCGGTACTACGAGATGTAGAAGAACGATAGGATAGGATGGTACCGCAGTAGCTGTAAGAACTCTTTGGAAGACCTGTTTATTCATCCCGCCTTCAAACACCATGAAGTGCGAAGACTTAAAAGGAGGGAATGATTCTTGCGGAAAAGTCATAAACCTCTGCAGAGTTAAAGATCTAATCGATTAGCCGTGTCCCCGGTTACGGACAATTTGAGCCTCTGGAACTTGGAAGTATTCGGAAATCTCAACACTAAAACTAATGAATTAATTTGAGGGGTTTTATGACTTAATAATTTGGGAATGAGATATTGGTTGGCGGAACCATCTCAATAACTACCAACAATTTGTAGTAATTTGCAAGCAAGTCCACTATAGTAGGAGAAAATTGGCATTTTCGCAAAATGATGAAACTTAGAGCTCCACAGCCAAAATGCATATAGTGTTAGTAACTTTATTATTGTTACTCTTCATGACTTGCCAGCTTATTCAAAAAGCTGACCTATATGGCTGCAACGTCTTATGTTGCAGAGGTATATTCCGATCAGGAGTGAGGCTACGCTCCGCGCTTGGCGATTGCCCTTTGGAGTCGGATGGACTCGCTTTATCTTCTACGCTTCCGCAGCATTAGTAGTTTATTTTCTCATGAGTTGGCCTTGGGCCAAATTTATTCTCTTGTAATAAAGACTCTATATGAGAACCGTGTAATAATTTTCAGGTGTGATTGAACTTTGATTACTTTATCGATGTACTGTGAGTACCAGCATGATCTTGGGATGGTACAGACACAGAGATTTGGCCGATTTTGGGTCAGGTCGCTACATATAGGGAGTGTGCGATGATGATCATATCAATCTTGGAACTACTTCCAATACACATCGTCAACTCACCCTCGACTAGTCTCTGTTTATTCTGTAACTCCTATTTCGGGTTACTAATTTTTAGCAACCGAACAAGTATCGAATACCCAGGGGCTACTATAAACACTAGTAAGGTACACATCAATAACATGTATATCAAATATAGCTTTGTTCACTTTGCCATCCTTCTTACCCACCAAATACTTGGGGTAGTTCCGCTTCCAGTGACCAGTCCCTTTGCAGTAGAAGCACTTAGTCTCAGGCTTAGGTCTAGACTTGGGCTTCTTCACTTGAGCAACAACTTGCTTGCCGTTCTTCTTGAAGTTCCCCTTCTTCCCTTTGCCCTTTTTCTTGAAACTAGTGATCTTGTCAACCATCAACACTTGATGTTTTTCTTTGATTTCTACCTTCGCCGATTTTAGCATCGCGAAGAGCTTGAGAATTGGTTTCATCATCCCTTGCATATTATAGTTCATCACGAAGTTCTAGTAACTTGGTGATAGTGAGTAGAGAACTTTTTCAATTAATATCTTATCTGGAAGATTAACTCCCACTTGATTCAAGCAATTGTAGTACTCAGACAATCTGAGCACATGCTCACTGGTTGAGCTATTATCCTCCATCTTGTAGGCAAAGTACTGTCAGAGGTCTCATACCTCTCGACACGGGCATGAGTATGAAATACCAATTTCAACTCTTGGAAAATCTTATATGCTCCGTGGCGTTCAAAACATTTTTGAAGTCCCGGTTCTAAGCCATAAAGCACGGTGCACTAAACCATCAAGTAGTCATCATACCGAGCTTTGTCAAACGTTTCTGCATCTGCTCCTGCAATAGGTCTGTCACCTAGCGGTGCATCAAGGACATAATTCTTCTGTGTAGCAATGAGGTTTATCCTCAGATCACGGACCAAGTCCGCATCATTGCTACTAAAATTTTTCAACTTATTTTTCTCTAGGAACATATCAAAATATAAACGGGGAGTAACAACGCGAGCTATTGATCTACAACATAGATATGCTAATACTACCAGGACTAAGTTCATGATAAATTAAAGTTCAATTAATCATATTACTTAAGAACTCCCACTTAGATAGACATCCCTCTAATCCTCTAAGCGATCACGTGATCCATATCAACTAAACCATGTCCGATCATCACGTGAGATGGAGTAGTTTCAATGGTGAACATCAATATGTTGATCATATCTACTATATGATTCACGCTCGCCCGTTCGGTCTCCGTGTTCCGAGGCCATATATGTTATATGGTAGGCTCGTCAAGTTTAACCTGAGTATTCCGCGTGTGCAACTGTTTTGCCCCCGTTGTATTTGAACGTAGAGCCTATCACACCCGATCATCACATGGTGTCTCAGCATGAAGAAATTTCGCAACGGTGCATACTAAGGGAGAACACTTATACTTTGATAATTTAGTGAGGGATCATCTTATAATGCTACTGTCAATCAAAGCAAGATGAGATGCATAAAAGATAAACATCACATGCAATCAATATAAGTGATATGATATGGCCATCATCATCTTGTGCTTGTGATCTCCATCTCCGAAGCACCTCCATGATCACCATCGTCACCGGCGCGACACCTTGATCTCCATCGTAGCATCGTTTTCGTCTCGCCTATCTTATGCTTCTACGACTATCGCTACCGCTTAGTGATAAAGTAAAGCATTACAGGGCGATTGCATTGCATACAATAAAGCGACAACCATATGGCTCCTGCCAGTTGCTGATAACTCGGTTACAAAACATGATCATCTCATACAATAAAATATAGCATCACATCTTGACCATATCACATCACAACATGCCCTGCAAAAACAAGTTAGACGTCCTCTACTTTGTTGTTGCAAATTTTTCGTGGCTGCTACGGGCTTAGCAAGAACCGTTCTTACCTATGCATCAAAACCACAATGATAGTTTGTCAAGTTGGTGCTGTTTTAACCTTCGCAAGGACCGGGCGTAGCCAAACTCGGTTCAACTAAAGTTGGAGAAACTGACACCCGCTAGCCACCTTTGTGCAAAGCACGTCGGGAGAACCGTTCTCGCGTAAGCGTACGCGTAATGTCGGTCCGGGCCGCTTCGTCCAGCAATACCGCCGAACCAAAGTATGACATGCTGGTAAGCAGTATGACTTATATCGCCCACAACTCACTTGTGTTCTACTCGTGCATATGACATCTACGCATAAAACCAGGCTCGGATGCCACTGTTGGGGAACGTAGTAATTTCAAAATATTTCCTACGCACACGCAAGATCATGGTGATGCATAGCAACGAGAGGGCAGAGTGTTGTCCATGTACCCTCGTAGACCGAAAGCGGAAGCGTTAGCACAACGCGTTGATGTAGTCGTCGTCTTCACGATCCGACCGATCAAGTACGAGCGTCGGCACCTCCGAGTTCAGCACACGTTCAGCCCGATGGCGTCCCTCGAACTCCGATCCAGCCGAGTGTTGAGGGAGAGTTTCGCGACCGACGACGGCGTGGTGACGATGTTGATGTTCTATCGACGCAGGCTTCGCCTAAGCACCGCTTCTGATATTATGGAGGTGGAATATGGTGGAGGGGGCACCGCACGGTTGGGAGAGATCAACCGATCAACTTGTGTGTCTAGAGGTGCCCCCTGCCCCGTATATAAAGGAGCAAGGGGGTGCGACCGGCCAAGGGAAGGGCGCGCCAGGAGGAGTCCGACTCCTACCGGGAGTAGGACTCCCCCCTTTTCCATGTTGGACTAGGAGAGAGAGAGAGGGAAGAGGTGGAGGGGAGGAAGGAAAGGGGGGGCGCCGCCCCCCTCTCCTTGACCTATTCGGACTGGGGGGGGGGGGGGAGAGGTGCGCGGCCTTGCCCTGGCCTCCTCTCCTCTCTTCCACCAAGGCCCACTAAGGCCCATTAAGTTCCCGGGGGGTTCCGGTAACCTCCCGGTACTACGGTAAAATCCCGATTTCACCCGGAACACTTCCGATATCCAAACATAGGCTTCCAATATATCAATCTTCATGTCTCGATTATTTTGAGACTCCTCGTCATGTCCGTGATCACATCTAGGACTCCGAACAACCTTCGGTACATCAAAACATATAAACTCATAATATACTGTCATCGTCACGTTAAGCGTGCGGACCCTACGGGTTCGAGAACTATGTAGACATGACCGAGACACGTCTCCGGTCAATAACCAATAGCGGAACCTGGTTGCTCATATTGGCTCCCACATATTCTACGAAGATCTTTATCGGTTAGACCGCATAACAACATACGTTGTTCCCTTTGTCATCGGTATGTTACTTGGCCGAGATTCGATCGTCGGTATCTCAATACCTAGTTCAATATCGTTACCGACAAGTCTCTTTACTCGTACTGTAATACATCATCCCGTAACTAACTCATTAGTTGCAATGCTTGCAAGGCTTAAGTGATGTGCATTACCGAGAGGGCCCAGAGATACCTCTCCGACAATCGGAGTGACAAATCCTAATCTCGAAATACGCCAACCCAACAAGTACCTTTGGAGACACCTGTAGAGCTCCTTTATAATCACCCAGTTACGTTGTGACGTTTGGTAGCACACAAAGTGTTCCTCCGGTAAACGGGAGTTGCATAATCTCATAGTCATAGGAACATGTATAAGTCATGAAGAAAGCAATAGCAACATACTAAACGATCATGTGCTAAGCTAACGGAACACATCATTCTCCTAATGATGTGATCCCATTAATCAAATGACAACTCATGTCTATGGCTAGGAAACATAACCATCTTTGATCAACGAGCTAGTCAAGTAAAGGCATACTAGTGACAATCTGTTTGTCTATGTATTCACACATGTATTATGTTTCCGGTTAATACAATTATAGCATGAATAATAAACATTTATCATGATATAAGGAAATAAATAATAACTTTATTATTGCCTCTAGGGCATATTTCCTTCATCAAGCACTTTTTTCTTGAGCAAAGCAACATATCCCATATTTCACCTCTCTCATTTAGAAAAAAGGATCATTTCACTTCTAACTTGGATTAAAGTAAGAGAGTTCATGGTTCCCAGGGTTCGACATGGACGACATATACAATTCATTTAGCCATTGGCTGGACCACTCTCCAGAAAATTGATGATGGTCTCATATTGCCTTAACAAGCACATTGGAGCATTATGAATACAACATGACTGCGAGGATTAATTTTGATGTAGCAGACATGGATGCCATGGTGAGGTGTGTGAGCCACATGTTGAGAGAAATAGAAGTAATGTTGTTCAACTATTTAGGTGTACTAGAGATGATATCCACATGTTATTATAATATTCAACTATTTATGTGGGATGTCATCAAGACTACTATTTGGGAGTTATTCAACTTTCTCCACACCAACAAACTTGACCTATCCAGGCTTCATTTTACCAATATTTTGTTGTTGTCGAATATTAAAGAGGAAGAGCAAATCCAGCAATATAAATTATATAATACAATATGCCTCCTTAATGCGAGCTTAAAATCTTTACCAAAGATTCTATCAATAGGCTCAACGCAGCTGCTAATCATAGTGTCCAACCATCGCAAATAGATTTCATGCAAGGAAGGAATATACTTGATGAAGTAGTGATCCTACGTGGGACCGTTCTTGAGATCCACCAGAAAACATGAGTCGAGTAGTATTGAAAATTGACTTTTAAAATGTTTACGACAAATTCAAATTGTTGTTTCTCTAATATACCCCCAAAATGAAAGGTTTCCATGAGAAACTGCGCAAGTAGGTCAAAACTTTCATTGTTGGAGGCAATGTGGTTGTCAAAGTCAATGATGACATAGGTCATTACTTCAAGATAAAAAACGACTATGTTAGGATGAACCTCTATATCCAATATTATCTAACGTTATTGCTAACATCTTGGCTATTCTGCTTGAATGCGCCCAAAAGAATGGTCAAATTGTAGGTGTAGTGTCACACCTTGTGGATGGGGGTCTGATACTTCTCCAATGTATCAATAATTCTGAAGTATTCATGCCATGTTTACAATAGTTTTATATGGTTTTTGTATGATTTGATTAGAACTAACCCGGACTGGCTCTGTTTTTAGCAGACTACCGTGGTGTCGTTTTTTGTGCAGAAGTAGAAGTTCACAGAATGGGCTGAAAGTTTATGGTGATTTTTTATGGACCAAAAGAGACCCCCGAAGCACAAGAGCTGGGCCAGGAAGTGGACGAGGAGGCCACAAGCCCTCTAGGCGCGCCCTGCCCCTAGGGAGGGTGCTCCGGGCTTGTGGGGACCTCGGGCACCCCCTTGACGTGAGACCAATGCCAAAAATTCATATAGATACCCAAACCTACCAAAAGAACCCTAGATCGGAAGTTCTACCACCGCAAGCCTCTGTAGCCACGAAAAATCAATCTAGACCTTCTCCGGCACCCTGCCATGGAGGAGGAAGCCATAGGGGGCCATCATCACCATGGAGGCTAAGGACCAAAGGGAGAGCCTCTCCCCATCTAGGGGGGAGGCCATGGAGGAGGAAGCACAATGGGGAGAACCTCTCCCCCTCTCTCCCGGTGGCGCCAGAGTGTCGTCGGGGGAACCATCGCCGCGGTGATCGTCTTCATCAACATCACCATCTTCATCACCTTCCTCATCTCTTTTAAGTGGTCCAATCTCCCGCACCCCGCTGAAATCCCCTACTTGAACATGGTGCTTTATGCCACATATTATGATCCAATGATGTGTTGCCATCCTATGTTGTTTTGAGTAGATTTCTTTTGTCTTTTGGGTTGATTAATGATCTTGATTGGTTTGAGTTGTATGTTTTATTTTGGTGCTGTCCTATGGCCCCCTACGTGCCGCGCACACGTGAGGGATTCCCCCTGTAGGGTTTGCAATATGTTCATGATTCGCTTATAGTGGGTTGCTAGAGTGACAGAAGCTTAAACCCGAGTAAGGGGGTTGTTTGTGTATGGGAGTAAAGAGGACTTGATACTTTAATGTTACGGTTGGGTTTTACCATAATGATGTTTAGTAGTTGCGGATGCTTGCTGGAGTTCCAATCATAAGTGCACATGATGTAAGTAGAGAAAGTATGTTAGCTTATGCCTCTGCCCCATATAAAATTGCAATAATGATTACCGATCTTGTTAAAGATTGCTTGGGACAATTCGCACACCCTTCCATCATTATTCCATACTCGCTATTTGTAATATGTTATAATATATTCTAACTTTATGTTAACAACACCTATTTTTATATTGTAGCTCTCCGATATCATGCAAAGCTATCCTCTTCATACCCACTATGTAGTTTTATTTCTCGTTTCTAGATGGAAGCAAACGTTCGATGTACGTAGAGTCGTATCAATGGTAGATAGGACTTAAGAGAATATTGATCTTACCTTTAGCTCCTTGTGGGTTTGACACTCCATACTTATCACTTCCACCTTTGGAAATTGCTATGATGGTTCCTTGCACTTGGGGATTATCAAGCTCTTTTCTGGTGCCGTTGCCGGGGAGCAATAGTGTGGGGTTGATATTCTCGTGTGTACTTGTTTGCTTTCTTCACTAAGTAGATTTTGTTTTCCCTATTGTTTTTGTTTTAGTTAGTTGTGGCTGAAACAAACAAAAAAATTTAAAGAATGCAAAACACACAAAAAATTACTTGCCTCTTATGCTTAAAAACTTTTGCAAAAAGAGAAATTAATTGGAAGGTTATGCATTGGAGAAGTGAGGGTCGACCTTGAACACTTGTGTTCATGCTCATGGAAACAATGTAGAATTTTTCATGGAAGTTTATCAAAAATAGTTGTCCCCTTGTATATATCCATTGTATTATAAAACTAATGCGCCAAGATTTGGCTTTAGAATGATTAGATTGCTTGTTTGCTTTGTGCGGTGCAAAAACAGAAAGTTTGTAGTGCGTGAATTTACATTTTTTACTGGAAAGTCATAAGTTTCTGAATTTTTTACAAAATACTACTATGAAAGTTGTTTATTTTATCCTATGTTTTAGAATTTTGGAGTTACATAAGTATGGTAAATGTTCAGATTGCTACAGACTGTCCTGTTTTTGATAGATTTTGTTTTCTGTGTGTTGTTTGCTTATTTTGATGAATCTATGGGTAGTACCGGGGGGTATGAACCATGGTGAAGTTGGAATACAGTAGATATAATGCTAATATGAAATTGGAATGAGTTTACAACAGTACCTAAAGGTAGTGATTTTCTTTCTTATACTAACAGATCTCACGAGGGTTTTGTTAAGTTTTGTGTGGATGAAGTGTTCGAAGATCGAGGATTTATCGATATAAGAGCAATAAGGAGAGGCAAGAGTTCAAGCTTGGTGATGCGCAAGGCACCCCACATAAATATTTCAGGGATACTCAAGCATCTAAGCTTGGGGATGCCCCGATTGGCATCCCATTGTTGTTCTTTAACAATAATCAGTATACCTCGGTTTTTTTTGTTCACATGATATGCGTATTTTGTGTTTTTATTTTCCTTTATGCACCATGCTAATATGAGATATTCCTTCATTAATTTATAGAATGCTTCATGCGCTTCACTTAAATCTTTTGAGTATGGCTTTATACAATGCTCTTTGTGCTTCACTTAAATCTTTTGAGTATGGCTTTATAGAATGCTTCATGTGCTTCACTTATATATTTTGAGCTTGGATATTGGTCAATCTATATTAATTGTAGAATTCTCTATGAAACTCACTTATATCTTTTAGAGTATGAATTGGGCTTGGAAGAGTATCATTAAAATATCATACCTAGCTAAAAAGGCATTAAGGAAAATCGCTTGTTGGGAGACAACCCAATATTTACCCCTACTATTCTTGTGTGTTCTCATGATTATGCCACTGTAGTAACCATGTTTTTTAGCTTTTGTTTCAATAAAGTGCCAAGTAAGACCTTTGGGATGATCTATGGTGGTAGTTGATTTGATCTTGCTGAAAAACAGAAACTTTTGCGATCATTGCCAGAATTTTAAAACATTACAGAACGTGATTTGATCTGAATTTTTTACACAAGATTTATATAAAAATTTCCTAAGTTGTCCTAAGTTTTCAGATTTTGGAGTAGCAGAAGTATGGTTGTTGTTCAGATCATTACAGATTGTTCTGTTTCTGACAGATTCTGTTTTCAATGCATAGTTTGCTTGTTTTCTAGTTTCTATGTCTTATATTGCTCGATATAAATTGTAGAAATGATATGGTACAGTAGGCATTGTGTGATAACAATTATGAATCTTGTCTTTGACAGTACCCAAGTGAATGATTCATTTTATCATACTAACCCATCTCACAAAGTTCCGTTAAGTTTTGTGTGATTCAAGTTTTAAAGATTTGGGTGAGGTATCGATATGAGGAGAATAAGGAGCGACAAGACCATAAGCTTGGGGGATGCCCAAGGCACCCCAAGATAAAATTCAAGGAAGATACAAGCAACTAAGCTTGGGGATGCCCAAGGCACCCCAAAATAAAATTCAAGGAAGATACAAGCAACTAAGCTTGGGGATGCCCAAGGCACCCCAAAATAAAATTCAAGGAAGATACAAGCAACTAAGCTCGGGGATGCCCTGGAAGGCACCCCCTCTTTCGTCTTCAAAACTATTGGTATACCTTACTCGGAGCTATATTTTTATTCGTCACATGATATGTGTTATTTTCATTTTACCAGCTGTTTAAATAAAATCATTGGATCTGAAATCTTGAATGGGAGAGAGTCCTCCCATGGCTATTTAACTACTTGACTATGCATTGATCTTCACTTATATATTTTTGGAGTAATTTTGTCATTTACTCTCGTGCTTCACTTATATCCTATGAGTAAATGGCTGAAAGAATTGAATATCATAAATCTAAAATTATATTTTTATATGCTTATCCCATGGGGAGTAATGTCAGGACCCCGACTCAATGCCACACCGATCTAGCATGTAACACCTCATATCACTTTGCGGCCTCACGCACGGTATTCCCACGGGTGTCGCCTTACCATGGCCCGGGACCGTTTGCGCCTTTTGGCTCATGTATATGATAGTGTTGCTAGCATCCATATGACAGAGAATCCGGGCCGACATGACTAGTCGTGAACCCAAAGTGGCACTAACCCATGGGGACAGGCATACATGAATCAACTTCGAGCATGTCGATTCGGCGTGTGAATCCGGGCTGTAGCACTGGGCTAACAGGACTCCGGGAACCCGGGCTGTAGCAGGCTAGGCAGGACTCCGGATGTCACCGCGTGACATTTCCCCGAAGGGACAGACACACGAACGAAGTGAAACACATGCCGGCCAGTCAAGTGTTCCGGAGCAGTAGTCTTTGAGCTAGCGAGGACTCCGGTGAACCGGGCTGTAACAGACTACTATGGCTCATGGAAGCACAAGACTACATTTCCCCGTAAGAGAGGCTACCAAGGATAAACAACTAGGTTGTCGGATCCCACACATACCAAGCATTTCAATCATACACACAATATGCTCAATATGTGCAAATACAACATGGCATCACAACAAGACTCTACGACTCAAAGTATTTATTCATTAGGCTCCGAGGAGCGAGATATTACAAACATGGGTCTCATGACCCAACATACTGAAACAAACAAGCAACAAGCACAAGCGGAAGCTTAACATGTCTGAGTACGACATCTACAAATGAAAAAGGCTGAGAAGCGACTATCTACCGAGATCTGCCGAGGGCACAAGATCGTGGCTGAGGTATCAAGCTAAGCGTCAAGTCCAAACGGAACTATTGGCGAGGCCGCGTCTCTCGCAAAACATAAAATAGGCAACGTGAGTACAAATGTACCCAGCAAGATTTACATCGAACTAGCTACATATGCATCGGTATCAACAAAGGGGTGGTGGAGTTTAACTGCAGCAAGCCAGCTTTGACTCGGTGGCTATCTGAACTACGACGCAAGTAACTCTTTTGAGGTGGCGCACGAGTCCACATATTCACCATATCAATACACCACTATGGATCCACTCCGTCTACCTCACGAACGCCATCCATAGCACTCACGCTTATCTTGCGAGTTTTAGAGTATCCACTTTCACTTGTCTATGAACTGTACAGGCAACCCAGAAGTCCTTTACCACGGACACGGCTATTTGAATAGATCATATTAACCCTGCAGGGGTGTACTTCTTCACACACGCTCTCGCCACTTACCACCATGTACACGACGTGTATCTCGGCAACCTTCAAGCGGAAGCCTGGCGAGGGAGTCGGCCACGACCTGACTAACCACACAAGTCTCTCGTCCAGGTTTATCGCCTATTTGGGTTCCATCCGCAAGGAGATCCGGCCGGGGTGTCGCTCACGGGCCCAAACGATGTGAGCAGGGTTCCCAAGCCCACCTCGACGAGTGGTTCTACGCTTGGTACATCGTGCCACGGTGCCTAGTCTGTCCCAAGCCCACCTGTACCGGGTGCCACTTGGTAGACTACTAACACTACCTACAAACACCAGAAACTAGTTGCAACTCCTGGACAGATATCAAGTTGATTAATAAGCCGAGAGTGGCCGAGTTACCGGAACCCAATGTGTGGTAGTAACTGTTCATGGATCACAAACACAGAACTCAGTTCCTGAGTACGGTTTCAATGAGACAACCCACCATGTACTCCTACATGGCCTCTCACCGCTTCCTTTACCAAATCATGTTCACACACTTAGCTCTCAACAGTAGGACATGTTCACACACCTCCGATTCATCCCTGATGAATCAGACCTGACACAACTCTAAGCAATAGCAGGCATGACAAACAAGCATGAATGAGTAGGCACATCAGGGCTCAAACAACTCCTGCTCATGCTAGTGGGTTTCATCTATTTACTGTGGCAATGCCAGGTCATGCAGAGGAAAGGGGGTTCAACTACCTCATCATGTAATAGTTGAAACGTTGTTGTCCTAATGCAGTAAAAGAGAGCAGGAGCGAGAGAGTGGGATTGTATCGGAATGAACAAGGGGTTTTTGCTTGCCTGGCACTTCTGAAGATAGCATTGAGTCTTCATCAGTGTCAACGATCACAGCGTCGGGACAACATCTACCAAGGGGGAACAACAATGGCAAACAGAGAAGAAACACGATCAATGCAATGCACAATATGATGCTATGACATGGCAATATGAATGTGTTTTGGGCTAATGCAAGCTAGAACAGATTGAGATGAGTCCATTTGAACCAAAGATTCAAATGCAAACCCATTTGAAGAGGTCATATTAGTGCATTAACTTGTTTCACCTAAACAGCAAGGTTAAAGTGTCCTAACGTGCATGAAAATGGTACATATGGATAGACTGCATTTTTCTGATAATTTTTCATATATAAATTGTTTGATTTGGAGTTACGGTTGAATTACTATGAATTTTTGAAGTTTGCAACATTTTCTGGAATTTCCTGTAAAAGAATAAATCCAGAAAATGATTTACTGCATCAGCATGATGTCACTATGATGTCAGCAGGTCAACAGCAGTGGTCTAGGTCAAACCTGACCAGTGGGGTCCACTGGTCAGTGACGCAATGCTATTCAGTGTCAATGACAGGTGGGGCCTGGTCAACGGCCACGTCAGCCGGGTCAGCTCTGACTTGTGGGGTCGGTCAACGCTGAGGTGGCAAGATCAAACAGACCGGTGGGGCCACGATCGTTAGCTTAAATTAAACAGGGAATAACCCTGTGGTTAATTAACGGGTGGGGCCCGTCTGTCAGCATCTGTTAGGGATGGATTAGTGGTGATTAGCCTTAATTAAGCGACCACGTCAGCGGTCGACGCCGACGACCAAAAGCACGGCGGTGGCTCGCTGGAGATGCTCGGGACAGTGCTACAGTGCATCGTTTCACTCGTGGTTTGGGGCTACGGCGAGCTGGGAGACTTGCGCATCCAGCGGTGGCAAGAGCTCGAGCTGGTGTGGCCGGAGCTCACCGAAATGGAGCTCGCGGCGGCGCCAGAGTTTGGCCCCGAGCGGTGCAGGGTGCTGTGGTGCAAGTCAGGAGCTTCGAGCGGTGGTGTTGGGTTCTTGGGGACCCACTGAGCTCGCGGCAGTGCTCAAGTGCGAGTTGTGGCCTCGGTTACCATGGTGGCGCCATGGACGGCGGCGGTGAGCTTCTGCCGCATTGTGGATTGCAGCTACAGCGAGCAAATGAGCGTGGGGAGAGGGGGAAAAGAAGAGGAGCTCACAGCGGGGTCGATGACTGTCTCAGAGGGATCGGGGAGGCGCTGGACGATGTCGGGGCGTTGCCGGTGATCTGGGGAGCCGAGGTTGAAGATGACGGCGTCGACAGTGTTCGGGGGCGCCCGGCGTTGAGTATCTCATCGAGGAGGTCGAGGACGACACACAGAAGCTCGGAGACTTGTCGGTAAGGCGTGTGGTTGCGGTGGCATGATAGCGGTGTCTGCGGCGACGACGTGTTCGGTGGGCTGCGGAGAGGGAGCTAGAGGAGAGGGAGAGAGCTCCAGAGTGAGGGGAGAGGCAGAGGGGTCGAGGCCGTTCTTGTGGAGCGGAGACAGGGCGAGGGGGAAGCAGGAGGTGGAAGCAGGAGGTGGAGCATCGGGCGCGCGCGCGTCGACACGCCTCTGCCTACTGGCAGAGGTTGAAGACGGTGGGGCTCCTGGTGGGCTGGCCAACAGTGCCAGGCCAGTGGGCTGGGCCGGCCACTTGGGCCGCCAGGTGGGCTGTGCAGGTAAGCCAGTAAGTCTCTCTCTCTCTCTCTCTCTCTCTCTCTCTCTCTCTCTCTTTTTGTTAATGTTTTTCTATTTCTCTGTAACTTCTGGGCTTTATTAAAAATACGAGGACGTTTCCAAAAATCCTGAAAATAATTGTGGGCTATGATTGGAATATTTCCAACAGCCCTTACTTAAGTTCAGAATTATTTGGACATTTAAAATAGTATATAGCATTTAATTGTCCAAATTCAAATACGTATGAATTAACTCCAAAATCCAGAAATGTGTCCTAGAAATGTGTGCATCATTTTTGGAAGAAGTTTTCACCCATTCCAAAATTGATGAACTTTTCTAAAGACCATTTTGGGTAGATGGAAAATATTTAATTTGACCCTATATGGATTAAGGGGGAGCTGGGGGTTTCTGTCATCCCCATTTCAAGTTTCATGAAATTTAAACATGATGCATGGATGCAAAGCCACTAGTTACAAGCAAACTCTAGGGCTGTGACAACTCACCCCCACTAAACAAGAATCTCGTCCCGAGATTCAAGACGTGAGGTAAGAAGACAGAGGGGGCACAAGACCAACACAATCTTCACGATCCAGGTTGCACCTCATAAGGACGTTGAATCAATCACCATCTTTGTCTCGATGTGTTGCTCTGAGAATTCCAACCCACATGACAACGAGAGAAAAAAAGGAAAACTATAGAAGAATCGATCTTCGGGAAGATCGAGCAACTCAAGATCAACTCATGGAATGAGACATAAGACCACAAAGCTCACATCAAGGTGATGGAAAAGAAACAGATGACGAGGTTTCAAATTGGCAGGTAACCATTCCACGTTTAAGTAAGATGGTGCATGGTTTCAAGATAGCGAAGAAGTAATTGCCATGATTCCATAACGGGGCACCTTAGAGAAGGTGACTCGTAGAATTATTCCCTTAAGTGGTAAAAAGAATTACTTTTGATACCTAGATCATTGAAAATCCTTATGCCAGCCTAAGGCAAATCACAATTGATCGTTTGAGCGAATTCGAAAGAATGGCATACTCAGTTCGGAAACGAAACTATGGTCATAGAACAACTCGGCAAATGGAAGGCACATTCCAGTTGATACCAAGGGTATAACCTAGAGACTGAGCGTGCTCTCAAGAACTTGAGCATTTCCATATTCATCAGGGTCTTACCGTCATCCGTACCAAGGATCCTGGCGACACATCATACTACCATGATGAATAGTGATGGACGATGCAGATGCAAAGGAAGATAGCACCTTCTCAGATTTCACCTCAGCGATGCCAAGGAAACAAAATCTGGATGATCGACCGAGAGACATTTAGCACTCCGCTTCTAATGTTCTCCTTAATGTACTAGATACAACGATCATGCTTAAAGTATCAACATATTCATCAAGTAAAGGTCGGACTTCGGGAGCTCAAGAATCCATAAGGATCAACTTCTAGAATAAGACATGCGAGATCCTCATGGGGAGTGCCCAAACAGCTTAATCAAGATACTACAATAATAGTGCTTCCAGCTAGGTGCGTCCACTTCACTGGAACCTACATCATAGTTCTTGGAAGAAGTTCCAACCATCACACCTGCCTGAGATTCAGGTCTAGTTGGTAACAGGATACCACGGACAGCATGTCTGAAAAAGAAAGTTGGCAACACAAACCGACAAGATGATTTTGCGGGATTCTCGGGAAATGAACTATGATAGCAAGCTCCAAAACATGAGCTGGCTCTGCTACATACGTGTGAGCACGCTGTCCCAGACAAGCATGACCACGTAGTAGTCTTATAATAAAACACTACCGGGTTCAGGTTGGGAACTATCAACGAGGATATCGAAGTCCTTGCGTAAGTCTAGTTCATAAGAAGGAACTTCTTCTCCTTAAACATATCAATCAGTGGCTTGGTGTGCTAGGGATACGTATAGAATGAAGATGATCAGTCTATCAGACCATCGAATTCTTCGCACATGCATAACTGACTTGGGATGGTTCCAGAGGAAACAAAACCAATCTTTCTCGAACTTACGGCGGCAACTTGCACCAAATGTACATGAATTCGAGGAAGTCACTTCTTTCATCCAACATATGCTTCATGAGCTAGCATGAAGAGATGTTTTCAAAAATTTCCAACACTCGCTTAATGTTCAACAAAATCATGGGGAGGACATGGAGGTTGTCGATGGGCTCAACAACAATTCATCCAGGTTTCCATATAAATGGAATTCCATAATTAAGTGAACACGGTGATAGCATTGGTCAGACCCAAAGAATATAATGACGTATGATCGATGAATCAACCACGAATAAGACAACATTATGAATATCGTTGGTTCTGATTTTACTTGATGATAGCCCATACTCAAGTCAAAGTTTTGACAAGACAATAGATCCAACAACTGATCACAAGTGTTAATCGGTGAAGATATCATCTTTCTTCAATACACACACAAACACATGGATATCCCTTTGGAACGAACTAAGTTGGGCAAGCTTTTATCTTCCAACTCTCCAAGTTATTGTTTAGCTTAACCAACTAGCTCAGGGGGTATCCAACACATGTTCTTGGAGAAGGGGTGGTTTATAAGAAAACCAACTTGATCACGAACTCAACATAGTGGTCAGGTGATAACCTGGTGATCCCTCTGAGAAGATATTCGGAAAATCACAAACCACCGATATGTTACTAAGCTCGAGAACAATCTTTCTTTCGAGGCAAGATGATATGATCCAAAGAGCGAGGGATTGACACAATCCTAACTCATTGGTTGAAAAGTGCACCGGGAATAAGGGCTAGGTAGCACGATCAACCTTAGGATGATGATTCAATAACCAACATGCTAAGGATGAAATTATTGTCCTTTAACTACCAAGCAACGGGGTTGCTAGAAGTATTGATTTCACACATCACGGTTCACTTGTCGGCATTCCGCTTGCAACAACACGGGAGCCGAGAAATGAATAATGAGGGCGAGAAGTATCACTGTATCAAGAGTTCATAGAATGGTGTGCAATTCCCATGATATTCTTGATATAAATATGGTAATACTCCAGGGTAGAATAGAACAAGAGCTAGATTAGCATTTTGATCTGCGGAACACAATTGCTTTGACCCAATCCTGGATATGGATGAGGTATTGGAGTTTGTTTCTCCTAGTCATTCCGGAATAGAATGGCTTGACGGACCACAAGAGTAGTAGGCATCGATTAACGGATGCACGCATGCTCTTGACTATTAATTGATAGACGAGGGTCGGAAAACAACTAAAATGGGACAACTTAAAAGAACATATGATTTTTCTGAGTTGTGGATGCATAGATCGAGCGAAGCTCAACATTTCTTCCGGATAACCCATGCAGTAAGGTAGAACTGGTAGAATCACAATTATGAATGGAGAACTCCTCAAGAGTACTCTGATTGTGGTATTTTGGTTCAAGAATTTCTGCCTTAATGGTTCATGGTATTTGGAAGAAGGAAATACCACGGACCTCGAGGACTATCGCAAAGTTACTAATATCCTAAAGGAACTAGCAAACACTATCAACATGGGGTAAGTAGGGTGAATCTCGGGTTCAAGAACCCATGAATAGAATACCTACTACTAAATGGCATCACGGGATGCTTTCGAGAATGAGGCCAGAATCATCACACCGGGAACACAATAACATGGCCATATTACCAGGTGATCCTCTAAGATGCCTAGGGTCATAATACTAGCTCCACCATATATGTCAAGGAAAGGAGTACCTCAATGATTTATTAGTGTGCTTATTCGACCAAAAGGACACCGTGAATGGAAGGAAGAATTTGCAAATGCATCAGATAGTTTAGAAACCTGGGATGACTCGGACAGCATAACGGGTGTAAATGCTCAAAAAGATTTGAGACATCATGCAAAATGGTGGCATAACCACTCAACAACATCATATCAAGGTTCCGAGATCAACAGTTAACATACAGAAATAGTAGGAACTGAACTTAGGCTTGAATTCAACAATCTTACAAGTCTACAGAGTAGTAACACGTGATCCTGATAGAAAGAGGAGAAAGCCTAGTTCCTTAACCCTGTAGGAAAGATAAGATGACTCAGATCAGAAGGCATAAGGTATAAGGAGTAAAAAGTGCCTTACGTTCCCTCCCACAATCAATTCCCTTATATAACTAAAGCATTTCTAGACTCAACTTCGACCAGTTTGGCTTGGTAATCCTACAGGCAGTCAGGCTCTGATACCAAAGCTGTCAGGACCGCGACTCAATGCCACACCGATCTAGCATGTAACACCTCATATCACTTTGCGGCCTCACGCACGGTATTCCCACGGGTGTCGCCTTACCATGGCCCGGGACCGTTGCGCCTTTTGGCTCACGTATATGATAGTGTCGCTAGCTTCCATATACAAAGAATCCGGGCCGACATGACTAGTCGTGAACCCAAAGTGGCACTAACCCATGGGGACAGGCATACATGAATCAACTTCGAGCATGTCGGTCAGCAGCGTGTGAATCCGGCTGTAGCACTGGCTAACAGACTCAGGAACCCGGGCTGTAGCAGCTAGGCAGGACTCGGATGTCAACGCATGACATTTCCCGAATGGACAGACACATGAGCGAAGTGAAACACATGCCGCCACCAAGTGTTCCGAGCAGCAGTCTTTGGCTAGCAGGACTCCGGTGAACCGGGCTGTAGCGGACTACTATGGCTCATGGAAGCACAAGACTACATTTCCCCATAAGAGAGGCTACCAAGGATAAACAACTAGGTTGTCGGATCCCACACATACCAAGCATTTCAATCATACACACAATATGCTCAATATGTGCAAATACAACATGGCATCACAACAAGACTCTACGACTCAAAGTATTTATTCATTAGGCTCCGAGGAGCGAGATATTACAGACATGGGTCTCATGACCCAACATACAGAGCATACAAGCAATAAGAACAAGCGGAAGCTTAACATGTCTGAGTACAGACATCTACAAATGAAAAAGGCTAAGAAGCCTGACTATCTACCAGATCCTGCCGAGGGCACAAGATCATAGCTGAGGTATCAAGCTAAACGTCGAAGTCCAAACGGAACTACTGGCAAGACTGACGTCTCTCTGCAAAACATAAAATAGGCAAATGTGAGAACAAATGTACCCAACAAGACTTACATCAGAACTAGCTACATATGCATCGGTATCAACAAAGGGGGTGGTGGAGTTTAACTGCAGCAAGCCAGCTTTGACTCGGTGGCTATCCTGAACTACGACTGCAAGTAACTCTTTTGAGGTGGCGCACACGAGTCCACATATTCACCATATCAATACACCACTATGGATCCACTCCCGTCTACCTACGAGAACGCCATCCATAGTACTCACGCTTATCTTGCGAGTTTTAGAGTATCCACTTTCACTTGTCTATGAACTGTACAGCAACCCGAAGTCCTTTACATGACACGGCTATTCAATAGATCATATTAACCCTGCAGGGTGTACTTCTTCACACACGCTCGCCACTTAACACCATGTACACGCCGTGTATCTCGGCAACCTTCAAGCGAAGCTCGGCGAGGAGTCGGCCACGACCTGACTAACCACACAAGTCTCTCGTCCAGGTTTATCGCCTATTCGGGTTCCATTCGCAAGGAGATCTGGCCGGGGTGTCGCTCACGGCCCCAAACGATGTGAGCAGGGTTCCCAAGCCCACCTCGACGGGTGGTTCTACGCTTGGTACACCGTGCCACGGTGCCTAGTCTGTCCCAAGCCCACCTGTACCGGGTGCCACTTGGTAAACTACTAATACTACCTACAAACACCAGAAACTAGTTGCAATCCTGGACATACATCAAGTTAATTAATAAGCCGAGAGGGGCCGAGTTACTGGAACCTAATGTGTGGTAGTAACTGTTCATGGATCACAAACACAGAACTCAGTTCCTGAGGACGGTTTCAATGAGACAACCCACCATACTCCTACATGGCCTCTCACCGCTTCCTTTACCAAATCGTGTTCACACACTTAGCTCTCAACAGTAGGACATGTTCACACACCTCCGATTCATCCCTGATGAATCAGACCTGGCACAACTCTAAGCAATAGCAGGCATGACAAACAAGCATGAATGAGTAGGCACATCAGGGCTCAAACAACTCCTACTCATGCTAGTGGGTTTCATCTATTTACTGTGGCAATGACAAGTCATGCAGAGGAAAGGGGATTCAACTACCGCAGCATGTAACAGTTGAAACGTTGTTGTCCTAATGCAGTAAAAGAGAGCAGGAGCGAGAGAGTGGGATTGTATCGGAATGAAAAAGGGGGTTTTGCTTGCCTGGCACTTCTGAAGATAGCATTGAGTCTTCATCAGTGTCAACGATCACAGCGTCGGGACAACATCTATTGAGGGGGAACAACACCGGCAAACAGAGAAGAACTATGATCAATGCAATGCACAATATGATGCATGCTATGACATGGCAATATGAATGTGTTTTGGGCTAATGCAAGCTAGAACAGATTGAGATGAGTCCATTTGAACCAAAGATTCAAATGCAAACCCATTTTAAGAGGTCATATTTGTGCATTAACTTGTTTCACCTAAATAGCAAGGTTAAATTGTTCTAACATGCATGAAAATGGTACAGATGGATAGACTGCATTTTTCTGATAATTTTTCATATATAAATTGTTTGATTTGGAGTTACGGTTGAATTACTATGAATTTTTGAAGTTTGCAACATTTTCTGGAATTTCCCGTAAAAGAATAAATCCAGAAAATGATTTACTGCGTCAGCATGACGTCACTATGATGTCAGCAGGTCAACAGCAGCGGTCTTGGTCAAACCTGACCAGTGGGGCCACTGGTCAGTGACATAGTGTTGTTCAAAGGTCAATGCCGTGGGGCTCGGTCAACGCCACGTCGGCGGCCGCCTCGACTTGTGGGGTCGGTCAACGCTGAGGTGGCAAGGTCAAACAGACCGGTGGGGCCACCGTCATTAGCTTAAATTAAACAGGGAATAACCCTGTGGTTAATTAACGGGTGGGGCCCGTCTGTCAGCGTCTGTTAGGGATGGATTAGTGGTGATTAGCCTTAATTAAGCGACCACGTCAGCGGTCGACGCCGGCGACCAAAAGCACGGTGGTGGCTCGTCGGAGATGCTCGGGACGGTGCTACAGTGCATCGTTTCACTCGTGGTTTGGGGCTACGGCGAGCTGGGAGACTTGCGCATCCAGCGGTGGCAAGAGCTCGAGCTGGGGTGGCCGGAGCTCACCGGAATGGAGCTCGCGGCGGCGCCGGAGTTCGGCCCCGAGCGGTGCGGGGTGCTGTGGTGCAAGTCAGGAGCTTCGAGCGGCGGCGTTGGGTTCTTGGGGACCCACTGAGCTCGCGGCAGTGCTCAAGTGCGAGTTGTGGCCGCGGTTACCACGGTGCCGCCATGGACGGCGGCGGTGAGCTTCTCCGCGCTGAGGATTGCAGCTACAGCGAGCAAATGAGCACGGGGAGATGGGGGAAAAGAAGAGGAGCTCACAGCAGGGTCGACGACTGTCTCAGAGGGCTCGGGGAGGCGCTGGATGATGTCGGGGCGTTGCCGGCGATCTGGGGAGCCGAGGTTGAAGACGACGGCGTTGACAGTGTTCGGGGGCGCCCGACGTTGAGTATCTTATCGAGGAGGTCGAGGATGACACGTAGAAGCTCGGAGACTTGTCGGTAAGGCGTGTGGTTGCCAGTGGCCGCAGTAACGGTGTGCGGCGGCGACAGCGTGTTCGGTGGGCTGCGGAGAGGGAGCTAGAGGAGAGGGAGAGAGCTCCAGAGTGAGGGGAGAGGCAGAGGGGTCGAGGTCGTTCCTGTGGAGCGGAGACAGTGCGAGGGGGAAGCAGGAGGTGGAAGCAGGAGGTGGAGCATCGGGCGCGCGCGCGTCGACACGCCTCTGCCTACTGGCAGAGGTTGAAGACGGTGGGGCTCCTGGTGGGCTGGGCTGGCCACTTGGGCCGCCAGGTGGGCTGCGCAGGTAAGCCAGTAAGTCTCTCTCTCTGTCTCTTTCTTTTTGTTAATGTTTTTCTATTTCTCTGTAACTTCTAGGCTTTATTAAAAATACCAGGACGTTTCCAAAAATCCTGAAAATAATTGTGGGCTCTGATTGGAATATTTCCAACAGCCCTCACTTAAGTTCAGAATTATTTGGACATTTAAAATATTATATAGCATTTAATTGTCCAAATTCAAATACATATGAATTAACTCCAAAATCCAGAAATGTGTCCTAGAAATGTGTGCATCATTTTTGGAAGAAGTTTTCACCCATTCCAAAATTGATGAACTTTTCTAAAGACCATTTTGGGTAGATGGAAAATATTTAATTTGACCCTAGCTGGATTAAGGGGGAGCTGGGGGTTTCTGTCATCCCCATTTCAAGTTTCATGAAATTTAAACATGATGCATGGATGCAAAGCCACTAGTTACAAGCAAACTCTAGGGCTGTGACAAGTAACGACTTCACAAATAAGAAGTATAGGTGGTAAAATTTATTGAAAGTTGGCAAATGACACGTCTCCGCCGTATCTATAATTTTTGATTGTTCCATGCCAATATTGTACAACTTTCATATACTTTTGGCAACTTTTTATACTATTTCTGGGACTAACATATTGATCCAGTGCCCAGTGCCAGTTCCTGTTTGTTGCATGTTTTTTGTTTTGCAGAAAATCCATATCAAACGGAGTCCAAACGGGATAAAAAGTTATGGATATTTTTTTGGAATATATGTGAATTTTGGGAAGTGGAATCAACGCGAGACGATGCCCGAGGGGCCTGCCCCAGGGGGTAGGGCATGCCCTGGGACCTCATGGAAACTCCGTAAGGCGGTTGGAGACCTTCTTTCGCCGTAAGAAAGCTAATATCCGGATAGAGACCGTGTTAAAATTTCAGCCCAATCGGAGTTACGGATCTTCGGGAATATAAGAAACGGTGAAAGGCCAGAATCTCGAACGCAGAAATAGGGAGAGACAGAGAGACAAATCCAATCTCAGAGGGGCTCTCGCCCCTCCCATGCCATGGAAGCCAAGGACCAGAGGGGAAACCCTTCTCCCATCTAGGGAGAAGGTGAAGGAAGAAGAAGAAGAAGGGGGGCCCTCTCCTCCTCTCTCCCGGTGGCGCCGGAACGCCGCCGGGGCCATCATCATGCGACGACGATCTACACCAACACCTCCGTCATCTTCACCCCAACATCCTCATCACCTTCCCCCATCTATCTACAGCGGTCCACTCTCCTGCAACCCGCTGTACCCTCTACTTGAACATGGTGCTTTATGCTTCATATTATTATCCAATGATGTGTGGCCATCCTATGATGTGTGAGTAGATTTTCGTTGTCCTATCGGTAATTGGTGAACTGCTATGATTGGTTTAATTTGCTTGTGGTTATGTTGCTGTCCTTTGGTGCCCATCATATGAGCGCGCGCGTGGATCACACCATAGGGTTAGTTGTATGTTGATAGGACTATGTATTGGAGGGCAAGAGTGACAGAAGCTTCAACCTAGCATAGAAATTGATGCATACGGGATTGAAGGGGGACCACTATATTTTAATGCTATGGTTGGATTTTACCTTAATGAACGTTAGTAGTTGCGGATTCTTTATAATAGTTCCAGCCATAAGTGCATAGAATTCCAAGTCAGGAATGACATGCTAGCAGTGGCCTCTCCCACATAAAACTTGCTATCGGTCTAGTAAAGTAGTCAATTGCTTAGGGACAATTTCGCAATTCCTACCACCACTTTTCCACACTTGCTATACTAACTTTATTGCTTCTTTACCTAAACAGCCCCTAGTTTTTATTTACATGCTGTTTATATTCTTGCAAACCTATCCGGTTACACCTGCAAAGTACTTCTAGTTTTATACTTGTTCTAGGTAAAGCGAACGTCAAGTGTGCGTAGAGTTGTATCGGTGGTCGATAAAACTGGAGGGAATATTTGTTCTACCTTTAGCTCCTCGCTGGGTTCGACACTCTTACTTATCGAAAGAGGCTACAATTGATCACCTATACTTGTGGGTTATCAGCAAACTCCAAATTGTCACTTGAACAATTCATGAAAGAATATTGAAGGAAGAGAGATTTTTGATGTTCCTTTGCATTAAGGGTTTGCACATCAAAAATTAAAAAGTGCATGACAACCTCTGCTTCCCTCTGCGAATGGCCTATCTTTTACTTTCATATATTTACTTTTATGCAAGAGTCAATAGTATTACTTCTTAGTTCAACCTCAATTATTCTTTAGTTGGCAAGAATCATGTGGTGGGGAAAGATCCAAGCATATATGGGCATTCGAATATATTTGATCATGAATTATTATTGTTGACAATTATCTATATGATAAATAAGTTGGGAGGCGAAACATTAAGCCCCTATCTTTCTCTATGTTTGGCAGATGCTATTTGTTCTAAAAATATGCTTTGAGTGTTAGCAATCATGGAAGACTATATGATAGTTGAGTGTGTGGAATTTTCTAATCGAAGCTCTTACATAGAACCTTCCTGAAAATAAGATGAATTGCAATTGTTTGGTGACTGAAAGCATAGTTTGTTAGTTTTCAAGAAACTTTAGGGTCTATACTTTAACATGTGAATAGCTTGTTACTTGATCATGAGAAGTTTTACGAGATGAGCTACTGTTTATGATATATAATGAAGCTAGAAAAAGTGTTTGGAACTATCATTGATCAAATTTATGCACTATGCTAGCATTCACACTTCATAAATTATTTCTTTCATCATTTACCTACTCGAGGACGAGCTGGAATTAAGCTTGGGGATGCTGATACGTCTCCAACGTATCTATAATTTATGAAGTATTCATCCCATGTTTACAACAATTTTATATGGTTTTGGTATGATTTGATTAGAACTAACCCGGACTGACGTTGTTTTCAACAGAACTACTATGGTGTCGTTTTTGTGCACAAATAAAAGTTCTCGGAATGGGCTGAAAATTTATGGTGATTTTTTATGGACCAAAAGAGACCCCCGAAGCACAAGAGATGTGCTAGGAAGTGGACGAGGAGGCCACAAGCCCTCTAGGCGCGCCCTACCCCCCAGGGAGGGTGCTCCAGGCTTGTGGGCCCCTCGGGCACCCCCTTGACGTGAGACCGATACCAAAAATTCTTATAAATACCCAAACCTTTGAAAAGAACCCTAGATCGGAAGTTTCGCCGGCGCAAGCCTCTGTAGCCATGAAAAATCAATCTAGGCCCTCTCTCTCACCCTTCCAGAGGGGGCCATCATCATCGGAGGCCATGGAGGAGGAAGCCGGAGGGGGCCATCATCATCATGGAGGCCAAGGACCAGAGGGAGAACCTCTCCCCATCTAGGGGGGAGGCCATGGAGGAGGAAGCACAAGGGGGAGACCTCTCACCCTCTCTCTATCGGTGGCGCCAGAGTGCCGCCGGGGGAACCATCGCTGCGCTGATCATCTTCATCAACATCACCATCTTCATCACCTTCCTCATCTCTTTTAAGCGGCCCACTCTCTCGCACCCCGCTGTAATCCCCTACTTAAACATGGTGCTTTATGCCACATATTATGATCCAATGATGTGTTTCCATCATATGATGTTTTGAGTAGATTTATTTTGTCTTTTGGATTGAGTTGTATGTTTTATTTTGGTGCTGTCCTATGGCGCCCTCCGTGCCGCGCACACGTGAGGGATTCCCGCTGTAGGGTTTGCAATGTTGGGGAACGCAGTAATTTCAAAAGAATTCCTATGATCATGCAAGATCTATGTTATGCATAGCAACAAGCGGGAGAGTGTTGTCTACGTACCCTCGTAGACCATAAGCGGAAGCGTCTAGTAACGCGGTTGATGTAGTCGAACGTCTTCGCGATCCAACCGATCAAGTACCGAAAGCACAGCACCTCCGCGATCTGCACACGTTCAGCTTGGCGACGTCCCTCGAACTCTAGATCCAGATGAGGCCGAGGGAGAGTTCCTCAGCACGACGGCGTGTTGACGGTGTTGATGAAGTTACCGACGCAAGGCTTCGCCTAAGCACTACAACGATATGACCGAGGTGGAATTCTGTGGAGGGGGGCACCGCGCACGGAGAAAACAATTGTCAACTTGTGTGTTCTAGGGTGCGCCCTCCCCACGTATATAAAGGAGGGAGGGAAGGCCGACCGACCCTTTTTGCCGCGCCCCCAAGAGGGAATCCTACTAGGACTCAAAGTTCTAGTAGGTTTCCACCTAAAGGGAGAGAGGGGGAAGGAAGGAGAGGGAGAGGGGAAAGGAAAGGGGGGCGCCGCCCCCCCTTCCTAGTCCAATTTGGACTCAAGGGGGAGGGGCGGGTGGCCTGCCCTGGCTGCCCCATCGAGGCCCATTAGTTCCCCCTGGGGTTCCGATAACCCTCCGGCACTCCGTATTTATCCGAAACTTCTCCGAAACACTTCCGGTGTTCGAATATAGCCATCCAATATATCAATATTTATGCCTCGACCATTTCGAAACTCCTCGTCACGTCCGTGATCACATCCGTGACTCCGAACTACCTTCGGTACATCAAAACACATAAACTCATAATACCGATCATCATCAAACTTTAAACGTGCGGACCCTACGGGTTCGAGAACTATGTAGACATGACCGAGACACGTCTCCGTTCAATAACCAATAGCGGAACCTGGATGCTCATATTGGTTCCTACATATTCTACGAAGACCTTTATCGGTCAAACCGCATAACAACATACACTGTTCCCTTTGTCATCGGTATGTTACTTGCCCGAGATTCGACCGTCGGCATCTCAATACCTAGTTAAATCTCATTACCGGCAAGTCTCTTTACTCGTTCCGTAATGCATCATTCCGTAACTAACTTATTAGTCACATTGCTTGCAAGGCTTATAGTGATGTGCATTACCGAGAGGGCCCAGAGATAACTCTCCGAAAATCGGAGTGACAAATCCTAATCTCGATCTATGCCAACTCTACAAACACCATCGAAGACACCTGTAGAGCATCCTTATGATCACCCAGTTACGTTGTGACGTTTGATAGCACACAAAGTGTTCCTCCGGTATCCGGGAGTTGCATAATCTCATAGTCATAAGAATATGTATAAGTCATGAAGAAAGCAATAGCAACAAACTAAACGATCATCGTGCTAAGCTTACGGATGGGTCAAGTCAATCACATCATTCTCTAATGATGTGATCCCGTTAATCAAATGACAACTCATGTCTATGGCTAGGAAACTTAACCATCTTTGATTAAGGAGCTAGTCAAGTAGAGGCATACTAGTGACACTGTGTTTGTCTATGTATACACACATGTACTAAGTTTCCGGTTAATACAATTCTAGGGTGAATAATAAACATTTATCATGATATAAGGAAATATAAATAACAACTTTATTATTGCCTCTAGGGCATATTTCCTTCAGTCTCCCACTTGCACTAGAGTCAATAATTTAGATTACACATTAATGATTCTAACACTCATGGAGTCTTGGTGTTGATCATGTTTTGCTCGTGATAGAGGCTTAGTCAACGGGCTGCAATATTCAGATCCGTATGTATCTTGCAAATCTCTATGTCTCCCTCCTTGACTTGATCGCGGATGGAATTGAAGCGTCTCTTGATGTGCTTGGTTCTCTAGTGAAATCTGGATTCCTTTGCCAAGGCAATTGCACCAGTATTGTCACAAAAGATTTTCATTGGACCCGATGCACTAGGTATGACACCTAGATTAGATATGAACTCCTTCATCCAGACTCCTTCATTTGCTGCTTCTGAAGAAGCTATGTACTCCGCTTCACACGTAGATCCCGCCACGACGCTTTGCTTAGAACGACACCAACTTACAGCTCCATCGTTCAATATAAATACGTATCCGGTTTGTGAATTAGAGTCATTCGGATCAGTGTCAAAGCTTGCATCGACGTAACCATTTACGACAAGCTCTTTGTCACCTCCATAAACAAGAAACATATCCTTAGTCCTTTTCAGGTATTTCAGGATGTTCTTGACCGCTGTCCAGTGATCCACTCCTGGATTACTTTGGTACCTCCCTGCTAAACTAATAGCAAGGCACACATCAGGTCTGGTACACAACATTGCATACATGATAGAGCCTATGGCTGAAGCATAGGGAACAACTTCCATTTTCTCTCTATCTTCTGTAGTGGACGGGCATTGAGTCTGACTCAACTTCACACCTCATAACACAGGCAAGAACCCTTTCTTTGCTTGATCCATTTTGAACTTCTTCAAAACTTTATCAAGGTATGTGCTTTGTGAAAGTCCAATTAAGCGTCTTGATCTATCTCTATAGATCTTGATGCCCAATATATAAGCAGCTTCACCAAGGACTTTTGTTGAAAAACTCTTGTTCAAGTATCCTTTTATGCTATCCAGATATTCTATATCATTTCCAATCAACAATATGTCATCCACATAATATTTGTCGGTGTACAAAAGTAGGGGCTCTGCTTTTGACCCCTTTACTTGTGCACGGGCAGTCAGAGCCTCCCGTGACGACCATGCATAGACATGGCAGGAAAGGGGAGCTGGAGAGGAGCCAAAGCCATGAAGACAAATGAAGCAGCGACAAGGACCAAGGCCACAAGGATCGGATGGGCAAAGCAGGTTTTCCCGGCAAGGACCCTTGCTAGGGCAGCCTCAGCCACCCCGGCAAGACCCTTGCCGGGGCGGCCCGCCTGCGCCAGCCGAGCGAGCCCCCCTTAAGCCCACCAATGCTCACACAAATGCATTTGGACATGGCTCGGGAGGCACCTCCGTGGTGGCGTGCAGATCTTTGTGAAGACATAGAATGCTCAAGATCAAAAAAGGATAAGAAGGAAACCATCCTCACCGAAGAAACCCACAAGACCCTCGGCAAGACCCTTGCCGGGGAGGCCAGCGCGCCATGGCAAGACCCTTGCCGGGGGAGGCCAGCATGCCACAGCAAGACCCTTGCCGGGCTACCCAGCAAGACCCTTGCCGGGCCACCCGACAAGGCCCTCGCCAAAGCGCACCAGCTGGACCACTGCCAGGCCCACCCCAGATAAGTCTTCGCCGCTGTTCGCATGCGGCTGCTGACCCAACCAGCTGGGCAGGCACCTGCGTGGCAGCATGCAATCCTTCATGGAGGCTCCACCACTGCACCATCTCAGCTGCCTTCCTGCCTACATGGCGCCGCATGCGTCGCTGAGCAGGGCACATGTCAAGGCAAGGAGGAGCGCGACGGATGGGACGGGCCTCGCTCCCGTCCCTAATAAAGCGAAGGGACACCTAAGCCTCGCATTAAAGGCATCTTGTCCGGCAATAAGAGGGATAACCTCGCAGCACTGTACCCTTTCCACCTCCTGCTTGCCACTATGGCGACCCCTTTCCCTATAAAAGGAGGCCCGAGACGACCAGGGAAAGGATTGGGCTCTTCGGAACCTCGCAACACTGTACCCTTTCCACCTCCTTCTTGCCACTGTGGCGACCCCTTTCCCTATAAAAGGAGGCCCGAGGCGACCAGGGAAAGGATTCAGCTCTTTGGAACCTCACAGCACCCAGAGCTAGTTCGAGAGCTCAAGAACACTAAATACATCCAAAGCAGGACTAGGGTTTTACGCATCCTCGCGGCCGAACCTGGGTAAAATCCCTTTGTGTTGTCTGCTGGTCCCGCTCTTCTCACGATCCCCGCACCCCGCAACCGTAGAAGGGATTCCAGTGATCCCATAGGTGTCGTTCCCCACCGACATCTTTGGCGCGCCAGGTAGGGAGCACGAAATTGTGAGAATCTGGTCCAGCAGTCGACCTAGCTGTTCTTCATCGCCTCGGCTGACGGTGTCCTGGATTAGGGGGTACTCACCACGTCATCTCCCGATCTGTTAGATTGGGCCGAGGACCCCCATGGTCGTATACTCATGGGCCAGTCCGGACAGCTGCCGCATACAAGGAAGATTCCACAAGACTTGGCGATCAAGACAAGGACTCCTCCTCACCGGCGTATTCGGCTAGGACTCTTGTTATCTTAGGCCTCTGGTGCATTATATAAACCGAGGCCAGGCTAGTCGATAGATACAACAACAATCATACCATAGGCTAGCTTCTAGGGTTTAGCCTCTACTATCTCGTGGTAGATCAACTCTTGTAATACTCATATTCATCAAGATCAATCAAGCAGGAAGTAGGATATTACCTCCATAGAGAGGGCCCGAACCTGGGTAAACATCGTGTCCCTTGCCTCCTGTTACCATCCATCTTAGACGCACAGTTCGGGACCCCCTACCCGAGATCCGCCGGTTTTGACACCGACATTGGTGCTTTCATTGAGAGTTCCGCTGTGTGTTCGGCAAAAGGTCGATGGCTCGCCTGCAGATCAACTGCGACTTTGGCATCCTCGTCACCAGCTCGACTGGTCACCTTCGTTCGACCAAGTACTACACCCTACCTCCGATCGTCATGTTCGGATGAGGGCCTTCATCAACATCAACTCCGATCTCTATCAAGATCATGAAGGAATCATCCAGGGAGCCTGGGGGCTCAACATCAACATTGCCCTCGGGCGATCTTGCTGTTTTTCTGAACAACGAACTTGTGTCCGCTGCCACCACCTCCTCAACTATCGTTTTAATGATTGCTTCGGTGTAATTGTGCGGAATTGAGTCTACAACAACCCTGGAAAATTTCATCGATTTCCGATGGATGAATCTCTGGCAATCTGCGATATTACCGGAGCCCTGTAAAATCTGGACTAGAATCTGGACGAGTTTAGGGCATGGTGTCCAGCTTCTAGCTCGGACTTCCTTTGGAAGATCCAACCGTTGATCGGCTGCGGAATTCCTATATCTACCACCCCTCAAAATTTCAGCTCGATCCGACCGTCCAAACTCCGGGAACCTTCCCATTAGTGCATCACTTTTTGGATCTGTTTTCTGCGCGAAAACGAATCCGACCCAAGTTCGTTTTTTTACGAACGGGATTTCGGACATCCTTTTTGAAGGAAGTTTTGTATGGGGTATTGTGTTTTGTTTCCGAACACATCCCGCCAATTGTGAAGTCTTTTCCAATATGATCTTCACCATCGCGTTGGTGTCAAACCAGCCCGACAACGTTGCTCTACGGCTGTCGACCTGCACTAGACACGTCGTCACTTTATTGGGCCGAGCTCAACTTCTTCGGATCATCATCTCGGCAAGCCGAACAAGATTCCGGCATCGCAAAGGATAAATCATCACCAACATTGCCGCCCCACGGATTACACGGAGCGGGCACACCGGCATCGCCGCACTGTTGCTCCTTCAAGCCGGTGTCAATCATGCCGACCTACTTCGACTCATCAGCTGACATCGAGGCTTCGACATCTCGGCTGAACCGGGGGATTCATCATCTCTTCATCAACCTACTCCGGTGACTTTGGCGTCACCAGCCGACCAACTTCGTCATGATTAGCTGGACCGAGAGCTTTGCCTCGGCAAGCCAACCTTTGCCAGCATTGCCATGCCATCGCTTTATCACCCATCAGGCAATGGGTGTGCGGATCGAGTCCAAATTTTGGGAATCACCTTCCTTCGGATTGCTACAACAAATAAACCAGGTGCTATTAATCCTAGTATTTATTGCTTGTTTGGGTTAATTTTTCCCAAGGAATTATTACCCTGATTTGTCCATCATATGTACACAGGTCTATCAAATGGTGGCCGCATTATCGACGGTCGCATGGTGGTTCGGTCAGTTTTCGTACGTAGTCCGGCGAACGCCGCATCCGGAACTCGGACCGACCTGTGAACTCAGGCTTTGCCACGCCTTTAATGCATCACGCCGACGCCCTGCATCGACATTGACTTCGGCGCCAGGCCATATTTCTTTTATTACTTACGTTGCATAAATTATTTATTATGCAGCTTTTTTTAATTATTATTATTACTATTACCCCCGGTTTGCACTATTTCTTGTGCACAGGAAAATGATCCAGCCGGACTATATCCTTTGGCGTCACCTCGGTTGGACGGGGGGCTTCATCAACACTTCATTATCCCATGCCGGGGACTTCAGCATCACTCTGCTGGCCTGCATTGACCGTGCTATGTCACCACTTCGGAGCGCCGAGCTCTTTGCTCCGCCACCTCGGGACCGGCTTGGGGGATGGAACCTTGTCCCACATCAAGCTCGGACCGCGTCATCAATACCGAACACATTAACCAGCTAAGTTGCCTTCATGCTCAAAGTTTTAAATTTTTAACTTGTGTTTGGTTCGATCAAGCATTATACTTTTTTGGAAAAAAGTTGCTTGTAAAAAAATTTCCTTGTCCAAACTTTGTTTGTGACGGACAAATTCAAATACCCCGTTTACTTGGGGGCTTCCTTGCTGGAGCTTTTCCTCTTGCATATGATTATACTTGTACGGCTTCTTTCCTTGTTCGTGTATTACGCCACAATATGCACCATATTGACCTAAGTGATTTGCAAGCTGGGTTGCCTTGCTCCTGTGTTTACCCCTACATTTCCGATTGTTCGGCTAGGGCGATCGGGTCACCTGAGCCGGACCTCAGACTGGGTGAAGCCGAAAGCTAGCGCTCTTACTGTTTTCAATAATGTTCGGCACACAACGGAAATCATGAGTACAAAAATCTATTGCACAAGTCTCATATTAACAATGAGCACCAAGAAAGGTATCGGTGGGGTACTATTTTCTTCAAGATGCTTCTTACACTTTATCGAGAATATAGCATAAGTTCCCCGAGCGCTTTGTCTTGCAAACCTTATGACCTGATTGCTGGTTATCGGAAACACCGTCGATATTCTCGACAATTGGAGTACATAACACTTTTCGGTCCTTGATCAAGAGGGAGAAGCCGACGGTCGGTTAAGACGCGTATAAAGTTCGGGTGAACACATATATGATATAAGTACTTTGGTACATACAATCATTATACATAAAATTCTTTTACCCAAGTCACTTGGGGGCTCTTAAATTTTTGTGAGCTGTTTTATAATAAGTGTTCTTCTTCTTAGTCGTTGCAAAGTCTTTTTTTTCTATCACTCCTTTTTTCGACGCGAGTGTGTGGTCAATAGCCGGGGAGCTTCATTTCTCTCTCAAAGCCGCTAGAGTTTAGTTTGCTAAACTGGCCTAATGAGAAGTACTACGCCTTTGGGATAGGAGGTTGAAGCCATAGGCTGACCCGCTTGAAGTCTTGAGATAGGATGTGTCATGTTAAAGCACGGCAGAAGCACCTTTTTTAAGTCCAATTTTCGGATTGGCACCGAACACTTGATCTAGTTCGGACATTAAACTTTTGAATAAGTTTTTTGGCTTTTAGAGCCTATGTCACTTTTAAACTATTTGTGTGTTTCCATCATTAGTCTCGCAGTGCAACGCCAGACACCTTTAGGGATTCGGCAAAAACATTCTCGGATATTGCCATATATGCATCGGTTTCGAATTGTGTCTTCGGTCAATAGTTGGGTTGCCCGGCTCCTGTTCTTGCCTCCTACGTGCTTTGTTCGGCTAGGTGTGCAAAGGGAGAACCACTGCGATTGTGCTTCCAGCTCGCATGGTCAAGCACCTCAGTGGAGAAAGCCGAAAACTGACTGTCACAATAGGCGTAAACTGGTCAGCGATCCACTAACTATGTTGAATGACGGGCCATTCATAACATTGGCCGAAGTGTTTACGGCTTGACCTCGATGTCGCCAACACTAACCGGGGCTCATAGCTAGCTTCCCAGTTTAAAGCTCCTATGACTAAGCAAAAGTTATAAAGCCCGCATATCTGATTGCCTCGTTTCCGCTAACACAACCGCCTTCGGGCACCGAGACGTCGACTAAGGGTTGCTCTGTTAGTGCAGAAACACCCTGTGTAGTATCTACCAAGGGGTAGAATCCGATGATGGCCACTTTCAACTGATAAACGGTCACAATGGAGTCAATATAATGATGTAAAGTACTTGGATACATGGAATCATTACACATAATCTGTGATTTTACTCTGGATGTCGATCCTTAATTCGGCCACCCGTGCCCACATTAAGGCTCAGGGGCTACTGGCCTTTGCGCTCATTATCTATAAATATTGAAGGGGCACATCGATCCCCTGATCTGGTGTTGCCACCCGACCAATGTCTCGGGGGCTACTGCATTGCTTATTCAATGCAGAGAATTCAAAGTGCTCCGTGTTCGGCTTGAACGAACTATGCGCGTACATGTCTTCGGACAATAATAGGTACCATATGGGCCTAAATCCGGCATCAAGCTAGTATACCTGACGAAGAAATCCAGGAGACCACTCTCCCAGGCAAGGAAGCAGACCACGACTGGATCATATACTTTGATGGGGCTTTCTCGCTGCAAGGCGCCGGTGCCGGTGTGCTGCTCGTCGCACCCACCGGAGAACACCTCATGTACGTGATCCAGATGCACTTCCCCAGAGAGATGTCCACCAACAACACCGCTGAGTACGAGGGATTGCTTGTTGGTCTCAGGATCGCGGCAGACCTCGGGGTTAAGAAGCTCATCATCAGGGGTGACTCGCAGCTCGTTGCCAGGCAGGTCAACAAGGATTATAAGAGCCCATTGATGAAAGCTTACGTAGATGAGGTGAGGAAGCTGGAGGAACGCTTTGACGGTATCCAGGCGGAGCACGTCCCCCGAGCGGAGAACGACATCGCCGATTACCTATCAAAGCATGCCGCATTCAAGCTACCTGTGGAACCAGGTACCTTTTTGCTCCGGTTAACTCAACCATCAGTCGAACCATCAGCGGGGCAGAGCAAGCGGAGAAAATCAGGTCCCGGCAAGTACTTTCGTACCGAGCCCCCTGGTGATGCCAGCAAGGGTGCTACCGCGGACGCTGAGCCTGCCCAAGAGCAACTAGCTACGGCAGGGCGTCAAGCCCTGGCCGTAGAGACAGCCGCTCCCATGGTGGAAGAGATGCCTTTGGTCCTTGTCGTTCAGCCCCAGGCTCCGACATGGGCGCAGCATACCGTCCAATTCCTCCAAACAGGGGAGCTTCCTAAGGAGCAGGAAGAAGCGGAGAAAGTAGCCCGTCGGTCCGCCCTGTACCAGTTCGTCGATGACGTCCTGTACCGGAGAAGGCCGAACGGTGTGAAACTCAAGTGCATCCCCCGGGAGGAAGGACTGGAGCTGTTGGCGGAGATACATGGAGGCATATGTGGCTCCCACATAGGGTCGAGGGCCCTTGCCGGGAAGGCGTTCCGACAAGGTTTCTTCGCCCATCGCCTCCAGATGCACGGCGACACTAGTAACCAAGTGTAAAGTGCAAGGCCCATTCAAAGAAGCTTCATCAACCAGCCCAAGCCCTTCAAACAATCCCTCTCTCCTGGCCATTCTCGGTCTGGGGGCTCGATATACTGGGCACTTTCCCCCGCGCTGTCGGGGGCTTTGAGTACTTGTACGTTGCAATCGACAAGTTCACAAAGTGGCCGGAGGTGGAAGCAGTGAGGAAGGTGACTGCTCAGTCAGCCGTCAAGTTCTTCAAAGGACTGGTCTACCGTTTTGGTGTGCCAAACAGAGTCATCACCGACAATGACACGCAGTTCAAAAGCCACACCTTCATGCAGTACATCCAAGACCTCGGAAGCAAGGTCTGTTTTGCTTCCGTGGCACATCCACGGAGCAACGGCCAATCGGAGAGGGCAAATGCTGAAGTGTTGCGAGGCTTGAGAATGAAGACCTTTGACAAGCTGCACAAGAGCGAAAGGCGCTGGGTTTATGAGTTGCTGGCGGTTCTTTGGTCGATCAGGACGACGCCGAATCAAGCCACCGGCCAGACAACTTTTTCCCTAGTATACGGGACAGGATCAGTTCTCCCCACAGAACTCATATACGGGTCACCTCGAGTGCTCGCTTATGATGAGCTTGAGCAAGAGCCGTTTTGCGAATATGACGCGACGCTCCTTGAGGAAGATCATCTTCGGGCGGCTGTGAGAGCGCGGCACGCTACCAGAAAGCCTTGCGCCGCTACCATGGCCGCAAGGTTCATGCCCGAAGCTTTGAGGAGGGCGACCTTGTTCTTTGGCGCATTCAGTCGGCCAAGAATTCCAACAAGTTGACGCCGAAGTGGGAAGGCCCTTATCGGGTAATACGAGTAACCAGGCCTAGTACAGTCCGCCTGGAGACCGAAGATGTCGTCCCAGTGAGCAACTCCTGGAACATCGAGCGTCTTCGTAAGTTTTACCCATAAGGCGGCTTGTCGGGCCTCCCGGCGAGCCACCTTTTGTACAAGCTTTGCCGACAAGGCATGTGACCCTTGGTACAAAGCCAATCGCAGACCCTGAGCATAAATAAATGAAGCGCTGGCGCCCTAAGTTATAGCATGCATGCTAGGTCGAGTCTCTTCCTTGGTTAGGGTTGATAGTGCTTAGCAGCGACTAACCCCTAGCCTAGAGGTCGAGTGCGCGTCTATCTGTTCCTTTTCTGTCCTCCTTTGGTTCGCAGGGCACATGAGTACTTCTGCTGAGCTACTCGAAAAGAAGGAAACGGACCGGCGCCCCGACCCCGGCAAACCAGAGTTGCCGGGGGCTGCAAGCACAAGGATCCAGCCGCGGGAAGATGAGATTGCCGGGGGTTGCAGATCCAGATACGTCTTTTATCCTTTGTAATGCATTTCTGAACCGGACTGGGGTATGTGAAACCTCGTTTTTATCTCTAGGCTTCCATGCTCCCCTTTTTCCTATACCTAAGGATTATTTCCTGGGTCCGGATTTGGTCGTAGCCGCGGTGGCAAGGAGGTGGGACGAGGAGCCTGAAGCCCACTTCATCCCTGCCTCCGCCAAGAGCGCGAGAACGGTCGAGTGGAGTGGGGGGGGGGGGGCAAGGCCTGTTGCCGGCCGAAAAACGTTTATCATAAACAATAACAAGGATTCGCTCCTTGTCGCGGGATTTACCCGCGAACGAAAAACCCGGCAAGCATCCCTTTTTCATTAAAAACATCCCATACAGGTACAGTTCATGCGAGATGAAAAACATGACCAAGGGGATTACAAGTTTTAAATCTAACAAAGGCCCGCAGACTTACAAACAAAAAATGAGATAAGATGCCCGTAATCCCTTTCTTGTCCCTCTCCTCAGGAGGCAGGTCAAGTAGGCGAAAGGGCAAAAGGGGCGCCTAGGCGACCTACGAGCAGCAGAAAGCACCAAGAGAACACCTCGGTGTTCGCCTACGGGCGGGCCGGTGATTACAGTGCAGGGAAAGGAGCTGGAAGACGAGGCGGCGGGACCGGCAATACGCGATGAAGGCGTCGGTGCCCGCGTACTCCGAGTTGACGGCCTTACCGCCTGCCCTCTTCCTCTTCCGCAGACTCCCGACGCCAGCCGCCCAAGGAGACGACCCCGAGAAGTTCAAGGAGCTGGCCCCGCCCCCGGCAAACGTCTGCCGGAGGAGCCGCAAGGTGCAGATGCTGCTGCTGCTGCACCCGCCCAGGCGCGGGACGTCCGACGCCTAGTCGGACTCATCCCCGCTATCCGCCCCGCTGTCCTCCTCATCACATTTGCTCGAGGAAGAGCTTCCATCGTCAGAATCTCCATCGGAGGAGCTCTCCACGTAGCACTTTAGGCGAGTCGTGAACTCTCCGAAGACCTTGACGGAGAGTAGGCCGTCCTCCATTAATTTGAAGTAGAGGACGAGCCCCGCCGTCAGGCTGTGGATGCGAGCGAACGTCTTCCACCCACGATGGAGGTACATGACTCGAGGAGCCAGGAAGTCGACGTCGACCCGCGTGCCCCCGTTCCAGCAACCCCTCATGTGCAATCTGAGGGATTGGGTCCGGTCATGGTCCATCTCCCGAGCTAACGAGGCGGCAAGACGAAGACGACGACGCGGAGGCCGGCGCATCCTGATGAAGAACCCGCGAGGCTGGTCTCCGACGTGGCCTTCCATCGGGAAAGGCATTATTGGCGGGGGCGAAGCTGGTGCGCCGGCCCGTCGTCCTCTTCCCTGAGCACTGCCACGTCTTCCCCGGCCTCGCCCACGGCCTCGCCCCCTCCCCCTTCCCCTCACGGCCGGCTCCACCACCGCGGGCGCAGGAGGAGGAGGGACGCGTTGTCGAGCAGCGACCCTCGCCGCCACTGTCGAAGGACCATGATTCCCTTTCTCCATGGCGAGTGAAAGGAAGAAGCATAAGCAAGAGGAGATAGATGATAGAAGAGTGCGGGACACCATCCTCCCTTCCCCCTCCTTATAAAGGAGCGGGGTCGGGGCTTAGCCGCCCCGTTCGGCCAATCCAGCAACCAGAGGCGCGCATAATCGGGACCGACACACTGCCCCAACCAGCGACGGCCCAGTTTCCCGCCCCCGCCGTTTGCTACCCCAAGTGCATGGGGGACGCGTGGCGGACGTGCAGAACCGAGGGGACAGGCGAAACGACCTCTTCCCACCCCGTGATCGTGGGGAGTGGACGCCTTGAAGACCGCGCCCCGGCCCCGTTCAGTAAATGAGCCGCGCCTCCACGCCTCCCTCTTTTTGCGGGGAAGGCGCGAGCCTCCTCTTTATTGTGATGTGACGCATACCTGTGAAAAACGCCCCATGCATGCCGCCCACGTCACGCATGCCCCTCCACGCTGCACCTGGCGCGCGGGTCGTGGGAAGCAGAGCGTGCGAAAGGTCTTACCACGGTAAAAACTGCCCCGCCTGCCTGCGCACCGTTTTGGGCCTGACCCAACAACGTGTCGCGCTTAAGTGTGGCCCAGGCCCGAGGGCTCCTGTCGGTGTACAAAAAGAGGGGCACGCTTTTGTACCCCTTTAGCTGTGCACGGGCAGTCAAAGCCGCGCCCATGACCACACCAAGCAGAACAGGGGAGGTGAGCCAAGGTAAGACCAAAGCCCAAGACAATCAAGGCAACGCCAAGGCCAAGACCACAAAGAGCAGAGGGACGAAGTAGGTTCCCCAGACAAGACCCTTGCCGGGGCAGCCTCAGCAGCCCTGTCAAGACCCTTGCCGGGGCAGCTCGCCCCACACCAACAGAGCGAGCCACCCTTGAGCCCACGGTCCCCAACGCCATCATCCACGTGGAGCCAGGGCTCGGGAAGGCACCCCTGTGGTGGCATGCAGATCTTTGTCAAGACATATCCAAGACCAGATGAGGATTAGAAGACGACGATCCTCGGCAAGATCCTTGCCGAGGAAGGCCACCAGACCCCCGGCAAGGCTCTTGCCGGGGACGACAGCGCGCCACGGCGAGACCCCCGCCGGGCCACCCGGGAAGACCCTTGCCAGGCCACCCGGCAAGGCCCTCACCAAGGGCGCCAGCAGTGCCACCGCCAGGTCCACGCCAACCAAGCTTCCACTACCGTTCACCTGCAGCTGCCAGCCCAACAGCTGGGCGGGCACCTTCGTAGCAACATGAAGCTCCCAGGCCAACTCGTCAAGCGCCTGCATGGCGGTATGCAGATCTTCGTGAAGACTCCACCACCGTGCCACCTCAGCTGCCTGCCTGCCTACATGGCGCCGCACGCATCTCTGGCTAGGGTGCGTGTCGAAGCAAAGAGGTGCGGCGACGGATGGGCCGGGCCTCGCCCCCGTCCCAAATAAAGCAAGGGGATGCCTAAGCTACGCATTTAATGCGTCTTGTCCTGTAATACGAGCGATAAGATCAGGGCACTGCACGCCTTTCCACCTCCTGTGTGTCACTGTGGAAACCCCTTTCAACTATAAAAGGAGGCCCATGACATACCGGAGAAGGATTCAGCTTTTTCGAACAATGCGCTGACCACAGCTAGTTCAAGAGCTCAAGAACTCTCAGAAATACACCCACCAAAGCAGGACTAGGGATTTACACATCCTCGCGGCCCGAACCTGGGTAAACGATCCTTGTGCTGTCTACTAGCCCTGCTCTCCTTGCAACCCTGCGCCCCGGCAATCGTAGTAGGGATTCTTGTGATCCCATAGAGTGTCGTTCCAAACCGACACGCACCCCCGATCTCCACACAAAGGAAGACAATCAATAAATACCTCATGCTCCAACTTCATTACATAACGGTTCACCATACATGCATGCTACGGGACTTGCAAACCTCAACACAAGTATTTCTCAATTTCACAATTACTCAACTAGCAAGACTCTAATATCACCACCTTTATATCGCAAAACTATTGCAAGGAATCAAACATATCATATTCAGTGATCTACAAGTTTTATGTAGGATTTTATGACTAACCATGTAAATGACCAATTCCTTTCATCTCTCTAAATAGATATAAGTGAAGCAAGAGAGTTTAATTCTTTCTACAAAATATATGCCCGCGCTCTAACAATATAAGTGAAGCAAAAGAGCATTCTACAAATGGCGGTTTCATATGTGAAGAGAAACAGGCAATCCAAACTTCAAATGATATAAGTGAAGCACATGAAGCATTCTATAAAGCCATACTCACAAGATATAAGTGAAGTGCAATGAGCATTCTATAAATCAACCAAGGACTATCTCATACCAGCATGGTGCATAAAAGAAAAAGTGAAAACTAAATGCAAAGGACGCTCGAAGACTTGCACATATTGCATGAACGAAACGAATCCGAAAACATACCGATACTTGTTGAAGAAAGAGGGGATGCCTTCCGGGGCATCCCCAAGATTAGACGCTTGAGTCTCCTTGAATATTTACTTGGGGTGCCTTGGGCATCCCCAAGCTTGAGCTCTTGCCTCTCCTTCTGCTCCTCACATCGAGACCTTCTCGATCATCGAACACTTCATCCACACAAAACTTCAACAGAAACCTCAGCAAGATCCGTTAGTATAATAAAGCAAATCAATACTCTAAGTACTGTTGTAAACAATTCATATTTTGTTTTTGCATTGTCTCTACTGTAATATAGATTTTCCATGGCTTAATCCACTGATATAAATTGATAGTTTCATCAAAACGAGCAAACTATGCATCAAAAACATAATCTGTCCAAAACAGAACAGTCTGTAAGAATCTGAACATTCATCATAATTCTGATCCTTGGAAAATTCTGCCAAAATTAGGAAAAATAAACAATTGGTGTAGAAATACAGAGCAAAAAGAATCAGAACCGTTTGACGTCCAGTAAAAAACTAAAAATCATGCACTACAGCCAAAGTTTCTGTCCTACACCGTACAAACCAACAAGCATTGTAAACATCCTAAAGGCAAACCTTGGCACATTATTTTTGTAATACAATGGAATTGTACAAGGGGATAATTATTTTTGTTGAAAAGTTTCTGTAATCAAGATTCATAAAGTTTCCGTGAGCATGTGAAAGTGCAACTATCCCAAGGTGGTTTTGGTAATTCCTAACAACATATAGCTCATTGAGCTAACACTATTTCAAGACTAATATTTCAGGAAAGCTCAATGATTGGCATGGCATGGATGAGAAAAGTGGACCCCTCAAAATTTTAAGGACAAAGGGATTGGCTTAAGCTTAAAGCTCAAGACTCTACATTTTCTATTTTAGTGATCCAAGATCACATTGAGTCTATAGGAAAAGCCAATACTATCAAGGAGGGATGTGGTGTTGCTTAATGGCTTGCTTGCTCAAAGTGCTTAGTGATATACTCCAAAGCCCTCAACCACTTTCTCACTTCCACATATGACCTAAACACAAAGTCAAACTCGGCCCCACCGATTCTTTCCATCCGGCGCCACCGAGTTCAGATGTCATAGCCACTGCCACAAACCCTAGGCAAATCGGTCTCACCGATAGGGATCACGGTCTCACCGAGATGGGATTGTAATCTCTCTGTTTCCCTTCATAATGTGTCGGTCCTACCGAGATGAGCAATCGGTCCCACCGAGATTGCAATATAAACTCTCTGTTTCCCTTTTGTAACATTTTGGTCTCACCGAAATGAGCGAATCGGTCCCATCGAGTTTACCTGACCAACTCTCTGGTTAGCTTATTACCAAAATCGGTCTCACCAAGTTTGTGTAATCGTTCTCGACGAGATTACGTTATGCCCTAACCCTAACCATATCGGTCCTACCGAGTTGCATGTCGGTCCCACCGAAAATCCTAACGGTCACTAGATTTGCTGAATCGGTCCGACCGAGTTTGACAATTCGGTCCGACCGAGTTTGGCAAGTTGTGTGTAACGGTTAGATTTTGTGTGGAGGCTATATATACCCCTCCACCTCCTCTTCATTCGTGGATTGAGCCATCAGAACATGCCTACACTTCCAATACACATTTTCTGAGAGAGAACCACCTACACTTGTGTTGAGGTCAAGATATTCCATTCCAACCACATAAATCTTGATCTCTAGCCTTCCCCAAGTTGCTTTCCACTCAAATCTTCTTTCCATCAAATCCATATCCTGTGAGAGAGAGTTGAGTGTTGGGGAGACTATCATTTGAAGAGCAAGAGCAAGGAGTTCATCATCAACACACCATTTGTTACTTCTTGGAGAGTGGTTTCTCCTAGATTGGCTAGGTGTCACTTGGGAGCCTCCGACAAGATTGTGGAGTTGAACCAAGGAGTTTGTAAGGGCAAGGAGATCGCCTATTTCATGAAGATCTACCACTAGTGAGGCAAGTCCTTCGTGGGCGGCGACCATGGTGGGATAGAGAAGGTTGCTTCTTCGTGGATCATTCGTGGGTGGAGCCCTCCGTGGACTCGCGCAACCGTTACCCTTCGTGGGTTGAAGTCTCCATCAACGTGGATGTACGATAGCACAACCTATCGGAACCACGACAAAAACATCCGCGTCTCCAATTGCGTTTGAATCCTACAAACCCTTCCCTTTACATTCTTGCAAGTTGCATGCTTTACTTTCCGCTGCTCATATACTCTTTGCATGCTTGCTTGAATTGTGTTAAGATTGCTTGACTTGTTCTAAAGTTACTAAAATCTGCCAAGAACTAAAATTGGGAAAATGCTAGATTTTTATTTGGTCAAGTAGTCTAATCACCCCCCTCTAGACATACTTTTGATCCTACAAGTGGTATCAGAGGTTTGGTCTCCATTTGCTTTGATTTCCATAGCTTTTGGTGGTCATAGCCTTGGTTTCACAACCTACGAGAGTATGGCGTCTAGCGAGGGAAATTACCACCGTAGAGGTCCTTACTTTGATGGTACTAATTTTGCTAGTTGGAAGCATAAGATGAAAATGCATATTCTAGCCCCGCCGTTTGGGCTATGTGTGTATTGGCTTGTAAGGTGAATTCTTCGATGGGAGAGAACCGAACCGTGAAGCTACCGCGGAAGAGTTGAAGATGTTGCAATACAATGCTCAATCTTGTGATATCCTCTTCAACGGATTGTGCCCCGAAGAATTCAACAAAATCAGTCGTCTTGAGAATGCAAAGGAAATTTGGGATACTTTGATTGATAAGCACGAAGGTACCGACTCCGTCAAGGAATCCAAATTGGATGTGCTTCAAAGTCAAGTTGACAAGTTCAAAATGAAGGATGGTGAAGGTGTCGCTGAAATGTACTCTAGGCTTGCTCTTATCACAAATGAGATCGCCGACTTAGGAAGTGAAGAGATCACCGACAGATCCATCATCAAGAAGATCCTAAGAGCCTTGGATGGAAAATATGATACCGTGTGCACATTGATCCAAATGATGCCCAATTACAAAGATCTCAAGCCATCCCAACTGAAGTCATTGGAAGAATCGTTGCTCATGAGATGTCACTCAAGGATAAGGAGGAGCTCCATAACAAGTCAAGTGGTGCTTACAAAGCCTCATGTGAAGCTCCCACATCATCAAGTGAGAAACAAACCTTCAATGAAGAATTGAGCCTAATGGTAAGAACTTTAACAAGTTCTACAAGAGTAGAAGCAAAGAGAGAAGTTCCAAGTCAAGGTCCTACAATGACAAAAGATCTTCTAGTCGAGAGCGTAATTGATACAATTGTGGAAAACCCGGACACTACTCAAATGAGTGTACGACCCCCTACAAAAGAAGAGAAGATTCTCCCAAAAGAAGAAGTAGAAGAGAAGAATCACCATCAAGAGAGAGAAGGAGTAGGGATGATCATTATGAACGAAGACCCTCATGGAGAAGCAAGGATTCGGAAAGGAAGGACATGTCATCAAGGAGCTACACAAAACGAAGACATCAAGCTCATGTTGGTGAATGGGTATCCGGCTCCGACTCCAACAATCACTCCGAGAGAAGCTATCACTCCGACTCCGAGTATACTCAAGATGAAGGTGTTGCCGGTCTAGCACTTGTGTCAACCAACTCCTATGACATATTTGATTCACCAAATGAAGGAATTGGAAGATGCTTCATGGCCAAAGGTCCAAAGGTATCACACCCTGAGTATGTTGATTTCAATAGTGATGAAGATGACTTGTTAGGTGATGATGATTTACTTGTTGAAAACTCTAGTGATGAATACTATGATGAAACTTCAATTAATCATGATAATCAAGATAAAACGAATGACAATGATAAGGAGAAGATTGAGTCTCTAACTAAAGAACTAAACACTCTAAAGTTAGCTCATGAAACTATCTTAGGAGATCATCGAGAACTTTTAAGGACTCATGAGAAATTATGTTTTTAAAAGCTCAACCTTGAGCAAGAGCATGAGTTCTTAAAGGAAATCAATGATGATCTTCACAAGAAATGTTCTTCTTACATTGCCAAGCGTTTACTCTTATCCACTTACATGCCTCAAGTCAAGTCTAGTAACAAGAACAAGAAAGATTCTTCCTCTAGTAGTAACAATAATCATGCTAAATCCAATATTGTTGGTTCTAGTAGCTCTCTTGATTCCACTAATGATTCTCTTAGCCAAGTTACACTTGAGCAAGAAAATAGCTTATTGAAGGGAATTATAGAGAAAGGTGTCTACAAGAGCCTTGCCGGGAGTAAGCAATTCGAGAAATTGTATGCAAGCAATGAAGGCACCGGAAGAACCAAGGTGTTGGTTTTGAACGAAAGTTCAATGCCAATGGAGTTGAGTGGGAAGAAGATCAATACCCCAAGATGAAGTTTGTTCCTCAACAAGAGAAGTATGATCCTACTTCTTTCAAAGGGACACAAGCTCAAGATGATCTTCCACCACAAGACTACAAGGAAAAAGGCAAGGACAAGCTTCAAGAAGAAATTGATGCATTTGAAGAAGCTCCTAAGGCCTTGGTCAAGTGGGTTCCCAAGACTACATCAAGTTCCACTTCATCAAGTACGACTACAACTCCGAGGATTCCCATCAAGATGGTGTGGATCCCAAAGAAGAAGAACTAGAGAGTTATTGAGGGTGACTCCGCCAACATACTTTACTCTTATCATTTTGGCAAGAACAAGTGCAATCAACCTCCACATCTTGCACTAGTTCAAGGAGTCACAAACCCTCTTGTTGGTAAGACAAGGGACAAGGTAACCAAATGCTTTCATAGACATCATCTTGTGTATGCATCACTCTATGTCTATGGATATTCCTTGTTTGTTCCTTGTGGGACTAACCCGTGTAGGTATTGAAAGTGCAACTCACTCCAAAGGATTGATCCAAATGATCTACATCAACATTGAGCATCTACATCTTCAACACCTACATGAAGTCATCATCGATAAAACCCAAGGTTAGTTCATCCCTCTTAGGGGGGATCTCACATCTAGGGGGAGCTTTACTCTAAGAATTGAGCTAAAGCAACTCTAATGGTGTGAACACAACAATGCTTTATGTAAAAGTGGTAACCCCACTTGTGCTTAAACGATGAGTATGACCTATGACCAAATGTTCTCATTTGACTCCTAAGTCAATATACTCATATATAGATGACCTAGTCATCACCAATTGCTTGATAGATGCTAGAATTGTTTGTGCACGCTTTGCCACGTATTTCATTTGCCATTTTATTGGGTGAGCATGTTGGTTGCATAATTTACTCATTCGAGGACATCCACCTGTTGTTTTCATTGTTTGGCTCCGTTTTTTCTTTTGCCAAGTGGATGGACAAGAATTCCTAAGAACCTGCTGTAGCTATCTATGCTCTTCTCGTCTCAAACTCTATTCATGCTGCATCACAAAGTTTGATCAAGTCAGATTCGAACCACTCTGTGTGAGGAGCACTCGGAGTCCCCGATTCGTCATAGACTTAAACTTCCAAAACTTCTTTGTGCATTTCGGTCTCACCGATTCATCCATTTCGGTCATACCGAGATCACTAAGTCGATCTAGGTTTTCAATCTCGGTGCAACCGATTTGGACTTTTCGGTCACACCGAGTTTCAGTAACTGCTTGCAGTTATGAATCTCGGTGCCATCGAGTTGTTCCACTCCGTCACACCGACAGGGTCAGGCTATATATTCCCACGGGCCAAAATTTGGAAAACTTTCCGAACCTCTTCGCCCACGCTCAGCCTGCTCTGCCTCCATGGTCTCCGGATCGTCCTCCTCGTCGCCAGCCGCCTCCAGTCGCTGGTCTCCGCCACCATCAACGGGATCGTCTCCGCCGTTGCCGCCATAGCAAGTCCATCGCCGCACTAGGGTATGGACTTGATCCTTGTGCTGATCTCTTTCCGATTCCCCAGCACATTGTTTTGCCATGTATCTTGCCACAATTGAGATCACTCTATCCAATGAAAACACTCTGTAGATTAGTTGTGGATTAAAAATTTAGGGTTAGGTTTCCGCCCAAACCATCTCGAACCGGCCGAATTGTTGAAATCGGTTCCACAAATTTGGTTCAGGCCATTGCACATGTGATTCTTGGTCTGACCGAGAATTGTAAATCGGTGTGACCGAGTTCAAGTCTCTGTGAAATCCAAGCAGTCTCGATGCCACCGAACTGTGACTCGGTCTGACTGAGTTCACTAGTTTAGGTTCCAACAGCTGCTTCGGTATCACCGAGATTTCAAATCGGTAGATCCGAAATGCTTTCTGTGGAAAACTAAAACTAAGTTTTTGATTCATTCTTTTGCAAAAACCTCTGCACTTTGTGATGCTCATCCACTCTACCTCATCCATAAACTATTCACAGGGTCAGCTGTCAGTGTTTGCATCATGTCAGATCAGAGTGACAGTCTGAACAAGTCTGAGGAGCATGTTCACATGAGTGAGGGCACTAGTCCCTCTAGCAGCTCAGATGATGGAAGCAGGAGTAGACCCAACAACTTGCCAAAGGCTGCCACGAGAGCCAACAAGAAAGGAACCTCAGATTCAGAGGATGAGGACTATGTGGCTGAGGAGGAAGAAGCTACCTCAAAGAGGAAAGTGCTGAAGAAAGAAGTGGGCACAACAACTCCACTAAAGCCAGGTCTGAAAACAAAAATGGCAGCAAGAAGAGTTCCAATGTCCAAAGCCAGAGCTTCAACTGTTGAAGCCTCAAAAGCTGTTGCTAAAGAAACTGGAGATGGCAAGAAAAGAAAAGAAAGGGTCAAGAAGACCATGGCCAGAGTAATTGGGAAGCCCTCAATGATGGAAGATGAAGAGGAAGAGGTTGCTGCACCAGCACCTAAGGCACAAAAGCTTATGGGAGATGCCATAAGTTCAGGGGCTGCTCCATCTAAGCCCAAAGAAGCTCCGAAGGCAGCTGCTCCAAAATAAAAAACTGCACCCAAGAGGAGCACCAGGAACATTCCAGCTGCAGAGAAGAACAAGGCCCCAGTGCCCGAAGCTGCTATAGAAGAAGAAGATGATGAGTCACATGTCTTGAGGAAGCTGAAGCCAAAAATTCCAGATCACAATGATGCTCATCCAGTAGCTGAGAATATGAAGTTAAGAAAGGACTCATGATTGAGTCTATGGAGAGAGTCAGATCCATATGCTACCAGAAGGAGAACTGTTGTGGATTACAGGTTCCATACCAAGGCACAACAAGACATCTATGAGTCAGTGTTGCTTGACAAGAAGCCAATAGTGTGTGACATGAGATGTGTCAACTGGGAGTACATCAAGGAGAACGAAGAACACTATCCTGGAGTCTATGATAGTTTCAAGGCTTGTGAAGTTGATGAGTTTGTGGCTCAGAAGCTCACAAAGTGGAATGATGAGCTTATCATGAAGTTCTAGTCCACAGCTCACTTCTACCCAGATGGAAAGATTATCTGGATGTATGAAGGCACTAGGTACCAGTCAATAGTTGCAGAATGGGCTCAGTTTGTCAATGCCCCAGAAGAACAAGAAGATGACTTGGATGTCTATGCCAATAAGAAGAAGGATCACAACTCCATGGCTAGCATGTACAAGGAGATTGCTGATGCAGATCTTGAGACTCACCAGCTAGGATCTGTGAAACACTTGCTGTCAGGACTACCCACAATCAACTGGATCCTCAGGCACACACTTCTTCCAAAGTCAGGTGATCACAGAATGATCAGAGGTCACTCCATCAATTTGCTTCACATTTTTTATGTCCCACAAAAGTTCAAGGTCATGAGCCTAATTGTGGAAACCATAAAGAGGACAGCTGCAGATCAGAAGAGGAGTTGTGGGTATGCCCCACAGCTTCAGGAGCTGATCAACTCCAAGATGGGCACTGGCACATATCTCTTAGATAAGGAGCACTTGCCCATCTACCCAGACTTTGAGGATAACACTGTTGTGATGGATGAAAATGAACCATCTTCTGTGCAAGCACAAGCAAAGAGGGAGAAGACAAAGACTGAAAAGGCTGCAAAGATGCCAACCATGGATGAGGCATCTCAGTATCTTCTGAAGAGCAAGCAAGATAAGCTTGGCTACTTGATTGCCTCCACTCTTAGAATTGAGAAGGGACTGGCCACCCTGACTCAAAACCAGGAGAGCTTGGAGAGGATCATGGAGCAGAAGTTCTATGACTTAGATGTGAAGGTCACTGAGATACAGTCTGTTGTTGAGCAACTTCAGGAGGAAGTGCACGAGAAGAAGGGCAAGACAACCACTGATGCTTTTCCAGAGTGCCCGAAGGACAGAGGTCTGCTGCTATGCCTGTCACAGACACCAGAGCAACTTCATCTGCACCAGCTATAGCTTCAGTGCCACCAGCTCCAGCATCTACTCCTCCAGCACCATCTACATCGACTGATGCCTTCATTCTTGGAGTTCTGTCTACACCACAACCTGAAGATCAAGCCTGAGTGTCGATCTAGCACTATGCACTACTAGGAAAAGGGCTATAGATGGGATGGACACTAATGGCGCACTGTACATGTGGTGCGCCATTACTAAATACTAATGGCGCACCATGTGTTGGTGCACCATTAGTGTGCAAATACTAATGGCGCACCACACTATTTTTTTTCAAAAAATGATACGTAATATGACCGGGAAGTTTGAAATATTTTTCAAAATTTCATCATAGTCATGAACATGAACAAAGTCCTAGACATCAACAAGGTATAATAGGATTGATATGCTAGATATATCAACAAGTGCCTGTGAAGTGAGCTGTTGCTGGGGTTGGATAGAACTCTGAAGTTAAGCGTGCTTGGGCTGGAGTAGTGTGAGGATGGGGGACCTTTCGGGAAGTTTGACCACGGAGTGCGATTTGACCTGAGATTGAGCCATAGTGAACTGAGATTAAGAAAAAAATGAAAAAAAAATTAAATTTTTTTAAAAAAGTTGAATTTTTTTTTGAAAAAATATTGTTACTAATGGCGCACTTCTATGTGGTGCGCCATTAGTAAAAAATTCTAATGGCATGGTACTAATGGCGCACCGGTAGTGCGCCATTAGTAGGCAAAACTGGTGCGCCATTAGTAGGCCTTTTCCTAGTAGTGATGCATTTTTTATGAACTTTTTGGTAACTTGTTGCCAAAGGGGGAGAAAATGTATAGATCATAGGCTTCGAGAGAGAGTGTTGTTTTTGTTCTCTCTTGCGTTGCTCTTTGGCGGTTGAACTTGGTTATTTGCTTGTTTGAGATACTTTATGATGCCGTGTGATACTTGGATGATCATGTGTTTGATCATATGCTACCTTAATACTTGTTGGATGACATTATCCTTTTATATCCCATATGATCATTCACTTTGCTTGGTGATGAGTGCATGTATTTATATATTATCATTTTGAGCACTCCACCAAGATGTATGTGACATGGAAGAGTAACCCATGATCCTAACTCATTGTGCATTTGCAGTCCAAAGCAAATCTTAGACTATGCACAAATTTAGGGGGAGCTCTTGCTTTTCACATACTTCTCAAAGAGACAATGTGTTTTCACTCTTATTATCATTTGTCGAAGCTTTGATCTATATGTTGTCATCAATTACCAAAAAGGGGGAGATTGAAAGTGCAACTATCCCTAGCTGGTTTTGGTAATTCCTAACAACATATAGCTCATTGAGCTAACACTATTTCGAGACTAATATTTCAGGAAAGCTCAATGATTGGCATGGCATGGATGAGAAAAGTGGACCCCTCCAAATGCTAAGGACAAAGGGATTGGCTCAAGCTTAAAGCTTAAGACTCTACATTTTCTATTTTAGTGGTCCAAGATCACATTGAGTCTATAGGAAAAGCCAATACTATCAAGGAGGGATGAGGTGTTGCTTAATGGCTTGCTTGCTCAAAGTGCTTAGTGATATGCTCAAAGCCCTCAACCACTTTCTCACATCCACATATGACCTAAACCAAAAGTCAAACTCGGCCCCACCGATTCTTTCCATCCGGCGCCACCGAGTTCAGATGTCATAGCCACTGCCACAAACCCTAGGCAAATCGGTCTCACCGATAGGGATGTCGGTCTCACCGAGATGGGATTGTAATCTCTCTGTTCCCCTTCGTAACATTTCGGTCCTACCGAGATGAGCGATAGGTCCCACCGAGATTGCAATGTAAACTCTCGGTTTCCCTTTTGTAACATTTCGGTCTCACCGAAATGAGCGAATCGATCCCACAGAGTTTACCTGACCAACTCTCTGGTTAGCTTATTACCAAACTCGGTCTCACCGAGTTTGTGTAATCGGTCTCGCCGAGATTATGTTATGCCCTAACCCTAACCATATCGGCCCTACCGAGTTGCATGTCGGTCCCACCGAAAATCCTAATGGTCACTAGATTTGCTGAATCGGTCCGACCGAGTTTGACAATTCGGTCCCACCGAGTTTGGCAAGTTGTGTGTAACAGTTAGATTTTGTGTGGAGGCTATATATACCCCTCCACCTCCTCTTCATTCGTGGAGAGAGCCATCAGAACATGCCTGCACTTCCAATACACATTTTCTGAGAGAGAACCACCTACACTTGTGTTCAGGTCAAGATATTCCATTCCAACCACATAAATCTTGATCTCTAGCCTTTCCCAAGTTGCTTTCCACTCAAATCTTATTTCCACCAAATCCATATCCTGTGAGAGAGAGTTGAGTGTTGGGGACACTATCATTTTAAGCACAAGAGCAAGGAGTTCATCATCAACACACCATTTGTTACTTCTTGGAGAGTGGTGTCTCCTAGATTGGCTAAGTGTCACTTGGGAGCCTCCGACAAGATTGTGGAGTTGTACCAAGGAGTTTGTAAGGGCTAGGAGATCGCCTATTTCGTGAAGATCTACCGCTAGTGAGGCAAGTCCTTCGTGGGCGGCGACCATGGTGGGATAGACAAGGTTGCTTCTTCGTGGACCATTCGTGGGTGGAGCCCTCCGTGGACTCGCGCAACCGTTACCCTTCGTGGGTTGAAGTCTCCATCAACGTGGATGTACGATAGCACAACCTATCGGAACCACGACAAAAACATCCGCGTCTCCAATTGCGTTTGAATCCTACAAACCCTTCCCTTTACATTCTTGCAAGTTGCATGCTTTACTTTCCGCTGCTCATATACTCTTTGCATGCTTGCTTGAATGTGTTAAGATTGCTTGACTTGTTCTAAAGTTACTAAAATCTGCCAAGAACTAAAATTGGGAAAAGGCTAGATTTTTATTTGGTCAAGTAGTCTAATCACCCCCCCTCTAGACATACTTTCGATCCTACAGCATGAACAAAGTTCAAGGCTAGCTCCCATTTCAACAATGCTTGTCTGTCTCACTTTCACTTTCCTTTTGACAAAGTTTTAGGTTCCCCTCTTTATTTTTTTATTTTTTTAAACTTTATAAAAGAACACAACAGAAATAAACGACTCTCTAAAACTTTCGGGTTGTCTCATTGGAGAGCTTTCTTTAAAGCCATTAAGCTAGGCATATAGTGCTCAAGTAAAGGATCCACCCGGACCCCAAGGTATATCAAAGCCAATTTTAATTAACAATGATTTGGTATTTAGTAATGAGCACAAAGTAACATATATCATGCAACAACGAAGTCTAACTCTCTTCCTATGCATCAGCATGTCATAAAAGAACAATTCATGCACACATAGTAAAGGCCAATGCCTAGTATAGACAGTTTCTTGCAATTCTATCGTGTTGGAAACATAAAGAGGCAGAGATGTAGTTCCTCTCTCATAATAATTGCAAGTAGGAGCAACAAGCACATGCATATTATATCTATCAAAATCATCATGTGTGGTAGTAAAACGCAACCCATCAATATAATCCTTAATAAGCACAAAATTCTCCGACATAGTGTAGTTAGGAGAATTTAAAAAGATAATAGGACTATCATGTGTGGGCGCAATAGCAACAATTCCATGTTTAACATAAGGAACTATAGCTAGTTCATCTCCATAAGCATAATTTGTCGGTGTACAAAAAGAGGGGCGCACTTTTGTACCCCTTTACCTGTGCACGGGCAGTCGGAGCCACGCCCGCGGTCACACCAAGCAGAACATGGGAGGTGAGCCAAGGTAAGACCGAAGCCCAAGATAATCAGAGCAACGCCAAGGCCAAGACCACAAAGAGCAGAGGGACGAAGAAGGTTCCCCCGGGAAGACCCTTGCCGGGACAGCCTCAGCAGCCCCGGGAAGACCCTTGCCGGGACAGCCTCAGCAGCCCCGGCAAGACCCTTGCCGGGGCAGCTCGCCCCACACCAACAGAGTGAGCCACCCTTGAGCCCACGGTCCCCGACGCCATCATCCACATGTGGCCAGGGCTCGGGAAGGCCCTCTGTGGTGGCATGCAGATCTTTGTGAAGACATATTCAAGATCAAATGAGGATTAGAAGACGACGATCCTCGGCGAGATCCTTGCCGAGGAAGGCCACCAGACCCCAGGAAAGGCCCTTTCCGGGGACGACAGCGCGCCACGGCAAGACCCTTGTCGGGCCACCCGGCAAGACCCTTGCCGGGCCACCCGGCAAGGCCCTCACCAAGGACGCCAGCAGGGCCACCGCCAGGCCCGCGCCAACCAAGTTTCCGCCGTCGTTTGCATGCAGCTGCCAGCTCAACCAGCTGAGCAGGCACCTGCGTGGCAACATGCAATTCCCGGGCCAACTCGTCAAGCGCCTGCGTGGCGGCATGCATATCTTCGTGAAGGCTCCACCACCGTGCCACCCCAGCTGCCTGCCTGCCTACATGGAACCACATGCCTCACTGGCCAGGGCGTGTGGCGAAGCGAGAAGGAGCGGCGACGGACGGGACGGGCCTCGCCCCCGTCCCCGATAAAGCAAGGAGACACCTAGGCTACGCATTAAATGCGTCTTGTCCTGTAATACGATCGATAAGCTCAGGGCACTGTACGCCTTTCCACCTCCTGTGTGCCACTATGGCAGACCCTTTCGACTCTAAAAGGAGGCCCATGGCATACTGGAGAAGGATTCGACTCTTTTGAACCACGCACTGACCACAGCTAGTTCGAGAGCTCAAGAACTCTCTGAAATACACCCACCAAAGCAGGACTAGGGTTTTACGCATCCTCGCGGCCCGAACCTGGGTAAACGATCCTTGTGCTGTCTACTAGCCCTGCTCTTCTCGCAACTCCGCGCCCGGCAACCGTAGTTGGGATTCTTGTGATCCCATAGGTGTCATTCCACACCGACATCTTTGGCGCGCCAGGTAGGGGGGCGCAATTGTGAGAATCTGGTCTAGTAGTTAGCTTAGCAGTTCTTCGTCGCCATGGCTCCTAAGAAGAAGACGGCCAAGACGGTCGGATCGTTAGGAGTCGAACGGCCCGTGCCGGTGCGGGCGGGCAGTGGACCGGTCGCAGACAGGACCCGGGCTGCGGTCCGCGAGCACCAGCATCGCCCTGGTAGTCAGAGCCTGGCGAGCGGCGTCGTTCGTGCACCACACGAATGGCTACACGTCGCCGGATCCAAAGATGGAGCTGGGCCCCCCGCAGGCGGCGCGGGGCCCTCCAGGGGTGTCGATGTGCCACCTCCGGGCGGCACAGCGACCTCCAGGATGCCCACACAGGCGACCACTGCGCGCTCTTCCCATGGTGTGCGCGTCGAGCAGCGTCACCGCGTTGGTGGCCCTGGGCACCACCGTGGAAAGTGCCCCATGCGTCGTCCGCAGGATGAAGGGGTTCAGCACGCCCGTCGAAGCTCTGGCCAAAATGGCACGCAGCCGCTGGGTCGTAACGGAGCTCCTTCTAATGTACTTAGAAGTCGAAGTGCGCCGCGATCCATGCAGCTGTCGCCGCCGCCCACGCCGGCAGAAGCTTTGGCACGCGTGCAGCTGCTCCTCGACTTCCCTCCTGCTGCGGAGAAGCTTGACGAGTGGAGGGCCACCATTCAGAGCCTCGTCGCTGTCGCCAATAAAGACGATCCGCGACCGGCGGGAGCCTCTGGTCCGCGCTCCACCGAGCCACCGCATCTTGCCGGAGCTGGAGGACCGGGCGATGCGCCACGGTGCAATCTCCTCATCTCGCCACCGCCCGCGGGCATCGCCCATCGTGACGACGCCAGATAACATCTCCATAGCGCCGTCCGACCCGCGGACCCTCCGCGACCAGTGCCAAGTCCTTCGGGAACGAGCTCACGAAGACGCTCGAACCATCATCGAGCGCCGGTGTGAAACGCGCTGCCAGACGAACAAGTGGGCGGGACCCGCTATGGACCACCTGACACCGGGGGCTCCGGCGGCCTGCCTTACGAGGTGGGCTGCCCAGCCTTTACTCGTGAGCTGCGGCAGTTCTAGTGGCCGTCCCACTGCAGGTTCATGCCCGACGTCGGCGAGAAGTACACTGGCAAGACCCATCCTTCCGAGTTCCTCAGCATCTACACCATTGCGATGCAGGCTGCTGGGGCTCGCGACGAATAGGTGCTTGCCAACTATTTCCCGCTGGCGCTCAAGCCCAATGTGATGTCTTGGTTGATGCACTTGCCGGTGGATTCCATTTCTTCTTGGTCAGATATGTGCCATGAGTTCGTTGGCGCTTTCACAGGAGGCCACCAAGCTCATGGCCAGGCCAGTGATCTGCATATCATTCCCCAGAAGGAAGGGGAGACCCTGCGCAAGTACATCCAGAGATTCAGCCGGGTGCATTACAACATCCTCGACGTTCATCCTGCTGCTGTGATTAGCGTGTTCCACCAGAATGTGCGTAATCGCAAGATGCGCGAGGAGCTGGCGATGACCAAGGTTAAGGATGTGGCCGAGCTCTACGTTCTGGCCGATAGATGCTCCCGGGCTGAAGAGGGAAGGAAGTACCCCGGCGAAGACGCCGGCGCGGAAACCGACTCTACAGATGAGGACGCCGCTACCTCGACGAAGAAGGGCCGGCGTCGCAACAGGAAACACAATGGCAAGGTCGTGCTTGCTGTTGAGGGATCTGACGACACCGGTGCCGGCAAGAAGGTCAAGGCAAGCGCTCCCGACAAGGAGATTTTCGGGTGCGCCGCCTGCCAGGCCTTGGCGGCTACCGACAAGCCAGGGAGCTCCGGCAAGAAATACTGCAAGATCCACCGCACCAAGGGCCACGACCTCCAGAACTGCCAACAAGTCGAGCTGCTTGCTGAGAAGCAAAAGGCTGAGTTCGAGAGGCGGGACAAGGAGAAGGACCAGGACGGTGCTAAGGGATGCGACAAGAAGCGTGGCGGCCAAGGCGGCCGCCCCGGCAAGGACAACCAGCAAGAGAGGCCTGCCCGGGGCAGCGACAAGAAACAAGAAAACGATGATCACGACGAGGACGACGAGTCTGGTGAGCGAGGGTTCCAGAAGGCTATGGAGGCCATGTGCGTCGATGGCGGCGCCTCGCTGCATACCTCTCACCGCCAGCTCAGGCAGTGGGCGCGTGAGATTACAGCAGCAAAGCAAAGCTGTCGTTCGACGCTCAGAAGCCGCTGAATTGGTGCAGCACGCCCCTCATCTTTGACATCGAGGACCACCCTGACCGCACAACCGCGGTCGGGTGTTTGCCATTGTTGGTCTCACCAACAATACGCAACCTTAGGGTGAACAAGATGTTGGTTGACGGCGGGGCCGACCTGAACCTGATCTCGCCTGTCGTGATCAAAAGGTTGCAAAACCCTGATGGAGACCTCGAGGAAACGGACACGTTTCAAGGGGTCAATCCGGGGAGGAGCCAGCCGAAGGGAAAGGTCACACTCCCCGTGACGTTTTGAGGATAGTTGAACTACAGGATGGAGAGGATCGTCTTCGACGTGGCCGAGATCCCCTTGCCCTACAACGCGATCCTCGACCGCCCGACACTAGCCAAGTTCATGGCGATGTCACACTATGCCTACAACATGCTAAAGATGCCCGGGCCGTTGACCATCATCTCCGTCCCCTCCGACAAGAAGGACGAGCTGATTTGCACCAACCAACTCTACCGGGAGGCACTTGTAGCAGCTGCCGCCAAGGCACCTGCTACTGCCGCTGAAGCCCCGGGAGGGGGGAAGAAGCCTGGCAAGACCTCTCGCACCCACTCCGGCAAGCACACCTCTTAGGAGTGTTGTGCTATCGTCGAGGACGTCCCAGAGAGCTCTACCGACAAGAGCAAGAGATCCAGAGCCGAGCCGCCGTAGACCAAGAAGGTGACCGTCAGGGAGGATGGCACGGGAGGGGCCTTCACCATGGGCTCCACCCTCGACAGCAAATAGGAAGGCGGGCTCGTCACCTTCCTGCGGGCGAATGTCGACGTGTATGCATGGCAAGCATCTAACATCGTCGGTGTTCCCAGGGAGGTGATTGGGCACCACCTAGCTGTCTGCCCCCATGCGCGGCCCGTCAAGCAGAAGGTCAGAAAGCAGGCTCTGGAGAGGTAGGAGTTCATCACAGAGGAGATCAGGAAGTTGGAAGCGGCAGGGTTGGTGAGAGGAGTGCTCCACCCGACGTGGTTGGCCAATCCGATAGTGGTGTGCAAGGCGAATGGGATGTGGAGGCTGTGTATTGACTACACAGATATCAATAAGGCTTGTCCTAAGGACCCTTCCTATTGCCGCGCATCGACCAGATTGTTGACTCCACAGCCGGGTGTGATCTGTTATAATTCCTCGACGCCTACTCAGGATACAACCAGATCTTCATGACAAGAGAGGATGAAGAGAAGACAACATTCATCACCCCATGTGGTACGTATTTCTTTTTACGAATGCCTTTCGGGTTGAAGAGTGCTGGCTCAACGTTCGCAAGAGTAGTCCAAATTGGTTTCGAACCCCAGCTCCATAGAAATATGGAGGCATACATGGATGATATAATGGTCAAAACCAAGGACGGGCCAACTCTTGTGCAAGATCTGGAAGAGACGTTTGCCAACCTGCGCAAGATCAACCTCAAGCTGAACCCTGATAAGTGTGTCTTCGGCGTTCCATCCGGCAAGCTTCTCGGGTTCTTTGTGTCGCAGCGCGGGATTGAGGCAAACCTAGACAAGATCAATGCTATTGAGCAGATTGAGGCGCCCAAGCGGATCAAAGATGTGCGCCGGCTCACTGGCTGCGTTGCCGCCATGAGCTGATTCATCTCCAAGTCCACCGAGCGCACCCTTCCTTTCTTCAAAATCTTGAAGAAGGCAGGCCCAATGGAATGGACCCCAGAAGCCGAGGCAGCATTGCAGGATCAGAAGAAATACCTTTCCTCCATGCCAATACTGGTTGCGCCTAAACCACAAGAGCCGTTTCTGCTGTACCTAGCAGCGATGAATCAAGTGGTCAGCACCGCGCTAGTGGCACAGAGGGAGGTTAACCAGGAGGCAGTGACGGCGGCAGAACCAGCGGATGGCAAGCCCAAGATTCTCCCGGCAGGGCCTGGTGCCGGCAAGGCGAGGCCCCCGGCAGAGTCTGATGCCACCGAGGCAGTGCCCCTGCAGTCAAGTGAGGTGGTGCAGAAGAAGAAGATGATGCAGCACCCGGTTTACTTTGTCAGCTCCCTCTTGCAGGGAGCTAGATTGAGGTACCCCGGTGTGCAGAAATTGCACTTCAGCCTCCTTATGGCCTTGAGAAAGCCGTGTCATTACTTCCAAGCCCACGAGATCACTGTCTTCACCCACCTCCCTCTGCAACGGATATTGCATAACCCAAATGCGACTGGAAGGATTGTGGAATGGGCTTTGGAATTGTCATGCTTTGGTTTAAAGTTTGAAAGCACCTCGACAATTCAGAGCAGAGTCTTGGCGGAGTTCATTGCAGAATGGACCTCGACGCCTGACGAAGAAATCCAAGAGACCACTGTCCCCGGCAAGGAAGCACCATGACTGGATCATGTACTTTGATGGGGCTTTCTCGCTGCAAGGCGCCGGTGCCGGTGTGCTGCTCGTCGCACCCACCGGAGAGCACCTCAAGTACGTGATCCAGATGCACTTCCCCAGGGAGATGTCCACCAACAACACTGCTGAGTACGAGGGATTGCTCGCCGGTCTCAGGATCGCGGCAGACCTCGGGGTTAAGAAGCTCATCGTTAGGGGTGACTCGCAGCTCGTTGTCAGACAGGTCAACAAGGATTATCAGAGCCCATTGATGGAAGCTGACATAGATGAGGTGAGGAAGCTGGAGGAACGCTTTGACTGTATCCAAGCGGAGCACGTCCCCTGAGCGGAGAACGATATCGCCGATTACCTGTCAAAGCGTGCCGCATTCAAGTTACCTGTGGAACCAGGTACCTTTTTCATCCGGTTAACTCAACCATCCGTCGAACCATCAGCGGGGCAGAACAAGCGGAGGATGTCAGGTCCCGGCAAGTACTTTCCTACCGAGCCCCCTGGGGCTGCCGGCAAGGGTGCTACCGCGGACGCGGATCCTGCCCAAGAGCAACTGGCTCCGGCAGGGCGTCAAGCCCTAGTCGTAGACACAGCCGCTCCCACGGCCGAAGAAATGCCTTTGGTCCTTGCCGTCGAGCCCCGGGCTCCGGCATGGGTGCAGCATACCTTACGATTCCTCCAAACAGGGGAGCTTCCTGAGGAGCAGGAAGAAGCGGAGAAAGTAGCCCGCCGGTCCACCCTATACCAGTTTGTCGATGACGTCCTGTACAGGAGAAGGCCGAACGGCGTGAAATTGAAGTGCATCCCCCAGGAGGAAGGACTGGAGCTGTTGGCGGAGATACACGGAGGCATATGTGGCTCCCACATAGGGTCAAGGGCCCTTGCCGGGAAGGCGTTCCGACAAGGTTTCTTCTGGCCCACCGCCTCGAGGATGCGATTTACACTAGTAACCAAGTGTGAAGCGTGTCGGCCCATTCAAAGAAGCTTCATCAACCAGCCCAAGCCCTTCAAACAATCCCTCTCTCCTGGCCATTCTCAGTCTGGGGGCTCGACATACTGGGCCCTTTCCCCCGCGCTGTCGGGGGCTTTGAGTACTTGTACGTTGCAATCGACAAATTCACAAAGTGGCCGGAGGTGGAAGCAGTGAGAAAGGTGACTGCTCAGTCAGCTGTCAAGTTTTTCAAAGGACTGGTCTGCCGTTTTGGTGTGCCAAATAGAGTCATCACAGAGAACGGCATGCAGTACGAGCCACACCTTCATGCAATACATTCAAGACCTCGGCAGCAAGGTCTGTTTTGCTTCCGTGGCACACCAACAAGCAACGGCCAAGCGAAGAGGGCGAATGCTGAAGTGTTGCGAGGCCTAAGGACAAAGACTTTTGACAAGCTGGGCAAGAGCGGAAGGCGCTGGATTGATGAATTGCCGGCGGTTCTTTGGTCGATCAGGACGATGCCAAATTGAGCCACCAGCCAGAGACCTTTTGCACTGGTCTATGGGGCAGAAGCAGTTCTCCCCACGGAACTCATATACGGGTCACCTGGAGTGCTCGCTTATGTTGAGCTTGAGCATGAGCAGTTGCGCCAAGATGACGCGACGCTCCTTGCGGAAGATCGTCTTCGGGCGGCTGTGAGAGCAGCGCGCTACCAGCAAGCCTTGCGCCGCTACCATAGCCGCAAGGTTCTTGCCCAAAGATTTGAGGAAGGCGATCTTGTTCTTCGGCGCGTTTAGTCGGCCAAGAATTCCAACAAGTTGACGTCGAAGTGGGAGGGCCCTTATCGGGTAATACGAGTCACCAGGCCCGACGCAGACCGCATGGAAACCGAAGATGCTTTCCTAGTGAGCAACTCCTGGAACATCGAGCATCTTCGCAAGTTTTACCCATAAGGCACGGCTTGCCGGGCCTCCCGGCAAGCCACCTTTTGTACAAGCCATGCCGATAAGGCATGTAACCCTTCCTACAAAGCCACGCGCAGACCCTGAGCATAAATAAATGAAGCGCTGGCGCCCTAAGTCATAGCATGCATGGCAGGTCGAGTCTCTTCCTTGGTTAGGGTTGATAGTGCTCAGCAGCGACTAACCCCTAGCTTAGAGGTCGAGTGCGCGTCTATCTGTTTCTCTTCTGTCCTCCTTTGGTGCGCATGGCACATGAGCACTTCTTCTGAGCTACTTGGAAGAAAGAAAACGGACCGGCGTCCCGACCCCGGCAAACCAGAGTTGCCGGGGGCTGCAAGCACAAGGATCCAACCGCGGTAAGATAAGATCGCCGGGGCCTGTAGATCCCGATAAGTCTTTTATCCTCTGTCATGCATTTCGGAACAGGACTGGGGCATGTGAAACCTCGTTTTTATCTCTAAGCTGCTGTGCTCCCCTTTTTCCTATACCTAAGGATTTTTTCCTGGGTACGGATTTGGTTGTAGCCCCGGCAGCAAGGAGGTAGAACGAGGAGACTAAAACCCACTTCATCCCTGCCTCCACCAAGAGCGCGAGAACGATCGAGTGGAGTGGGGGGACGGCAAGGCCTGTTGCCGGGTGAAAAAGGTTTATCTTAAACAATAAAAGGATTCGCTCCTTGTCGCGGGATTTACCCACGAACGAAAAAAACCCGGCAAGCATCCCTTTTTCATTAAAAACATCCCATACAGGTACAGTTCGTATGAAATGAAAAACATGAGCAAGGGTATTACAAGTTCTAAATCTAACAAACGCACGCAGGCTTACAGATTAAAAAAGAGATAAGGTGCCCGTGATCCCTTTCTTGTACCTCTCCTCAGGAGGCAGGCCAAGGAGGCGAGAGGAGAAAAGGGGCGCCTAGGCGAGCTACGAGCAACAGAAAGCACCAAGAGAACACCTCGGTGGCCGCCCCCGGGTAGGCCGGTGATGACGGTGCCGGGAAAGGAGGCTGAAGACGAGGCGGCAGGATCGGCAATACGCGATGAAGGCATCGGTACCCGCGTACTCGGAGTTGACGGCCTTGCCGCCTGCCCTCTTCCTCTTCCGCAGCCTCCCGACGCCAGCCGCCCAAGGAGACGGCCCCGAGAAGTTCAAGGAGCTGGCCCCACCCCCGGCAAAACTCTGCCGGAGGAGCGGCCAGGTGCAGATGCTGCTGCTGCCGCACCCGGGCAGGCGCTGGGCGTCCGACGCCTAGTCGGAATCGTCCCCGTCATCTGCCCCGCTGTCCTCCTCATCACTCTCGTTCGAGGAAGAGCTTCCATCGTTGGAATCTCCATCGGAGGAGCTCTCCACGCAGCACTTCAGGCGAGTCCTGAAATTGCCGAAGACCTTGACGGAGAGCAGGTCGTCCTCCATTAATTTGAAGTAGAGGACGAGCCCCGCCGTCAGGCTGTGGATGCGAGCGAATGTCTTCCACCCATGACGGAGGTACATGACCCGAGGAGCCGGGAAGTCGACGTCGACCCGCGAGCCCCCGTTCCCACAACCACTCATGTGCAATCTGAGGGATTGGAGCCGGTCACGCTCCATCTCCCGAGCAAACGGGGCGGGAAGACGGAGACGTCGACATGGAGGCCGGCGTAGCATGATTAAGAACTCGCGGGGCTGGTCTCCGACATGGCCTTCCATCAGGACAGGCACCATTGGCGGGGGTGAAGCCCGCGCGCCGCCCCGTCCTCCTCTTCCCCGAGCACTACGACCTCTGCCCCGGCCTCACCCACGGCCTCGCCCCCTCTCCCTTCCCCTCGCGGCCGGTTCCACCACCACAGGCTCAGCAGGAGGGGCGACGCGCTGTCGAGCGGCGACCCTCGCCGCCACCGTCGAGGGACCCGGGTTCCCTTTCTCCATGGGGAGTGAGAGGAAGAAGCAGAATCAAGAGGAGATAGATGACAGAAGAATGCGGGACCCTATCCCCCTTCCCCCTCTTTATAAAGAGGCGGGGTCGGGCTCGGCCGCCCCGCTCGGACAATCCAGCCACCGGAGGCGCAGGGAATCAGGACCGGCCCGCTGCCCCAACCAGCGACGGCCCGGTTTCCCGCCTCCACCGCTTGCCACCCCAGGCGCATGAAGGACGTGTGGCGGACGTGCAGAACTGAGGGTACGGGTGAAGCGACCTCTCCCCACCCCGTGATCATGGGGAGTGGATGCCTTGAAGACTGCAACCCAGCCCTGTTCAGTAAATGAGCCGCGCCTCCACGCCTCCCTCTTTTTACGGGGAAGGCGCGAGCCGCCTCTTTACTGCGATATGACGCATGCGTGTGGAAACCGCCCCACGCATGCCGCCCACGTCACGCACACCCCTCCACGCCACGCCGCGCGCGGGTCGTGGGAAGCGAAGCACGCAAAAAGTCTTACCACGGTAAAAACCGCCCCGCCTCCCCGCGCACCGTTTTGGGCCTGGCCCAACAACGTGTCACGCTTATGTGTGGCCCAGGCCCGGGGCTCCTGTCGGTGTACAAAAAGAGGGCACACTTTGTACCCCTTTACCTGCACACGGCAGTCGGCTGCTACCGCTGCGGTCACACCAAGCAGAACAGGGGAGGTGAGCCAAGGTAAGACCGATGCCCAAGATAATCAGAGCAACGCCAAGGCCAAGACCACAAAGAGCAGAGGGATGAAGCAGGTTCCCCCGGCAAGACCCTTGCCGGGGCAGCTCGCCCCACACCAATAGAGCGAGCCACCCTTGAGCCCACGGTCCCCACCGCCATCATCCACGTGGGGCCAGGGATCGGGAAGGCACCTCTGTGGTGGCATGCATATCTTTGCAAAGACATATTCAAGATCAGATGAGGATTAGAAGACGACGATCCTCGGCAAGATCCTTGCCAAGGAAGGCCACCAGACCCCGGCAAGACCCTCACCTAGAACTCCAGCAGGGCCACCGCCAGGCCCGCGCCAACCAAGTTTCCGCCGTCGTTCGCATGCAGCTGCCAGCTCAACCAGCTGAGCAGGAACCTGCGTGGCAACATAAAGCTCTCGGGCCAACTCGTCAAGCGCCTGCGTGGCGGCATGCAGATCTTCGTGAAGGCTCCCCGCCGCGCCACCCCAGCTGCCTGCCTGCCTACATGGCACCGCATGCCTCACTGGCCAGGGCGCGTGGTGAAGCGAGAAGGAGCGGCGACGGACGAGACGGGCCTTGCCCCCGTCCCCGATAAAGCAAGGGGACACCTAAGCTACGCATTAAATGCGTCTTGTCCTATAATATGTGCGATAAGCTCAGGGCACTGTGCGCCTTTCCACCTCCCGTGTGCCACTTTGGCAGCCCCTTTCAACTATAAAAGGAGGCCCATGGCATACTGGAGAGGGATTCGGCTCTTTTGAACCACACACTGACCACAGCTAGTTCGAGAGCTCAAGAACTCTCTGAAATACACCCACCAAAGCAGGACTAGCGTTTCACGCATCCTCGCGGCCCAAACCTGAGTAAACGATCCTTGTGCTGTCTACTAGCCCTGCTCTTCTCGCAACCCCGCTCCCCGGCAACCGTAGTAGGGATTCTTGTGATCCCATAGGTGTCATTCCACACCGACATAATTCATATTGGCATCTTGGCCACAAGCATATCAAGCATCATCAAAAAGGGGTATTTCAAGAGAATCAACGGGATCATAACAATCATCATAGCAATCATCCTTCGGTAAGCACGAAGGGAAATTAAACAATGTATGAGTTGAAGAGTTACTATCATTAGAAGGTGGTCACGGGTAGCTAATCCACTCTTCCTCCTTTTGTTCTTCGCTCTCCTCATCATATTTTTCATCCAATGACCTCACAGTTTCATCAATTTCTTCTTCCATATATTCCTGCAAAATATTAGTCTCTTCTTGGACAGCGGAGACTTTCTCAATAAATGCATCAATATCGGAATTGAATTCATAATTCTCATAGAAATATTTAAGGATAGCTAAATTTTCAGGTCTATAAACAACATCATGAAGATTTTCAAATTCTTTGAACATAGATTCAATTTCATAAGCACCGATAAAAGCAACAAATTCTTCTATTTGTTCCACATCATAGTAATCATATATACCATTAGCATAAGAAGCTAAGGTTTTATTGTCATTAAATTACTATGAAAAGGGCAGGTGTGGAGCCTTCATCCTAGAGCAACAAGTATAATCATATCTCAAACATACTTGCCTAGCATACCACGTCAACATATAAATTTGATCCCATAATAGTTTCCCTTTTTGAGTCAAGCGACAATCCCTAAAGTATTCATGTTGGTCCAACGTGTCTCCCATTACATAATTGAATGAGGTTTTCTCAGGATTATCAAAGTGGTACATAATATTTTCACATATTGAGCATCGAGAGTTTTAGGAGGTTCCGCATCTCCATGAGCAGCAAGTACACCTAATTTTTTTTGGTATTTCATGCTCCATATCCATAACTAATAATAAAGAACAACTAAGAACAGAAAATAAAATCTACTTAGTGATAAAGCAAACAAGCACACACGAGAATATTTTTCACCCCATGCTATGACTCCCCGGCAACAGCGCCAGAAAAAGGTCTTGATAACCCGCAAGTGTAGGGGATAATTGTAGCCTCTTTCGATAAGTAAGAGTGTCGAACCCAACGAGGAGCTAAAGGTGGAACAAATATTCTCTCAAGTCCTATCTGCCACTGATACGACTCTACGCAGGCTTAGTGTTCGCTTTACCTAGGACAAGTATAAAACTAGAAGTACTTTGTAGGTGTTTTTGGATAGGTTTGCAAGAATATAAAGAGCACTAGAATTAAAACTAGTGGCTGTTTAGATAAACACAAAGAAGTAAAGATAGCGAGTGTGGAAAAGTGGTGGTTGGAGTTGTGAAATTGTCCCTAAGCAATTGACTACTTTACTAGACCGATAGCAAGTTTTATGTGGGAGAGGCCACTGCTAGCATGTCATCCCTGACTTGGAATTCTATACACGTATGATTGGAACTATTAGCAAGCATCCGCAACTACTAACATTCATTAAGGTAAAACCCAACCATAGCATTAAGTTATATTGGCCCCCCTTCAATCCCGTATGCATCAATTTCTATGCTAGGTTGAAGCTTCTGTCACTCTTGCCCTCCAATACATAGTCCTATCAACATACAACTAACCCTATGGTGTGATCCACGCGCGCGCTCATATGATTGGCACCAAAGGACAGCAGCATAACCACAAGCAAATTAAATCAACCATAGCAATTCATCAACCACCGATAGGACAACGAAAATCTACTCAGACATCATTGGATGGCAACACATCATTGGATAATAATATGAAGCATAAAGCACCATGTTCAAGTAGAGGGTACAGCGGGTTGCGGGAGAGTGGAACGCTTTAGATAGTGGGGGGAAGGTGATGGAGATGTTGGTGAAGATGGCGGAGGTGTTGGTGAAGATCGCGGTGATGATGATGATGGCCACGGCAGCGTTCCGGCGCCACCAGAAGAGAGGGGGAGAGGGGCCCCCTTCTTCTTCTTTTTCCTTGACCTCCTCCCTAGATGGGAGAAGGGTTTCCCCTCTGGTACTTGGCCTCCATGGCATGGGAGGGGCGAGAGTCCCTCCGAGATTGGATCTGTCTCTCTGTCTCTATCTGTTTCTGCACTCCTTGCTTCTGCCCTTTCACCATTTCGTATATATATGGAGATCCGTAACTCCGATTGGATTGAAACCTTCGCCCAGATTTTTCTCCTAAAATTAGCTTTCTTGCGGCCAAAGAAGAGCAGCAACCGCCTTACGAGTGGCCCACGAGGGGGGCAGGCGCGCCCCCCTGCCTCGTGGCCACCTCAAGCAACGTCTCGCATTGATTCTTCTTCCCATATTCTCCAAATATTCCAATAATATTCTCCGTCCGTTTTTATCCCGTTTGGATTCCGTCTGATATGGGGTTTCTGCGAAACATAAAACATGCAACAAACAGGAACTGGCACTGGGCACTGGATCAATATGTTAGTCCCAAAATTAGTATAAAAAGTTGCCAAAAAGTATATGAAAGTTGTATAATATTGGCATGGAACAATCCAAAATTATAGATATGACGGAGATATATCAAAGGTGTACCCAACAGTCTCCTTTGAGTATCCTATGAAGACACATTTCTCCAATTTGGGTTCGAGCTTATCAGGTTGAAGTTTTTTAACATAAGCATCGCAGCCCCAAACTTTAAGAAACGAAAACTTGGGTTTCTTGCCAAACCGCAGTTCATAAGGTGTCGTCTCAATGGATTTAGATGGTGCCCTATTTAACATGAATGCAGCTGTCTCTACAGCATAACCCCAAAACGATAGCGGTAAATCAGTAAGAGACATCATAGATCGCACCATATCTAATAAAGTGCGGTTACGACGTCGGACACACCATTATGCTGTGGTGTTCCGGGTGGCGTGAGTTGCGAAACTATTCCGCATTGTTTCAAATGAACACCAAACTCGTAACTCAAATATTCTCCTCCACGATAAGATCGTAGAAACTTTATTTTCTTGTTACGATGATTTTCCACTTCACTCTGAAATTCTTTGAACTTTTCAAATGTTTCAGACTTATGTTTCATCAAGTAGATATACCCATACCTACTAAAATCATCTGTGAAGGTCAGAAAATAATGATACCTACCGCGAGCCTCAATATTCATCGGACCACATACATTAGTATGTATGATTTCCAACAAATCTGTTGCTCGCTCCATTGTTCCGGAGAACGGAGTTTTAGTCATCTTGCCCATGAGGCATGGTTCGCAAGTACCAAGTGATTCATAATCAAGTGATTCCAAAAGTCCATCAGAATGGAGTTTCTTGCGCTTTACACCAATATGACCCAAACGGCAGTGCCACAAATAAGTTTCACTAGCAGTATCAACTCTGCATCTTTTGGCTTCAATATTATGAATATGTGTGTCACTACTATCGAGATTCAACAAAATAGACCACTCTTCAAGGGTGCATGACCATAAAAGATATTACACATATAAATATAACAACCATTATTCTCAGATTTAAATGAATAACCGTCTCGCATCAAACAAGATCCAGATATAATGTTCATGCTTAACGCTGGCACCAAATAACAATTATTCAGGTCTAAAACTAATCCCGAAGGTAGATATAGAGGTAGCGTGCCGACGGCGATCACATCGACTTTGGAACCATTTCCCACGCGCATCGTCACCTCGTCCTTAGCCAATCTTTGCTTAATCCGTAGTCCCTGTTTCGAGTTGCAAATATTAGCAACAGAACCAGTATCAAATACCCAAGCACTACTGCGAGCATTAGTAAGGTACACATCAATAACATGTATACCACATATACCTTTGTTCACCTTGCTATCCTTCTTATCCGCCAAATACTTGGGGTAGTTCCACTTCCAGTGACCAGTCCCTTTGTAGTAGAAGCACTCAGTCTCAGGCTTAGGTCCAAACTTGGGCTTCTTCACTTGAGCAGCAACTTGCTTGTCGTTCTTCTTGAAGTTCCCCTTCTTCCCTTTACCCTTTTTCTTGGAACTGGTGGTCTTGTTGACCTTCAACACTTGATGCTCCTTCTTGATTTCTACCTCCGCAACCTTTAGCATCGCGAAGAGCTCGGGAATTGTCTTGTTCATCCCTTGAATATTATAGTTCATCACGAAGCTCTTGTAGCTTGGTGGCAGTGATTGAAGAATTATGTCAATGACACTATCATCAGGAAGATTAACTCCCAACTGAATCAAGTGGTTGTTATACCCAGACATTTTGAGTATATGTCCACTGACAGAACTATTCTCCTCCATCTTGCAGCTATAGAACTTATTGGAGACTTCATATCTCTTAATCCGGGCATTTGCTTGAAATATTAACTTCAACTCCTGGAACATCTCATATGCTCCATGACGTTCAAAACGTTGTTGAAGTCCCGGTTCTAAGCCGTAGCATGGCACACCGAACTATCGAGTAGTCATCGCTTTGTTTCGCCAGACGCTCACAACGCCCAGCGCTGTTCTACAAAGAGGTCTTGTACCTAGCGGTGCTTCCGTGACATAATTCTTCTGTGCAGCAATGAGGATAATCCTCAAGTTACGGACCCAGTCCGTGTAATTGTTACCATCATCTTTCAACTTATCTTTCTCTAGGAACGCATTAAAATTCAAAGAACCAGTAGCACAGGCCATTGATCTACAACAAACATAGACATGCAAAAAAACAGTGTCAGGTACTAAGTTCATGATAAATTAAAGTTCAATTAATCATATTACTTAAGAACTCCCACTTGGATAGATATCCCTCTAATCATCTAAGTGATCACCTGATCCAAATCAACTAAACCATGTCCGATCATCACGTGAGATGGAGTAGTTTTCAATGGTGAACATCACTATGTTGATCATATCTACTATATGATTCACGCTCGACCTTTCGGTCTCAGTGTTCCGAGGCCATATCTGCATATGCTAGGCTCGTCAAGAAATCGAGTATTCTGCATGTGCAAAACTGGCTTGCACCCGTTGTATGTGAACGTAGAGCTTATCACACCCGATCATCACGTGGTATCTCGGCACGACGAACTGTAGCAATGGTGCATACTCAGGGAGAACACTTGTACCTTGAAATTTAGTGAGAGATCATCTTATAATGCTACCGTCGAACTAAGCAAAATAAGATGCATAAAGGGTAAACATCACATGCAATCAATATAAATGATATGATATGGCCATCATCATCTTGTGCCTTTGATCACCATCTCCAAAGCACCGTTATGATCACCATCGTCACCGGCGCAACACCTTGATCTCCATCGTAGCATCGTTGTCGTGTCGCCAACTATTGTTTCTACGACTATCGCTACCACTTTAGTGAGAAAGTAAAAACAATTACAGGGCGATTGCATTGCATACAATAAAGCGACAACCATATGGCTCCTGCTAGTTGCCGATAACTCTGTTACAAAACATGATCATTTCATACAATAAAATTTAGCATCATGTCTTGACCATATCACATCACAACATGCCCTGCAAAAACAAGTTAGACGTCCTCTACATTGTTGTTGCAAGTTTTACATGGCTGCTACGGGCTGAGCAAGAACTGTTCTTACCTACGCATCAAAACCACAACGATTTTTCGTCAAGTGTGTTGTTTTAACCTTTAACAAGGACCAGGTGTAGTCACACTCGATTCAACTAAAGTAGGAGAAACTGACACCCGCCAGGCACCTGTGTGCGAAGCACGTCGGTAGAACCAGTCTCGCATAAGCGCACGCGTAATGTCGGTCCGGGCCGCTTCATCCAACAATACCACCGAATCAAAGTATGACATGCTGGTAAGTAGTATGACTATTATCGCCCACAACTCATTTTGTTCTACTTGTGCATATAACATCTATGTATAAACCTGGCTCTGATACCATTGTTGGGGAACGCAGTAATTTCAAAAAAATTCCTACTATCACGCAAGATCTATGTGATGCATAGCAACGAGCGGGAGAGTGTTATCCACATACCCTCGTAGACCGTAAGAGGAAGCGTCTAGTGACGCAGTTGATGTAGTGGAACGTCTTCGCGATCCAGCCGATCAAGTACCGAAAGCACGGCACCACCGCGATCTGCACACGTTCAGCTCGGTGACGTCCCTCGAACTCTAGATCCAGCTGAGACCAAGGGAGAGTTCCGTCATCACGACGGCGTGTTGACGATGTTGATGAAGTTACTGACCCAGGGCTTCGCCTAAGCACTACAACGATATGACCGAGGTGGAATTCTGTGGAGGGGGGCACCGCACACGGCTAAAACAATTCTCAACTTGTGTGTTCTAGGGTGCCCCCCTCCCCACGTATATAAAGGAGTGAGGGGAGGCCGGCCGGCCCTCATTTGCGCGCCCCCAAGAGGGGAATCCTACTAAGACTCCAAGTCCTAGTAGGTTTCCACATAAAGGGAGAGAGGGGGAAGGAAGGAGAGGGGAGAGGGGAAAGGAAAGGGGGGGCGCCGCACCCCCATTCCTAGTCCAATTCGGACTGAAGGAGGAGGGGGCGCGCGGCCTGCCCTGGCTGCCCCTCTCTCTCTCCACTAAGGCCCATCGAGGCCCATTAGTTCCCTCGGGGTTCCGTAACCTCCCACTCGGTTTTATCCGAAACTTCTCCGGAACACTTCCGGTGTCCGAATATAGCCGTCCAATATATCCATCTTTATGTCTCGACCATTTCGAAACTCCTCGTCATGTCCATGATCACATCCAGGACTCCAAACTACCTTCGGTACATCAAAACACATAAACTCATAATACCGATCGTCATCGAACTTTAAGCGTGCGGACCGTACGGGTTCGAGAATTATGTAGACATGACCGAGACACGTCTCCGGTCAGTAACCAATAGCGGAACCTGGATGCTCATATTGGTTCCTACATATTCTACGAAGATCTTTATTGGTCAAACCGCATAACAACATTCGTTGTTCCCTTTGTCATCGGTATGTTAATTTCCCGAGATTCGACCGTCGGTATCTCAATACCTAGTTCAATCTCGTTACAGACAAGTTTCTTTACTCGTTCCGTAATGCATCATTTCGTAACTAACTTATTAGTCACATTGCTTGCAAGGCTTATAGTGATGTGCATTACCGAGAGGGCCCAGAGATACCTCTCCGACAATCAGAGTGACAAATCCTAATCTCGATCCATGCCAACTCCACAAACTCCATCGGAGACACCTCTAGAGCATCTTTATGATCACCCAGTTACGTTGTGACGTTTGATAGCACACAAAGTGTTCCTCCGGTATTCGGGAGTTGCATAATCTCATAGTCATAGGAACTTGTATAAGTCATGAAGAAAGCAATAGCAACAAACTAAACAATCATCGTGCTAAGCTAATGGATGGGTCAAGTCAATCACATCATTCTCTAATGATGTGATCCCGTTCATTAAATGACAACTCATGTCTATGGCTAGGAAACTTAACCATCTTTGATTAACGAGCTAGTCAAGTAGAGGCATACAAGTGACACACTGTTTGTCTATGTATTCACACATGTACTAAGTTTCCAGTTAATAAAATTCTAGCATGAATAACAAACATTTATCATGATATAAGGAAATATAAATAACAACTTTATTATTGCCTCTAGGGCATATTTCCTTCATGCAATATGTTCATGATTAACTTATTGTGGGTTGCTAGAGTGAGAGAAGCTTAAACCCGAGCAAGGGGGTTCTTTGCGTATCAGAATAAAGAGGACTTGATACTTTAATGCTATGGTTGGGTTTGACCTTAATGATCTTTAGTAGTTGCGATTGCTTGCTAGAGTTCCAATCATAAGTGCATATGATCCAAGTAGAGAAAGTATGTTAGCTTATGCCTCTCCCTCATATAGAATTGCAATAATAATTTCCGATCTTGTTAACGATTGCCTAGGACAATTCCGCACACCGTTCCATACCACAGTCGCTATTTGTAATATATTATAATATATTCAAACTTTATGTTAACATCACCTATTTTTATATTTTAGCTCTCTGATATCATGCAAAGCTATCCTCTTCATACCCAGAACATAGTTTTATTTCTCGTTTCTAGATGGAAGCAAACTTTCGGTGTACGTAGAGTCGTATTAGTGGCAGATAGTGTTGGGAATATGCCCTAGAGGCAATAATAAAATGGTTATTATTATATTTCCTTGTTCATGATAATTGTCTATTGTTCATGCTATAATTGTATTAACTGGAAACTGTAATAAATGTGTGAATACATAGACCACAACATGTCCCTAGTGAGCCTCTAGTTGACTAGCACGTTGATCAATAAATGGTTGTGGTTTCCTGACCGTGGACATTGGATGTCGTTGATAGCGGGATCACATCATTAGGAGAATGATGTGATGGACAAGACCCAATCCTAAGCATTGGACAAGATTGTGCAGTTCGTTTGCTAGAGCTTTTCTAATGTCAAGTATCATTTCCTTAGACCATGAGATTGTGCAACTCCCGGATACCGTAGGAATGCTTTGGGTGTATCAAACGTCACAATGTAACTGGGTGACTATAAAGGTGCATTACAGGTATCTCTGAAAGTGTCTGTTGGGTTGGCATGAATCGAGACTGGGATTTGTCACTCCGTATGATGGAGAGGTATCTCTAGGCCCACTCGATAATGCATCATCATAATGAGCTCAATGTGACTAAGGAGCTAGCCACGAGATCATGTGTTACGGAACGAGTAAAGAAACTTGCTGGTAACGAGATTGAACGGGGTATGGGGATACCGACGATTAAATCTCGGGCAAGTAACATACCTATGGACAATGGGAATTGTATACGGGATTGATTGAATCCCCGACAACATGGTTTATCTGATGAGATCATCGTGGAACATGTGGGAGCCAATATGTGTATCCAGCACCCGCTATTGGTTATTGGCTGGAGAGGTGTCTCGGTCATGTCTGCATGGTTCCCTAACCCGTAGGGTCTAAACACTTAAGGTTCAGTGACGCTAGAGTTGTAATGGGAAATTGTATGTGGTTAACGAAGATTGTTTGGAGTCCCAGATGAGATCTCGGATGTCACGAGGAATTTCGGAATGGTCCAGAGGTGAAGATTTATATATGGGAAGTCCAGTTTCACTCGCCGGAAGGTCTCGGGGTTATCGGTATTGTACCGAGACCACCGAAAGGTGTCCGGGGGTCGAACGGGTGGGGCCACCTACCCCGGGGGGCCAAGTGGGATGAATATGGGTGGGAAACAGACCCCTAGTGGGCTGGTGCACCCCCAAGGGCCCAAGGCGCCTAGGGTTGGAAACCCTAGGGGGGTGGGGGCGCCTCCCACCTGCTTGGGGGGCAAGTCTCCCCCTTGGCCGCCGCCACCCCCCTCTAGATGCATCTAGGGGGCCCGACCCCTTCTTCCCTTCCCCCTATGAATAGTGAGGGGATGGGAGGGCAGCTGCACCCTTCCCCTGGTCCAGCCCTTCCCCTCTCCAACTCCTCCTCCTCCGTAGTGCTTGGCGAAGCCCTGCCGGAGAACCACAAGCTCCACCACCACGCCGTCGTGCTGCCGAAGCTCTCCCTCAACTTCTCCTGCCCCCTTGCTGGATCAAGAAGGAGGAGACGTCCCCGGGCTGTATGTGTGTTGAATGCAGAGGCGTCGTCCGTTCGGCGCTTGGATCGGATCTTCCATGATTTGAATCGCCGCGATTACGACTCCATCAACCGTGTTCTTGTAATGCTTCCGCTTAGCGATCTTCAAGGGTATGAAGATGCACTCCCTCTCTCTCGTTGCTAGCATCTCCTAGATTGATCTTGGTGACACGTAGGAAAATTTTGAATTGTTACTATGTTCCCAACAGTGGCATCATGAGCTAGGTCTATGTGTAGATTCTATGCACGAGTAGAACACAAGTAGTTGTGGGCGATGATTTGGTCAATTTGCTTGCCGTTACTAGTCCTATATTGACTCGGAGGCATTATGTGATGAAGCGGCCAGGACCGACCTTACATGTATGCTTACATGAGACAGGTTCCACCGACTGACATGCACTTGTTGCATAAGGTGGCTAGCGGGTGTCTGTCTCTCCCACTTTAGTCCGATCGGATTCGATTAAGAGGGTGCTTATGAAGGGTAAATATCAATTGGCATATCACCATTGTGGCTTTTGCGTGGGTAAGAGAAGTTCTTGCTAGAAACCCATAGCAGCCACGTAAAACATGCAACAACAATTATAGAGGACGTCTAACTTATTTTTGCAGGGAATGCTATGTGATGTGATATGGCCAAAAGGATGTGATGTATGAGATTGATCATGTTCTTGTAATAGGAATCACGACTTGCATGTCAATGATTATGACAACCGGCAGGAGCCATAGAAGTTGTCTTAATTTATTGTATGACCTGCGAGTCAATATAAACGCCATGTAATTACTTTACTTTATTGCTAACCGTTAGCCATAGTAGTAGAAGTAATAGTTGGCGAGACAACTTCATGAAGACACGATGATGGAGATAATGGTGTCGTGCCGGTGACGATGGTGATCATGCCGCACCTCGAAGATGGAGATCAAAGGCACAAGATGATATTGGCCATATCATGTCACTTTATGATTTGCATGTCATGTTTACCATGTTTGTATCTTATTTTCTTAGAACGACGGTAGCATAAATAAGATGATCCCTCACTAAAATTTCAAGAAATGTGTTCCCCCTAAGTGTGCACCGTTGCGAAGGTTCGTTGTTTCGGAGCACCACGTGATGATCGGGTGTGATAGATTCTAACATTCGCATACAACGGGTGTGAGCCAGATTTGCACATGCGAAACACTTAGGTTCACTTGATGAGCCTAGGATGTACAGACATGGCCTCGGAACATGAGAGAGCGAAAGGTCGAACATGAGTCGTATAGTAGATGCGATCAACATGGAGATGTTCACCATTGATGACTAGTCCGTCTCACGTGATGATCGGACACAACCTAGTCGATTTGGATCATGTATCACTTAGATAACCAGAGGGATGTCTATCTGAGTGGGAGTTCATTAAATAATTTGACTAGATGAACTTAAGTACCATGAACCTAGTCTAAAACTGTCTTTACAATCGATCTTGTAGATCCAATGGCCCACGCTAATGTTGCCCTCAACTTCAGCACGTTCCTAGAGAAAATCAAGCTGAAAGACGATGGAAGTGATGTCTACTACGCAACCTTCTCCTTGTAGACGTTGTTGGGCCTCCAAGTGAAGAGGTTTGTAGGACAATAGCCAATTTCCCTCAAGTGGATGATCTAAGGTTTATCAATCCATGGGAGGCGTAGGATGAAGATGGTCTCTCTCAAGCAACCCTGCAACGAAATAACAAAGAGTCTCTTGTGTCCCCAACAAACCCAATACAATGGTAAATTGTATAGGTGCACTAGTTCGGCGAAGCGATGGTGATACAAGTGCAATATGGATGATAGATATAGGTTTTTATAATCTGAAAATATAAAAACTGAAAGTGCGTTATATCGACTAGAGGGGGGGTGAATAGGCGATTTTTATGAATTTTACAAATTCTTCACTGAGGAATTTGCCGGTGAGGAAATTCCTTAGCGAAGAAATACATGCAGCGGAATAAGTACTCAGAAATAAACATAGCAGATTACAAGCATAGTCATCATGATGAAATGAAGACAATCACAGAGTACAGAAAGCGTAATCACAGGATAACACAAGTGAAGACAAACAGACTGAAGAAATTGAACTGAGGAAATTGAGAAAGTCTTCAGTCAAAGTCTTCAAACACAGATATGACAAACACTCAACACAGTAATGAGGAAATGAAAGGGTTGAGGAAATAGAACCAGTTGGGTTGGTGAAGACAATGATTTGGTAGACCAGTTCCAACTGCTGTCTTAGTTGTACGTCTGGTTGGAGCGGCTGAGTATTTAAACTCGAGGACACGCAGTCCGGACACCCAGCCTCCGAGCACACAGCTCAGACACCAAGTCCTCACCGTATTCTCCTTGAACTAAGGCCACGCAGACCTCGCCCAATCACTGTGGTAAGTCTTCAGCGACTTCCAAACCTTCACATACTTGGTCACTCGGCGATCCACAATTCCTCTTGATGTTTCTAGACCGTGACGCCTAACCGTCTGGAAGAAGCACAGTCTTCAAAGGTAAAAGCGCCGGATCCACGCTGGATCAATTTCTTCATGATGCTCAATCACTTTGGGTTTGTTGGGGTTTGGTTTTGGGATTCTCCTCACTTTGGGTTTTTCCTCACTTGATGATTTTCGCCAAAGTCCTCGGAGGATGGGTTGCTCTCAAATGACAAGTGTCAAGTTCTTCGAGCAGCCAACCAACTAGTGGTTGTGGGGCGGCTATTTATAGCCTCGGAGCAGCCCGACATGATAAGACATAAATGCCCTTAAATGATATGACCGTTAGGTGGAGATATTTTGGGGACAATGGCCAAGAAGACAAAGAACGGTCGGAAATTGGAACATCAAATTCCTCGTATTATCATGTTCCTCATCGTAGGCAATTCAGACCGGCGAATTCCTAACTCCTCGCCGAACAAATTCCTCAAAGGACTGAAGAGCTTCGTCTCACATCAAGAAATTGACTGAACTGTATGAGATTTCCAAAAGCTTCACTCAAGGGATTGGTAGGTGAGGATTTTGAGTTGAGCATCAAATGGAAATTTCTCCTTAGTATTTCCTCGACCCCCTTTAACAGTACGGTGTTTCCTATGACTCAAGAAAGAGAAAATGAAACTACGAAAACAAAAGTCTTCACGCTTCATGTTCCTCAAGCGAATACCAAGTCTTCAGAATCACACCAATTTCTTCACTTTCAAAGTCTTCAGAAAGTCTTCAGAATATCAAATTCTTCAGATGAAGAAATTCATTTTTAGGGGTCGACTTTCTCTGTAAATATCAAACTCCTCATAGACTTATAGACCTGTGTACACTTACAAGCGATCAGTTATTTAACCTATAAGTCTTCAATACACCAAAATCACTAAGGGGCACTAGATGCACTTACAATCTCCCCCTTTTTGGTGATTGATGACAATACAGGTTAAGTTTTCAACGGGGATAAATATATGAAGTGTAAATACTGATAATGAGGATTTTGATTGCAAGATATAGAAGAACTCCCCCTGAAGATGTGCATAGTGAGGAAATTGCTTTTGAGGCAATGCACATTTGAGGAATTGAATCATGGAGATCTCCCCCTATATCTTGTAATTCATACACGCATTTGACATATAATATGAGGAATTTGAAATGCATGATGAAATATGGTGCTTGATGTTATGCAATGAAACACACAAAGAGTATCAGAGCCCAAAGGCCAAATTGGATCAGAGCATAACAAGTATCAAAACTACTTCAAATCAGAGCAAAAGCATAATGCATCAGAAGTATCAAAGCACCATCGGGTTTAAGATTACTACTCAATCCAATAAAAGGTTTCAGAAGAACGAGAGTTGTAACTTAATAAAATACTGTATATAGACAAAACGAGACCCGCTTGAAGACTAACTCAAATTTCTCCCCCTTTGTCATCGAATGACCAAAAGGATCGAAACTGAGGACTAACGCTCTTGAGGAAATTCGTTGAAGACGGAGCCAAAGATTGTCGGGTTGTTCGTTGAGGTAGGACCAGCAGCAAAGGTCTTCCAAATCTTCATTTTCATCGTCGTCGCGAGATGAAGAATAAGAGCTGGCCACCAAGGAAGGAACTTTGACCTTCTTGAATTTCTTCGAGGAGGTGCAGACCAGTCAAATTCTTCCTTGAGTCCCATTGATTGCAGTTTTTCTTCATTGTAGACATGTGAAAGAACAGCCCAGGAGCGCTTGAAGGTTTCATGAAGATAGTAGTGGTTTTTCTTCACTGCATTGTGTGTTGAAGTCATGTTGTAAGAATAGTGCCAAACCGACGCTTGACCCACTTGTGATTGCGATCAACCTTCCGATGAAGACCGAGGAGTAACTCACGATCACCATCACCACCACAGTGCGCTTGCTTGAGGACTGTGCTTAATCGAGGTATTTGTCTTTGAGTCATGGGTGGCGAGTCATCATTGGTGGAGTAAGATGCTGCTTATAAAACTGTCCATCCAATGGACGAATGCCTTCATCTATCACAGCAGCAGCCTTTCCTTTTCATCACCGAGGCAATTGGCCGCTTGAGGACTTCAATCGGGGCGAGAAGCTGCAGGGTTCAAAGTGTCAGCCTTGTAATTCAGTGAAGATCTTGACCTGATGAATCTCATAATCCAAGGCGCATAAGGCTTCAGCTCAAAAGGTGACATGGCAATGTTGGCCAGAGTCCTCATGAAGAAATCATGGAAATTGACGGAACGCCATGGATGATGTTGAAAAGCATATTCTTCATGATGCCAACGACCTCTTCATCATTCGAGTCGTGGCCCTTGATAGGACTCATAGTCTTCGACAAAATTCGATAGACTGTTCGAGGCACATAGAGCAATTCCTTGACGAGGAATTTGGTCCTTGGAGCTTGCCTTGGTTTCAATGGCTTCATCAACACTTGCATATAGTGATTTGAAAGTTCCTTTTCTTCATAGATGCGACGAGCTCCATCAATCGGAGGACCGAGTGGAAGGACACGGCAATTCACTCGGCTGGTGCCTTGTAGTGGTGTTTTCGGTCATCCAATCTAAGACCCATGAAGTCACATCTTCAGCGTCTCCGTGATGTGAAGTGTTGCATAGAACTCAAGAATTAGCTCTTCATTCCAATCACATATATCGCTGCAAAAGTTGAGAAGACCTGCATCGTGAAGAACACTTAGAACGGGCTCAAAGCCGGCAGCGACTCCATATCCACATGAGGAATGTGAGCATGATCGAAGATTTTGTCCTTGTTGAAAAGCACTGAGGAATAGAAGTTGGCTTGACTGGCAGTCCAGAAGCGCCTCTTCCTAATCCGAGCAGAGTCATAAGGATTGTATTCAGTGAAGAACACATGCTCAGCAAAGAAATCCTTAGCTTTGAACTTCTGTTTGGTCGAGAACGGATTCTTCTGTTTTGGCAGAGGGGTGTCAGTCAATTGCATCACCACCTCTGGAATGGTAAGAGCAGGTTCTTCAGCTTGAGGAATTTCTTGATCCTCAACTTGTGCAGTCTGAGGATTTTCAGCAGCAGCAGCAGTTTCATCAGCAGCAGAGGCTGGAATTTCTTCATGCACAGGACTCATGGGTTGATTTTCTTCAGAGTCGATCTGGACAGTCTGTGCAGGGGAGTGAGGAACTTGTTGAAGTGGGGTGAAGAGCGGAGTATTGGGATGTTGATCTTCCCAAAAGTCATCATTGATTACTGGAGTGGTGCATCCAATATCCACATCTTCATTTTCAATTTCCTCAGCACCATCTTGAGGAATTTCATGGTCTGATGAGGGAATGACTGGGGTTGAAGGGAAAGCTTCCACTTCAATTTCCTCATCGATCTTTTCAGACAGAGCAGGAGATTGATGTTCTTCATCAGATCCATTTGGCACTTCATATTCCTCTCCAAAAGGAACCACTTCCTTTGAAGGTATGGAGGAGATAGGAATAGCATCAATCGGGTTTTCAACGGAGCTGGTCATAGGCTTCAATTTCTTAGCAGCCGAAGAATCTGACGCAGCTGATGCTTTCCTCTTCTTCACAGCAGCTCGTTCCGCAGCCTTTGTTTTCTTCACATCCAAAGCAGATGGAAGAATTGAAACTGAGGTTGGTGCAAGAGGAGCTGAGGAATTTGCAGCAATTTCTTCAGAGGCAACTGATGCAGTTCCCCTTTCTTGATTTTCTTCAGGAGCAATTTCTTCAGGCGCACCGCTAGTGGGTGCCCTGGCAGTTTCTTCAGCGGCTGGAATTTCTTCATCAGCCCTGGATTCAGCATTTTCTTCAGCAGGCTGAGCAGAGGCTTCAGCCTGAGGATTTTCACGTTGCACAGGTGCAGCAACAAGCAGGATTCTCTTCGTCGATCAACGAATCTGGTCTTGACAACTTGCCAATCAGCATAGTACGTTTCAAAGTTCTTGCTGAGGTTTTGAATTTCTGTTTGAGCTTGAAGAAGTTCCTCAGGTGTCATCTTGACAACATTTTTCTTCAGAAACCTCTCCTTCTTGTATTGAGCCTTCTTGATTTCCTTTGCCTTCTCAAACTTCCATTTTTCCTCAGCAATGAAGTGAGTCAGCATATGACTTTGACCAGGTGTCAAAGGAAGATCAGCGAGGGGTATTGGGATCACAGCGAGGTCGATGAAATCGAGAACTTTCTTCGGGTCCAAAAGCATTGGCACAGCTGTTCCCTTGGCTCTTGCAGCTTTAGCTTGACGGTCTTTGATGATTTCTTCAAGTTCTTCATCAGATGCCTCATCGTCAGATGGCACGTGGACGACAAGCTGTTTCTTCTTCGGGCTAGGCCGAGGACCACGTCCAGCTGTAGCTTTTGTCTTCAGCAGCGTCGGGCCAGATGAAGAATTGAAAGCAGCTGAGGAATTTGCAGAGACGCCTGAGGCAATTGAAAATCCAGCAGTCCTTTGACAAGTGGCGAGATGCACAGGAACTGAAGGTTTGGACGGAGCAGCTGAGGACTTTGTTGGAACAGTAGCAGTGTGAGGAATTTGCTGCTGAGGAATTTGCCTGGTAGGAGCTGCTGAGGAACTTGGCCGTGAGAGCATAGATGAAGAAGTACTTGGCTTATTTGCAGACTTCTTTTGCATCGATTTCTTCGGCTTGGCCGAGACCTCAGAGGCAGCAGCAGCGGCAGAATCCTCATTGAATTTCTTCACCGCTTCTTTGCTTGCTTAGCCAACTTAGCTTGGCGCTTAGCCCATTCATCGTGAAAGTCCTCACCGCGTTTGACGCTAGTGGGATCAGCTATTTGGCCTGGTGCCAAAGGAGCTCTTGGGCATGGAGGATTTAACGCGAATTTCTTCATGTATTTAGGTGTAACATAGCGGTATTCCTTCCATTCCGTGCCCATCTCCGCTCAATTTTCTCAAGACGCACCTTGCGCTGAGTTTTGCTTTCCTCATCCGTGTGCAATATTCAGGATATATTTCCTCGTGGATTTCAAAGCAGTCATGACCTCAGGTTTCTTTCCTCCCTTCTGTGGCTTCTTACCATCTGCCATTTTCTTCAGGTGAGGAAATTGAACAATTGAATTCTCTGAAGAAGTGTGCAGTTTTTCTTCGAGGAACGCTGCAAATGAGTTAAGTTGATGAGAACCTAGGGATTCAGCAGCAGACATTTGTACCTGTGAACAGAGTATAGGTGCGAGGAATTTGAAGAGGTCATATGCGTTCTCAGAGGGTTTTTCAAAAAGAACAAGTTTGAGGATTTTGACCAGATGAGCCTTGAAGAATTTCAATAAGCGTTCTTTATCTTAGGTTCCAGAGTTGTATAGATCGAAGATCCACACAATTGAGGAATCTTGAAGAAAATCATAGCTTAGAGAAATGAGTCAAGAGATTTGAGGTGTTCATATGTGTGAGGAATTTGAAATAAACACCTTTGAAGAATTTGAAGAAAATTTGAGAATCAAAGCGAGTAAATAAAAGTAACTTTTAATTTACCCGAAGTGAAGAACACGATTTAACTGAGATGAACAGTTTAGAAGTTCGTCTGCTCAGATCTTCTCCGCCTAACTTGGCAGAGGAAATCAGCTACGGCGACGGCGGAGTGAGGAAATTCCACGGTCGGCGCGAGTACGCCGGCGAAGAGGTCAAGGCAGTGAAGCTTTTCCTCACCGGCGACGATGGAGAAGCGGCGGCGCTTAGGGTTTCGAGGAGCTCGAGCGGGAGAGAGATCGAGTGAGGTAAAAGAGTGAAGAAGGGAGAGAGGTATTTATAGCCACGGTGAAAACGGCTCGTCCAAGAATTAGGACTAACGTGCCTCGACCACTTCCTTCTCACGACATGTGTCACCCACGTCTAGGTAGTGGAGATCGTAAAGCATCGTGGGTGGATATAATAATGCATCGTGGGATGCGGAACGGTTTGAGCGGTAAAATAGAAGTTTGGATAAGATTCGTTTTAAAAGTTCCGTTCGCAATTTCTTCAGCTGTCAGGACACAGTGAAGAATTTGAACGAGTTTCAAAGTAGAACGCACATGAAGAATTTGTGAATGGATTAGGTTGAGTATAGCATAGAGGGGAAGGGTCCGATCACATTCACTTAGCAGAAAAAGCGACTTGAAGAAATAGCCATAAGTGAATGCTGTAGAGGACATAAATCCATATATATATATAGCCAATGAAGAAAACGACGGAAACAAAGAAGAATTTGCAAAGTTGAAGAATTGAAAAACTGAAGAATTTGAAAAACTCAAGAATTTCAAAACTCAAGAATTTCAAAACTGAGGAAAACTCAAATTGAAGATTTTCAACTTTGGTGGTGGCGTGAACCCATCAGATAAGAATGATGATTTCAGACACCGCGTATAATTGTCGAGGGTTCTCGAGAATCAAATTCTTCATTAATTTCTTCACACTTAGAGTGTTATTCTTCATTGATTGAAGAAAACGCTTTCTTCATGTGTTGCACATCTAAGTCATCAATTTTGCATAAGTGTTAGGATGTGTGTCCTTTTCAAAGAACATTCAAGATTCTAAGATATTTAGCTCACACCGCAACTTGCTAAATCTCTTCTCATCCAAGGGCTTAGTGAAGATATCAGCTAGCTGTTCTTCAGTCTTCACATGCTCGATGGAGATGTCGCCTTCAACACATGATCACGAAGAAAATGATGACGAATTTGAATGTGCTTTGTCTTCGAGTGCTGAATTGGGTTGTGAGCAATCTTGATGGCACTCTCATTGTCACAGTAGAGAGGCACATTCTTCACGTTGATGCCGTAGTCCTTGAGGGTTTGCTTCATCCATAGTAATTGAGCACAACACGAGCCAGCAGCAATGTATTCAGCTTCAAGAAGGACAGTGATACACAGTTCTGCTTTCTTCGAGGACCAATGCACCAAAGATCGTCCGAGGAAATGACAAGTACCAGATGTTGACTTGCGGTCCACACGATCACCAGCATAGTCGAGTCGAATATCCAATGAGATCAAAAGTAGAGCCCTTGGGGTACCATAATCCTAGTGTTGGTGTGTGAGCTAGATATCAAGAATATGCTTCACAGCCTTATGGTGTGATTCCTTCGTGTAGCTTGAAATCGGGCACACATGCAAACACTAAGCATTATATCTGCCTAGATGCACATAAGTACAATAAAGAACCAATCATGGAGCGGTATACCTTGTGATCAAGTCAATACCATTTTCATCAATTGCATAGATGGCCATTTGTGGGCATAGGAATTTTGACGCTTTGCAATCTTGCATGCCGAATTTCTTCAGGACATCTTTGAGGTATTTCTCCGAGATATGAATATGCCATTGTGTTGTTGACGGATTTGAAGACCTAAGAAGAATTTCAACTCTCCCATCATAGACATTTGATATTCTTCACTCATCATATAGGCAAATTCATCACTATAACGCTGGTCAAGACAGCCAAAGATAATATCATCAACATATATTTGGCACACAAACAGTTCACCATCATATGATTTAGTAAAGAGAGTAGGGTCGAGTGAACCGGTGTGAAGCCATTCTTCACGAAGAATTCCTTCAATGTATCATACCACGCCGAGGGGCTTGCTTGAGGCCATAGAGGGCCTTATTTAGTCTCAAGACTTTGTCGATTCTTTGGATCTTCAAAACCTGGGGTTGAGCAACATATACTTCTTCCTCAAGCTTACCATTGAGGAATGCACTTTTCACATCCATTTGATATAAAGTGATATTGTGATGGTTAGCATAGGTGAGTAATATGCTAATAGACTCAAGTCTAGCAACAGTGCAAAAGTTTCATCGAAATCAATTCCTTCAACTCGTGTAGCCTTGAGCTACTAGTCGAGCCTTATTCCTCACCACAAGACCATTTTCATCTTGCTTGTTGCGATAGATCCACTTTGTGCCAATGATATTATGCTTGCGAGGATCTGGACGTTTGACCAGTTCCCGACATTGTTGAGCTCGAATCGATGTAATTCTTCTTGCATAGCCTGAATCCACTCCGGCTCGTAAATGCTTCATCTACCTTAGTGGGCTCTGTGATAGAGACAAAAGCATAGTGCCCACAAAAGTTAGATAAGTGTGAAGCTTTTGAGCGAGTGAGAGGACTGGCGCTTCAATGTCATCGATGATCTTGTCAACTTGCACTTCTTTTGCAACGCGAGGATGAGCTGGTTGTCTTCGAGGAATTTGACCATTTTCCACAAGCACCATTTTCTTCAAAGATTTTCTTCAGTGCATCAGCTAGATGTTCTTCACAGACAGAATGAATTCTTCAGCAGTTTCTTCAAGAGGGATGACATCCTCGCTTGCCTTGAACCTGATAGAATCCTCAGTGCTGGTTCGCCTAACACAGAAGGTAGGTGCTCTCTTTGCAGCCATTAGTTTCATCGAACCGCACATCTACAAAGGTCAACAATCTTGTGAAGTGCGATGTTGAAGACTCAGAGGTGTGCGAGTCCTTTCCGTAACCAAGCATAAACCTTCATGTGCTTTCGGTGCAAATTTAGAGTGGTGGTGAGGATCTCTAATCCAGCATTTAGCAATCAAGACTTTGAAATAACTTACATTGGGTTTCTTGTCGTTGAGGAGTTCATAGGCAGTCTTCTTGAAGAATTTGTGAAGATATACTCTGTTGATGATGTGGCACGCAGGTCAATTGCTTCAATCCGAAACGATCTAGGCGTTTTGTATTCATCAAGCATAGTGCGAGCCATCTCAACAAGAGTTCTGTTCTTGCGCTCCACGACGCCATTTTGCTGAGGAGTATAAGGAGCAGATAACTCATGAGTAATACCAAGTTCATCAAGATAATCCTCAAGTCCGGAATTCTTGAACTCAGTTCCATTGTCACTCCTGATGTGCTTGATCTTCACACCAAAGTTGGTTGAAGCCCTCGAGGAAAATCGTTTGAAGATTTCCTGCACTTGATTTTTGAAGGTAACAATGTGTACCCATGTGTAACGAGAGTAATCATCAACAATAACAAAGCCATAAAGAGATGCTTCATTAACGACAGCTGAGTAATGATTGGGACCAAAGAGGTCCATGTGAAGCAATTCGAAGGGACGAGTAGTGGTCATGATAGTCTTCGCTGGATGCTTGGCCTTGGTCATTTTTCCAGCTTCACAGTTCGCATAAGTGATCCTTGAGGAATTTGACATTCTCAATGCCAATGACATGCTTCTTCTTCGCAAGTGCAGCAAATTCCTCATGCCCGCGTGACCAAGTCGTCGATGCCATAGCCAGCCTTCTGAAGCTTTTGCAAGTAGACACACGGCTGGTTGTGGTCCTGTGGAAAAATCAACAATATACAAGTCTCCTCTCCTAAAGCCTTCGAAGACTTTGGAATTGTCAGCTTCCATAATCACAACACAACGATACTTGCCAAAAATAACTACCATATCAAGATCACAAAGCATTGAGACTGACATGAGGTTATATCCTAAAGACTCAACAATCATGACTTTGTCCATGTGCATGTCCTTAGAGATAGCAACCTTACCAAGTCCCAATACCTGACTTTTGCCTTTGTCAGCAAAGATGATATGCTTCAGATGAGACGGTGATAAGGGAGCATCCATCAATAGATTCTTGTCACCAGTCATGTGATTTGTACATCCACTATCGAGAACCCACTCAGTGGCTTTGGGTTGATCATCCTGCAGATGAATTAGTACAACTTACGATCCCATATACTTCATCGCTGAAGAATATGATATCAAGTTCATCGATGAATTTCATCGCTAGCATTAATCGATAAGCAAGATGAGGACGTGTGAAATGAAAGTTCATTTCATCATGATTAGCTGCGTCCCTTTCGTGCAATTTTGTCGTGCCCCAAGAAATTCTTCAGACGTTAAGGCACGCCCGAGACCTGACCCTGCAGAAGAGATTAGTTCTTTTCTTCACCACCCACATCTGAAGGGGTGGCAAAGAGTTCATCATTCTCATGCGAGCACCATATGAGAATGGTGGCATAGAGGCCAAACCATTTCGTTTCACATAAGAGGGGTTAGGGTAAGCATATGAATAAGCAGAGAAATTCTTCGAGGACTTATGAACATATTGGTTTGAAGAATAATGCACATATTCATAGCCCTTAGCTCTACCTCGAAACAGAGTTGTTAGCACGATGATAATCATATGAGGACTTTGATCCTTTTGAGGAATTTGATCCACGTGAGGAATTTGGTCCGTATGAGGACTTGGATCCATATGAAGAATTTGGTCCATATGAAGAATTTGATCTGGGGTTCCTTTTCTTCACTGGTGGTGTCATGAGGACATTCACCTGAAGACTTTCAAGGCACTTCTTGGGAACCCAGATTTTCTTCATAGGGGACCGCTCTGCAGATTAGTGCCAACATATCTAGCAAATACTTCACCATTCTGATTTTTGAACAGTTTATAGTTTGAGTCAAATGACTCATCATCGTAATGAGGAAATTCACATGTAAAACCAGATAAGGTAGATGGATCAACAGGAGGTCCCTTTGCAGCAACCCATGAGGTTTTGGGATACCGCTCGCTTCCAAAGACGCTCCATCAAGATTGAGTTTCCTCTCAAATGCAATACCCTCTTTCCTAGGGTTTCTGTTGAGGATTTGCTTTTAAGCACATCACAAAGAGTCTGATGCCCTTTGAGGCTTTTGTACATGCCTGTCATGTACAATTCCTTCAGCCCCTGCATCGTCAAGTGATACTAGCAATGTCCTCGATGAGGAATTAGTGATAGCAGAGGCAGGTGAAGAATTTGTAACAGTTGAAGCATTTGAACATTCAGTGAAGAATTAGCGATTCACGCTCAATGCACTTTAAGCATGGAGGAACAAATTCTTCTTGAGAAGCGCTGATTTGTTGAGCAAGTAATGAATCGCGCCCTTCAAGATCTTCATAACTCACTCTTAGCTTCTCAAGATCTTGCTTTCTTTGAAGAAATTCATAAGAAAGTTTCTCATGATCGATAAGAGAGTGTTATGATGACTTTGAAGGCTGTCAAGCCTAGACCGAACTTTCTCAAGATTTTCGATTAGGGCTTGAGTGCGATCCATTTCTTCACCTAACATATCATCACTCTTATCTAGCATGTTTTGAACCTTTTCAAAAGCCCTTTGTTGTTTTATAGCAATCTTAGCAAGTTTAGAGTAGCTGGGCTTGAGATCCTCATCGATTCATTTTCACTAGATTCAGAGGAGGTGTAATTGAGTACCTTGGCACCTTTTGCCATGAAGCAATAGGTGGAGCGTAGTCATCATTTTCCTCATCAGGTTTGTTGGTGAGTCATTTTCTTCAGTGTTGAAGATGGACTTGCTAACGTAAGCGATAGCAAGAGCCGACTAGCCACACCAGATTCGGATTCTTCTGACTCCTCCTCTTCCTCATTTTCCTCGATTCAGCTTCAGAGTCCATTTCCTTGCCAATGAATGCCCGAGCCTTTTTGGAGCTTCTTCTTGTGAGAAGAAGGTTTTGAGGATTTTGATGATGAAGATTTTGATGATTTCTTCTTCTTCTTCACGCCATCGTAATCTGTAATCCTTGTGCTTCTTCTTCTTCAATTCCTTTTCCCATCGAGGACAATCTTGGATATAGTGACCAGGTTTCTTGCATTTGTGGCAAAGTCTTCGCTTATAGTCACTAGATGAGGAATCACTGCTTCTTGAGGATTTTCCAAAACGACCACGCCTTGTGAATTTCTGAATTTCTTCACGAGCGATGCTAGCTCCTGGCCAAATTCTTCAGATCTCCAAGGCTACTAGCGAGTCTTCACTCTCGATTCAGATTCAGCCTTGGCCTTCGTGGCACGTGTTCTTCCATAGCCGTAACCATAGAGATCTCTCTTTTCAGCAAGTCGAACTCGTGAGTATTTAGCCTTCGAGGATATCGGCAGGATCAAGAGACTTGTAGTCAGCTCGTTCTTGTATCATCGAGTGCGAGTGTCAAATGAGGAATCAAGCGATCTTAGCAATTTCTTCACCACCTCATGGTCGGTGATGTCGGTGGCACCCAGTGCTTGAAGCTCATTTGAGATGTCGGTGAGGCGATCAAGGTTTGTTGAACATTTTCGTTGTCGAGTCTTTTGAAGCGGTTGAAGAGATTCCAAGAACATCAACTCGAGAGTCACGCTGAGTTGAAACACCTTCATTTACTTTGGACAGCCTGTCCCGTATGAGTTTGGCAGATTCCAAAGCACTCACTCTTCCATATTGACCTTTGCTCGATGGCCACATATGATATTCTTCGCTTGAGAATCGAGTTGCTTGAATCTCTTCACATCAGCATCATTCGAGAGAGGGTGTGACCGAGGAAACACCTTTTGTCACAACATACCGTAGATCGTTGTCAATTGCTTCAAGATGCATTCGCATTTTGTTCTTCCAAAGAGGGGTAGTCCGTCCCATCGAAGGTAGGACACCCTGCTGAGACCTTGATCATACCTGCGGTCGACATAACTAAAACTCCGTGGTTAAACTAAATCACACGTAACAAGGAGTACCTTGCTCGATACCAATTGAAAGTGCGTTATATCGACTAGAGGGGGTGAATAGGCGATTTTATGAATTTACAAATTCTTCACTGAGGAATTTGCCGGTGAGGAAATTCCTTAGCGAAGAAATACATGCAGCGGAATAAGTACTCAGAAATAAACATAGCAGATTACAAGCATAGTCATCATGATGAAATGAAGACAATCACAGAGTACAGAAAGCGTAATCACAGGATAACACAAGATGAAGACAAACAGACTGAAGAAATTGAACTGAGGAAATTGAGAAAGTCTTCACCAAAGTCTTCAAACACAGATATGACAAACACTCAACACAGTAATGAGGAAATGAAAGGGTTGAGGAAATAGAACCAGTTAGGTTGGTGAAGACAATGATTTGGTAGACCAGTTCCAACTGCTGTCTCAGTTGTACGTCTGGTTGGGCGGCCGAGTATTTAAACTCGAGGACACGCAGTCCGGACACCCGATCTCGAAAGCACGCAGCTCAGACACCAAGTCCTCACCGTATTCTCCTTGAACTAAGGCCACGCAGACCTCGTCCAATCACTGTGGTAAGTCTTCAGCGACTTCCAAACCTTCACATACTTGGTCACTCGGCGATCCACAATTCCTCTTGGATGCTCTAGACCGTGACGCCTAACCGTCTGGAAGAAGCACAGTCTTCAAAGGTAAAAGCGCCGGATCCACGCTGGATCAATTTCTTCATGATGCTCAATCACTTTGGGTTTGTTGGGGTTTGGTTTTGGGATTTTCCTCACTTTGGGTTTTCCTCACTTGATGATTTTCGCCAAAGTCCTCGGAGGATGGGTTGCTCTCAAATGACAAGTGTCAAGTTCTTCGAGCAGCCAACCAACTAGTGGTTGTGGGGCGGCTATTTATAGCCTCGGAGCAGCCCGACATGATAAGACATAAATGCCCTTAAATGATATGACCGTTAGGTGGAGATATTTTGGGACAGTCAAGCCAAGAAGACAAAGAACGGTCGGAAATTGGAACATCAAATTCCTCGGGGCTATCATGTTCCTCATCGTAGGCAATTCAGACCGGCGAATTCCTAACTCCTCGTCGAATAAATTCCTCAAGACTGTAAGAGCTTCGTCTCACATCAAGAAATTGACTGAATCTGTATGAGATTTCCAAAGCTTCACTCAAGGGATTGGTAGGTGAGGATTTTGAGTTGAGCATCAAATGGAAATTTCTCCTTAGTATTTCCTCGACCCCTTTAACAAAGACGGTGTTTCCTATGACTCAAGAAAGAGAAAATGAAACTACGAAAACAAAAGTCTTCACGCTTCATGTTCCTCAAGCGAATACCAAGTCTTCAGGATCACACCAATTTCTTCACTTTCAAAGTCTTCAGAAAGTCTTCAGAATATCAAATTCTTCAGATGAAGAAATTCATTTTTAGGGGTCGACTTTCTCTGTAAATATCAAACTCCTCATAGACTTATAGACCTGTGTACACTTACAAACGCATCAGTTACTTAACCTATAAGTCTTCAATACACCAAAATCACTAAGGGGCACTAGATGCACTTACAAAAACAGCAAGGTAACTAACGGTAAAAGTGAGCGAAAACGGTATTGCAATGCGTCGAAACAAGGCCTAGGGTTTATACTTTCACTAGTGCAAGTTCTCTCAACAATAATAACATAATTAGATCATATAACTATCAATCAACATGCAACAAAGAGTCACTCCAAAGTAACTAATAGCGGAGAACAAACGAAGAGATTATGGTAGGGTATGAAACCACCTCAAAGTTATTCTTTCTGATCGATCTATTCAAGAGTCCGTAGTAAAATAACACGAAGCTATTCTTTCCGTTCGATCTATCATAGAGTTCGTACTAGAATAACACCTTAAGATACAAATCAACCAAAGCCCTAATGTCACCTAGATACTCCAATGTCACCTCAAGTATCCGCGGGTATATTATACGATATGCATCACACAATCTCAGATTCATCTATTCAACCAACACAAAGTACTTCAAAGAGTGCCCCAAAGTTTCTACCGGAGAGTCAAGACGAAAATGTGTGCCAACCCCTATGCATAAGTTCACGAGGTCACGAAACCCGCAAGTTGATCACCAAAACATACATCAAGTAGATCACGTGAATATCCCATTGTCACTACAGATAAGCACATGCAAGACATACATCAAGTGTTCTCAAATCCTTAAATACTCAATCTGATAAGATAACTTCAAAGGGAAAACTCAATCCATTACAAGAGAGTAGAGGGGGAGAAACATCATAGGATCCAACTATTATAGAAAAGCTCGCGATACATCAAGATCATGCCGAATCAAGAACACGAGATAGAGAGAGATCATACACATAGCTACATGTACATACCCTCAGCCCCGAGGGTGAACTACACCCTCCTCATCATGGAGAGCGCCGGGATGATGAAGATGGCCACCGGTGAGGGATCCCCCCCTCCGGAAGGGCGCCGGAACAGGGTCCCAATTGGTTTTTGGTGGCTACAGAGGCTTGCGGCGGCGGAACTCTCGATCTATTGTGACCCCCGATGTTTTTAGGGTATATGGACATATATAGGTGAAAGAAGTCGGTTAGGGGAGCTACGAGGGGCCCATGAGGGTGGGGCGTGCCCAGGGGGTAGGGCACGCCTCCCTGCCTCGTGGCTTCCTCGAAGCTTCCCTGACGTCTACTCTAACTCTTCTGGATTGCTTCCATTCCAAAAATAACTCTCCCGAAGGTTTCATTCCGTTCGGACTCCGTTTGATATTCCTTTTCTTCGAAACACTGAAATAGGCAAGAGAACTACAATTTGGGCTGGGCCTTCGGTTAATAGGTTAGTCCCAAAAATAATATAAAAGTTATTAGCAAAGCCCGTAAACTTCCAAAAAAGATAATATAATAGCATGAATAGTTCATAAATTTTAGATACGTTGGAGACGTATCAGGAAGCAACTATACGGACTGGGTCCGTAACTTGAGGATCATCCTCATAGCTTCCAAGAAAGCATATGTTCTTGAAGCACCGCTAGGTGACGCACCCATTTTCCCAGCAACTCAGGACGTTATGAACGCCTGGCAGTCGCATAGTGATGATTACTCCCCGGTTCAGTGCGGTATGATTTACAGCTTAGAACCGGGGCTCCAAAAGTGTTTTGAGCAACACGGGGCATATGAGATGTTCTAAGAGCTGAGAATGGTTTTCCAAGCTCATTCCCTGGTCGAGAGATATCAAGTCTCCGACAAGTTCTTTAGTTGTATGATGGAGGAAAACAGTTCTGTCAGCGAGCATATACTCAAAATGTCTGGGTTGCCCAACCGCTTGTCTCAGCTGGGAGTTATTCTTCAAGATGACTCGGTTATTGAGAGAATCCTCTAGTCGCTCCCACCTAGCTACAAGAGCTTTGTGATGAACTTCAATATGCAAGGGATGGAGAAGTCCATTCCCGAGTTATATTCGATGCTGAAATAAGCGGAGGTGGAGATCAAAAAGGAACATCAAGTGTTGTTGGTGAATAAGACCACTAGTTTCAAGAAAGGAAAGGGTAAGAAGTGTTGGAAATATGCCCTAGAGGCAATAATAAATTAGTTATTATTATATTTCCTTGTTCATGATAATTGTTTATTATCCATGCTATAATTGTATTGATAGGAAACTCAGTTACATGTGTGGATACATAGACAACACCATGTCCCTAGTAAGCCTCTAGTTAACTAGCTCGTTGATCAATAGATGGTTACGGTTTCCTGAACATCGACATTGGATGTCATTGATAACGGGATCACATCATTAGTAGAATGATGTGATGGACAAGACCCAATCCTAAGCCTAGCACAAAGATCGTAGTTCGTATGCTAAAGCTTTTCTAGTGTCAAGTATCATTTCCTTAGACCATGAGATTGTGCAACTCCCGGATACCGTAGGAATGCTTTGGGTGTACCAAACGTCACAACGTAAATCGGGTGGCTATAAAGGTTCATTACGGTATCTCCGAAAGTATCTGTTGGGTTGGCACGAATCGAGACTGGGATTTGTCACTCCGTGTGACGGAGAGGTATCTCTGGGCCCACTCGGTAGGACATCATCATAATGTGCACAATGTGATTAAGGAGTTGATCACGGGATGATGTGTTACGGAACGAGTAAAGAGACTTGCCGGTAACGAGATTGAACAAGGTATCGGATACCGACGATCGAATCTCGGGCAAGTACAATACCGCTAGACAAAGGGAATTGTATACGTGATCGATTGAGTCCTCGACATCGTGGTTCATCCGATGAGATCATCGTGGAACATGTGGGAGCCAACATGGGTATCCAGATCCCGCTGTTGGTTATTGACCGGAGAACGTCTCGGTCATGTCTACATGTCTCCCGAACCCGTAGGGTCTACACACTTAAGGTTCGATGACGCTAGGGTTATAAAGGAAGTTTGTATGTGGTTACCGAATGTTGTTCGGAGTCCCGGATGAGATCCCGGACTTCATGAGGAGTTCCAGAATGGTCCGGAGGTAAAGATTTATATATGGAAAGTTGTTGTTCGGGTTCCGGAAAAGGTTTGGGTTTTTTCGGTATTGTACCAGGAAGCTTCCAGAAGGTTCCGGAGGATTCCGGAGGGGACCGGAGGTCCGGAAATAGTTCCACCACGTCCAATACAGTATCACGGGCTGTAGGGGGGCGCCCTAGCCTTAATGGGCCAGGGGCACCAGCCCCCCCAAGGCCCATGCGCATGGGAAGGGGAAAACCCTAAAGGGGAGGCCTCACTTGACTTGGGAGGCACTCCTCCCCCCTTGGCCGCCCCCTAGATGGGATCTAGGGCTGGCCGCACCCCTGGGGGTGGAAACCCTAAAGGGGGCGCAGCCCCCTTCCCCTATATATAGTTGAGGTTTGGGGCTGCAACACACATGAGAACTTCTCCTCTTGGTGCAGCCCCCTCTCCTCCTCCTCCTCTCCCTTGGTGCTTGGCGAAGCCTCTGGGATTGCCACGCCTCCACCACCACCACGCCTGTTGTGTTGCTGCTGGATGGAGTCTTCCTCAACCTCTCCTCTCTCCTTGCTGGATCAAGGCATGGGACGCCACCGGGCTGTACGTGTGTTGAACGCGGAGGTGCCGTCCGTTCGGCACTAGGATCTCCGGTGATTTGGATCACGACGAGTACGACTCCTTCAAACCCGTTCTCTTGAACGCTTCCGCTTAGCGATCTACAAGGGTATGTAGATGCACTCTCCTTCCCCTCGTTGCTAGTTTCTCCATAGATTGATCTTGGTGATGCGTAGAAAATTTTGAATTTCTGCTACGTTCCCCAACAGCGGCATCATGAGCTAGGTCTATTGCGTAGATTCTTTGCACGAGTAGAACACAAAGTAGTTGTGGGCGTTGATTTTGTTCAATATGCTTACTGTTACTATTCCAATCTTGTCTCGACGGTATTGTGGGATGAAGCGGCCGGACCGACCTTACACGCATTTCACGTGAGACAGGTTCCACCGACCGACATGCACTTGGTGCATAAGGTGGCTAGCGGGTGCCGCCTCTCCCACTTTAGTCGGATCGGATGCGATGAAAAGGGTCCTTATGAAGGGTAAATAGCAATTGACATATCACGTTGTGGTTTTATGTAGGTAAGAAACGTTCTTGCTAGAAACCCATAGCAGCCACGTAAAACATGCAAACAACAATTAGAGGACGCCTAACTTGTTTTTGCAGGGTATGCTATGTGATGTGATATGGCCAAGAAGAATGTGATGAATGATATGTGATGTATGAGATTGATCATGTTCTTGTAATAGGATTCACGACTTGCATGTCGATGAGTATGACAACCGGCAGGAGCCATAGGAGTTGTCTTTATTTATTGTATGACCTGCGTGTCATTAAACAATGCCATGTAATTACTTTACTTTATTGCTAACCGGTAGCCATAGTAGTAGAAGTAATAGTTGGCGAGGCAACTTCATGAAGAAACGATGATGCAGATCATGATGATGGAGATCATGGTGTCATGCCGGTGACAATGATGATCATGGAGCCCCGAAGATGGAGATCAATGGAGCTATATGATATTGGCCATATCATGTCACTACTATATAATTGCATGTGATGTTTATTATGTTTATGCATCTTGTTTACTTAGAACGACGGTAGTAAATAAGATGATTCCTTACAACAATTTCAAGAAGTGTTCTCCCCTAACTGTGCACCGTTGCTAAAGTTCGTCGCTTCTAAGCACCACGTGATGATCGGGTGTGATGGATTCTTACGTTCACATACAACGGGTGTAAGACAGATTTACACACGTGAAACACTTAGGGTTAACTTGACGATCCTAGCATGTACAGACATGGCCTCGGAACACAGAGACCGAAAGGTCGAGCATGAGTCGTACAGTAGATACGATCAACATGAAGATGTTCACCGACGATGACTAGTCCGTCTCACGTGATGATCGGACACGGCCTAGTTGACTCGGATCGTGTAATCACTTAGATGACTAGAGGGATGTCTATCTGAGTGGGAGTTCATAAGATGAACTTAATTATCCTGAACATAGTCAAAAACCCTTTGCAAATTATGTCATAGCTCACGCTTTAGTTCTACTGTTTAGATATGTTCCTAGAGAAATATAGTTGAAAGTTGAAAGTAGCGATTATGCGGACAGTAGAAAGCTTATGTCCTTAATGCACCGCTCAGTGTGCTGAACCCCAAACGTAGTTTGTGGATGTTGCGAACATTGGACATACACGTTTTGATAACTACGTGATAGTTCAGTTAAATGGTTTAGAGTTGAGGCACCAAAGACGTTTTCAAAACGTCGCGGAACATATGAGATGTTTCAAGGGCTGAAATTGGGATTTCAGGCTCGTGCCCACGTCAAGAGGTATAAGACCTCCGACGATTTTCTTAGCCTGCAAACTAAGGGAGAAGATCTCAATCGTTGAGCTCGTACTCAGATTGTCTGGGTACAACAATCACTTGAATCGAGTGGG